>CM065913.1:43967500-44567500 GCA_033439115.1 Firmiana major | reverse complement strand
ATGCTCTCCTTAAACAAAACGATTCGTCACACTGTCACAGTCGCCACAGCGCTGCTACAAAACAGGGTCCCTTGCATTAATTTCTACTAGACATTCATGAGATCGACTGACACGAGTAGTAACCAACAAGGCTCCTGGCTTTCCTGTTCACATTAAGCTAAATGTTGTGGTTTTTTAATTATATATAAGCAGTCAATTTTCAATGCTTAATGGATCACTCAAAATTTTTACAAGGTATGCTTTGGATAAGGTAACGTGGGATTTGGTAGGCTTGCTTTTATCAGGTGTTAAGGAAAACCATCAAAGAAAATATTCAATGTAAAGTTGGGAAGATTCAACAGACAATATTTAAGCATAGAGTCAATATATGGATATATTATTTGGTACATCTTTATTTACAAATGAATTAACAGAATTACATATATTAAGAATATTAAAAAATTGAGATATATGATAGTTTTTTTAATCCATTTAAAGACTTAAAAAAGTTAGCTGCTATTGGTTAAGATTTTTTTTTTTTTTTTTTGAAAAACCATAATTTTAGTGGTAGCCTTAAAGAGATGACCGAGAACCAACCAAAGATGAGATACATACAGTAACCATAAACACAGTACCAAACGCCAAACTTTGTACCGACCCAAACAGAAAG
The DNA here is from genome assembly GCA_033439115.1 of Firmiana major. NCBI lineage: Eukaryota > Viridiplantae > Streptophyta > Magnoliopsida > Malvales > Malvaceae > Firmiana > Firmiana major. Next base: position 44,566,851 of record CM065913.1, on the reverse strand, counting down.
TCTCAAGGACTTTTGGTTTGGACAATATGTTGAACACCTCAGGTGCAGTTCCACTCCCCTAACAAATTCTTTATACCCACCTTCACCAAAAACAAAACCTAAGACCCTCAAGACAGCGAAATGAATCAACCTCTGTAACACTCAAACAAAACCCCAATCAAAATAAAGGTTAGTGGATAAGATAATAAGACTACATACATTGCCTATTGAATTTTAGATAACAGATCCCATAATAATGAAAAGTTGAACTGAATAGTCAAAACATGAAAAAGCAATAATAAGCGAAAAGATTGAAATGCTTGCCTGCCTACAATTTAACTCATTGATCGATCTAGATTATTAGTTTAATGGTTACTTGTATAACTTGTTCACATGCACTCCACAACTTTTGCACGGGAAAAAAATAATTTAAGAGTTTTTAATTTTCTCAATTCCTTTTAAAAAAAATTCTTATATCAACTAGTCTAACCCACGCGTGCCAATGCTTTTTCAAGGAATATGAGAAGAGCAAAACTTCAGGCCTGTTTTAGCACACATGGTTTTCCTGGAAAACGTTGTCGTAGCACGATGGGTTAGTTGCAATCAAAATCATTTCCCAGAGTTCACGCTTCCCAACTCTCCAATGCATATCGACGTTGGATTTCGGTCCTGACCCTGATTCCTTGTGTTAAAATCAAGCCGTTCATTGCCGGGACCAAGTCCCTCTTGGCCTGTTAAATCATCTGCAGAAAGCATGGCCGACGATACTGCTCAACTTAAGGCTCCTTACTTTGAAAATAAACTGCACTTCCTTTTGCCTCCCAATAATAAGTGCACTTTGCAGTCCAATCAATTCCATGTTTGGGGCAACAATCATGCAAGGCTTTTAAGATGAAGAATTGACAATCAAGCTAGTACTCTTCACATCATACAATACTAATGTAGTTTTATATTTTTTCTTAAGGAGGTACGTATAAAAAAAAAGAGAATTAAAGTTTAGATCTAATTTTTTTATAAAGAATTTTAATTGTTTTGTGATCTTATATTCAAATTGAATCATTTCATCTATTACCCATTGATTTATCAGAGTTCATATTCTGTTTTACGATTCTTGACTATTACTCTTTATACATAATAGAAACTTGTTAAAGTTATGTTATTTTACATCTATTACATATCATATTTCCTATAATCTTATATTCAAATTTGAGCTATCCATCTATTATAAATTAATCTGAAGTTGCTTAACGCCAACATTGTTGTTACTTTATTATCTTATATACCTGGACGACGACAAGGGAGTTTGAGAATTTACTTAACTACTATTTTAGGTTAATTATCATATATTTCTTATCAAATATTTAATTACCTATAGACTGTATATAGGTAACAAAATATCAATTTATTTATATATAAGTATATGGATCGTATATACGAGAGTGTGAAAACAAAAAAAAAAGAAAGAATCATATATACAAACATGTTACGTGTCCCAATTCTCATCTCATCCTCGACAATAGCAAAGAAGCCAAGAACTAGTTATGCAGGCTCACGAAAATACTTTCTATTTCGGGTAATTTGAAATTTGTACATAAATCCAAAAATCAAACAGATAGTAGTATGCTACACGAGTAGAAAAAGTATAACCTATATAAAACTAGATATTGTGGCTTATAGTTCACCATTCACAGAGATTTCTATATAGACTTGTAGCCTACATAAAAAATAGTACAAAAACGAGTTTCACAGCTACCACAATTACTTGGAATAATTCTTTTGTTAGCAGAAATTCTGTTAACAGAAAATGTGTTTTTTTATTTTTATTTTAAATCTTCTCTTCATTCAACGTTTTCATACAATTTCGTTCCCATTAGATATAGTAGGGAAAAAAACACTTTTAATTGAACTTTTATATTTTATAAGAGGGATTTAGATCATGACAAATACCTGACAATAAATATTAAAAAATAAAAAATAAATTAGGAGAAATATATGTCATGATGTTGATCTCGTTTATAAAATTTAAAAATTTTACTGACAATATATTAAATAATAATCTAAAAAACAAAATGCAGTAAAATAAAATTAAAAGATTTATCTTTAAAATTAATTTTCATTCATTGAAAATCATTATCGGAATTCCTAAAAATTCTGATAATAAAAAATATGTGTAACACATTTTGTTTGGATAAATCTTTTGAAAATCTTTTTGTTCCGTGTGTTCCTAAAATTTCTTTTCCATTAGATATATTAGAAAAACGTAGCAATCTAAATAAAAAATGGGGATGACACTCTCTATCAAACCTATCTAAAAAATCAGAACAATAATAATAATAATAATAATAATAATAATAATAATAATAAAAGTCATCTCTCCTAAAATCAGTACACCTGTATATTGGAAATAGTAGTATTTATTCGAAAGTCAAAAAATGATAGCATAAAATATTCACTGAACATTATCACAAGTGCGCTTAAGATTCATTTTTCCAACATTAAGAATGCCAGTGGCCTTTTAACGTTTAGTTTAAATTTTCATCACTTAAATTTAAAATTTAATTTTAATAATTTATACATAATAATATTCAACAAATCTGAAATTCAAATTTTATAATCCACAATATTTTACTTTATTTTCAAATTTTGGCCACCTTTTTAAACCGGCCTAATTGCATGTTCTTTTTTTCTCTTTATTACCTATATGTCTTAAACGTAATTATTAGTTAGATTATCACTTTAAAAAGTTTTATATATATATCCATACATTGAATAGACTTTTTTTTTCCTAAGCCAAGAATATTTCATTAAAAAGGAGTCAGAAAAAACTCAGATAAAGCATTGCTATACAAAAACCCCATCAAAATCAGTAACAGCAATAAATATTTGACCAGAAACCAATCCAAAAACCTTAATATATATAGTGATTTTGAATTGCTAGAAAAAAAAAAAAAAAAAAGGAAATCAAAGAAGGAAAAAATGTGATAAGAAAATGAAAGAAAGGAAGAGAATTTCTCTTTCATTATTATTCGCTATGAAAAATGAAAAGTAGAAAAATATATTATGAGTAAAATTATAAATATAAAATAGTTAAACTTAAGTAGAAAGAATATGTGCTTTTCTTATTCTTTTGGGAAGATTAGATTTTACACATTTACAAATCTATTCATTTTCCTTTCAAATTAAGAAAAGAAAAGAAATCAAATGGAGTAAAAACAGGATTTTACTTTTATTTTATTTTTGCCCATTCATTCTTTTTTTTTTTTATCAAATATAATGTAAACATAAATTTCCATGTGGTATTTTGCAATTCAATTATTAATTAATTAAAATATTTACTTTCTTTAGTTTTTCTTTTTTTCTTAATTAACATTTTTTTCCTAAAAACTTTCTTAAAATAAAGAATATATGATTTAAGTACCATCTTTCTCCACTGTCGAAGGACTTCCCATTGCAATCCCTAAGGTGGCGTTTGGTATTAAGATTTTATTCATTTTGCACTGTAATTTAATTGGACGTAAAGTGATTATAACGTTTGTTATCAAGAAAGTTGGATGTAAAGTGATTGCAACTGCAATCACTTTACGTCCAAAAGCTGCAAAGTGATTGCAGTCCAAATAGGCTTTAATCACTTTGCAGCCTTGGCTGCAAAGTTAATTTTACTTATTTTACCTCAATTATCCTTTTACCACACAAAAAAAAATTGAGGATCGAATTACATTAATAATTGAAAATTGAAAAGTTATACGTACTATGTTGATGTCATGATAATTGAAAATTTACAATTTATGCATTAAAATTTCAAATTACATTAATAATATATGAATTATTAATATTATACTCTATAAAATTAAAATTAATAATAATACATGACAATTTAAAATTACAAATGATGAATAATATTAATAATATAATTTTTATTTTAATTAATTTTCATTGAAAAATTGTTTTTATACTTAGAGGTATTTTTGAAATTTGTCACTACTTTCCCAGCAAAGTAACCGTATACCAAACGCTACGAAGTTACTTTCCCTGCAATTTAAACAGAATTTTACATTGTCATACCCAACGCTGCAAAGTTATTTTCCCTACAATCACATTTCCTGCAATCACATTCCCCGCAATCACTTTCCCTGCAATCACTTTCCTTGTAAGTTATCAAACGCCACCTAAATGTTTCAGTCCTTGCCTGCTTCTTGATCCGACCAAGCTATATATTAAGAGGCGAAACCTCCATTCATTTGTAAGAATAGAGAGTTTTCAAGGTCTCTCTTGAGTTGAATCTGTGTATAACAATATAATTAAGATGAGGTATTTATAGAGAATCGTAGTAGGATAGCAAGAAAAATACATGTCAAATTGAATCTAAAAATGCTTAATAATCAATTATTAATCGCAAAATGATTAAGTAATTTGATATGTTAAATAGAGAAAACCTTCATTAAATATTGTTTTTTTTGGTACCCGAAAGCTATCGGTTCAATCGAAAACAAATTTTCGATTAATATAGAGAACATTGAGTATAATATCTTTTTCAAGACTCTGCGATGCGAGAGTCTTGTACCAGGAGTCTAGTACAATAAATTTTTTTTTTTTTTACATTGATATATTAAATAAGTTGTGTATTTATGTGTATTTTTAATATACATACATATATACGTTAAGTTTTATATCTAAAATTTCAGTGCATGTATAATCCTTAGAATATAATTATTAAGTTGAGTCATGCATAATCACTTCTGGTGCTGCGGCTACATGCAAAAAAAAAAAAAAGTGTCGCATCGCTATTTTTGGTTGTTTAAAGGGAGTGCATGATTGCCTGAACAAAATCGGATTACTGGTTTGGTCCCTACTTTAAATAGTAAGTAATATATTTGTATTAATTGTTACAGAACATTCCGGTTTAGATCATATACATGATTTCCTTGATTAGTTAATATGTTTCCATATAAAATTGTAAAACTACATCATCAATTCATCAACAGATCGACCCACCTGCATGGTTGTCAACCACTCGTACGTCCTTTACTGACTTGATTTTGAAAAAAGAATATATGAGCTGCACTGCATCACGCTTCGATGGCATCGATGCCTTTAACACGTCGATTTCTATAAACAAAACTTCCTTCTTCTTTCGAGATATCAAAATCTCATTGAACAATGTTGCATGGACAAGAAATCGGCAGCTTTACGCATCATTTTGGTGTTCTACACAAGGAAATTAAGGAAAGAATATGACTCTTCTTTAATTTCTACTTTATTTTTGAATGAGACCCTTCATACACACACATGAAACTAGATTGCTGCATGAAGAAAAATTTTAGAATTTATTATAAATTGTTTCATTTATGTGGTTTTGATTTGATAGTATGATATGGGTTTTGTTTTTTCGAATGAATAAGACATAATATTTATTAAAAAAATTATTTTAAATAATACAAAAAGGTAAAAAGCAATGTTGAATGCTTTAGTTCCTTCGTAGCTATTTAATTTTATAAGGAAATATTTCATTCTGATTTCTTTTTTATAATTACTTAAGTAATGATATTTTTATGAATTATTTTTGCATATTAATGGTCATTCATCCATCTATCTTATATTGAATTAAAGATCAATAATTATTCATTAGTTAGGTTTTTTAGTTTTTATTTTTTTTGTGGCCAAAATTAGTTACCTGATTTTAGTTCTCTTTTGAAATAGTATGCATCAAATTAATAGCAACCAAGATTTAATATTTATTATTATTTTTTAAAGGAATTAAGTTTAAAGTTTATTATTTCTTTTTTTTATATAAAAAAAAGCATGCAGCAAGTTAATGTATAGCTGAGTACCTACTATCTCTATGGCATTTTCTAAAAAATAGTGTGATTTCACATGGTAATCAAGATTTTGTGATAAAAATTAATTATTTGATTTTAATTCTTTATATGAAACGTCAATTAATTTTTAAAATCAAATTTAAAAGGATCATTGACAAAAACCATTTTATTATAATTTCCAAAATATGAAAATTAGGAAATTATTTGAAGAAAATATAAAAAATAATAATATTTAACTCAAAAGTTAAAGATAGAAAAAGCTATTTACTCGAACTAAAATTAAAGACTACTAATGGAATTGTAGTTGGAGTTTGAAAGGAATAAAAGCGGGTAAGGTTATTGAATGGAGGTGACGTGAGGAACAAAAATGGTGACGTAGTTGTGGGTCGTGACTAGTGAGAAACTACTTTTTAATTCTGAATATCTGCCGATGTTTAACACGTGATTAAATAAATTTCCTTTATAAAAGTTAAAAAAGTGCAGTTTGGTGATGTTCCAGTGATGTCGGCCATACCCTTTCCTTGTTCAGTTAAGTTTCAATTTCTTCTCTCTTGGTTGGGTTGGACCATGGGAATTGGACTTTTGATGAAGCTACCACTTCTTCTTTTTTTTTTTCCTTTTTTCATTCGTTCTTAAATTAAGAAATTTACAATGATATCTCTCAATACTTTGTGAACTTTCTTTGGATAAGTAAAATAAGAAATCATTAATATAATATGTTGTCAATAATTTTTTTAGACTCTGCAAAGAATATTTTTTATCACTTTAATTATATTTATAAAGTTTAAAATTTTGTTGATCAAATAATAATCTAAAAAAATCAGATTTTAAATATTATAGTATTAAATTAATAAAATAAAATTTTTTAATACTTTTTCTTTGTTGGTAAAAATAGTTTATTTACTTAAATGTTTTTTTGTTAAAAAAATATTTAATAATTAAATATAAAAATAAGATTATTTGAATTTAAATTTAAATTTTACAATATACTATAATTTTTCTTTAACCATTATGTTAAGAAGCTGTTGACAAATGTTATCTTTACCATAAATACTTTTCCTTATGCATTTGTTAATTCGATCACATATATGTACATAGTAGTTGCATGTAATTAACAGTAAATCTCAACTGAATATTAATATGATGATAATAATTTGCTCTTAGTTAAAAATAATAATAATAAAAATTGAAACAATGATAACATACCTTTTCTTCTTACCTAATTTTTTTTAATAGAATATTTACCTAATCTTGTCTCTTTAATTTTTTTTCTTATAATTTCCTAATTAATTTGTGTGTGGTCATAAGATATTCTTTAAAATGTGAAAAATTGATATATATATATATATATATATATATATATATATATATATATATATATATATTGTATGTTTCTGTAATAAAATTAGTTGACTATTAATTCATAAAGGATGATGAGATCTTAACATATACATGCATCATACAAATTAGGAAATCATGAAAATAAAAAAGTCATCAATTAATTACGACGGCGGTATGTCATTGTCGGGCGTCGGCGTACAGCTGCACCCGAAATAATAATGTTTGCGGCAGGAACTGCCTGTCCATTCGATCATCAATTGATTACGCAATTAAAAAGAAAAAAACTTGGGACCGGATGTGCATGTGCTAGCCTTATATATAAATATATATGATTTGCATATAGAAATTAAGTTTAAAGTATATAGAAAAATAATAATAGTAAATCATACATTTAAGAAAGTAATGTATACATTAAATTTAATTAAATTAGCTACAAAATTATTGAAAAAGGGCGAAAAAAAGAATGGGCCAATTAAAAGGGTTTTTATTGGTAATACTAATTAATAAGTTTGCTAATGCTAATACTTCAATAAGCAACTTGAGACAATAGATTTATGCAAATAATATATATTTCCACTACGTTACCTAAAAATAACTTTTTAACGAAGGTGGTTAATTGTTCGGAGAAAAGACAGTGTCTCTCTTTCGATACACTTATTGATTATTTTATTTTTTTTATTTAAATTGGATGAGAACAGGGAAATAATTAGCATATATCTATGCATCCTGACATTTAATTAGCTAGGTATGTATGTTTCATTGTTACTTTCTTTTAATTATGTATATGTGCGTGTGAGTATATATATATATATATATAAAATAAATTATTTTATATTATTTTTATAATTTAATTATTTTATATTATTTTTATAATTTAATATAAGATTATAATTATGTACGTGTACACGCATATATCTATGTATAAAAATATATATATATATATATATATATCAATAGATATCAAATTATATTAATATGTGCTATTTTTATAATTTAATATAAGAATATAACATCTAACAATTATTCTTTTGCTTCTTAATTATTGGAGCAAATTTGACAATGCATGTCCGAAGGATTCTATCCATTTTAAAATATTAGGCTTAATAATTAAATATATTCTCAATCTTTTATATAAAAGGGATATAAGCTCCCAACCATTAATTTTATGGTAAAAGTTCATAAAGTTTTATTTTACTATGAAATAAATTTTCAACATTTCAAAATAATACAATTAAGTAAAATAAATAAGAAATTAAAGTTTTTATAAGCCCTAACTTTATATTTTATTATAAAAATTTATACTGGTTTGGACTTAATTATATTGTTTTAAAATGTTAGAAGTTTATATAGTAAAATTAAAGATTAAAGTTTTATTTCTACTTTATACAAAAAATTAAAATATATTTGACTATTAAACCAAAATACTATTCAACTCCCTGCTTAACTGCCTTACTCATGACATTGTTTCTTTTGTTGTCCTACACATTAAATATATTAATTTATTTCCACCATTCATTGTCCTCAGTCTTGATGATCAGTTTTTCAACGTCGACACAAAACGCTAGCTGATAGCCTGATTAATATCCAATTAATGGCAATTGATGTAGAATTTGTGGTGGGAAGTACAGACTACAGTATCCCTTATCAATAATTGTGTGGCCAAGAACCAAGTCGATCAAACAATGAACTCATGATATGCATCATCCATGTATAAAATAATGTCGGTTTGGACTGACAACAATGGTTTCATCCGGTCAGGATATGTTATCTGAGGAACTAACTTCATCATTCATTTATTGCCAACGTAATGTAACAAAATATTGTAAGTAAGAGAGAACACACGCATATTATAAAATTATGATCGATGTTTTCAATTTGTATGTCGGTATAGTTATCCATTTGGAGTGCCGACTTCTTGAACTTCGTCAATTACTTCAACACAAACAGATAGATGTTTGATCATGCGTATTCTGCCAACGCCAACGCGATCAAAGCTGCTGCTGCATGCCAATTCTCTAACTCACGTGCTTTTTAATTTAAAAATCTTGTTTCTTATCAGTTATCCATTCATTGTCTTATCGATTTGCTTTTCTACATACTATGCTTTGATTGGAAATTATTTTTCTCTTCTTCATTTTAATTTAATTACGCAAACAATGAAAAAATATATCAAATCCCGCCATTCGATGTTTGTTATCTTGTTGTTTCTTTGGATAATAAGACTATAGTAATCTCTTCATTGGAAACATATATAGGATATCAGTATATCACCCTTAATTCCATTCTTTTTCAATGTATAGCTGGAATTTTCACTGATTTCCTTTTTTCTTTTTTTCTTTTTTTGGTTAATTGGGTTTTTCTTTTTTTACCAGAATTTTGATTGATTGCTTTCCTTGTTTACACTATAATAGTTCATTTTTACCTGAAAAAAGTAAGAAACAAAAACTAGTACCAACATATATATATATATAAATATAACGAGAGAAGAAAAATCTTGTACAGAGATTTTTTGACAAGTTCATCAGGTAATTTTTTTTTTTCCCATTCTCTATTCCTTATTACCTTAAGCATTATTTTACCAAATATTCTAATTAAGATCATTGATATCTTAAAAAATTTCTCTTTATTTTTGGTAAAATTAAAAAGGGTAATCATACGGGAAAGCGAAATATGGAAATTCCAAATCTTCCCAGAACTCCCAAAACTCGTCCAGCTAAAAAGTTTTATTTTATTTATCTACTTATTTATTTTTGGTCTTTGAAATAGTGGACCATTGCCGCACTATCAGAAATTGCCACGTACACATTTGAAAAGTCCAGTTGCCGCAGATCAGAATGAATGCTATCCTGCTAAAAAAACGCACGTGCATAGAAAAGGAAAAATAAAAATAAAAATCCTACTCTACCCGTAATAGTCGTACTAATTTTCTTTGCTTTCGTTCCACTGAACACAGAGTCAAAAGCAAGCATTTCTCTTTAGTTCGTCCAGTACAGCTCCACTGCCATCTAACACTTCTCTATCTTTCCAGCCAACCAACATTTGCCTTCGCTGTTCTACCACCCTATGCTTCATGACCAGAACATTATACAATCAACTCATTATTCAAGTTTAAGCTTTGTTTATTTATTTTTTATTTCTTAATTCCATTGTTAATATAAATATTCTCACAAAAAAATTTCAGCACATTTATTTTCTTTCCTACTTTGTATTTTTGCGATGAGCTAATCAACTTCATCACGGCGCCGAAATCTCTTCTCCCAATCGTTATATAAACCCTCTACCACCACTCACCTTTTCAACATCATTAATCCTCTCCGTCTTTCTCTTTTGTTTTTTTCTTTCTGGGTTTGCTCACTCCAAGAGGGAAACCTGAAAATATTATATAGAAAAAACATGAATTGTCTCCTGAGTTGGCCTGAGCCTGTGGTTCGAGTTCAGTCTCTGTCTGAGAGTGGCGTACGTGTCATTCCAGAGCGATATATCAAGCCTCTAAGCGATAGGCCTGCCTTGGAATTTGGTTCTGAAATCAACGAACTTGTTGACATTCCTATTGTTGATCTCCAAAACTTGTTCAGTGAATGCCCAAACCTCCGTGAAGAGACCTTGAGACGCATTTTCAGCGCGTGCCGGGATTGGGGTTTCTTCCAGGCGGTGAACCATGGCGTTAGCCGTGAGCTGATGAGGCGCACGCGCGAGGTTTGGCGTGAGTTCTTTAAGTTGCCACTGGAAGTGAAGCAAGAGTATGCAAACGCGCCCAGTTCCTATGAAGGGTACGGTAGTCGCTTGGGAGTAGAGAAAGGAGCTATTCTTGATTGGAGCGACTACTTCTTCCTTCATTACCTTCCGGTTTCGTTGAGGCATGAAAGCAAGTGGCCTCTACAGCCGTTATTTTGCAGGTGCGCCTGCCTCATTATTATTTTAATGATCTTTTAAAAAACGTGATTCTAGGACGTTTATTTACTTATTTTTTTTTTTATTGTCTCTGCACGAAAGAGATTCTTCTCTGCTATCTTTGCATCTGCCAAAAGAACAAAAAGCCAAACAGTTCTCAGGTTTGGTCAACTGACAACCAGGCTTAGGTTTTGCCGGTAATGTCTCCCACGATTTAAACACGCCATATTGACCGAACTCCATTATAATCAATTTTGATCTCCTCTTTTTTGAGGATTGACCGCAATAATTGAAGAAGAAAATTCTTAAGCTAGGGTAAAGCTTTATGAAGTCAAAAATGGAATGATAAAACATCGATCTTTTAAATATTCTATGGTACACGTTTGGCGAAATGGAATAATTTTCGAATCCAGCTTTGCTTAGTTTAGAACATATCCTGCATATATATTTGCATGGCTGCATCTAATAGACATGTTTTGACGCTTGAAACAATCTTAATTTCCTAATTAATCTTACCAATATTAACCAGTTGCCAATTTCATATCTAAATATGCATACGAAACTTTTTGATAAAGGACTAAATGATTGTTTTCGTTTTCAAAGCATCCTAATTTAGAAGACAATTTACCCTAAAAAAATGAAAAAAAAAAATCAAACAAAATGAAAATCGAGGTAAAATGTTAACACGTGATCAACGTAGTGAAAATTGAGTAGGATGTTTTATTTTCTATTATTTTATATAGCTAGGTGCGAAGACTTAAACAGATACGTGCATGGGTAATAATATATATTTTTTATTATTATTGTTACCATGTATAGTTTCTAATAACTAATTAGCTGTTCAATCTGGATGCAGGGAACTGGTTGCAGAATATAGTGCTGAAGTTGTAAAACTATGTGGAAGGTTGCTCAAGGCGATGTCTACGAATCTTGGACTACAGGAAGACCATCTACAGAATGCCTTTGGTGGAGAAGACATTGGGGCCTGCTTAAGGGTCAATTTCTATCCGAAGTGTCCTCAACCTGATCTAACGCTAGGGCTTTCCTCACACTCAGACCCTGGTGGCATGACCATTCTCCTTCCTGATCACGACGTAGCTGGACTCCAAGTTCGTAAGAATGGCAAGTGGATCACTGTGAAGCCTGTTCCGAATTCTTTCATTGTCAACGTTGGAGATCAGATTCAGGTTTTAATTGCAACTTTGCTTGATTCAGGTTTCTGTATTCAAGAATAAAAAGTACTGATGTTTCATTATACATGTGTAGGTGATGAGCAATGCAATTTACAAGAGTGTGGAACACCGTGTAATCGTGAATTCAGCCAAAGATCGTGTCTCGCTAGCCTTCTTCTACAACCCCAAGAGTGATTTACTAATTGAACCAGCCAAGGAGCTCGTGAGTGAGGTCCGGCCAGCGCTGTATAATCCCATGACATTTGATGAGTACCGACTTCACATTAGGATGAAAGGACCTTGTGGCAAAACACAAGTTGAATCCTTGAAATTTAATAGATAGCCTAAAATCTCAATATTGTGTAATCAAACTGCACTGTGGAGCTACCGCTTGCAGTTAAATAATACTCCATGTCCCCAACCCAAATTGCTTCTAAACGATGTAGGTTAAATTATTGTGAAAAAAAAAAAAAACTGTTTGCAAGCATTTCAGGAAGCGATTTGTGTTGTATTTCAAAAGTTTCAATTCTCATTGCCTATAATTCAAATCAATTCGTAAAGTGATAAAGACGGATATGTATGGATAAAACTTGTTGCCTGGATCAATTCTGGAAAGCTTGTCCAGTTGGATTAGACAGTGAAAGTTTCCTCAACGTTTCTGGAACGAAATGATCATTCACAGCATTTGAAAGGATGAAAAGTCTAGAGAGATAATTTTGGCCCTTGGCATTTGGGCGGACTTGTAGTTGTTGCCTGGACTTACCTAAGAAACAAAAACTGAATTGGTATCTGGTACACACTCAGAATAATTGAGAATCATCATGCCTTCTGGCGCACATGCAATCCAAGGAGCTGCTTCTTCGGTTTAAGATTGAAACTCATTTGCCAGAGATTTCAAGCATCAGACAGACAACAAATTTGAGAAGGACACCAGGGACCAGAAAAATGCATTTGCTCCCCAATAATTGATGCTTTGGTCTGAATAATTTATGGTATAGTTGAATTTAGGTGTAAAGAGTTTCATGTTTTTCCTCACGTTAATTAATTCTTTATTTGATATCGATCACATGGGATATACATACATTTTACTAGTCCACTGAAACGATATCTACAAACCAAGATTTCAATTGAATAATCTTATAACTATCATGTAGTACAATTGGTGACAATGTCACACTTTCTTCGATATTGGGTTGTCATTTTACATTATAAACCTCTATGTTGCCTTGATATTTACTTGCAATAACGTTAACGTGTTGAAGTTTGCTCCACATATACAAACCTAGTTGACATATATAATTTTATATATATTCTCACGTAAATGTATGAAAGCACACACTTACCTTTCAACTATAGCAAAATTGAATTCATTCCCTCAGCATTTGTGATTTGATAGAAAATTTTATAAAAAAAAAAAAAAAAATCTAATTATATCATACAGAACAAGATATTTGTAGAGGTCCATAAAGTTCTGTAGAAGGAAACAGTTTGAATCAGGGTTTTAGTGCAAATTTCCACCAACTCACCACAAATTAAGCCTTTACTTGTGAAATACTGAGATATGGCATAGATAAATTTCTTGTAAAATTTAAATTTTACAGGCCTCACGTTATTATTATAACATACACATTAGATTACATATTTAATTAGATTATTATTAAAAATAAATTTTAAATTTGGTGATAAATTAAAATAAAAGAAAATTCTTACATTTCAACCTCCTGGTTTCTGCCTTGACAAGGGTTGATCGATGGAGGTACAAAATAAATAATTGTGTCTCCGAGTGCCTCTGATGCTCTGAGGCATAGGGATGGTGAGTGGCCAGTGGGCTTTGGCGCCTTTGGTGTAAGTATGGTCAGAAGGTAGCAGATGAGAAGGGAAGGTCATCCACTTTTGGTCACACATCATAACTTGGAACAGGATGGGCGCAACATAAGATACAATAAAGTATTCAGCCTCATCTTCACGTTGCTTTTATAATTTCCTCTTGAATAATGACAAAGCCCAGGACACTGCCTTTTTGCATGTCTTAATCTGGCCTTTTTGACTGGTTCCAAATTTAAGACCCCAAGTCCAAATACCACCAGACCACGTTTTTTTAAAGCTTTTTAATCTTTCAAACTTTTCCAAGGCTTTTTTTTATTCAATCGGGGTGGGGTAGGCACAGGTTTTCTCATTATTCCTGTAATTGCCTAGACGTTTCTCATTAGCTACCAAGTATTACTCATTAGAACTTACATGATATTCTTTAGTGCTTTTCCTCTACTTTACATGTTTATTAATTAGCAATAACTCTCACACCAAAAGCTTTGTCATCTCTCAGTCCACACATACCATTGCTTTAATTATCATATGAATGCGAAGAGAAAATGAAGTGATCAAAAATTGAGTGGAGATAAAGGTTAAAGAATGAAAATTATATTTTTTATTCACCAAAAAAATATATTTTTTTTATTGATGTGCTTGATAAGAAAAATATAAAAAAATATTTTTTGTTAATGTGTTTGGTAAAAAATATGCAAAATGTAAAAGAAAATATATATTTTTTCTTTATAATGATGGTAGAGTTGAACACAAAAAAAAAATGAAATTTTATTGTTTTACCATTATCTTATTAATTAATTAGATTACAATATAAAATTTTAAGAAAATAAATGATAATTTGTAAATATACAGTTTGACTCACATTTTTTCTATTTTCTCTTCAATCTTTTCAATTTTAAATGATGTGTTCTTGCTAATAAAGAAAGAAAATAATTATCTTTTCTATTTTATGTCTTCACATTTTTCTTTCTTAAAAAGGATTGACAAAATCATTTTTTTTTTCACTTTTCTACACACCATTATCTATCTACCAAACACGCTTAGTAGTATAGAAACAAAAAATGGAAAGATGAAATATTGAAATGAGAGAAAATGAAAAGATGAAAAGTAATTTTTTTCTTTCCAATGATGTGAAAGTGTGAAAGAAAATTATATCTTCTTTTCATCCATTTTTGGTATAGGTCAAAAATGAAAGGAAAAAAAAATTGATATTATATTATTAATTAGTTAAGATAACAAAATAAAATTAAAAATAAAAGATAATTCTTTTCATTTTAAAATGATTTATACTATTTGGTTTTGTTATTGAAGGGAAAAAATATTTTTTTTTTCTTATTTTTTGTTTCTCACACTTTTTTCCTTATCAAGAACTATTAAAATTCTTTTTTTTTTTTTCACTTTTCCATTCATCTTTATCAATCTTTTAACTTTTGCACTCTTATAAGTAGGCTTTAAAGATGTATTTGGTAAGGAGGAAAAGTGAAATGGTGTATAGGAATGTGTGAAAAAATAGTAAGAAAATGTTTTTTTGGTAGGAAAGAAAATAGAATATTTTATTTTATTTTCGTATTAATAGATCTAAATTATTCTAATTTTAAAAGATTAGTGAAGAAAAAATGAGATACATATGAATCAAGTATATGCATGTACAAAATTTTCCTTTATATTTTTAATTTTATTTTGATATCTTAATCTAGTTAATGATATAATAATAAATTAGTATAATCTTATTTTCTTTCTTTTCATTTTTTAATTCTACCATACAATTTAGAAAAAGAAAGTTACGTCGAGAACATCTTTAATTAGTGATTAAAAAAAATTATGACATATTATAACATTTGAGTTTTTATCTAGACAACACCACCCCACCCCCATCCCCAATTAACAAAAATTTCTTACACAATTATCTAATAAGAAAAGAAATTATATTTTATTTCACATTTTTTATTTTCCCTACCATGTATATTAATAAAAAGAAAATGCACGTTATTCATCTTTTTTATTTTTCTCTCCTCTCAATGTTTTTTTTTTTTTTTTTTCACTCTGCCAAGCAGTGGCTAAATGTTTTCATCTGAAACCAGTTAAATATCTTCCCTTTCAACAAAGAAATCTGATCAAATAAGACGGTAAAATGCAGATATTTACGTCAGAAACAGATGAGAAAGAAAGACTTTTTAGCATTGTTTAAGTCGAGAACAATTCACACTCAACCATAACCTCTTAATCAGGATAAGATCTGGGGCATATTCATAAAGAAGCATATGAATGAAGGCAGAAGACCCACGATTGCCACCTTTAAAACACCAAAAAAAACTTCATGGAAGTAAAAGCTCCTTTCGTAGTGGCGTCTCCTTCAGTCTTGTCACCGCTTCCTTTCAATTGATAAGGAAAGCGGTGTATTTCATATTTTTAACATTTTCTTTCAAGTTGTCGGTTCCGATTCTGTTCATCATATGGAAAACGTTACGGTTCAAAGTTGAAACTTAAAATTCAACTTAAATCTCTGGGAACTTCCAGTCTGAATTTTTACTGTTACTTACAGCACTACAATGTTGAATTCATGTTAGTTTGGTTTAACTTTGAAGTTTGAACAGAAGCATCTTAGGCGGCCGTGTGATCCACATTGCTCGCTTTGCTTTAGGCTCAAACTTTTGACCGTGCCACGAGCAATGTACCAGACTAGCCCAGTCCATGCATGCCGGTGATTTCCCAGGTTCCGTCTAAGCCCAGTGGACAATGCCATGTAATGTTCATTCACATAGCGGCTCATCTTGTCGTCTGTGGCGGCTGCTTGACCCATGAAGAAAAGCATGGATCAAGCAAAAGTCGCTTAATAATAATAATTTTTTGTGATCAGAAAATAATAATATAAAAAAGAACACAAAAAAGTTTGTTTATCACAGTCTAGTGTTGATAATTTCAATTTATATAAAAAAAAAATATATGAAATCTCTATTTATGTTGGTGATGTGGACAATATATGAAAAATAATAATAAAAAATTTAAAAATTACAATTAATAAATCATAATTTTCTCCTATTGATCATAGGTGGACCCGAAAATCCAGAGAGGTGGCAAAAAGATTATAGAATTTCATTCTCCTCTTTTTTGATGGGAAATTGCTACAGAATTCGATGTAAAGATTCAAATATTGCTTTATTTATTATGTACACTACAAGTCCAAATGAAAAGCCATCATACATATATATCAGATCACCCTTTTTTATTAACTAATGAAGGCAGCATTTCTATAATGCTACAAATTTATTTAGATATATGAATAATATTATTGATAGGAAGGTTTTGATTGCTTTCATGATTTACAAAATTAAAAGCTATATGCTTCTTCAACTGTTTAATTTCAGAACCATGAAAGCAGTCAGTTTTATTTACTATTATTGCTTTACTTTACGAATTCAATTATACATGGAATTTGTGACAAAATTCACAAAAAGCTGGGCATCAGGGGAGATGAGCAAACTGGGATATTCCAGGGAAAGCTGATACCATTAGCTTGGTATAAAAGTCTTTCTTCCCTGCTAAGAAGCATGTTTTCATCATAGGCATCCGGATTGAATGATGCAAACGTATACACTGGTGATGCCAAATTATCTTCTACTCCAGGAATTTTTAGAGCTTGATTTCTTTCTCCGGACTGTATTTCATTTTTGCCAGCGTCGGAATCCGTTTCGAAATCTTTTACATTAGACTCAGACTCCTCACAGAGTGAAGGCAGTGATATGGGAGAGAATGATTTGCTAGTTTTTGCTGGGGTGGCTCGGTTCCTATGATGGCCTGTAATGCTCTCAAGGAATCTCTCCTGGGCTTCAATCTTAATCTTCACACTCCTTTGAACCTTCATTATAAACCCTTAAGAAATTGTTAAACTACATCCATTACGTTATTACATATAGCTTTCTTCAGTGCAAAGAAGCTTAAACAAAGAGAATATGCAATTGTACCTCGAGTTGATCATTCCCTTGTTTTCTTTGTGCTTCCCTATGCAGTTGCAGGGCTTCGTTAAGCTGAGCACCTCTTTAATGGTTTTTCAATCATTGCGGTTAGAGAGAATATAAAACTAATACAAAAATTCCCCAGCAAAACGGAAAAGAAACGATAACTCACGATGTTGTACCAAAATTAGGCAGAATTTCTGAAATATCTCTCCTCTCAAACGTCCCTTCTGCAGTTAAAGCAACATATCAAAGTTAGAGAAATAGAAACGAAGGCATCAAAGAACTAATCCCATCTTTCGACTAGTTGTTTCTTTTCCTAACGTTAGTGATAGTTCATTCAACTTACTTGTGTTTGTTTCCGGAATAAACTTTAAAATCCTGTATTTCTGGAAAAACAATATTGAAATCTACGAATCAGTTAAAGCAGAAAAAAAAAAAGCAGGCATTTTCATTTAACAGGCAAGAATCTAGGCACGTTTAATAATTGGAGAGAGATCAGTTAACCTGTAGGTGACTTTTGACATGATAAATGGTCAGTCCATTAACGCCCATGGCCTTCAGAATACCCTTTGGCGTCGCCCCTGCCAACCAAAATTTATACAAACACGACCCACCATAAACGATAGAGGCTAGACAACCAACCATGAATAAAAATTTTCGTAGCCCAAACTTACTATCTGGACCTCCGAGCAGATTAACAGCTTCTTCGAATCGATCATGAAGCTCTTGAGTCCATCTCAGGCGTTCTTTGGCTGAGCCATCAGAGCGACTAGGACGACGCATTGCGGAGAGAATGGCTCGATTGCAGCACGAGCATTTGCCTTGTGGTAGGAGGGAGATTATAGAGGGGTGGGAGCGAGACAAAAACAGTTGGAATCCAAAATTTGTTAAAGTGGCGATAAGCACTAAGAATGGATTGATAGGATTAATGGGTGCCTCAAAATGTCTTATTGTGTCGGATTTCCTTCAGGTTTCGCACATTCCAAATTAATTATTTAACACTCAAATGCAGGGGGTTATGTTCCTTGTTCAAACTCTCTGGGCGACTATCTCCATGGGACAGATCAAACAAAGAGAAAGTAATATTTTTACCACGACGACCGCCTTGGGTCATAGTCATAATTCATTTCCCTACCACTAGGCCTGCAGTGGAACACAGCCGAAGGGCTGAATGGACCAGTCTATGACCCAACACAGAAAAAAGGTTCTCCTAACCTTTAAAATAGACTCTGTTTTGGGCTAACTGCGACCTCAACCCGGCATATTTCGCAATCAGCAATCCAACATCTTCTAATTTTTCAAGAGCTGGTTGGTATCAATTGGGATTTGGGAATATCCTGTATTGATTATTGAGTAAAGCTATCCCTCACCTTATGGAGGAGGAAAAGACAAAGAGTAACAAAACAGATCTATAAGACAAATTTGTCATAAATTAACAAATTCTAACATATGAGTTGACATTTAAACAAAGGTAATCTGCGAGGAAGCAGAACTTCCATCCAGTTCCAAGCATCTATTATAAACAGACGTTTTGACGTAAGCTTCATTACATTACCAAACACAGGAATATTGCTATACTACTTCTGTCAGCCTTTGGAATGTCTGTCTTCTTCGCATCATTTGTGTGACTATCACTGCCTGCCCCTTTTCAGGCTGCAAGATGGGCATTTGTACTGCTTAATGCTCTCAGCTTTAGCCGGTGTTATCTTAACACACTTTCCATGGAACCACCTCTCACAAACATCACAGCCAATCCAAAACTCATTTGCATTGTAATTTCCACGGCAGCTGCTGCAGAGTGTCTCACGGTGATCATCTTCATTATCCTCATAACTCTCTTCCACAGGCTTAGGATTGCTTTTCAGTGGTCCATCACTTGACCTCTATAAAGTAAAGAACCCAGTCAATGACTAACAGTATAAAAATTATAAACTCTGCACAGTTTAAGCACGAAAAATTCATTATTTCTAGTGGGAAAATATTGGGCTTGCTATGCAGGCCTCATTTGTACCAAACTTGGGCAAAAGCATGTGATTGAAACTTCTAAGATCAAATAATGGTATGTTTTCATTGATTAACCTTTGTGTTGCCCGGAGATTTGCTCCCACTATCCACGCTTGGTTTGTATTTAATAGGCTTCCTTTCAGTTACAACCTCAAAGACTGTTGGCAGATCATTAATCATGCTAAATAGACGTTTCCTGTAAAGAGAAATTGTAATCAAAAATTATAAAAGGTACTCAATATACGAGAAAAAAAATGAACAGAATAGCATGACATCTATGCATGCATATATCAAAATTCTACTCTGCCAAGCACCATAAGAAGCTACTTCTGAATCCGCTTTGGTAATACTGCGTAGTCTGGAATCTGGGCCTTTTAACAGTCCAACTGAGTGAAAATAGTTCAAGTCGGAACTATCATTTGAGCAAGGAAGCCTTCCCTGATTGTAATCAAAGTTGATAATTTTCTACAACAATTTAACAATAAAACAAAATAAAACTTGATGAACCAACTTGATCTTCAATGACAGTATAAACTGCCTGTGCTCATTCTTAAACACGATCTTTCCACACAGAAAGCAAAATCAAAATTATAAGACAATACCTTTCATTGCGGTTAAGACGAGCACCAAGATAGAAAGCCACAGAAACCAACCACGAATCACTGTGCACTGCAACCAAGGACAACCAATCTTTCTGGTTCATTCCATCTCTTGCAAAATTAATACCAAGTGCCGGCTCAGGAAGCTCCGGTGGAACTTCTTCCGCTGGCAGATTAACTTCCCAGCTTTCATTCGGATGTCCATACAGGCATAAATTCTCTTTTTCTAAACCAAACCAAACCAAACACAAAGAAAAAGTTTTCTCATATAAACCTCTGTTTGATCTTTCCCAAACTAAAAAGGAAACCACTCGGTCCAGACAACAGAGAACTTGAATCTCCAAGGTCATTGAAATTATCGAATTTAGTAACTTTGTTATTATTATTATACTTTTGATGTTTCGGAAATTTTTTCTATTTATTTATTTGAGGAACGCGAATTTCTAAATTCAATCAAGATCAGAAATCTAATAGTAATTGCATGTTAAAAAACAATCAAAGTACGAAATTCAGCAAAAACAACATGCAAATTAAAATTGAAAAAAGAAGAGTCGAGATCTCCAATCAGATTTATTACCTGGATCACAGAGTCCATAAAAGTCATCCACATCTGAAAGAAAGACAAAAAGGAAGCGTTAAATAGTTAGAACGAGAAAAAAGGTGAAGCAGAAGAAGGTGAAAAAGAAAGGGTAGAATATTACCGTCAGTTAAAGCACGAATGATGGCGGTTCTTCGAGCAGAGTAATCTTTGAAAATCTCCTCAACGGTTCGAGCAGTGGAAGCCATTTCCATGGCCAAATTATAAAGGAATGGAATCTGTAACAACGGCAACTATAGATAGAGAAGAGGCACGAGGGAATTGAGGATTCAGGATCCAAACACAAACCGTAAGTAAGTAAGTAAGTAAGTAAAGGTTAAAAGAAAAAAAAAAAAAAAAGAAAAAGAAAACGGGAAGCAGACAGAGAGAAAGAGAGAGTTTACTTTAGATTAGGGCGGAATTTGCTAATTCCTATTGCTGGTGCCACTCCTCTGTTTTCAGGCGTTGGCGCTTCCCCATTGGTTGTCTCCCAAGTTCCTGGGTGCTCATCACCACTCTAGACTGTATTCAGAAAAACCTTCACAGCAATAATTTTTATTTTATCATAGAATGGTATTTTACTTGGTATAATGATCTTGTAAAACACGAGATTATATGTTTCACATTTTCATAAAATAAGCTAATAATTTTTAATTTCGAGATGCTATAATAATGGTAATTAAACTTGTTTATTGCTTTTTAGTTCCAAAACTCAAAACTAGTTGTCGCCTGCTTGCTGATTAACTACCACCTGTCATAACGCCCATTGACTAACAGGTGTTGTTAGTTTTATAATTGTTTTATTTATTATTTAAAAAAAAAAAAAACCAAATTAATGACCGATAAAAGAAGCTCCCTCACTCGGGCATGCGAGTCTTGGATCTCGGCCTTTTGCACCGAGTCATATATACATACGCCCAAAATCAGTCGATGTCAAGGCCAATAATAATGCTTTCTGATTTAACAAAAGTTATCCGGTGAACGTTCAGGAGTTCAATTGTTCTATAGTTACTTAGCATGCTGCAACTGAGAGCTCTTCATGATTCATTAGCTGAAAGAGTCTGAACCATTCAACTGTTTCGTTGAATACACAGTGTCCTCTGCAGTAAAACCCAATGAGCCACTCACCCTAAACACCGTTTCTTGTACCAAGTTAACCGTACAACTCGCATTCATCCTGAGCCAAGATGGAACTCCAAATGACATACATAATGGATTACTAATGGATTCCTTGTTCATAGATAAAGCTGGCTGGGCTAAACTGAAGTCGCAATTGAACTGGTAATGGATTACTGATGGCTTCCTTGTTCATACATAAAACTGGCTGGACAAAACCGAAGTCGCAATTGAACTGGTACGTCACTTCACTCCAGAAGTATGTTCTCCAGGACTAAAAGACTTGTGTACAGTTTGATGAGGGATATTTGAGCGAAATTAAGGACCTCAACCAGTTACCGCAATATTAAGAAAAATTTCAACAAGCAGATAAAAAAAATATATGGAAAATAATTTATGAACTCCTACATAACTGTTATGTAAATCACAATTCAGTAACACATGAATTTCTTTTCCAAGAAACAAGAAGAAAGCAATAAAAACCAATGTGAACTTACACAAGTTGGTTGATGGTAGTGAGGGCTACCACCGATTCTTAAGTAGATGATATTAACCGCTTCAGGCCAGTTTTCTGTTCTGTTGTAAGCTTGGTGGGGAACTTGATGTTGAATTTAATTCTCAAATTTCCTTTCTTGGAAGGTTCCTTGGGAATGGGCATTCCCTCCCCCTTAACAACTTCTTCATAGGTTGGACTAATGATATTGTTAATAGGTACAGTCAGATTCCGTCCATCAAGTGTTGTCAGCTGTGCTGTATAACCAGTTAGAGCTTCCACTAAAGATATCTTCTGAGTAACAATAAGATCATTTCCATCCCTTTTGAACAGACTGTGAGGCTTCTCATCAATGATGAATACAAGGTCTGAAGGAATAACCCCTCGTTGCTCATTTCCCTTTTCTGGAAAAGTGATTTTTGTACCTTTTTTCCACCCTGGCTTAATCTCAATAGTAAGAATTTCCTCCACCGTCGCAGGCCTCCTGTCACACAAAAAAAATCACAGTTTGAAGGTTAATGAAAAATATCAAACACATTCCCAAAACTACAAAAAGAAGGGGTTTTTTGCCATACTACATGTATATGGTTCAAAGTAGGTCTTATATAAATAAACACATGACAGAACTGCGAGCTCTCACAGTTTTAAACAGATAAGCACTCTGTAACATAAAAACTTCAGACTTCAAAAGTTGTATTAACATGGTAATTTAAAAATATACCAGTGGTTTAGGAAATTCCACCTAGAAGCGCTAACCCAAACGACTACTGGTCTGTAGATAATCTGGTTAAAGTGAAGCACAACAGCAAGGATAATCAAGGACCAAGGACATATCACAGCAAATCCACCATAATGTTAATAATGCATTACTCATCATTAGCTGAAACTAAGTTTACAAATTCGACACAAAGTAAAAATATAAACATAAGCAATACAACTTAGAAATGAATCTTGAGTAAGCATCAAGAAATCTCCAAAGTTGATCACAAACACATACATAAACAAAGAAGCTCCATGATCGATTAAAATGGGTAATACAATACCATGAAAGGTATTTCTGTCACTAATGTAAATGAAGCTGACTATAAGCACTCAAGTTTCAAGTAGCTAAAAGGAAGGTAAACCAGAACCACAGAACAAAAAGAGGAAGAGGAATGAAAAACAAAATCATTTTGCAATGGAAGAAGGACCAAATACAGAGAGAGGGTATACCTTGGTGCAATGACATCCCTCATATAAAACATGCCCTAATATGGACATCTTATAAAGTTTTTTTTTTTTTTGTTTGGTGAGAAATGCTAACAAATCTAAATCTGTCTCTAACATAAAGACCTAAAGAAAGGACTGAATTGAATACCAATGTAAAATTAAGATGCAAGATCGCAGTAATAACAACTTTTTCCATTCAAAACTAGCTATCATGCCACTTTATAATCACTCAGGAAACAATTAAAAGAATAGAATCCTATATGCTCACGAGTAGTACCGCAAAAAGTTAAAATTGGCAACTTCTGTTACAACTTAACCTCATATAGCCGTAGCTTGAAGACGTTAACTATTCCTTCTCTTATACCAAAAACTCTTTCAAAGGATTCAATTGTCAATGCTCTAAGTTATACAAGTCATTTCCAAAGCTAATAACAATTGAATTTAGATCTACAATGAATCCTGCTGAAAATTCACTACCAATATACCAAATCGAAGGTAGAAAAACTGAGGATTTAACCAATTAATTAACTCGCAAAAAGAAAACGATAAGCCGCATAATTAAAAAAATAAACGATTACCCGCTACCATCAGTAACATCCCTAGAAATCTTCATCTTCTTGGTAGTCCCCTTATACAAATCCTCCAAACTGCAAGGCAATGTTCGTTCGATAGCGGGTCCTTTTCGGGGCATAGTTGTAGAACCCTCTCCAGCTCCACTTCTAAAGGAGCCAAATATATCTTCCCCAAACATGCCCCTGGGGAAACCCGACGCCCCTGCACGTGACCCACCCATATCACCCATCCCTCCAAACGGGCTCGAAAACCCGAAAAACTCCGAGAAAATATCGTCGGGGCTCCGAGTATTGAAGCGGAACATAGTTGGACCCCCGTCCGCCCCACCGTGAAATCCTCCCGCACCCGGAGGCGGCATCTGGCCTTTTAACCCTTCTTCTCCGTATTGATCATAAACGGCACGCTTTTGGGGATCACTCAAAACCTATAAATGGAAAATTTCATTAATTAAAAACATAATAAGAGAACGAAAGCAAAAAAATTAAGAGTAAAAAAAATTAAAATGATGACATCATAAGCTTCGGAGATTTGCTTAAATTTGGCTTCAGCTTCTTTCTTGTTGTTAGGGTTTTTATCGGGATGCCACTTCATGGCCAGTTTGCGATACGCTTTCTTCAAATCTTCATCTTTAGCATTTCGGTCGACCTGAAGAATCTTGTAATAATCAATGCCCATTCTTCAATTTCTTCGTATTCCTTTTTCCGCTGCTGATTTTTCTCCTCTCTCTTCGGATTTTGTTTCTTTCTCCTCAGGTTTTCATACAACTTATGCTCTCTCCTCCACCGAGAGAAACTATAAATCGCCTGAGTTTATAATATAATTAAAAAAAAAAACAGTGTTTTCTGGGGAGTATGGGATTGCTGTATGCCCGTATCGGTGCGTATCTCTTATTGGCAAAGCGGGTCAGGCTTAGGCCCATTATCTAATTGTCACAGCCTTAACTTCTAAGCTTTCTGGCCCAAACTGATTTTTTTGAGCTTTGTTTTGTGATTTTTCCTCATGTTAGACAAGACGTGTGTCTGTTTTAGCTCCCAATGTCTCGACAGTAATTCGTCAAATTAAAACTGTAAGTTAAAATTTAAAAAAAATTATTTATAAATATGAAAAAAAGCTAAAAATGATGTGTTAACAAAAATCTTAATATGAAATCTTCAAATTTTTACAATGAACAAATCTACTTGAGACCAGTGAAACAACGGGGAATGCTATTGCTAGGGGTATAGCTCCTTGCAATGTTACAAATCCTTGTGCGCATTACTTCAACTCCTCAAAATTGCAACCAACCCTATCATACACGTTTACTAGAAATCTCTGAAACTCTTGCGATATCAATATTTTCAGCGTTGGCAGCCAATGGCATTTACATGCAAGTGCGAAAGCCTATTACAGAATGCCGACGGCCTTCTTTGGCCTTCCGCATTCCCATCGGACTTGCATAAATGATGGTTTTGCTGTGTCCATAGGTCCATGAATATGATGCAACTTCGGAGTTATAAGAGGACTTAAGGATGGTTGGCTGGGAGATTATATGGGGCTGCAGATTTTGATTTCCCAGAAGTGGAGGGGCCTGAAAAGTTGAAGTATGCTACAATTGGGGGTGTGCCATACTACTTTTTCCAATTGCTTTACTCATTAGTTCGTCCAAAACCAAGGCAATGGCTACAGTGCATGGCCAACTTGCCCGCCACCGATGTAACCTGTCTGAAACTTGGGAAAAAAAATAAGGAATTCCTTACAGTTTATTTGCCAAGAAAGTGATTTCACTATGGGTGCGTTTGGTTCGGAAAAAAAAAATTATTTTGAAAAATAAAATTACTTTTTATTCAGAAAAAAAATTTTAAAGGATAAATTCTAGGAAAAAAAATTACTTTAGATCCAAAAAAAAAAAATTTTTTACTCAGGTAATCTAAAAATACCACATGATTCGAAGATAATCATTTTACCTTAGATTTTCTCAAAATTGAGCACTGTAAGTAAAATAAAATGACTGGTAAAAAGAAAAAGAAACGAACCAAACGGGGGAATCGAATGACGGAAAAAAAAATTACCCCCAACCAAACGCCCCCTAAAGTCTAAACCAATTTCATACAGCTGGAAACAATGGAATCTATAATTCATCTCAATAATAAACAGTTTAGTAGGTGTTTATGCACTAGTCTTGTATGCTAGGTATTCAGGGCACCTCCTATGGGAAATCCAAAGGACTATCAGCAACAGAAAAATATTCAATTTCGATGATCCTCAGATGTTCTACGGGGAAGAAGACCAAGTAATGGAACAGTTAATCACCAGATATATAGAATGGCATGTATTCAAATTGCAGAATGCAGCTCAAGAAGAAACAAAAATTTTTGGTAACCCACAAATGCAGGTAAAGTTTCTGTCGAGTCTAATCAATGAAAATTACATTAGTCTAATTGCAGAATGCAGAGATGTGCTGTTTAATTCCAAGCAATCTTAAAGATCAAGTTTTAGATAATAAAACAGCAGAGTTATCAGAAACATCAGTCACTTTGTGAACATTTAGACATAAAAGTTCGCCCCACCATATGAAAAACCACTCTTGACTTGGATAATCTGGAAAAAGTGCAAATAAAGCAAGCAATGGTGATTGCATGACCACAGTATTCCTGCAAAGACAATTAAACCTCCCTGCAGTGAGTCTAATGCCTCAAAACATTCTAGAATATGAAAAGCAATTAACGCATATAGTAATAAATTATCAGTACTGATGTTTACAAGAAATGTATAAAGCATCCTAAAGAAAGTAAAAGGCTAACAACAAAAAAACCAATAAACTCTTCTGGGAGAATCAAGAGGACAAATTTGAAAGAACAAATACAAGACTTCAAATTTAGAAGTTAAATTAAAACTATAATATTATGACTTTCGAAGCATGTTATGGTAGAATCATATATGTCAAAATTCAGTAACATCACTATCAATCGCTATCTCGGAACATACTTGAAAATTTAAACGAAAGAATGTGACAACATATCATCAAATTACAACTTAAGTGAAATAGATCAACATCTTAGCAGAATCAAAATGATCCAGGCCAAATCGTCAACAGACTATATAGAAAATTGGAAAGTACGGTAAATCCAACGCCATGAAAGCTTAAACAACACAGAAGGAACAAGAAAGCCAAGTATCTCTCAACAACTCATCACTTTAGTAGCACCTTTTCTTCTCACCAACCTTGTCATATTACATAAAGCATCATCATTTACATCACAAAAAAAAAAAAGCAGTCAAACTTAGATCTGGTAAATGTAAATACGACACGAGAAATACATTTTCTTAAATTATTATTTTTTGCATTGTAAATTATTGTTTTTTACATTGTATTGAGTTGATATTTGTAAATTTAATGTTTGAATGTTTGTTGATTATTTATGTTTTATGACTTAATGTTAACTCTTTATGTTTTGTTTGTATATTTTGTAATTTTAAATAAATATTATAGATGATATGAATTGAAGATTATTATTATGTTATATTTATTAATAATATTTGAAATTATGTAAATTAAATTATTGTTGTAAATTAATAAATATTATGATTTTTTTTCATTTTTAATTATGTTTTATTTTTAATTGTGTCATTCTTGTTTATTTATATCATATCTATTCGTGTTGTGTGATACGAATAATTATAACATGTTAACCATATCGTATCACGTGTTACACGCATAAAATACGTATCGTATTTATATTTACGTTTCAAGTATGTTTTATAATTCGTTTCATATTTTAATTTTTGTCGTGTCGTATCATGTATAATGTATCATGTCGACACAAAATGTCAATCTAGTCAAACACCATTCCCAGCCAATATTCAAATCCATGTCCCAATTCAGAAATTTGAGTAGCAAATGAACAATAAAAGAAAACTAGAGAATTTCATACTACACAAAAGTTATTCAACTAAAACATCAAATACATAAGATATCATCAAAGTTTCATGCTTCAATGCTAAAAAAAAAAATACAAAACACTAAATCTGACCTCCACGTTGCCCCAAAAACTTCAAACATACTAATCAGACCGAGCAGCGAACCTCTCAACCTTCTTATCATTCAAATTAAGACCAACCATAGCCTCACCGAGCCCACAGCTAACTTCCGCAAGCACTTCCGGGTCACTGTAATGAGTGACGGCCTGAACAATCGCCCGAGCACGTCTAGCCGGGTCACCACTCTTAAAAACCCCAGATCCCACAAACACTCCATCACAGCCCAACTGCATCATCAACGCCGCATCCGCCGGCGTCGCCACTCCTCCGGCGGCAAAGTGCACGACTGGCAACCTCCCCAGCTGCTTCGTCTGCATAACCAAATCGTATGGAGACTGAATTTTCTTAGCGAAGCTGAAAACCTCATCATCGTCCATGTTCCTAAGAACCCTAATATCTCCCATCACGGACCTGACGTGCCTAACCGCTTCGATGATGTTCCCGGTCCCCGCTTCTCCCTTGGTTCGAATCATAGCAGCTCCTTCTCGGATCCTTCGAAGCGCTTCCCCCAAATTCCGACACCCGCAAACGAAAGGAATCCGAAAATTATGTTTGTTAATATGGTTTTCTTCGTCGGCCAGGGTAAGAACTTCGCTCTCGTCAACATAATCGATGCCAATGGCTTCAAGGATCTGGGCTTCAACGAAATGGCCAATACGGGCCTTGGCCATGACGGGGATAGTAACTGCTTGCTTAATTTCTTTGATGAGTTGTGGATCACTCATTCGAGCCACGCCACCTTGGGCTCGGATATCGGCGGGGACTCGTTCGAGAGCCATGACGGCACAGGCTCCGGCTTCTTCAGCGATGCGAGCTTGTTCGGGGGTGACAACGTCCATTATGACCCCGCCTCGGAGCATTTGGGCAAGACCGACTTTCACAGAGAAAGGGGATTTGTGGGATTCGGTTATTGCCCCGTTTCCATAAACCGCAACCACCCCGGTTCCTGCCATAGCCAAAAAAATAAAGCTACAGAGAACTAAAGGGACAGATGTTTATTCCTTTGTAAATGAAAAGAACAAAAAATAAAGCGAGAAATTATGAAGATAATGAATGGGACGGGAGAGAAGAGATAAGCAGAGAAGGTGGCGAGGGACGGATTTAAGTAGAGGAACTCATTTGAACGGTTCTTGCTTGGAGACGAGGAGAGTTGGAGTGTGGAATAGTTCACGTGCACTCGTCGTCATTAAAAAAATTATTTAATCGGACGGTGGATAAAGAGATTTCAAGGAATTTAAAAGGTGACTTGAGTACTGTGTATAATAGGATTGGAGGCCAAGAAATTTTAGTATGCATGCATACGTGGCAGGTCAGGATTCCATTCATTTGTTGACAAAAGTGGCTGAGAAAAGTGGTCCCTACCTTTTTTCATTTCTTTTTCTCTTTTATAAAATGAAATTCTTGGATCATCTGCTTTCATTCGTGTGATTTGATTTAGATAAATTAGTCAACTTCGTTCAATGAATCTGTTGACCAATTTTTTCGTTTTTCTTTATTTATAATTATTAACACAAAATTTTACCAACGTTTGGATTCAGAGTATAAAAAAAGAAAGCAAAGTAAACTAAAAGAGAGTTTAAATTTTTTTTTTATTTGAAAAAATTTGAAGTAAGGAAAGAAAAAAACAAGGAGAAATGAGCACTTTTTTTTTTTATTTATTTAGTTTTTTAACACTCTAATTTAAGGTAAACAATAAAAATAAATAAATATAAAAAAATTATTAGATATTGTATTATAATATTAAAAACAAAAAATGTTATAATTGAAAAAAATAAAAACAATTATTTCCTTTATTTTTTACTGCTTAATCAAATATAAATTTTTAAAATTAATTTATTTTATTTTATTAATTTTAACTATTCAATTAACAAGTACATATACATTTTTTTCTTTTTTTCTTTTATTTTACATTTTTTTATCTAATATCTATTCAAACGCAATGTTAATAATTTTATTATTTCATTAGTCAGTAATGATTAGTCAATGTCATGAAATAATGTTCATTATAGGATATCATTTTATTAATAAATAAAATTAAATAAATATAAATTTTTAAAAATATAATATTTATATAATTTTTAATATATTTTTAAATTTTATTTATTAATAAAGATAACCCTTTATGATTTTTTTTTTTATAGTGACAACATATAAAAATTACAAATCATCTCTTAATAAAAATGATGAAAGTGGTTTCTTTTATTTTGTATTCTTTTTTAAAATACATAGCTAGAGTGATAAACAAGTGTATTAAGACTAGAGGCTGGGAAGGAGGCAGCAACGGCCGCCGCTCGTTTCCAAGCTATGCCAAATATTATTTTTATTTTCATTCCCTCGTTCTAAAAGTTGGAAAAAGGAAAGGAATGCGTCTCCAACTTGGCTTCATCATCTTCTTTTCCAAATCGTAAATAGAAACACTTGGTATACTTTTGTCGCTTGCTTTCCTTTTGCAAGTAGAAGATGCAAAATCTTTGTTCTCCCTCTCATATTTCTTCATTAATTCAACCACTTTTTGACCGAACACCACGCTCGGACATCACAAAGGTTTTAAAAATATAGGCTAAAAGCATTAAAAAAATTAAATTGATTAGATGTTTGCTTGTTGCTGAAGAGATGGCTGAATGAAACATACCAAAGAAATTTTTTTTTTTTTTTTTTTTTTTTACGGAGTCTCAGTTTAAGCGAAACGCAGAGCTCCTTCAGTGGCTGCTGCGCCTTAAAATTGGTAACCTTTAACCAGAACAATTGAGTATCATCAATGTCAAAGCAGTCAGGAAAAATGAAAATACAAGGGGAAATTTGAAAAGGGAAATGAGTTACATTTGAACCTTTGACTACGTGTACTGCGACATTATATACCAACGAGAGTCGTAAGTACATGGAGTGCCAGTCAGGGAAACAAACAAAATGCATGGCTCATTCCTTCCGCCTTAAAAGATTATGCTGAGAACCCATTCAGACTGTCTTTTAGTACTTGATTAAGCATCCGTCAGCATAACAAGCAGTTACTCATCAAAAACGTACTGAAACTCATTGAAGCAGGCTGTGCAACTGCAGCATATTTTACTTATACTGTGAAAATCTTCCTCACTTTTTTCATGTTCCGATGGCAAATGGGGCAAGTTCCAGCAGCCTCTGCTATTCTGCAAATGATTGATCACAGCACGTCAATTAAGAAAATTTTGAATTGGCTTCCAAAACAATATAGGTCTCAGACAAAAGCAAATAATTTTCGAGTTGTGGAAACCCATAAAACGAGGGTAACTAGTAAGCTAAATCTGCAGACCATTGCGGTGTGACAGTCAGCATGCCATTGTAAATTTGGTGCAGGGTTAACAATGAGCTAGACTATTCCCAAAGCAACCTTTCATGTAAAAAGGTGAGGAGGCAAAGTACTTACCTAGCTCCACATGCATAGCAAGCCACACAGTGCCCACATGGAAGGAAGAAGCAGTCCCTTGGAGCATCAAAGCAGATTGCACAAAGTCTCCGGGTATTGTTACTGTTTTCACCGTCTTTTATTGATGTCCCTTCAAGAGAACCCGCCTGAAAGTCTTCAAGATCAGACTCATCACTTGAGACAGAATCATATGATGAACCCCAACTTGAGATATCATCATCTTTGCGTGAAAGCAGAGGAGCTCTTGCGGAAGCAAACTCCCCATAACGAACGCTTGTTTCATCTTCACGAGTAAATTGAAACTTGTTTAAGAAGTTGAAGACAACCAGCATGATTGCAGTCATTCCACCTTTCAGAAGAAAAATAGAATTTAAAATTTAAACATGACACATCTGTGAAGGTTGTAATGAGAGTACTAAAAAAGAAAGCACTTTACCAATGCCAATAATATATGTAATCCATCTTGGTCCATATGACAATCTGACAGACCAGTCATCTTCAGATGTACTCTGAAGTAGCCAAAGAAAGGGAGAAAACATGAAGTAAAGACTTCGTAAATAAGAATTTAGAAAATACTTAGTAATGAAGGAAGCATTAGAACACATATTAAGAACTGTGAATCTATGATTTTAATGACAAGGAAATGCCTCCTTAACAGCCTTCAAAACCACATAAACTCGAGAAACACAGAAAGTAGGGTTTTAGGTTTAAGAGAAAGTAAGAGATTACCTGTTCCGGACCAGGAGAAGTCAAGACAACTGAATTTCCTTGAGGAAACAAGATAGTCAAGCTACATAACCCATTTGTGAAGGTACACCTGTAGTAAGCTTCAGTTGTATTGTAAACGAAAGCCCTGACTGTGAGGTTTAATTCCACCTGTTGAATGTTAAAATCAACCCAATTTTCATGTGAAAAAGATGAAACCAAAGAAGGGAAGGTAGTGCAGGGGAACAGCATCTAATAGAATGATAGGCTCTGTTGTCACCTAAAACATCTACTTGAACTTGAGATATCAATTCTATATAGCAGCCACTCAAATCTGACTTAGCAGGTTTGTAGTTTCTAGGAATTAATATTTTGAAATCATAGACATAAGTAACTGCTAGGGAAATGGATCCATGCTCACTTTGTCCATCATATAAAATTTAAAACAATTGATTGAGCAATCAAATTAATGTTCGCACGTTTCAAGTCCTTGTTGTTAAACAAGGCACTACACTGGTTACTTTTAAAATACAAATAACATCCATGTTATAGTTTCCTATACTCCTACAATTGCAGCCTTGCAGAAATAAACACCATCATTGCAAAGTTTTACTTGAAATTGTTGCACTTATGACATATCCAACCACAGTTACAAGCCAGCATTGCTTTAATGTATAAGAGTAGCCCTCTCTAAGTAAGTTGAAAATATTCTTATATTATATCTTGATATCTATTCAGACAAACTAAAAGGCACAAGCAGCATGAAATGTTTCTATTTCTGATGTTGGTAAATCAAGCAATTAAGATCTCAATATCTCAAATATTTTAGCAGCACTCTAACAAAAGAACCAAATCAACAAACCAAGATAGGCAGGTCAAAATTTCACATTTACCTCCACGTCCTCTGAGTTCAAATTACCCAGTGCAATATGGTAACTTGAGGATCTATATATGTCCTGCTCAATCATTCCGTTCCCTACCAAAAAGTAATGTCAAAGTCAGTATTAAACTTTTTGAGGTCAGGAAATTCATACTTTTGGACTACCATCTCACCATGAACAATGTTCCAGGATAAAGTGGTGTTAGGATATGATGGGTCCTCAAGCCATTTTGAAAGGCCCTCACTCCCTGCAATGTAACAAAATAACTAGAAGCATTAACTTCCCAAGTTTCTGTTACTTAATTTTTATCATTTCCATAAAATTTTTATCATTTCCATACAAACCATTATGGATATAATTCCTTTGGAATCACTTTCATGAAAAGCTTTTACTGTTTTAGATACCTTGAGCAATTATAAGGAAAACAGAAGAGCCAACTGAGTTCACATTATATGAAATATTAACTTGAGATCCCCTGTTGAGATAATGAATCCACTCCTGGATAACATCAGAAAATTAGAAGTCAAAAACAAATTTATAACCAAATTATTCAAGCCAAAAACAAAACAAAATCAAACTTGCCTTGTGAGAATCAGCTTGAACAGTGGCGGTATAAGTTTCAGACCAAGTAGTCACTACATCAAGAGATGGAGATTTATACATTCCATATAGTATGAGCCCTGGCTTGGTATCATCTGTCTCCACCACCTAATACAATGTCGAACAAGCTGTAAAGCCAAAAGCCACCCCTCCCTCCCTCTAAAGAAAAGCATAAATGAAACAAAAAAAAGTGGAAAAAGAAAATAAAAGGCAAATCACCTTTACACTCTGAACAAAAAGAGGATTCGGTTGAATAAGAAGGGAACAATTCGGTCCGAGTCGTGTATTAACTGGCCCGTAAACCCCCAAAATTAAAGTCATCGAAACTGTTCCATCATAGAAATTAAGCTAAAAACATTCAACATCAATAATTGTATACTGTAAAGAACGAGAGATTCACGAGAAAGGTCAAGAGATAAAGGAAAAAAGATACGAACCGAAAAACCAAAAAGTGAGAACCACGATGATGCAAGACCACGTGTCATCTCTAATCACTGTTGATGAATCATCGTAAGCAGATAAGTTTCCGCTATAAGAAACAAGGCCAAGGTGCTGATTCCCTAGCTCTGGATTATGAAAATGGTTCTGGTGGTGTGGATGCTCGTGATTTTGCTCCTCTTCCTCGTGTACCTGCGAAGACGTACCCGAAGACGACGCCGCAGCGCTTGAATCCTCCCTGTAAGACGAAGATGTAGAAGCGACTGCGGAGGCGGAAGGTGAATTCCGGTTTGGCTCTGCCATTCTAGATTAGAGGATTTGAAAGAAAAAAAAATGTAATTAAAAAATTTTGAGAAATTGAAAAGGAAATCCTAACCCTAGATTAAAGAAATTGTACCTTGAAAATCTGGGGGAGAGAGTCCATGAAGGAGAGTGGAAGAATTTGGAGTGTAGCTGAAAGCTCACCCATCAGTCTTTCCTCTTCTTGCTATGACCGTTAGTTGTTGGAAGAGAGGACGGAAGACGGTTCGGTTGTTATCAACCAAGGTAGTTATAGGTGGATTAATAAAAATTCGAAGTTTCTACATGGCGAGTGATTATTGGATGGTTGAAAGTCAAACGGAAACTTCGTTAGGCGTGTAACCTACGTCGCTTTCCCAGACGATTGAATTGTTGCTGTCGCTGATTACTGTCCTATGAAATCGGCGCTGCTAAATACTGTTGTCTCCAAACATAGAGAAAACTATCCGTCCCGCCACATGTGGAAGTAAACAAACTAAGCTCTGTTATCCAGGAGCGGAGGAGAGCCTCTAACAAAGGAAAACAACCCAAACGGACAGAACCTTCAGAAGTTGCGACCGACAAGCGGAAGCCGGTGGGGAACTGAAGCTGTTGCTTGGATAAAAGGAGACTGGTAATATCGGCTACTGAAGGACGGAAAGAAGGAAGGAAGGAAGGGTTAGATTTGAGTTCATCTTTATAGTATAATTTTGTGGAAATGGCGGATGGAGAGAACCAAATGAAGGTAGTGAAACGCAAAGATGTTGGATCATTATTCAGACACGGATGGAAGGCTATCGGATTATGCAAGAGAGGATGGTACAAGATCCGGATGAAATACATCAAGTTTTAGAACTTTTTTTTTTTTAGTTTTGAACGAATGAAGAGTTGTAAAATGTAAATTATTATTATGTAATTGTAATCCATAGGAATAATTGCTTGCTTGCTTTTCATTAACGATTGCAGAGGTATTCTGTTCTTCTTCCTACTTCCAGCGAAAAGAAAATCCCTTGTTTGTTTGGTTGATATCGTTGTTATAGAATTTTGCATATTTATCTCAGTCATTGGATTTCATACTTGAAGACAATCAGAAATATTTCAGAGCAACGGCGCAGAAAGGAAAACGAAAATCTCCGACTTTTATCTTTTTATCATTAATCAAACTTACATGCAAAATATTTAATAATTGAAAATATAAATAAGTTTGTTTGAATTTAAATTTAAATTTTATAATATGTTATAATATTTTTAATCTGATATTATATAATTAATTTTTAAGATAAAGTATCAAATAAAATATAAGTTTAAATTCTTAATTATGAATTTTAATTTTTTTAGGAATCATATAAAAATAAAATTAGTATTTAAGCATTTAGTATATTATCATTATTTTACTGTCCTGTTAAAGTTAGTTAAAAAAAAAACCCTTAGCATTTTTGTTGATTGTATTTCAAGGAAGCTGGACTGGAAGATAAGGCAATGACGATATAAAGCTTGCAAGTAATATAAAAGGGAGATGGAGGCACATTGTGACGCTCATGGTGGATGCAGGAGAGCAAGAAGCTAGAGAAGGCTTAATAGTATTTAGCTTAGTTTGTGGATTTTTATACGCACCTTGATCTTTTGTAGCTCACCAATTGATTATTTATAGAATATTGATGATTTTGTATTAATAGGGAATTATAATCTTCCCTCCAAGTTTCAATTTAAATATTTAATGATATCTCCTTTATATTTGACATTTAATCATAACATCTTTGTTATGAATGGACCGGACCCTATTTAATCTATTCAATCCTCAATGTTCCACAAAGTGGATTTTAATGATTAATAATCAAATATATTCTTAACTTTGTATACAAAATGGATATAAATTTTTAACTTTTAATTTTATTATAAAAGTCCATAAATTTTTATTTTTCTTTAAAACAAACTCTTAACTTTTTAAAATAATGCAATTAAGTAAAAAAAATAACATGTTAAAGTCTTATAAGTCCTCAATTTTTTTATTTTTTGTAAAAATTTATAACCAGTTTGAATTTAGTTGCATTTTTTTAAAACGTTAGGGGTTTAAATAGTAAAATTAAAAATTAAGAGTCTTTTTTTTATTTTTTATAAAAAAACTGAGAATATATTTAATTATTAAGTCAAATTTTAATGAGCTCTTTTTTTAGGGGGGACTTGAGGTTTTTAAAAATATGTAATATTATAAAAATAATTATCCTATATACAGTTATTGAAATCTTTTTGACTTTATAAGCAGAGTTATATATGTTCTATTTTATTTATTTTTTATTTTTTTAATATTTTTAAATAATATATGTAATTATCCTAGTCCTACTCATAAAGTTAAAAAATTTCAATAATAATAAATATAATAATTATTCATAATATAATATATTAATTTTTTAATTATCCATATTATAATATATTAATTTTTCTTTCTTTTCTTTTTCTGCTAATGATACAATGATACTTTTAAAGCATTTAAGTTTCTATCGCATAAGACGTTAGCTATAGTGCCACCAGCAAGGTACATTATCAACAAATAATTATAGTATTAACTTTATAACAAACTAGAATCTCCAGCTGGGAGGTGTATGCTCCAATTATGCGACTCAAGATTACAGTGAGTTTTAAGAGAAAAGACAAAGGCAATGGACAGGACAATGAAAGATTCAGTGCAGAAAATTGCAAACATCGCCAAAAAGAGGAACCGAAAGTATAGGCATGATATCATATGGCAGGTTGGTAATCGTAGTTCTCTTGAAAATATATATTGATTTGGGATAAAGTTTGAGATTATATTTAATGTATCAATAGTCTATTAAGGCTTAGTCTAATGATGTAAATATAAGCTTGGCAATACAATTTATATATGACACTACTTGAGCTTGGTACATACCATAGATTACATCTGTTTATTATTTGTTAATGCATGACTTGCCCAACCAAATACCAATTATCCTCTTTCGATGACATTATGTCTTTTGCCTATAACTACAATGATTTATCTAAAATTATTGTCAATTTTTACGTACCTAAAATGAATTACTATATTTTTTTTTATAGCTATTGAACGGTTTAATCACAGAGAAAAAATGATTTGAGAAACAATTAAGAAAATAATTGAAATTTTTATAGGAGAAATAATTGAATATAAAAAATTTGCTGTTTTTTATTGTAAAAAAATACAAAATTTAATTTTCGCCTATCTTTAGAGTCAAGCATTAACAAATGAAAAAAAAAAGGGGGGGCTTAAAGTTCAATTTGCCTTATTTACAATTACATGTAAAAAAAAGAAAAGGAAAGGGCTTCTTCTTGCCTTGGACAGGCTGGTTCGTACTAACGGGGCTGTGTTATGATTTTACATTAAACCCCATCCCCGACTCCCCTCCTAAGTATTTCCACCCCGCCAATAACAGCTTTACTAAGGACAATAAAGTCATTCGGCTCCCAAATCGTAAAAAATACCCCAAAATTCAACAGGCCACCTCACCGGAGCCCGACCTCACCCTTTCCTTGTTCGAAAATTCACACAGAAGGAAGCTCAGATCTACAAAAATCCCAAATTAAACTTCCAACGGTTTGAACGAAAACCCTATTTTCTCCTTCCTTCTGAATCTCTCTATATCGGTTCGATTTGACTCGAATCGATAGCTCTAAACGATGGGAGATTTCAACCTCGCTTTGGTAATCGTCGCCATAGTCGTGTGTGTGCTAGTGTTCCTCTTCAATGTCTATCTCCTTGTCAATTACCAGCATCCGGATGACGCTAACCAAGCCTATTTCCCCAAAATCGTCGTCGTTTTTGGGCTCTCCGTCGCCGCCATTTCCATACTCATGTTACCGGCTGATGTTGCCAACCGGCAGGCCTGTAGACACGCGATATACAATGGCGCCTGTAGCCTCACCTTGCCTATGAAAGATCTCTGGCTTGCCGTTTATATCATCGATGCCGTTCTCGTTTTCTTCGTAATCCCCTTCGCCATGTTCTACTACGAAGGAGACCAGGATAAGTATGTGTCTCTAGGACTTTGATTGTTAAAATTCATTGATTATATTGATGCAGTCCTTTTTTTTTTTTTATTTCGTCAATTTGGGTTTGGTTGCAGGAGTATTGGCAAACGGATAAAGAGCGCGTTGCTTTGGGTGGTGACAACGGCAATTGTTTGTGCTCTCCTGCTTGGCATTCTATATGGTTGGTTTTCCTTTTTCCCCTTTTTTTAATTTTAATTTCATCATCATTTTCTCTTTAAACAATAGAGTGGTTTTTTTTGGTGCCATGGAAGTATTATGCTGAATGTTAACTTAGGAATAGGGGGACTATGATATTGATCACTGGAATATTTAGTTAATGTTTTGAATTCCCATATTGATTGAAGGAGCTTTTACAATTAGAAGATCTTAGCAAATGTTTTGAATAGACAGGCATACTAGAAGTCTAGAACTGAAACTTGCCTTGACGGATAACTAAGCAATTCTTTTCGCATTTGTAATGTCATTGTTTGTGTATTTTCTGGTTTTATTATAGTAGGCATACCATTGATTTTATCCTTTTTGATGGTATACCAGGGCTAGTTGGAAAGGTAGATTTTACAGTTAGGCACCTGTCTTCTGCCACTACTAATTTCCCAAGTAATTGGGAATTCTCTAACAGTCAGCCATGTATTGGTGGAAGTGGTGCACGTGCGGTTAGTAATTAATTTTTCAATTTAATATGCAGTGTTATCCTTTCTGTAGGGCAGACTATGTGTTTTGCCTCATTATTCTACCTTCTCTTTCCTTATTTTCCCTTTTGGTCACAGTGCTCTGCATATACTGCAAACGCTTCATCAGAGAAAACATGGACTATGCGCACTACCTTTCCAGAATATGTTGTTGCTCTTGCTACAATTGTTGGATCTGTTCTTTTCTCGGTATTAAATTTCTTGCTAATTTTATTATTATATTGCTGATTGGAATTTGGATAGCAATTCTAGTTTGTAGTTGTTGACTTTTTTTGCTAGAATATGTTGCTTACATCTTGAAATTTCTTGTCAGATATTTGGTGGTGTAGGTATTGCTTGTCTGCCTCTTGGGCTTATCGCTTCATTTATCCGCCGTCCAAAGGCTGTTATCACTCGTTCACAGTATATAAAGGTACTTTTTATTTGTTGCTTATGATGCTGCCATTGCCATATAATACCATGCGCTGGAGCTGGAAGAGAGTATTGATATTTGCACATTTTGTTGTAATTGCTTATTGTCATAGTTGTAACCGATATTGTAGGAAGCAACTGAACTGGGTAAAAAGGCAAGAGAACTGAAGAAAGCAGCGGATGCACTTCATCAGGAAGAAAGAAGTGGTTCTAAGGGTAGAAAGTGGCGTAAAAATGTTAAGGCTGTGGAGAAGGTATGTGGAAGTCCTAAACATGTGTTTTCTTTGAATTCTATTTATGCCATTCTATATGATAATAATTTTGTTGACCAAGCTAGCTTTATTCATGAGTTTTAAATCCCTCTAGTTCTAGTGTTACCTGTTTATTAGGTTTTCCTATTGAGCTTAAAGATCAGATTATTTCAACAATTTGGCTTGTGTCATAATCTTTAAGATTCTTAAGATTAGTTATATTTTGACGATGGTATTATCTTGTGGCAGTTGTGTTGAAGTTAATCTAGTGAGAGTATGTTTTTTAGGGGGATGACAAAATAGCTGTTAAATGGTGTTCACATATTTTCCATTGTTCATTATTTGTGGCTATTGAAATTGAGACATTCTTCATTAACTCTGCAGGAGTTGCTTCACCTGGAAGAAGATGTAAAGCTTTTGGAAGAGATGTACCCTCAAGGAGAAAAGGTATCTGATATGACTTTCTAAACTTAGTGTATGCATGACACTTGGTTATGGTCCCATCCTCCTCTTCCCTCATTTTTGTCCCTCTTCCAGTATTAACACACTTGCCATGACACTTCAGGCTGAAACATCCTGGGCGTTGACAGTTCTTGGATACTTGGCAAAACTCGTGTTAGGAATCCTAGGGTGAGTGCTTAGCTCACGTATTTTAGTACCAGTACATGGTTTTTACGTCCTGAGCTTTTTATTTTATTTTATTTTACTTTTTTTTGTGAATCTGCAATAGAGTTTGGACATTTTCGTGCACCCTATGGATTAGAGTGCTTAATATCAATAAGCTATAATAACAGGAAATTTAAAACCGTGAACCTTACATATGCGCCAAATAGAAATTAATTGTTGCTACCCTTAGAATAAAGGATCATAATAAACTCGTCACTTTGCATCCACTAAACTGATGAGGTTGCCTCCTGCTTGCTGAAAGAAGTTATCTAACTTGCAATTCGTCCTGCACTTTGTTAGGTTGATTGTTTCGGTGGCTTGGGTTGCTCATATTGTCATATACCTTCTGATTGATCCACCACTTTCTCCCTTCCTGAATGAGGTTTTCATCAAGTTGGATGATATATGGGGTAATTCCTAAATCATTTTCAAATTTACTATTTTTCTGTTTTAATGGTTTTAATATTTATGGAGATCTAATTTTCTATTTTTTCAGGTCTTCTGGGTACTGCAGCTTTTGCATTCTTTTGCTTCTACCTTCTGCTTGCTGTGATTGCAGGTGCAATGATGCTTGGTCTGAGATTAGTCTTCATTACGATTCATCCTATGAAGTAATGGATCTCATATTTGATGGCATCTTCGTTAATTTTCTATTGTTGAGAAAATCTCTAGCTGGCTGACATATGTTTAATGGACTTTTTCGTAGGTGGGGAGCTACTCTAATGAACTCTTTCCTGTTCAATGTGGCACTTATTCTTTTGTGCTCAATAAGGTTGGTGACATAGCTCATTTACTCTATCTTGTTTCTATGTTATCTCAAGGCAACTTCTATTAGAAGATTGTTGAAGTGTTTTCACTAGGTTTTTTCTTGCCTTGGTTATTGAAAATTGTATTAGGGAATTATATGTTGTTATTCAATGGGAACTTAATTTTCAACAGTATTTGACATGAATATTGTCTGTGTTTTCAGTGTCATACAGTTCTGTGCCACAGCATTTGGGTACTATGCTCAAGCAACTGCTGCACAGGAAATTTTTGGCCACACATTGCAGTCTCTCCGTGGAATTAAATATTTGTACAAGTGAGTTTATACCATTTGAATTTCCAGTTTTACCCTTATCAGGCATGCATGTGTTCTACTGATGTTGTGGGGCATAATGGCATTACAGGTACAATGTATTTCAAATTGCATTCATTGTTCTAGCTGGGTTGACCTTTGTGTATTATGTTGCCTTTGTAAGTTTTTCTGCTATCTCTACTTTTCTTTATTTTCTTTCATTCTTCTGAGTAATTGTCTGTGCATGCTTCCTGGATTCCAAGTTCTGATTTTGTTCTTGTTTTGGAAATTTCAGGGATGGAGAAGAAAAAAACCTAGTGGCAGGTTCCAACTTTCCTCTTAAGATTGTTTTCCATAGAAGCTCATGCACTCTCTCAAGCAATTAGAATTCTCTGTTTTATCATTCCGTTGGGAGTCTGTTTCGTATGCTCGGATTCCTATGGCCTGATTTTGAATGTGGAAGGTTTAAAGAGGTAGGCAAACGCCATCCAAGTATAAATTGGTTGCCTGTAGTACGAGCATGTTGAGTGCTGCAAATGCTTTTTCTTTATGCTTGCTATACTCAGCTTTTCTGTATGTATTGCTATTATTTTTTGTTTGATTAATGTTACACATTTGGCTTGGGCATGTAATTGAGGTATCCTTTGACAGTTGACATGAGGGAATTGGGTTTGTAGAACTCGATCTGATGTAATATATCCTTCAGAGTTCAGTGAACAGAAGAATTTAATGACCAATTTATGCTTTTGTTGGAATTATACTAAATTTATGCTTTGGTGTTTCCATAAATATTTCAGATTGTTGATTTGTATCACTCAAATGTTGTATCGTCCTTTTTTCGTGTTTCTGATTTCTCATTTGATACTAATGCTTTCTGCTTGGGTGCCTTTCTACTGAATTGATGTAATATCCAAAGTAACAAACGAAGCCCATCCCTTCTGCCCCCTCATCGGTAAACTTTGTTTTGTATTTCCAATGGCTTATTCATAGAAGGTTTCATGAGGGTTTGTCCATGATTACCAGTGTCAAAATCAGATTTATAATAAATTACTGCATTAAGAAGAAAATGACTCGAGATGTGATCTTGGAGACTCCTAAGTTACATGCAATGTAACAGTGAGGAACCCAACTTTGTAATAAGATGGGTATAGAAGTTCAACATGTGCCGTAAAAAAAGAAACGAAAGGCCCACCGATAAGGATTAAAAGGTTAGAGATGTTTATGTGTCGAGTTGACTTGAATTTGAATTTGTTTTAGAATTGTATACAAATCCGAATTCGGTTTGGTCTAAATGCTTTTTTTTTTTGTATTTTAGTTTTTGTGTAAATTTCATTTTGGGTTCTTCAATTTTAAATTTAATTGAAAACAAATTTATTAATTTGAAAATTAGACATCTTAGTTCAAAATTATTAATTTGATAGTATTAAAAAAATTATTTTATTAAATCATTATTAAAAAATTTATTACCCATGAAATATTTATAATGTTTTTTTTGGTTATTGAAAAAAGAAAATCTTACATAGAATAATTTTTTTATAAAAGTTAAAAATAATAAATAGTTGTAAAATTCAATGTTTTTTTTTTTCTTGTGCTAGAAGGAGTCTGAAATTTTATTCCGTAATTAATCTATTACAACCAATTCCTCTGCGATCATCCTCTAAGAGAAAAACCAGTCCCTCTGGAGGATTCATAAGGATCATGGTATCAACGGTGCCAGCTCTTGCAAGATTCGCCATATAGTCTGCACACTTATTTGCTTCTCGGTAAACATGAGAAATCATACAAATCTAATCGCTGTCTAACATCTCCTTGCAAGCCAGCACAATGTTACCGTAGGGATCCCGTTTGCTCACTGGTTTTAGAAGTTTTTGTGTCGCCACCAAGGAGTCTGATTCCAATAAAACTTTACGACACCCCGAATCCCAAGCCACCCTGAGCCCAGTTAAGATAGCAAGTAACTCTGCTCTTAGAATTGTGCCCCACCCCAGTTGTCTTGCAAATCCATACTGCAACCCCTCCTGCTGCGGACATCCCAGGGTTTGATAACGCAGACGCATCCCCATTGATCTTAATAACATCATTAGGAGGAAACGACCAAGCAATGTACTCCTGCCTTTTCAAGGAAACCCGAGGCTCCCCAACTAAACACTATTTGTTTCCAGTAATATACTTTCTAACCAACCGGTCTGCCACCTCCGGCCACTGAAAACCTTCCTCAAACACCACCTTCTTCCTACGGTTCCATATGAACCAACAAGTATAACTAAAGAAAGTTGGCTACATC
The DNA here is from genome assembly GCA_033439115.1 of Firmiana major. Lineage (NCBI taxonomy): Eukaryota > Viridiplantae > Streptophyta > Magnoliopsida > Malvales > Malvaceae > Firmiana > Firmiana major. Next base: position 44,522,582 of record CM065913.1, on the reverse strand, counting down.
ACATCAAGTTCAGGTATCGAGTCACAAGAAGAGAGGTTCTCACTGATCCACCGCTTCACGTTACTCAGTCCAAAAGCTCCAGATTACATCAGGTCTCCATCTATCCCACATAATTCGAGAGCTCTGACAATCCCTCATTGCATGGAGAACATCCTCATTAGCCAACATGCATCTTGGGCAACTGGAAATATCAGAGATACAATGTTTCACACACTGCTCCCTGATTAATAATCTATCATGCACCAATAACCAAATAAAAAAACTTGGTTTTGAGAATAACCTCCAGCCTCCAGATACTCTTCCATTCAAAATCCGTTACACCTGGAGTATGTAAAAAAATATGAGCTGATTGAACGGAAAACTGACCATTTGACTCCTTCGTCCAATAAACTCTGTCATCTACATCCTTTGCCGACAACTAATTTGATCAGGTTAACAACAGCAGAAGGCAGTCCATGTAATATAGTTTCATTCCACTCACCATTAGGCAATAAATAATCCGCTACTTTAGCCTCTGGATCACCACCGCATAAACCATTACACATTTCCACCTAACTCCGGTCTCCAAGCCATTTATCATTCCAAAACGAAATTCTACGACCATTTCCAACCAACCTGGCGGTTCCTTGCTGAATAACAGCTCTGCTCCCTTCAACGCTCCTCCAAGTCGGGGACGCCTGAGGCCCTTCTCCGTGCTTGAAGGAAAGACTCACCCTTCAAATACTTGGCCTGCAGAATTCTAGCCCATATACCATCGTCACCTGTCGCTAGTCCCCAACCCAATTTAGCTAACAAAGCTTCGTTAATTTCCTTGGCTCTCCTGATACCGAGACCACCCTCCTCCTTGGGCATGGTTACAGTTTCTCATTTTACCAAAGAGATTTTCGACTGAGACTCCGTTGAACCCCAGAGAAAATTTCTGTTCAATTTATCCAAACCCTTAAGGACAGAATCTGGAAGCTTAGCAGTTTGCACAGTGTAGTTTGGTAGTGTAATAGTAACTGCTTGCACTAAATTTAATAATGATACTCGATAAAACGATATTATTAATTTAAGTACTAAGTAATTGATATATATTAAAATAATTTGTGATTTTGGATAAAAGTATGTTTTTTTTTTAAATTAATTGATTAGCATTGAATTATGATAAAATTTTAAACAATTCGTCAAATTTATTTTTAATTTTTTTTAAAATTTAATTTTATTTATCAAATTTTATATATCAATTTTTATATTAAATATATATAATTATATTTATTAATTAACAATATTTTATATACATATAATAATATTATACTTAAAAATATATATATATATATTTAATTTTAATTATTTTTGAGTTGAGTATATATAAATCTCAAATGCTAAAGCAGAAACTGACCAAAAAAAAGTTCATTGAACTCAAATTTTTTATTTAAGCTCATTTATTACCATTAGTATTTTCATCTAAGAAAACCGGATTAACTTTCGGATTTCAACCGACAATCCGTAAACAAATTTAATTAGGGCTATTCCCATCGCACATTTCTTGAAAAGTGAATCTCTGAAATATTTACGGTGCTCTTGCCGTCTTGACTGACCCGATGAACGAAAAAATCCTCCTCGAATTCAGTTGGTAAAGACCTCCAGTCTAAACTTGGTGTCCACTCTGCCTCCCTCAGGGCTTTCAGGATTTCTTTAATAACCAACTTGCTCCCCTCAGCCGCGAGATGGATGCCATCCCTATACAAAAAGAATCAGATATATCATTAAAACACAGACAAGAAAATAAGAATTTTGAGTGGTTTGAAAGCAAACTTACGTAAAGCAAGCTGTCTTCCAATCATCTCTTTGCTGGAGTGCAGTCCAGAGATCAACACCTTTTACTTCCAGTTCTTTGCATAGTTTTAGACAAGCTTCAGAATAAATCCGGCAGGCTTCATTGGTTCGACCGCTAAAACCAAGGGTTTGAGCTATTTGTTCCTCGTTCACTGGAGGAGCACTGAGAAGCATTACACGAGTCTTGTCTGATAGGCCCTGAAGATCAAAAATAGGCAATGCATCACAACATGTATTAATTAAGACCACATTTAGGGAGGGTCTGGTGTTGAACTGAATATTGCTTGAAGGTGGTTCGGTGATGCAGTGCCCATGGTTTACACCGAATGTTTTAATATCAATCTTCAGATATTCATAGTTTAGGTAGATAATTAGGAAACACAAAGGGATAATTAGATTACCGAGCTTGCTCTACTTATAATGTAGGTTGAAATTTTTGGGTCTTATTGTAATTTTTCAAATCCAGAAGTTAAATGATGAGTCTTGAGAGAAGTATATCTGTGCCCGATAGTAAAAAAGTATCGATAATCTGAATTCTAAAATCAATGTTGGATGTTTTTGATCTTTTGAAGCCCAGAAACAAACTCGAAAGATAAGATCTTCTCTAATACTTATAAATCACTTTCACAATCAACCTGGAAAATTTTCAAAAGAAATAGTATTAAATAGTATTAGGGTTTGATAATATACCTTGAGATGCACAACAATCTTCTTCATGTTCTCAATATATTCCGGAAGAGGTACATGAGAGCCAAGGCCAGACGGGTGGGGTTCAACTGAATCATTGCCACCAAAATAGACAATCACCAATGAAGGTTGTACAGTAGCATCCTTCATATAATTGAAAAACAAAGAACAGCTGATAATCATGCACCTGTTTTGCGGCATGCTTTTGAGAACAAAGGACAAGAAAATATATGAATTCATCCATGAACCGTACGATACCTTTGGAAAGACTTGATCTACAACCCTTAAAGCTTGCCTTGAGTTCCAGCCGGCGTATCCTCGCAGTACTATGTCTGCCTATGTCCAATTACAGATAAATTTACTTCTACCAATGATATTTGCAAATAATTGACTACGCAATAAACCATTAATTTGGCTAACCCTGACATATAAAATAAAACAATCCAATACACAAAATTTCCATATTATAATATTAATATATATATATATATATATGTATGAAATTTTTTTTCATTAATAGAGATTTTATTTTATTTGAATATGTAATCTTTAAATTCCAAATCCCATTTGATCTTAGGTTTTTCCTTTTGCGAAAAAGGCAAAAAAATAAAAAAAGCCGCAAGTGGATAAATGTTACATCGTCAACTATAAATTTCTTCCTCAAAAGAAATGGGTGCTTATCTCTTTTTGAAAAAATAAAAGCTTCATGGATGATGGAACCCACCACTAGGAAAAAGGTGTGAATCTCTTCTATGTCCAAAACCTGATAAGATACAAGTAGGTTTCCCCAGCAAAAACAAATGCAAAATGAAAACACCAAATCTACACCAACATTTTAAGATCTAAAATCTCCATTTTGCTAATATATGTGAACCCAGAGAAAGATAAATGGAATATTGAAGAAGAACACTGATTAGAGGAAGAAAAAAGAAAATAAAAGAAAGAAAGGCGATTGGAGGTGGAAAACAGAGATATACCTTGCGAGAATATATATCGGCAAGGATTGCACCCCAACCTTCGTTGCTATAACAGAATTGAACAATGGAAGATCCAAAAAGAACGAAGAGAGGTCTGCCTGGACCAACCATGTTTGAGCTTATAATGTTTTTAAGGTTCTTCCCTGCTGCTGTTGAATTCGGACACAATTCATTCAGGCATATTGCGGTTCCCGACAGTTATCACGATTTTGAATGGTTCAGAGGCGGCCGTAACTTCGTGTTTCACGATTTTTTTTGTGTATATATATATATATATATATATATATATATATATATATATATATATATATATATATATATATATATATATAAAATCATTGAAGTTGGGCTACTTTCTAAGCCCGTACAAGCCCATATAGAAAATCATTGAAGTTGGGTTTCTTTCTAAGCCGGTACAAGCCCATAAGTTTTGACCTATCACTTACCCTATTTGCCCAAATAAATGCGCCCAAATTTGTAGTCTGTTGAGAAGAAATGAGATGAATCAGTTCTGTTTCCCAAGCTTAGTCCGTATAATATACCTTAGCCCGCACAAGCCTGTAATTGTCGGGCTGCTAGACTTACCCTGTCGGCCTACAAATCCCGTATGGAAGCCCAAAAAAGCCCATAGTTTTGACCTGTATGTGACTTACAGTATGGCCCAAATAAGCCCGTCAAAGAAAACTGGGCCTCGATCAAACGAAGAAGAAGAAGAAAACCCAAGCGAGCGTCATTCTTTGATTAGCTCTTGGTCTTCGTTTTGGCAGAGAACTTCGGTTTTGCAGTGTTGAGCTACGAGGGAAAACAAAAATAATGGACATAGCTCTCTTCTCTCCGTCTTCACTATTCGCCCGACGATGAAGAAGTCTCTGTTGGTATTCTTTCTCTTTTTGTATTTATTCTCTTCTCCCTTGAGGATGAAAGAGAGAGCCAGCAGAGCTACGTTGAAAGGAGGCACCAGTTTCCTGGTATGGTAAGTCTATTCTGTTAGAATACGTTTATCACCCATTGCGTAGTTTTGCTTTAACTAATGAAAATTTAGTTGTCCATGTTCCTCTAGCATTTTTTGCATTCTTACTTGTGTTTTTATTCATTCCGAGATGCCCGTGAATCGTAGCAAAAACCTTCCTCTCATTCAAAAAATGTAGCGGAGCATTGGTAGTTCACGAAAAGTTCTTAGCTTGTGAAAAAGTTCTAGCTTTTGTGCAGTATTATTATATGCCTCCTGATAACAATGCTTATGCTGGGGAAACTGATTCTTATTCGATTACCTAACGACCTGGTTCCCAGGAATACTATAATAGCAATGATTTCTGCGCTTGGATAAGTTTGGTGTGAAAATGGTTCTGAAAAAAAATGGTATTTTCTCATTGGTCAATTTTCATCAAATAAGAAATTTTATGAGTGCAGACAAATCTTTTGTTTATTAGAAGCCCTAAAAGAGATGGTTTAGATACAGACTTGTCACATGCTATGTAGTATATAAATAGTGGAAGAAGAAAGTGTAGCTTTGAACTTACCGAGAAGCGAATTGGATGATAAGTTGAAGTGAGTTTCATAGAGCTTACTGCAATATTTTCTTGAATTCCTTATATCATATGTGGATTTATTCAACTTTACCACTGCCATGGTTGACTCTTGATACCTCATCAGAAACATGTAGCTCTTAGAAATAGTGGAAATCATTTTTGACTATATCAATTTAGGAAAAAAAAAACCTTATTCTGGTTTCTGAGTGCTTGTTTTTTAAATTCACCCCAGTTCACCTGTTTTTTCACCTTTATATCATTATATGCATTTTGGTTTATGTGCAGGTTTTGCTTATTCGAGAATATTCCTTTCACCAGTTGAATGCTAACTTACTCTGGCGGTCTGGCGAGGTACATTTGCATTTGCAGAATGGCTGGTTCAACATCAATCATGGATAGAAGGTCGGCATTGCCTTGAACTGGCCAGGTATTCCCTTCAGCTACAGGAGAAACAAAGTTGTATGATTCTATATGAATGCATATTTTATTTTGGTTGTTTATTCTCTATTGTAGTGCATCTATGTAGTCGCGTGGAGGGCTGTTTATCATTAGTGGTAGTTGAATATTGAGCAGCGCCTATTATCAGTGGTAAAGTGTGTCTACACATTGCACTTCCGAGACTTGATTTCTGCATAGTTTAAGCTTTGAGGCCTGGCCTTAGCTGCAAATTTATTCACCTTTTAGAATTATGAACAGAAGTTATTTTTTCTTTGAACTTGTAAGTCCATTACTTTTTTTGGTACTGCTCCCAGAGCACCCAAAATCTGGTTTTTAATTTGTTTTGTTTCTAAGAATGCTCGATATAATTATACATTTTGGTCATTAGTAATCTGACATTCATGCAGTCAAAAGAAATATGAAGCCATGATTTCATGGAATATTTGTTAAATTAAAATATCAATGTTTTTCAGATTCATTGGGAGACATCTTTCCAACTGCTGATCCAGACTGGGACCTGATCATAGCAAGTGATATCCTATTGTGTGAGCTTCTTGTAATTTAGCGAATGCAATTTGCATTGTGTGTTTCAAGAAAGGCAGATACACAAATGAATTCATGCTTTTACCGTTTTCTGTCTTTTTTTTTTTTTTTTATTCATTAGAATCATGGAAAAAAAAACCTGGGTACTCTAGAGTAGAATTTTGAGAACCACCATCTTTGAATGATGTTGACACTTGACCCTGAAGAGTGATAAACCAGAAAATCAAGAAGCTTGGAAACAAGCTTCTTGCTCTGCCGATACTTTTAACTATCTAGTATCTTTGGAAATCCACTATTATGTGTAAATGGTTATGAAAGCTGAAGATGCTGTTGTAATCTGAGCTAAAGGGCTGATATTTGATCGTTTTTGAGGAATGACTTCAAACTTTGGAGTGGATTAGAGTAATTTTCTGTTATGGAATTCTGCTTCCTTAGGATGGAATTATAAACTTCGATGCTCTGTGACTATGGAATTATAATCTTTAAATTCAAAGTTTATGTTATGCTATTAAATCTCCTATTTCTTATGAAGGAATGCTTAAACATGTTTTATCCATTTCTTGGGCTCTTGCAGATGCCAAACAGTACCCGAACTTAATGAAGTCTCTCTTATCTCCTAAAATCATACAAGTCGAGAGAGGACAAAGTCGTTTCTCCTATGGGAAATGACCAGAGTAGTGGAAACGTGTAAATGAAAATTTTTATAGATTTTTTGGAAAAAGTTGGAACTACCTTACAAAATGGATAGAAACCTACTACGGCTCATTTTTTTGCTGATTTATTTCTACTGCTTGCTGCCAGAAATGTGATGGGGTTTCCTGCAGCAGCATTTCTAAGGAACTGGAGCTGCAGAATTGGAAAGAAGGATGAATCACTCTTCATTGCTGGTTGTGAGAATGCTGGTCTCGAAGTAAAGCATATCGGATCCTGCGTGTATCGCCTCCAACCAAGAGAAAATATTGTCACTACGGGTGATAGACTTGATTGTTGAAGCTGGTATAAAATTATACGAATGGCAGTTTCTTATTTGCAGTCTAAATCAGGACGTTGGTGATATTAATTAAAGTGGCAAGCTTGAATGGTTCTTTTAAAAGTCTGGAATGCAAGATGTTGATGTTTCTCTTGAGACAATGCAAATGTTGTCTCAGTGGTGCTATTATGGAATTATTTTGTCAGCTTTCTGAGTTTGCAACATTTCTAACAAAAACCCTTTTGAATGGATTAAATACAAATCCCCCTATGCTACTTTCACCCATGTCATTCTTCTCGGTAAATATGGGTGAGTTTAGGCAGCACTTGCTTTTATAATCACAGGAAATGCTATGAATTAAAAAACTACTTCATCTTTTTTACCTTTCTGCATTTGGACTAGAGCTCTAATGGATTTTTTTCCTGGAATCCTGTAGAAGTCTTCCATTTCATTTCAGTTGCACTTCTGCTTCTGTTTCCTGTAAAGTTTCAAATGAAATGGAAGTGTCACTGTAAGTTTAAAATCCTGTAGAACTTTTCCATTACCATATAAATTTAAATTGACAAATATAACTCTGTAACTTTAAGATCTTTAAGTTCAAAAATTGCGAAGCAATGAACCAAAAGAATGGTGAAACATATCTGCTCGAGTTCTTTGTCTTGCCCTTATCAACAGATCTAGAGGAAAGTTCCAGGAAACTGCATTTGCCATTACCCTTCCGTATCAATGATGCATATATACGTCATTCTGCTGAAACATCACCAATTTGGCTGCACAAATAATTTCCCTTCTTGAAAGGAAAAAAAAGATACGTAAATGAAAATAAATTCATGACATGTCAGATGTGATAGAGGAAACTTCCCGGAAGCTGTCGAGGGTTCTATGCACATGCTTGTGGGGCAGATATTTGGCTGGGAAATAACTCTAAAATAAGGGTGGAAATTGGAATATAGAAGCATTGGATTCGATTGATTGATCAGGAAGATATTATGGCAATGGACATGGACAAACCGAATGCTAAATAGCATTGGCAAATATTGATGAAGACAACAGCATTTCATGCTTTTCCTTCCTGATCTCCGGCCCCCCACTGGGCTCTACCCCGTTCAGAATAATAATTTAGTCCGGATTTGATCATTCTATACACAACCTAGCTATGATTCTAAAACTTTACCGGTTCAAAAATGATTTGAGTTAAAATTTAATAAAAATTGTATATAAATTTACAAAAATTAAAAAATATATATATTGTTTTTTACATATAAACATAAAATATTTTGTATTTTTATACTACGCGACACAACACTAACCTTATTAAGTTTAATTTAGCCTAAAATTAACATATGTTTTCAGCAAAACTGAAAAATCAAATAGATTTAAACGATTTTCAAATTCAAGTACTCATTATGTTAAATGTGATTGGGGGGTGCATACGGTAATTTAAAAAAAAAATTGAATTTAAATGATTAAATGTGAGTAATGAAGAAGCAAATATGGCTGATTGAAAGGAAACCTTTCCGGAGTTACGTCAGTCAAATTCTCAGAAGGATCCCTAATCAAAGTAGAGGTTAAAAGAAATGAAATGAAGAACGGTTGGCAGCAGTGTTCCAGTTGAAGAGCTTGCTGCTGGGTGCTTCAATGGCCACACGATTAACCTTCCTGCGAATGGAAGGTTTAAGTCGTTTAGCCAAATGTGAACCAGACAGTTAAACTCCCAACTAGTTTGAAAATTGAAAATAATAAATTTTCTGCAGATGTAAGAAAATATTAGTACTATATACCTACCCGCACACCAAACTTTATTTCGAAAAAAAAAAAAAAAACCCACCCAAATTATTGGCATAAATAAATAAATAAATAAATCAATCAATCAAAAACAAATAGTTGTATTTATTTACCTTTGCTTAAAAAAAAAAAAATGCCCACGCAATCAACCTATCCTTGCCGAGCGAAAGCATTCTCCAGAGAGCATTCTTGAGAGTAAGACATTTACAAACAAACCTGAGGATTGAAAAACTTGATGAATAAGTTTTACAAGTAGAATTGCGAAATATATAGTCCTGGAAAGAACGACATTGGCGTTCTTAGCACTTATTTAACAGGGAAACTTCTTACCGCTTTCCCTAATTTGACATTATTTGCCGAAGTAAAAGTAGATATAAGCCTCTAGTTTTAAGAATTTTTGGTGTTATCCATGTGTACAGATGACACTTTTAAACTGAATATTCGCCCTTTACCTTCCCACCGGATTTGAACGGAAAATTATTTTCTGTTGAGTATCTTGGTCAACTTCAGTAGTTGCATGAATTGGGAGTTGGCAGTTATATTTAGTTGGGTACTTAATACTCGGGTCTTTGCAATATGTAGTGTCATATATTTTTATATCTATATATTTATAATAAACTATGGAATTTCTATCTAAATTGATTTTGGATGTATCGAACATATAATTCAGTTGTTAGTACATATATTGAAGACAAATTCTTTTTTTTTTTTTAAAATAAAAATTGCCAATACTATTATGATTGACGATCAAAATTTTTTCATAGAAGATAAGTGATCGAAATAATTCTACAAGATAATGAAATAAAATAATACACACGTGTAAGTAAGCGATGGTGACTGGTATGGTTTGCCCCTCCAGACTCTTGAAAACATGTAGGGGGCGGTGCTGTCCCTTCCAAGTCCAACAATGAACGATTTATATAAATATAAATATATATATATATATATATGTTGATATTTTGATTTTAATTTAATCAATCATTTGAGTTGATTTAATTTTGTTAATCAATTGATCATAAATTATAAATTAACTTTGATCGATTAACAAAAATGATTATTTAGAAATTTATTCCCGATTAATTCGGATCTAAAACATTATTAATCAAAAGTTTAATTAAAATATAAAAAAATAAAAAATAAAGCTAAAAATATATGAAATTCAAAAATATATTTAATATCTGGAGTTTAGGTGATGTTTTAAATTTAATATTATATTTAAAAATAATAATTTGATATTTAAATATTCTGTTAAATGAATTTTATTTGTCTTAAATATAATAAATAAAAAATAAAAATATAATTTAAATGTATTATATTATTCAATTAATTTAAAAATAGTGAGAATTAAATTAGATTAGTTAAATTTTTAAACTTTAGAAACTTAATTTTATTAATCAAATAATATAATTCAATTAAATCGATTATGATTAATTCACTTCCAAGTTAATCAAATTAACCAAACCAGCAGCCGATGCATTTCAATGCAAAATGAGAGGGGTTACAAAATTTATACCCAACCATAAATAACATAACCGTCGTTTTTGTACTTTTCCCGAGGAAGCTTCCAGGAATGCTGGTCGCCATATGAGCACGGAAAACTGTACCTCCAGTTTTACACCGATCTTTGGGTGCTGATGATGGTTTCCAACTTTGCTTTCTCATCTTGAAAATCCATGCAAAATGCTTTCCGTTGTCATCCTCACGTATATCGCAAACTAAGGAAAACGACAATTAAAAGGCTTGTGAAAAACGTAAAAACTCGCAAATTCGATTATGATTCTTTTTGGTTCAGTCGAAATTTTTATAAAAAAAATATTGATTGAGTAAAAGGTTTTTTTTCTTAAGTAATAAGAAGAAAAATTAAATTTACGTTTGATAAATTAAATATAAAAATATAATAAAATATCCAAAATATCTGACAAACTTTTTTTTTGTATATCTCCAATAAATATAAAAACAAAATAATAAATTATATTAAATTAAATCATAAGTTTTTAGGTAAAATAAATAATTAAAATAAAAAAAATTGCTTAAAATAAATAAAATAAAATAAAATAATATTCTTTATAATTTTGTGAATTATTGAAGAGTAAAGAAAAAATGCAAAAAAATTTCACTAAATACATATTATTAAAATTAATATTTCTTAAAAAAATTAATTTATAACTTCATTAAATAGCTAAAAATTTTTTCCGCATAAATTAAAATTTTAAAAATTTAAGAGCCAAATACTTAATTTTTATTTCTATAATAAATAAATTCTTTCATAAGTTACACCAAGTATACATCAAGAGAGTTGAAGTTTTACACGTATCTTTCAAGACGGCAACGTTTTGATACTAAGGCACGATATTTTTATCATCGGCAGCAAAACGTCAAAGGCAAAGCCAGAGGAAATGAATCTTTGGTTTGTACTATTGATTTTTGTGGTTCTGGAAAATCTTCAAGATATTTTTGTGGTTTTCAATTCTTTTTCTTGGCTCGAATTAATTGCTCTCTTTCTTTTCCTTCCTAATGGAATAAAAGATGTTTGTGCAAGTTGGTATACTGCTCATAAATTCCCTTCATTAATGCATGGATATTTCTATGTATATAAATTAGAGATTCATTATAGAATATATATATATATATATATATATATATATATATATATATATATACATATACATATGTACACCAATTAACATACATATTAAAGAGATTTTTAAAGATTGCTAATTTGAAAAGGTTTAGGCCTATAACTAATTTTTTTTTTTTAAAAGGTGGAGTTGCATGGCGGGTTAGATGTTAAAAAATATATATTCATATATAGATTTTTATCTAATATATCGTTAGTGGAGTTTTTAACTTTCACAAGTAAAATTAAAATGATAATTAAGAATTTATTTTTAATTTTTTTAATATTCTCTAAAAATTGTATATCATTATATATTAATTCAGCATGTAGAATTTAGAAATTTCACTATAAAAGTATATGTGTATATATAGGAAATTTTACAGTAAAATTATTTATTTGTAAAATTAACATAAACACACATGATTAAATATAAATTTAGTATTATTGCACAAATTTATCCAATCATGAAATTGAAACATTTCTTTTTTATTATATATCCCAAAATTAGATAATTATTATAACATCTCTCGTGAATTGCCTTAAATAAAAACTCCCAATGTTTATTTTTTAAAGAAGCTTCCAGGAAGTTACATTTTTTCTAATAATTATTTGATACATACCATGGTATCGAACAACCACGAGTGTTCTATTTAAACAGTATGTATCTTACTTTAGAACTCATCGAGATAGATCCCCAGAGTTCATTGTTTTTGTCACGGTCCTCAAATTTTCCTTTCAATACTGTACTTTGCTTTAGAAGGAAAACATTTCGGCTTGAGTGTGGCAAGAAAGATGGCTTCCTTGCAAGAACCATGGCTACTTGAGAATGGAAACTTGAAGGGTTCCAGCAAGGAAATTCGCCATGGTAGGACTGCACACAACATGTCGTCCTCGTCATTACGGAAAAAATCGGACCTGACGCTTGTTTCCAAGGTTCGATGTGGAATGCTTAGGCATTTCTTGACCAATCTTCAAGAGGTTATTCTAGGGACTAAACTTTCGGTTCTCTTCCCCGCTATTCCACTGGCGGTTGTTGCTGAGTGCTATGGGTTTGGAAGAGTGAGTTTCTTTTTCTTGCTTTTTCTTTGTTTTCCAAATGTTATTTTTAGGGTTTTTGATAAAACAGTGAATATTGCTGGCAGAAGACGAATGAAGATTGACTGATGAGAATTGGGATTAAATTCGATTTGACTTCATTTGATGCTTAATTTTCAGATATAGAAAAGTTAAAGAGCAAAAATTCGATTTTCTATCAGAATCAAAATGTATTAATAAATACCTTGCATTATTCCTTTTCCACATATATCATACGTTTTTTTCTTTGAAAATTCAAAGTCTACCCAATACATGTGAGGCTTTTATGATAGTACTGCTGTACTAACATTTATTATTTTCCTGTGAATTAACAGCCCTGGGTTTTTGCGTTGAGTTTACTTGGACTTACACCATTGGCTGAACGAGTCAGCTTTCTCACGGAGTAAGGCGGATTCCTATTTGTTCTTGATCGTTAATATCTATACAACTGAATTTTACAAATAATTATTCTTTTTTTTCTCTTCTCTGTGTACTTGCAGGCAAATTGCTCATTACACTGGTCCAACAGGTAATTAGTAATACCAGTATACCATAATTTACTCAAGTTTTGAAGGTTGGGTAATTAAACATCGGTTACATCAGCTATAGATTTCTCTGTGATTGCCCACTTTTCTAGTACATTGGACCGGACCACTCCTGGTCTAAACCTGCCATTTGTGTCTTTTGCTTGATGGTGATTAGTCTCGACATGTAGTCATCATCGTTATTATTATAATATACGAAAGTGCTGTTCAACCATGGAACTAATTATTCTTTGGATTATATTTTAATCTTGCAGTGGGAGGGCTGTTGAATGCAACCTGTGGCAATGCTACTGAGCTGATCATAGCAATTTTTGCACTAAGCCAATACAAAATAGATGTGGTCAAGTATTCCCTGCTGGGTTCTGTCCTATCAAACCTGCTTTTGGTTCTTGGAACCTCTCTCTTCTGTGGCGGTATTGCCAACATGAGAAAGGAACAAAAATATGATAGAGTAAGTTGTTTGATGTTATGTTAGATATATAGTGAGGTTCTTTTAAGAATGTTTTGTTATCTCTATCTTTGTCGTAATTTATCTGGTTCAAGAATTAAGACTAATTTCGGTGTCAAACACTGTTGAATTTGACAGAGACAAGCTGATGTGAACTCTCTCCTTCTGCTGCTTGCATTATTGTGCCATTCGCTGCCACTGTTGTTTCGAATGGCTGGGGCATCCGCTGCTGTCACAACCGACCCAACACTGCAGTTGTCGAGAGCCAGCAGCATTGTAATGTTGATTGCGTACCTTTCATACCTGGTCTTCCAACTATTCACACACCGGCAATTGTTTGAAGCTCAGGAGGTAGTTCACTCAATGTTCTAGCTTCTAAAATCCAGATTCAACTATTTTTGGTGAACTGGAAGGGTATGAAACTGATAGTCTAAACTATAGCTGATAATTCCACTTTGGTGCACTTGGTCAGGAATCAGAAGATGAGGAAGATGGACTATCAGAAGAAGCACCAGTAATTGGATTTTGGAGTGGATTTATTTGGCTGGTTGGAATGACTGCTGTCATCTCTCTGCTGTCTGAATATGTTGTAGAAACAATTGAGGTAATTTACCTCTCATTTTCATTGTGGGGTTCAGCTTTAGCATTAATTTTTCTGCCTACTTGATCCTGGACCCCCTCCTGACCCTTGAGAGTACAGTACTCTTTTTAATTTCTTGGCATTTAGCCACATAATATACCTACCAATTTGAACAAGTTATCAACCATGAATTGTGCTGAAGTGTCACTTACTACTTACTAGACTAGAGTGTACGGTGAACCGTATGTAGTATACAAGTTATTCAAAGTATGGTAAACTAAATTTCAGGATGCCTCGGATTCTTGGGGAATTTCTGTTAGTTTCATCAGCATTATTTTGCTACCCATTGTTGGAAATGCAGCAGAACATGCAGGAGCAATCATTTTTGCTTTTAAGAACAAGCTGGTGAGTAATAGCCTTTCTTAGATTCCCTTGAGTTTCAGGCATTCAGCAGCTGCTTCGTCAATAAAACATTATGTTGACAGAAATTTCGGAACTGAAATGCAGGATATTTCTTTAGGTGTTGCATTGGGATCTGCAACTCAAATTTCCATGTTTGTGGTACGAACTTATAATAATTGAAGTATTGAAGCCTTTGGTTTACTAAGAAAAGCATTCAGTCTTTTAAAATCTGGAACTTGTGATTTTAAAAATCAATATTTTTAATGTGACTCAGGTGCCACTGTGCGTGGTTGTCTCTTGGATTATGGGTATAAAGATGGATCTTAATTTCAATCTCCTTGAAACTGGCTCTCTCGCTCTATCAATTATTGTCGTAGCCTTCACTTTACAAGTAATTATAACACTGCTATCTTCATTTTAGTTTCATGCAATGACATTTTTATTTCTTAGGTTTGTTATTGGCCAAGTTGAGCTAAGATCTTGTATGATTAATTTTGGCAGGATGGCACTTCTCACTACTTGAAAGGACTGGTTCTTCTACTGCTCTACATTGTTATTGGAGCTTGCTTTTTTGTATCCAAAACACCTCTAAGTAAGGATTCTCATAGTCACTAATTCTGAACTATAAATTCATCGCTTCACTATTGTTTGATCTTCTTCTAACTATTTTTATTTTTTTTTTTCTCTCCCACTTTTCACCTCAGACCAAGTAAACATCACAACCTCGGAAACTAAAATAGCCATTGACAAAATCTTCAGAGCTTGACAGGTAAGTGCATTTTCTAAACAGCTCGTACAAATGGTTCAAATATATATTATGGAACTAAAGATTAACAAGTTAGAAATATTATTGAATTCAGGCTTTACCGTCTTGGGGTCGTCTTCAGCACTGCCCCTTTGATGATGAAAGGTTTGAAACTTCAACAGATATTTCATGCATTTGTTATTCTTTCATTATGGTCTGGCCTGCCGGAAAGCTGACAACGCACTTATTACTCCACCGCGCGCGAGGAAGTTGTCATGCCTTAAAAGTTCAAAGCTGAGAAAGATAAGATGGATACTATATATAAATATAAGATCGGTACCATTGAAGCTTGTTAACTGTAGTACACAGCACCTTGTTCTGTCTGTGTATAGATCTCTCTCAGTGTGTTTTTTTATCTTCAACTGAGGTTTGTTTGTTTCTAAATCATGCTCGCAAAGGAGTGGCAAATGAGCTTAGCTCATGGGATTGTTTTTCTCCTGTAATGCAGTTATCATAAATAAATGAAATCGCTATTATTTTTATTTGGCCAGTTATATTTACACATTTGTGATTATGAATCTTATGGGGTAACATTCTTAATGCTTTTTCTCTTTAAAATTGAATTGACAAGGCTAAATTCAGTCAGTACGGGAGTGAGAAAAAGAGAGAGAGCAATATTGGTGCTTGGTAGAGCAGTGAACAATCAGTAATTTAGCTGCAGTTTTCCAGGAGTAGCATGTTCTTTGCCGGAAGGCTTAGATAATAATTTTTAAGCATACAGAAAGCTGCATTATTGTACTCTGCTTGTCGTGGTGTTAAACTACATATCGAACTAAATAATATGTTTCGTCTTATGTTTACTTTAGCAAGTGATGATTATCCAACTTTTGGCAGTTTGTTGTCTTGTTTTGAATATTGCACGCTTTACCGGTAAGCATTTTTACCTGCTAAAAGAAATCAGTCAGTAACATCCCTCCAACATTGACTTTTCTTTCTAAAACAAATCAATTGACTTGAAATTAATGCCAGTCCTGGTAATTCTTACACCGTGTTTGCTAGAAGGGAAAACAGAAGGGAGGAAATGGAAATCTGTAATTAGGAAACTCGTAGGTATATAGTCATGCAGTACCTAATGTCACATGGCACAAAACCAATTTAATGAGGTAAAGCTCGTGCTAATATGTTCAATAATTTCTTTTTCATATCTGATATAAAGTTTGCAAGAATAAAGTTTTGAGCGGATAAATGATTAATTCCTCTGCAATCTCAATGTAATGGGATGGTCCCAACATTTCAACTATAAACTTCTAAATGGTCAGTCCATGGCTAATCTCACTTCATTAGAGGTACGATATCTCCATATTTTGAGCTTTTTTTTTTTCCCCTTAGATTAATGACATGAAATTCTTGTGGCTAAATTTAAAAAATTAGGCTATGTCTCAATATAAATATTATTAATTTAAATATAAAACTATATGGTATTTACATTACATGGTCTTATTGTGTAGTAAGAAAATGGCAACAATAACAACAAATTGATAATATATACGTGAATTAAAAAAATGATGATTAATAGTATGGGTTTCCATGCTTTCCCACAGTTGATTCTGACAAGAAATTAGACAAAATCTTCAATCTATATAAAATTAGAAACCCATTTATGTTGTTCAAATAATTAGTTAATTATTACTGATATATATATATATATATATATATATATATATATATATGATGATTAGGTGCAAAAGTTACACCTTACTTTTAAAATTCTTTTTTGGGTTGTAGATGAGCAACGTAAAGCAAATCTCCGAAGGCAAGAGACTTGTCCGCCTTTTATTTAGTTTTTGGGTCAAGGCCTTTTGTGGCCTTGATTGGACTGGATATGGGCCTGCCAATCTAAAATTCTATAAAAGATTTAAAATATTAATTGTTAATTATTTATTTTGAGAGTTTATATTAAATAACAACTATTTATTACTGCATCAAATATATTAATTTATTAAATATTTTTATTGAATTTGGTTATTAAATTATGTGATATGAATTCAGTAAAAAAAATATATAAAATTATAAATAATTATAAATAATTAAAAAATTAAGGCTATATAATAAATATACAGTTAAAAAGGACTATCATATTTTTACTCAACTAATTTTTTTTTAATTTATGAAAAATAAACATTGTGTCCCCAAATCTATCCATAAATCGGCAAGCAACATATTTTAAAAGGTTTAAGATTTATTCAAATAGATAATAAGATTAATTTTGGTGATATTAAAAATAATAAGAACAATAAAATTAGTTATTGTAATAGTAAAATTCGATAATGTAATAATTATATGTGTTGTGTATGATAAAAAAATAAAAAAATAAAAAAAATAAAAGTGAGCCACGTGAAATACCAAACACTTAAAACTATATTAGTAGTGAGACTTTAATTCATTTAATGTTATTTCATGTTATTAAATTATAAGTTGAAATTTTATTTGTTGAATTATGATTTATGTCATATTACCTATTGAGGCTTTCAAATAATTGATAGTTGATTGATTAAATAAGGGCTTGAAGCGAAAAGTGCACGATATAAGCCATAAAGAAAAAGTGCAAGAGTTTTGAAACGAAAAGTGCGCGAGATAAGTTAAGCACTCAAACAAGGGTTTGAAGCGAAAAGTGCGCGATGTAAGCCATAAAAAAAAGTTCAAGGGCTTTAAGCCAAAAATGCGCGAGGTAAGCCACGCACCCAAACAAAGGGCTTAATGCGAAAAGTACGCGATTTAAGTCATGAAAAAAAAGTGTAAGAGCTTGAAGCAAAAAGTGCGCGAGGTAAGCTAAGCACTCAAACAATGGCTTAAAGCAAAAAATGCGCGAGATAAGTCACGAAGAAAATGTGCAAGAGTTTGAAGCGAAAAATGCGCGAGGTAAATAGCGCACCCATATAAAGGGTTTGAAGCGAAAAATGCGTGAGGTAAGTCATGAAGAAACTGTGTAAAGACTTGAAGTGAAAAATACGCGAGGTAAGCCACACATCTATATAAAGGGTTTGAAGCAAAAAATACGCGAGATAAGCTACACACCCAAATAAAGTGTTCGAAACGAAAAATGCGCGAGGTAGGTCACGAAGAAACTGTGCAAGAGATTGAAGCGAAAAATACGCGAGGTAAGTCACGCTCCCAAATAAAGAGTTTTAAGCGAAAAATGTACGAGGTAAGCAACGAAGAAACTGTGCAAGGGCTTGAATCGAAAAATGAGCGAAGTAAGCCACGCACCCAAATAAAGGGTTTAAAGCGAAAAATGCGTGAAACAAGCCATACACCCATATAAAGGGCATGAAGTAAAAAATGCGCGAGGTAAACCACGAAGAGAAAGTGTAAGAGCTTGAAGGAAAAAATACGCGAGATAAGCTAAGTACTCAAACAAAGGGCTTGAAGCGAAAAATATATAAAAAAAATTACTCTCTCGAAATAAGTCATACTTACGAAAGAAAATGAAATCTATATAAGGCTCTATTTACAAAGACATCGCTACTAAAGCGTGTTTAACGCTTTGTTGGGAGCCTAAAAGAGGAAAAATGTTATGAATCGACCGAAGGTCAGATTCTCTAAGCCTAAAAGAGAAACCTAAATTTATTATTTCGCTACCTTGTCTGACCATTGGGGAGCAAGTAATAAAATTGACGTTAGAAAATATAAAAAACAGAGCAGATATCTTCAGTTGGAAAACTTTAGAATTTAATGTTAGAGTTTGATTTGAAAATCTGAACACATGACTTGACCTAAGAATTTAATTTCAAAGTTTTACTTGAGGATGTGACGTGAGACAACGACGAGAATATATGTACTCTTCCGCAAGGTTATACCTAGTGAAAGAGTGTAGAGCAATTGTTGTGTATGATAAAAAACTAATAAAAATAAAAATAAAAAATAAAAGTGAGCCACGTGGCGCACGAAGAAAACAAGTGGGAGACCGATCTACAGCCTTGAAAACAGTATTGCAGGAGATATAAATTATGCAGTTTGGACAATTTTGTCCTTAAAAATATTTTTTATTCTACAGGACCCAAAAACAATAAAAAATACTTAATTAGTGGATAACTACGTAATTGAAAATAGAATTAATCCCTATAACTAGGGGTCATGTATGATTCATGAAACTAAATCTCTATTTTCTGTACAGAAATTCTGTCAAAACTCCCTTCTGACTTAAGAATCGGAGTGTTTACGCAGGGAACAACCCCTGCGTCTTTTTGATTATTCATGTTTTTGCAGAGTCTTTAGTATCACATGACACAAAAATCGAAGCGAAGACGTCAGCAATTCGTCATCATTCTGTTTGACAACAACAATATGTATTAAGATGTAAGGTGACGTTTGATATTTTAGAATGAAAGTGATTGTAACGCAAAGTGATTGTTGAGAAAATAATTGCTGGAAAAGTGATTACTGTGAAAATAATTTTGCAGCGTTTGATATGCAATGTAAAGTTATGTTTAAATTGCAGGGAAAATAACTTTACAACGCACTCACTTTGTCAGGAAAGTAGTGACAAATTTAAAAAATGCCCATAACTATAAAAACAATTTCAATGCAATGAAAAAATTAATTAAAATGAAAATGTAAATGATATAAAATTATATTATTAATATTGCTCATTATTTGTAATCCTAAATTTTCATGGTTATTAATTTAAATTTTAATTAGTATATTATTACAAATTCATTTATTAATTTACAAATTCATATATTATTAATTTACATTTTGGATTTTTTGTTAAAAGGGTAATCGTGATAAAATTATTTGTAATTTTAAATTTTCATGATTATTAATATTGTTCATTATTTTTAATTTTAAATTTTCATGATTATTACTTTAAATTTTAATTAGTATATTATTATAAATTCATTTATTAATTTAAATTTACAAATTTATTAATTTACAAATTCAAGTATTATTAATTTAAATTCATGTATTTTTTGTGTTTTTGTTAAAAAGGTGATTGGGGTAAAATTAACTTTGCAGTTCTTGGATTTAAAGTGATTGCAGTTCACTTTGCATCCAACTTTCTTGATACCAAACGTTGTAATCACTTTGCGCTTAATTAAATTGCAGTGCAAAGTGTTTACATTCACCATATCAAACGCTACCTAATTGTATTGATGATGGTAAAATTAGTGTAGCAAAAAGGAAAAAAAATTATTAAAGATATTAAATTAAAGTTGATATATGGTAAAATTTATAATATATATTTTACATTTATAAAATTAATAAAATAATTTAAAAATAATAAAATTATCTTACATTGTTTTTTAATAAATTAAAATTAATAAAATTATGTCATATCAATTAATACTTTGATATTATAAGAAATAAAGCAATAAGAATAAATGATGCAAGAATAAAAATAAAAGAATAAAAAAAATCAAAACATCAAAAGTAAAAGTAAAAACGAAGGAATTAATAAAATTTTTTACTAACAAAAAATTCAAAATAAAAAGGGCTGCAAGGTGAGAAAATTAATTCCCACCTAGATTCAGTTTTCAACTGGACCCTCCGCTACAGTGGTGAGCCAAACTAACTGCATCGGTCAGTTGCATTTTGGAGACCCAAGGACAAGGGACTTCACAAAAAGGCCACTTTGCAGACTCTTTGCGCTCTCTCCTACCCTCTCTCTGCAACAAATCTCCACACTGCCTTATCTTTTCTCTACCCTTAAAAAACTAACCAAATTCCCTATTAATCCCAATTCGCCATGAGAGAAGAGAGAGCCATGTTACGCTTCGAAACCATCCCCGGCCTCGCCTCCTTCGGAACGACGCGTGATGAGCCTCTCTATCGAAAGGCCCGGTTCACTTACAATTTCAACAACGGCAGTTGTAGTGTTCGTAATTTAGCCTGTCTTTCGATGGCAGAGAAGAGAGAGCAGCGACGAGAATTCGCGCCCACTCTAGCTCAGCTCCTCAACCATCCTTTGGCTGCTCTAGCTTACGTCCCCAGAGACGCTGCCATTTTCGCAGCTGGCGCCATCGCTGGAGCCGCTGCTAAAACCGTCACGGCTCCGCTCGACCGCATCAAGCTTCTTATGCAGGTTCACTGTTGGCCTTCGATTCGTTTGAGCTCTTTCACATTTTTTTTTCGTCATCCTTTTTGTCGCGCGTAGTACGTTTTATCATGTGTAAGAGAATATTCATGGGTTAGTTATTAACAACAGTGTAAATTAAGAAATAAATTACCGTAATTATGGCCATTTTACCAATTTTATTTTTGGTTGAAAAAACGGTTGTTTACTTGTTTTATTGAACCAAAAATTCTATTAATTTGCCGGAATTCAATTTTGTTGTTTTAAAATGAATTTTGTTTTGACAGACTCAAGGCGTGAGAGCTGGGCAAGAGAGTGCAAAAAAGGCTATTGGTTTTATTGAGGTCTGTTTTCGGTTTATTTTCTTGTTCTCCGCTGTGTTTGGCAAGAGAGTACCAATGTTGGTGACTATCTGGAAATAAATTGCAGGCTATTGTATTAATTGGGAAGGATGAAGGAATTAAAGGGTACTGGAAGGGAAATCTTCCTCAGGTTCATTGCAATTTTTACTTGTAATCGTTATTTCAGAATAGATTTTGATTATGTTAATCGTGATGATTTTCGAGCTGCTTTTGATAGAGATGTAGTACTAAATGGTTCAGGTAATAAGAGTTCTACCTTACAGTGCTGTCCAGCTCTTTGCATATGAAACTTATAAGGTATTTAATAATATGCACTATCTAATATTGGCATCTACGTACTCTATATTCCTGGATGGAATTAGTCATTTGATTCCCATTTCTTATTGAATTCTAGAAACTTTTCAAGGGAAAAGATGGTGAGCTATCTGTTATTGGAAGACTTGCTGCTGGAGCTTGTGCTGGCATGACATCTACTTTTGTAAGTGATATAGTGATTCAGCCTTTTTCATATTTTTGTTTTGTAGGGTTCTTCCTGAGGTTTGACTATTGACTATGTTATTTACTCTGTTAAATGGGAAAACAAGAAAGAGACTTTTGCATTTTAGGGAGCAACTTTTTCTGCATTTTAGATTTGCCTATGACCAGTTAACTTTGGTTTTTGGATTTGGTCATTTCTGTCTCTTGAATCTTGACTTTTCTAATTGATTGCTCAGTGTTTTTGTTTAGAAATTTCAATCTTTTGCTTTTTTGGTTGTTTGATTTTATGTAGATAACATACCCGTTAGATGTCCTCAGACTGCGTTTAGCTGTAGAACCTGGGTATCGAGCAATGTCTGAGGTATGCTTAAGTCTCTCATTGTCACTAACGTGAAGATGACCATTTTATTGGAAGATGAACCTTAATGCGCTGCTTCCAGGTTGCTTTGACCATGTTGAAAGAGGAAGGTTTTGCATCCTTTTATTATGGTCTTGGGCCTTCTCTTATAGGCATAGCTCCATATATTGCTGTGAACTTTTGCATATTTGACCTGTGAGTTCAAATGACACTGCTGTTTGTAATATATCATATGACATTTAAAACTTAAATCTATCTTACAAATTCTTATGTTAATAACAGTGTGAAGAGGGCTTTGCCTGAGAAATATCGTCAGAAGACTCAAGCATCTCTACTAACAGCTGTAGTGTCAGCTGCTGCAGCTACTCTCACTTGCTATCCTTTAGACACAGTGAGAAGACAAATGCAAATGAGGGGTACGCCATATAAATCAGTTTTGGAAGCCATTCCAGGTATGTCAGTGTTACTACTTATGATGCTATGACTGATAACAAAGTCAATATAAAATTTACAAAAACCACGTCAGCTTTTGGCATTTACGACCAGAGTCTTGCATTCTTTTTCTCCTTTAGTGCAAAGATAAAGCTGCATTGACTTGGGTATTTCAGAATTGCATGTTCCAACTATCAGTCTTTATTATAGTCCACAATTTCAGTATTTCACTATCAAATTAAAGTTTCCTTGTTTCATTTGTTCTGTTCTACCATTTGTTCATGGAAAAATTAAAAAACTTGAGACCTGATGGTTTCACTGAGTACAATATATTCTTGCTTGTGTAGGTATTATTGAACGCGATGGAGTTAGTGGCTTGTACAGAGGTTTTGTTCCCAATGCATTGAAAAACCTACCAAATAGCAGGTTCACTTCCATTCCTTTCCGTTTTTTTTTTTTATTTTTTCCCTGAAAGTACTGTATGGTTTGGAGCAAGATGATGTTTGGGCCATTTTAGGCCTTGGTCATATTATTCAGTCATTTTCTAATGTTGACAATCCTTTGTCTGAGGTCTTGCAAGATTTTTCAGGTCGAGTTAGTTCTCTAAGATCTATGTATGAAATAGAACCAAAGTAGTTAACATAACACATATTTACATATCCCATGCAGTTGCAACCATCCTAGGGTAAATTTGTGACTCTTCTTATACACCATTTTTAAAATATATTTCTCACTTACAATGGTTTGGTGGTTTCAGTGATTTCCATAGTCAATGTTATCAATTGCAGTTAGATACCGGTCTATTTGGTCGTGCTATTGTCTATGTATTGGGTGCTACAGATTCTTGCTGTATCATTGAATCAATTTGTCTTGAATTTCCAGTTTCACTGACCTGAGACATTTTTTACTCATTTCAACTGCAGCATTAGGCTTACCACCTTTGACGTTGTCAAACGTCTAATTGCGGCTAGTGAAAAAGAGTTTCAGAAAATTGTGGACGAAAATCGCCTGAAGGAAAAGCAGGAAACCAATGTTCAACAATCCTGATCCGCATAATTTGCAAATCATTGCATTTGTACTCTTTGTTTGCTGTCCAATTTTTCTTCTGGAACTTCTTTTCGGCTAGAGGGACCCATTTTTTTTGAGACTGTCTGTAGGATATGTGAGAATCCACAGCGTGTATATTTGTGCTGGGGTGGTTCCCTGTTTAGCCTAATGTTTTGGTAGTCAGGTTCTTCGATTTTTAGGTGGAACTGCAATTTAAGTTCCGCAATATTGGTAGGAAATTTGCATTACCAAGTAGCCATGTATTGAACAGGAAAATTCTTGAGCTGCCTGTTGTTTATTCTAATGGGGCTGTATTTTTATAAGACAATTATTTGTGCTAGCCTAGTACTACTATGTTTTATCTTTTCTTTGTTTCCTCTTGCGTTTTGAATGATTCTACATGCTGTAATTTTGTTTTACAGGGAAACAACTACTAAATAAAACTACCAATTACGTTCTTAGCTACTAATGGCCTGATGTGTGTCCACTTGTGGTTGAGTTATGGCTGAGTGGGCTTATCTGTGGTCTGTGGATGGCAACTCTCTGGGCTCATTCATTTTGCCCGCTTGGTTTTGTTCTTCGGTATTGTGGGCTTCTGCTGAACTGGGCCTAATTCTGATTATTCCTATGATTAAATTAAGTTAGATGGTCCAACCTAGATCAGATATACCCATAACAAAAAATTTTCCGATGATTAATTTATAATGTAAGCCGCGTAAATGTACAAAATCCCCATCTGGCGGCAAAATTGAATTCACTGTTCAGAAAAACCCGTCCCTAGGAATTCTCATCTCTCTCCAGCTACAATTCCCTCTCCCTGCGATCATCACGACTCTCTACCCTCTATCAAAATCCTTCTCGTACGTGCCACACCATCACAGAATCAAAGACGCTCACCTCACTCGTACCAAACTCCCCACTCTGCTCCACCATGGAACACGCACTCATCCAGCAAGGCAAAGAAGAAGACGACGACGAAGAAGAAGCCTTTAATGGGAGAGACGAAGACCAGACGCTCCCCTTCGGACTACAGCGAGAGACAATGCCGAGACACGTGGCAGTGGTCATGGATGGAAACCGGAGGTGGGCCCGGTTGAGAGACTTCCCCGTGTGGTCCGGTTATGAGGCCGGTGTACGGTCCTTGAGAAAGATTGTGGAGCTCTGTTGCAAATGGGGAATAAAAGCGCTAGGCGTTTTTGCTTTCTCTTGTGATTGGTTTCGTCCCAAAGTTAGTTTTTCTTTTTTTCCTTTTTTTAAGTCTTAAATTTGTTTATTAATTGCTTTGTTAATTTATAATATTGTTTTCCCGCCGGTGGAAGTGGAATTTTGATGAGTTAGTTTGAGGGAGGGATACAGGAGGATACGGGGATTTTTTTGAGGTAATACTAATACATGTTGATGTCGGGTTTATAGTGTGTTTGGATTGAGAAAAAGTGAAGAGAAAATTGAATTTCTCCTTTGTATGGGAAAGTGAGGAGGAAATTGAGAAGAAAGGAATTTTTCAAATCTCTATAAATGACGGAAAATTGGAGTGAATTAAACTAGTTAATGTGGTTCTTTCTAATTTTTCTCAGACTTGCGTAGATCGTTGGTTTTAAGATAACAAATAGCTTCATAAATTGCATGAATGAAGTTGATGTGCTATAAGTCTCTCTCATGCTACTGTGTTTGCATTGGAAAGCAATTTCTTAATAGTTTCTAGGGGGTTTTGACTCAGATCTGTATGAATGTAGTGTTTCACAATTATCTTGGTTTTGTTCTTGTTCGTGTAAGGCTTGAAGTCTTTTCATTTTCATTGGCTTCCGTTTATGATATGTTATTTGCCGTTCAAAAAATATACAAAATTACTGTCTGGGCTGCTATGATGTTTTTATCCAGTAAATACTTATGCAGAGCCTTTTCTATTCCAAATAGAAAGCTCCTCATCTTTTAATTCTGGATTACCTTGAATTTTGAAATAGGATGCTTTTAGATGTCTTAGTCGAGTCTCCTTTTATGGTGAAATATCAATGCTTTGACTAATTTTCTCTGACCATAAATAGTTTGTACTAATTCTCCATTCTGACTTGTTGATAGCTTTTAAGGAAGAAAGTGGTGACCTGTTATTGGAAATCTAGTTAAGCTCCCCGAGGCCGTTCAGGAATTGATAATCAACATAGAGGAAGTCACTAAGAACAATGCACATTTTCAACTTGTAGCTGTCAGTTACAGTGAACACTATGATGTTGTTCAAGTTTGCCAAAGGCTTGCTGTAAAGGCAAAGTGTGGTCTTATTGAACCGAGTGACATCAATGAGTCTCTAATAGAACAGGAACTTGAAACAAGGTGCACTGAATTCCTCTATTCCAACCTTCTTATACGGATCAGTGGTGAGTTTAGAGTTGGCATATGCTGAACTATTCTTTGCACAATCCCTGTGGCCTGATTTTGGAGAAGCTGAGTTTCTAAAGGCATTGCTAGCCTTTCAGCAAAGCAGAGACGTTCTGGTGGATGAAGAACTCGAGTATACCTGCTGACATTTTCCTATTGAGATTAAGGAATGGGTTGGGTGGCATATGAACGGGCTTAATGAGAAGCTTCCTATGGTCACTGGAGTGCAGAATCAATTTGCTTGGATAGTATTTTTGAAGTGAATTCTGGCATTATAGAGTTTACACCACGTACGATTAAAGTTTGATAGTTGTTGTGCTGCAACATGACTGGAATCAGGTAAGAAATTAGATGTTAATGCAATAGGAAAGTGCTGCCTTGAAAATGCTTATCTGTAAACACAGTTCAACCCTAGGAAGTCACTTTGTATTGAGAAAACATCAATATAATTTGCGACTCTGGCATTTAAAAAAAAAAAAAAAAAACTCTGCCATTAAATTTGGAAATCTCTTTACCATGAATCTGCATTTATCTTGAAAGATTATTCGCCTTCTGTAATGCTTTGTTCTTGGTGGTCTTAGATTCTAACCATGTAAATTAGTGTAGCTGATAGGATTTTTCATCAGATAGAATGGAAGTTACTATACTTCCTTCTTCCTGCTATGTTCTGTAATATATTCCTTGTTCCTGGTTTTAATTTGACTTGTCCAAATTTGTAGGTACTGATTCTGGCAGCCCCTCTTGGATCTTGTACTGAGATGCCAAAGTTCTTGTTGCCGCGTTTTGAACTTTGATGAGGAGGAAAGCAGGATCTTGCAGCTTTGCCAAGAGCAATTGCTTCGCTCCTGTAAAGAAATTCATTGTAAAATACAAGCAGAGACTTTCATTTTTACCTTGATCCACATCCACATTCAAGAAAATAGTTTCTTGTGACTCTTCAAATTCTGTGGAGTTTGATTTACTCTGTTTGGTGGCATCCTTAATTAGAGGTAGGCAGTTGGCATGTTCTCGTCAGAATAAGATAATTACACGATGTACCAGAAACAGTCTAGAACTAGAAAAACTTGAATTTTCCATTCGCATGGAAAGTGAACGCATGTGGCGTAGGTATCTACTGTGGGATCATGTTTTGACCAATCAACGACACGTCGCACCCGATAACTGAAACCGTTAGATCACATCGTGCATGCTCGCCACATGTCAACTCCTGCCTGCGCCATCATCTTCCCCCTTCCTTTGTCACACTACCTGCGGATGCACACATTCCTTCGTACACTCGCCCAAACTAACCAGCGTAGTTCTGCGGTGATGAAAACTGGGTGACCGGGTATAAATGGCGGAAGGGAAAAGGAAGGGTAGTTTTGTAAATTCGAGATTAAAAAAAAAAAAGATCCTTTCAATCTTCTTCTCGGGGGTGCATGTAGAGGTGGCAAACGGGCGGGCTCGGACGGGCTCGGTTCGGGTTCTTTTCGGGTTCGAGCTTTTTCTGGTTCGGGTTTTTTTGGGTTCGGTTATTTTCGGGTTCGGGCTTTTTCGGTTTCGAGTTTTTTCGGTTTCGGGTTTCTTCGGGTTCGGGTTTTTTCGGGTTCGAGCTTTTTCGGGTTCGGTTCCGGTTCTAGTCGGGCGGGTTTAGCGGGCCGGCTTGAAATATTTTGAAACTTTATTAGTTATAATTTTTTTTAAAAAAATTTTGAATGCGATAATTAATTTAATTTTTATATGATTTTATATTTGAATAAATATTTATATAAAAATAAATTTCTATATTTTAATATTTATTATTTGACAAAAATAATTTACTATTTTTTAATTTCTTACAATATTTATTATAAAATAGTAGATATAATTATATTCATTAAATGCAAAAGAAAATATTACATATAGATATTATAGGAAGAAAAGTACCAATTAATATTATCATTTATCAAAAAAATACTTAATATGAATAAATGATCAATTAATTAGCTCTATTTTATTTTTAATTTGTTTTTTATTTGTACATAAATCATAATTAATATTATTGTATTAAATATAATCGTTTACATTAATTAATCAAATGTCTCATTAAAAATTTAGAATTTTAAATTAAAAAATTTTTTTTTTAATATTTAATATAATTATATCATATACAATTTTACACTACCATATGATTGATATTTTGTAGTTGATATAATACACTAAAAAAATATATTTATACAAAAAAACTTTGTGAGTTTAAAAAAAAAAGCATAATATAAATAATTATGAAATTAAAATAGATAATTATTAATTATGATTAAAATAATAAATTTTTAAATTTTAAACAGAAGTCACTAAAATTAGATTAATAAAAGTTTCATAATATTTTTTTTTATTTCCTCTATTAGTTTGTTTTTAGTTTTACAGATTTCTTCCAACTTCTAGATGTTATCTTCTTCACTTCTTTTCTAAATAAATGTTTTGCTTATTTCTTTGGCCTTAGCCAAGAAAAATTGAAGAGCATAAAAAATTTGACTGAACTATAAATATAATCTATCTATAGAATAATTGAAATTGTTGATAGGCATTCAAAGAATAAGAAAAAAAATGATATGATTTCATGATAAATTATTAAATTATTGTATAAAATGGAATAAAATAAATATTGCACGTTAATGTATATATATAATTAATTTAATAATTTTCAAACAGAATTATCATATTACATAGTAACATGGTTAAAAAATTAATTATTTATTATCAAAATAATTATTAAAATAAATATTTACTAATTAGTTATCATATATAAGTATAACAAATTATTAATTTTTAATAAATTAGTTACATAATTTAAATAAAAAAATTAACTTAAAATAATTATTTTTGCACAATCAAGTAATGATGCATGTTTGTCTTGATCGTCACGTTGCATAATGCACAAAAAAAATATCTACTGATATTATTTTAGTGGACTGATATAGATATGAACCGATAAGGTAGGTAAAGAAATAAATAATCATATATGCTTAACTAAATTATAACTAATTAATTGTTATCAATTCGTTTAAATCATACCTAATTAAAGTTCTATAATTGTAGCTAAATTCTCAATTGATAGATGCAATTAGTTTAAGTTTGAAAAAATTATTAAATATAATATCAAAGTTTAAATAAAATAGATAAACCAAAAAGCTGATATAATTTAATCATAATGATTATAAGACAAAATATAATTAAAATGATGAAATATGAATTAATGAGGAAAAAAATTATATAATTTAGTAATAAAATTTATACAAAAGACAAGACATTGCAAAAACTTAAATTTCCTAGCTAGAAATAAAATTTGAAACATATAAATATTTATTGTTAATTTGATAACATATTTATATAAATTTTTTGTTCAAAAGTTTAATATAAATTGCTTTAGTAACTTATTAAATTATTATTTTTTTATATTAAGTAATTCTTTTTTAAGTTTTAATTTATATTTGTTATTATAATTTCATATATGAACTTATTTTGTTATTGTAGGGATTTAGAAACTTCAATTCTAGATATCTTTTATATAGATTAGAGTTAAATGTATATTTGAATGAATCAAGAGAAGATTATAAGATTCAAATTGATGTTCTTGATTATTTGAAGAAAAATCAATTTCGACACCCTATACTTTCACTTATGGCTAAGGATATATTGAGTATTCCAATTACCACAGTTGCATCTGAATCAGCATTTAGTATGAGTGGTAGAGTTATTAACAAATGGAGAAATTGTCTCATAACACATAATGCAGAAATTTTGATTACCACTCGTAATTGGCTGTATGGATTTGATATATATAAAGGTGGTAAGATTTTAGTGTCATTATTATTTTATTATTTAAATTCTTATATGGTTATTTTTATATATTTTATTAGATGAAGAAGATGAAACAATGAGATTTGGAAGGAAAGTTGGATTAAATTGAACTAGTTAGTTTATGGATGAGGATGAAGAGTTCTAATTGTAACGTATGTTGATATTTTATTTCTTACTATTTATATTGTTAAAAAATTAAATTTTTTTATTAAGAGTAATTATGTTGATCATTGCCTCATTAATCTTATTTGAAGACAATGTCGCTCTTAGAGAGTTTAGTTGCTTCCTGCATTTACAATATTTTCGAGTATATTATTCATCAAGCCGCTAGCGTTGAATGGAATGATCGTATTTTCCTGTTTTGTTTATCATGCAATGTATGACTAGGGATTGGTTTCTCCATGACTAGGTGGCTGTGTATGAGAATGATTGTATATTTTCTATTTTGTTGTTCTTGTAATGTTACATGTCATAACTTTAAGTGTTTGATGTTTTCTTTGCTGGTTTGTTTTTTACTATATTTGGACTAATTTAGAACATAACAATCATTGACTTGTTAATGACATGAGAATTTGGATGCAAACATGTCATAGTTGAGTCTGAATCTTTTTTTACGGTGAAAAAGTTATTACAACCTTTAAAAGGGTATGATCCCATTTTTTAATTTTCAATTCTTATTTTTAGTATAATCACAATTTAAAAAATAAATTACTATTTTTCTATTTACGAGTTATAGGAGTCAGAATTTAAATTCTAATTTTGCTAATAATGTATTCAATGTTTTATATGAAATGTCAAATTTAAATAAATGTTACAATTATATAATGATTTATATATATATATATATATATATATATATTTGATTTATTATTGTATTACAATTAAAATTTTAATATGAAATAAATATAATAAAATAGTGTAATAATTGTTATTATAATAAATTCAAATGTTATATTTAATAATATATTTATTATTTATTATTACAAATATAATAAGCATAATATTGAAAATTATTTGATATTGAACATTATATTGTGTTTTAAAATAATTTTATTTAATAATTGAATGTAAATATTTAATATTTATTTTGTTGATAATAAATTATTGATATAATTATGTAATAAATAAATAATGATTGTTTTAAAATTTTATAAATTTTAATTAGAAAAAGTGTATTATTATTTATTTATTTAATTATTTTTTAATATAATAATTATATAATTATAATTCGGGCTTTTTCGAGTTTCGGATCGGGCCGGTTTCGGGTTAGGGTTGTATCGGGTTCGGACTTTTTCGGGCTCGGATTTTATCGGGCTCGGGCTTTTTCGGGTCGGACTTTTTTCGAGCTCGGACCTTTAACTTTTTGATCAATTCAATCCGGTCTCGTGCGAGTTCGGACGGATTTTCGAGCTCGGGCCAACTTTTACCAGCTCTAGGTGCATGCATTCAATCAGAACCTAGCCGACTGCTGTATTACGTGAGCTCTAAGCGAAAACTCAGAAGAATTTTTTATTTTTATTTTTTGTCTTTTTGGTTTCCTTTTTCCATTTCTCTTTCTCACACTCGTCAGCTTCTTTTGAATTGGAAAAAGTCTTACGCGGAGAGAAAGACGAATGTAAGCTTTGAACTGGGTCTGCTTTTAAAAAAAATTGAAAATTTAAGGAAAAAGGTTCTTGGTTAATTGAAGATGACAATGATGCGTAGACTAGTTGTTTATGGAAAATGAGTAGTTAGGGTTTTGGATTTTGAGCCTTGAATTTACGGAGTTTTTACCAAAAGGAAAAAGAGAAAAGGAAATGAAGAAATCGTTTAAGGATTCTCTGAAGGCTCTTGAAGCTGATATTCAGTTTGCCAATACCCTGTAATTTCTTCTCTTTTTTTTCTTTCTTCTTTCTTTTCTGTTTTTCTTAAACTTAGTAGATGGGCGTGGAGAATTTTGGTTGACCGTCTTCTTCTTCTTCGTTTTTTAATATTATAAAATATAAATTTCTTTTCTGGCATAACAGTAAAACTTATTTGAGCTTTTTAATTGTGGAATAGTTGTCTGATTTTGTGTTAAATGTTCTATGTGTGATGTTGTTTCTTATATTATGTTGTAATTTCATTGGTAAATCAACATTTTATTACTTTAGGGGAGTTTTGATCTTTAGTATGAAAATCCTATGATTCTATATTGAATATTCATTGCTTAAATGGAAAAAATTCCAGTTACTGAATTGCAGAAAAAGGAATGTTGTCTACTTTAACTAGCTCATTTTTTTTTTTTTTTTAAAAAATCTTGAGAGCATTCTTTGATGTCTATTATATAGCTAAATTATCCTAAAAGTAACATGCTTTTAGAATTTAAGTTGCAAGCTTAGCCGGGAAAAGTTAATAATGGAGAAGAGCGTGCACAACACTGAATGGCTCAGATGAGACTCGTGAGCTTGGTGAAGTGATATGCATGTCCTTTCAGTGTGCCATTGCAAACTAATTCAAATTTACCCATATCACATAAGCATTTTTCAGGGACACAGTGCATTCAAATAAACTTATTTAGATGGCTGCCTCTCTTGGCCCCGAAATTGGGATTAGTTTTCCCTTTTTCTTCCTTTTTTTTTTCCCCTTATCTTATTGTTTATACCATGTAGTTTGATCTGTTCTATATGGGATTTTACCTGCTGCATTGATTAATGAATGATAGGGGTTACATTGTTTTGCATAATTCTTGCTGAATACAACTACTGCTGAGATCTCTTGGATCCTAACAATTTGGTCCGTCCTTTTGTTGTTTCTGATCTATATAATTGTTTTTTTGATGATCAGGGCTTCTGATTATCCAAGAGAATATGATGGTGCTTACCTTCAGATGAGATTATCTTACAGTCCAGCTGCTCATTTCTTTCTTTTCTTGTTCAATGGACTGATTGCCATCTTGCTGGTGCCTTGGGATTGCTCAGAATTCTTATATACAAGGTTATTTGTAAGTTTTTATGCATTAAATTCCTAATATTCGTTTAAAGTTTTGAATGATAGCATGCCAAGGGCTTTTAATTTTTGATGTTTTTCCTGCAGGCATATGCTGATGGAAAAACCACCATTTCAATTCATGAAAGGAAAGCTAGCTTAAGAGAATTCTATGGTGTGTGTGGGGCATTTGCTGTTGTTTTTTTATGTCTTTGATTCATGTTTATCTCATGAATTAATATGTGCTTGTCTCTAACTTCAGACAAAATACTAATACTGGTTGAGTGCTGAGAGATTTGCTGTTGTTTTTTTATGTCTTTGATTCATGTTTATCTCATGAATTAATATGTGCTTGTCTCTAACTTCAGACAAAATACTAATACTGGTTGAGTGCTGAGAGGGGTGATCTTTCCTTCATTATTGCAACTTCACAGAGGTATTACCTACATGGATGACAGACAAGAGAAGGAAATTTGTGCTGCAAAGTACAAGAAAAAGGATGAAATGAAGAAAGGAAAGCTATCTGAAATCGATTTAGAGAGAGAAGAAGAATGTGAGATCTGCATGGAGATGCACAGCAAGATTGTGTTGTCCAATTGCAAACATTCAATGTGTATGAAATGCTACCGGACTTGGTAAGCATCCTTTATCAAAATTACTTTTATTTTTCTTTTCCTTTTTGAGTATAAAGAGATCCGAATGGTGAGAGTGATGAGATTAAGGGGATCCAAAATTGAATTATGCATAATAGAGATAGCTAGACATCAAAAACACAAACATATGATGAAGAGGCTTGTAAATTTTAAGAGCTTAGCATCTCAAGCTCTGTCTCTTGTCTGGTAATTCTAGCATTAGCTTTTTGTGATGGATAGTGCTTTATACCTAAGTTAGGCATATCATCTGGAGGATCACATTGGCGCTTTATGGTCTTTTTAGGCGTCCAAGGTCTCCGTCATGCCCTTTCTGTAGGGACAACCTCAAAAAGAGTAGATTCAGGTGCCCTCTGGATAAATACTAGCAACAATGACATTGTTGATTTGTCCTCAATTTCGAGGGAGAACATGAAGCGCCTCTTCATGTACATTGAGAAGTTGCCGCTCATTGTTCCAGATCCAAAGATCGTCTCTTACGATCCGCAACACTGTTGATCACTTATTATTGAAGTGTAAATAACAGATGGTTCATTGTAGGTAACTTTCGTTTTTTTCCTTTTCAATTTCATTGTAGTAAATTCTGAAGCCGTAGATAAACATTCTTTGCAGTTCTCATTGGTTTAGCAACGCTAATGTCCGTTTCTCCCAGATATCTCAATGCTTGTTGCAGCTCCCTTGTCAACATGTTAGAAAGGGATGTAAAGGTAATGAGCTTGGGTAAAGGAGATTAAGAGTAAAATTGGATTTTTTTTTTTTTTTTTACATTTACCTCCCAATAAACAAAAAAAAAAAAAAAATTGTAGAAATGGCTTTAACTGTTAATTTTTCCCCTAAGGAATTGGGAGATGAGAATTGAATTGTTGTCATATTCAAACTTTATAAGATGACATAATTTTTTTATTATTTAGTTGAACAACTTTAGAGCATCACACAATTTTATTTTTTAATCACTTGTGAAAAGTTGTTTTCTGATCCCATAAATATCAACAGAGAAAAACAATAATTGTCGAAATTTTTGATATAGACTTTCAGGGTGATAGACACATATTGAAAGGGAAAAAATAAAAAAATCAAACTAACCAATAAATAAGTAGTTTTCTGAGCAATAAACATCAACAGAGAAAAACAAATTAAATTGACCATATTTAACTAGAATATATATAGCTTTTTGTTAGTAAATATACTGGATAAAAGCAAGAAGTAGAAGCATACAAAATCTAAAATCCTTCAACAATGTTTGTTAAATCATTTTAGATCAAATCAACCATTCACCTTCAATCTTCATCTTCTTCTTCCTCCTCCTCCTCATCATCATCATCCCGCTGATCCTGGAGAGTAAAGCATCAGAAGTATGGAACGAAAGGGAAACATGACCGAAGTGATGCAACCTAAAATTAAAACTAAATTACCTCTTCGCTAGCCTCATCCTCTTCATTATTCACCTCCTCACCCTCCTCATCATCGATACCATTGCTAGCATGAGTTTCCTAGGAGTATGAAGTAAAAACAAGTCATGTAGCAAGTCAAGCAAATCACTGCTTGAAATGAAGAAACAATGATGCAGTTTGCTCACCTGCTTCTTATTGTAGGCCTTCATTTGTTTTTCATAGTCAGCTTTCCTTGTTTGAGCTTTGGCCTCGTAAGGACTTTTTTCCTTCATAATCAGGCAATTAAGTAATTGGCAAAAAATATTAGTTAGTCCAAAGTCTATGAAAACTGAACTATGACTGACAAAATCACGTTGCCAGAGATCTCAGAACTTACTTCCTCAGACATGGATTTCCATGTCTCTCCGGCGGCTTTCCCAACCTTTAAGCAAAGAAGTTCAAAGAGACAACCCAACTTCATTCAGAAAACATACATTCATTAGCATGCTCAAAGATTGATAAGTACTTACAGCTGATACAGCCTTCACGTTGGGATTTTCCTTCTTGAAAGTGGCTCTAAACTCCTCACTGTTGCACGAACATGACATCAAACCAATCAAAATCATAGAACAAAAATTTCAAGTAATTCATATTTATAGCTCACAGTTCAAGATACATACAGGAACACAAAGAAAGCACTTGGAGGCCTCTTTGGTTTGTTAGGGTCTTTCTTAGCCTTTCTCTCCCTCTTGGCTTTCCGTTTGCTGCTTTTATCAACAGGCGCCTTCCTCTTCCCAACCTTTCTGAAAAATAATAGAGATGCACAAAATCCGTCACTACAACATTCCTATACCCATAGTACCAATCTCCCTGTGTAAACATCCATCAGATATCAATAAAACTCATTGATTTAGTAATCACCGCTAAAACATTAGCAAGGACAACCGCAATAATTAGCAAATTTTCACCCCCCAAAAAAGGCATAACTAAGTCAACTAACCTTTCTTCAGTAGGCTTCAAGGCTTTGCTCGTGTTCTTCGCTGCACCCTTACCTCTAGCTCCCGTCATTTCCACTGTTTTTTTTTTTATTATTAAAAGATTATCAATATTCACTTCAATAAAGAAAAAGGAAAAAGTAAAACAGATTTAGAACAATCTAAAATAAATAATATCTCGGAAATAGCAACTACTCAAGCAAATTCGAGCTGAATTTAATCAGGTAGCTTAGAAAATTAATGAAAATAAAAACATTTTTTATAACATAACATAAGAGCATCAATAATCTATTCATGTCCATGATTATTTAAAAAAAAAATTATTCCTCTATGAAACATGAAAAGAAACAGGGTTGCAATCTTTCTAATTTCTCGTTTATTGAAATATAAGTAATTTTGCTCACTTTCTTCACCGTTCTACTTCTCTTCTAACCAAAAACAAATAAAAATTTGAAAAAAGAAAAGAAAAGAATCTACACTATCGGCGACCAAACAGAGCCAAGAAAATCTGGTTAAGAAAAACAATTAAAAAGAAAAAAATAATAAGAACAAAAAGGAATCATATCTAGGAAAAACAACGCTACCTTAGAAAAAAATCAGAGAAAGAAAAAAAAAATTAAAGGGCGATGCTTAGAGAGAAAAACAGAGCAAAAGAAGAAAAAACAGAATCGCAGAATGCGAAAGGAGAGGAAAAAGAAATGTAATGGGGCAGAGAGTGGTGAAGGCATAGGCGTGAAGTGACCGGATCAGCCCGTTTACTTTTGTTGGGCATAGGCGTGAATGCGATTGCCGCCATTTGAGTCAACAGTCATTTTACCGGGTATAGCGGGTTTGATATATTCGAGAATGGTAGGTGATTTTATTTATTTATTAATTCGATCAATGGATTATCCCGTACGATGCAACGACAAGGGAGATATCTGTGGCGCGTTTAAGGGTTGACACGTGTCTTCCTTTTTTTTTAAAAAAAAAGGAGGATTTGAAATGACCGTTGATAGGCTATTGTTCATTGTTTGGAAGGTTGAAGATTGGGTGGATGTGAGCCTTTCTTTCTGGGATTTGGATTCTGGGCTAGAAGATAATTTGGGCTCAATTGGGCAAACTCTCGGAAATCTTTGATGCTTATTCTTGGGGCCCTCGTGAACCCTCTTCTTAAATCGATTTGATTTGAGCCCAATTGATTTGCCTCTATTGATTTTGTTTGTTTCTGACAAATTATTTAACGGATAAGAGTAGGACAATGATATATATTTTTTAAAATATTAAAAAAATAAAAAATAAATAAAATAAAATATGTATTATCATTTTAATTTTATTTGTGAAGTAAAAAAGTTTCACTGATAGTGTATATAATAATTATCTTTATCTAATATTTTGTGAATAATTCTTAAGATATATTAAAAGGATAATGATTCAATACACTATCAGTAAAATTTTTTTATTCCACAAACGAGGTTAAGATGATTATACACGTCATTTAAAAATATTAATAAAATATAAAATAAATAAAACAGTACATGTTATCATTCTAACTCGCTTTTGGAATTAAAAAATTTAACAGACAGTGTATTGGAGATTAATCTATATTAAAAATAAAAAACAATTGAAAAATATATATTTAATGCAATATATACCCTTTCAATTAGCTAAAGAGTACCCTTAATTCATAGCTTTAATCCCAATATTAGGGTAAGGCTATATGAACCAATACACAAATTCACTCTAAGTCGTTAGCATAAATTTTCCTTCTTATTCATTCCTATTTAATGCAATATGTTCTTCCAACTCATCTTCCCTCATATCTTTTCGGATTACTTCCTTATAAGTCTTTTTCGATCTTTCCCTAACCTTGACCATTTTTACTTCATTCATAGTCTCCACTCTTCTAACTGTAGCATCTACATAAACGGCATTCACTCATCTTGTCTTTGATAGATGTCACTCCAACCTTTTTGCGAATGTCCTCATTTCTCATTCAATCTTTTTTCGTATATCCACGTATCTATCACAGCATTCGCATTTTCGCTACACTCATCTTCTGTGTATGCACTCTTTTAGTTGCCCAACATTCACTTTTCATAGAGTAATATGGTCTAACAACTATTTTCGCTACACTCATCTTCTATGTGGTGCATATGCGCTAATAACTTTTAAAATATTCCCTCCTAGAACTAATTTAACCAAAATAATTCTATCTTTTTTATCTCTTAACTTGTACAACATCATTTTGATATTTTTTGTCTATGATGATACCTACATCATTTCGGTGTTTATCTTTTCCTGTGTACCAAAGCTTATAGTGCCCATGTACTATCTCTTTAGCATTCTCTTTAACTCATTTGGTCTCTGGAGACACAAAATATTAACCCTCTAACGACACATAACTTCACAAATCTCCGTAAACTTACCATTAAGTGTACCAATATTCTAAGATCCTAACCTAAGCTTATGATTATGAACTAGCTTTTTTACTCACCCCGTCAATTATGGTATGGGAACCTTTACCTATTGAGCACCATATCCAGGCATCGATGTGGCATGTCACTTTCGAACGACCACTTAACAACCCTTGCACATTTTTCACTACACCTGGGCAGTGCGTTACTGAATAGAGGACACCCCAATAGATTTCATATATTGATTTATCTCATGAAAATTGGACAAATTTTAAGTGGTTGGTTGTCCAAAGCTACCACCAACTCTCATATTTTATTCGGGTTTGGGACCAGTTATGTTCAACATAGACGGAGTTAAAAAGTACCTTTAATTAATGAGTAAAAAAAAAACTTATAAACCCTTAAAATTTAATATCAATAATTTTTTTTTTTTAAGTTTTGATATTTATTTTTGAATTTATATTTGATGTATTAAAAGTGTGCATTGATAATGTATAACATTTACACACTATCAGTCAGTCGCAAGGTGACACCTTATTATTAATAAGTAAAGTTAAAAAGAAAGCAAGTTTTTAAAAATAAATATTAATAAAATTTTATAATTTATTTTTAAAGACTTATATATTTTTAAACTTTATTCATTAATAAAATAACTCTTTGTAATTAATTATATACGGTTAAAGCATCAAATATAATCTTCTCATTTTAAGCTTAACTTTGTTTATTAATGAATAGTATACATTAAAAATAATAATAATAATCTCATCCACCGTCAATAAAATCTTTTGACTCTACAAGTATAATTAAAATTATTACACATATCCTTTAAAAATATTAAAAAATAAATGAATAAAATATGACATAATTATTTTATCTACGCTTGTAAAGTAAGAAAAAAACTCCACTAACGATATACAAAATAATTATTCTTAAAATAAATCCTTAGAAAAATTTTATGAAATGCCTTCGACTTTCAGTTTTCAATTGCAAACTCTTTTGATATCTTCAAGGAATCAAAAGATTTTATGGTAGCAACATCAACCAGAGAAAAAAAATCCTAGAAAAAACACAAAACTGTTAACATACGCCCCGTGGGAACAGCAAAATGAGACCCCACAAACAGATAAGGCAGAGATAAGGCCTATACTTTCTGATTCGTCAGATGGATACGCTTCTTCATCCAACGTTCACCATTTTTCATCATGGATAAAACCACAAAACCTTGATAAACCACTTTCCTTTATTAGAACGCGACTGATAAAAACCAACCACTCCAAACTGTCACAAATTCCCCATTTCCCTCTGTTCACATTAGCTTCCCCCGAACAATGGCTGCCACCGCCTCTGCCGCCGCTACATCATCTTTTATGGGCACCCGTCTCCCTGACGTCTACACAGGCTCTGGGAGAGTGGTGGCCAGGTTCGGCTTTGGCGGCAAGAAAGCTGCCAAGAAATCAAAACCAACCTCCGATCGCCCTCTATGGTATCCGGGAGCTGTAGCACCTGACTGGCTTGACGGGAGCTTGATTGGTGATTACGGGTTCGACCCTTTTGGCTTGGGGAAGCCCGCAGAGTACTTGCAATATGATTTGGATTCTTTGGACCAGAACCTGGCAAAGAACTTGGCCGGTGAGATCATTGGGACCAGGACAGAATTTTCGGACATAAAGGCAACACCGTTTCAGCCCTACAGCGAGGTGTTTGGTCTGCAGAGGTTCCGTGAGTGTGAGCTGATTCATGGGAGGTGGGCGATGTTGGCTACTCTTGGTGCACTAACTGTCGAATGGCTCACTGGAGTTGCCTGGCAAGATGCTGGCAAGGTTAGTTTTCTTACCTGCTGCTGCCTTAATTTCTATGCCTTTTAGAAACCATATTGTCTTCTTGTATAATTGAGATACTCTAGTTAAAGATCTGTACTACTGAGTACTAGTTAAGGTTAAAATACTATAGACACAGCGATTGTAAAGCGAACAAAACGTCTTGATAAATCTGAAATAAGCTAATTAATCTCCGACACCTTTGGTTGATGGATTTGTTAGAAACATTGTTGAAACTTGGTGCCTGCCTTTACCGTTACTTGTTTCATGAGTAGTAACCTTGAGAAACCTTTTTCGATTTGATAGTACTAAACACAGAACAAGATACAAAAAAGTCACAAATAAAAAATATTAAAATAATTAAGGTAAAAATTTGATAAAATAAAATTTTGTATTTCGCGTTATAATTTTTGTAT
Organism: Firmiana major; assembly: GCA_033439115.1. Taxonomy (NCBI): domain Eukaryota; kingdom Viridiplantae; phylum Streptophyta; class Magnoliopsida; order Malvales; family Malvaceae; genus Firmiana; species Firmiana major. The sequence goes on along the minus strand of CM065913.1, from coordinate 44,481,896 downwards.
TTTACCCTATATAAACAAGAATGACCAAGTTTTAGGGTAAAATGTACTTATTGTTATCTTCTATAACATGTTTTAACGACATGCTGTCAATGTAACATTATTGTCTTTAAGTTGATCCTAACGTACCAGTCGAGGGAACTCAGATAATAAACAGAAAGTGCTTGGTTATTTCAGGTGGAGCTAGTTGAGGGGTCATCTTACCTTGGCCAACCCCTTCCATTCTCCATGACAACGTTGATTTGGATCGAAGTTTTGGTGATTGGATACATCGAGTTCCAAAGGAACGCAGAGCTTGACCCTGAGAAGAGGCTTTACCCAGGAGGAAAGTACTTCGACCCACTCGGCTTGGCCTCGGACCCAGAGAAGAAGGCCACCCTTCAATTGGCTGAGATCAAGCATGCTCGCCTAGCAATGGTTGCTTTCCTGGGGTTTGCAGTCCAAGCTGCTGCAACAGGCAAAGGTCCTCTCAACAACTGGGCTACCCACTTGAGTGACCCCCTTCACACAACCATTATTGACACCTTCACCTCTTAAAAATATTTCTTTGCCTTGTGTAGATTTGTTCCATGTACTATCTCTATGTGCCTGGCTTCTGTGTTGTAAAAATTGTAACATTCGACAGCTTCATTAGAGAATCCTATTAGCTCTTAATATTGTCCGGTTTTCTGATAAATTGATAGCAAAAATGGAAAGCTCGAAGTGAGCCGCGTATTAAAAAAACTTGATGAGGTGGAGTAATTAGATTAACCAAATGAGTCGAATTTGATGGGTTTTTTTTTAACTCTATGTCAACATAAGTTAAAAAGAACAATAAATGTTAATTTCTCCACTTTTTCGCTTCCTTAAAATTTCTTTATTCTTAAAATCATTTTTAACGATTTACTATTAAAATTATCTCATCCAATCCAAACATATTTAAAATATATAATTTTAAATATATTTATTCTCAAAACCACATAAAATATTAAGTATTATCTAATTCATCAAATAAAATATAAAAATATTTAATATTATCTAACTTCTTCATTTTTTTCACTTCCTTAAAATTTTTTTATTATTCAAATCATTGTTATAATTGCCTACCACCAATATCTAATCCAAAAATATATTTTTTTAAAATAATTTTAATATCATCTATTTTAAAAACTACCTAAAATATTAATTTTTTTATCTAATCCATTTAAAAGTATATTTTAAAAACCTTTAATATTATCTAAATTTAATACAGTCATCATATCCAACATAGTCCAAACTAACATAAATGCCACTTCTACACATCCCTAAAATTTCTCAATATTTTAAAAAATCCTAAAATAATTTTAAATATTATCTAATTAAAAAATATTTAAAAGATATACAATTTTAATAGAAAATCAAATAAAATATTAAATGATATTTATTTATAATATAAAAATAATATTAATTTTCATTTATTTGAAAAGTATTTTATTAACTAAATTGAAAAATATAAAAGTAATCATATATATTAGTTAAATATTTAAAATATTATTTTTTAAAATAAATAAAATTCATTTTATAAAATATATAAATTTACACTTATATGTATTAACCTACAAATTTAAATAGGTAAAATTAAATCATGTGTTGCACTATTTACAAGCTAGTAAATAATAGCTGTAACCTTAATGAAAGGAATTTTTACTACATTAATCATTAATAGATAATTTATTAATGTTTAATATTCGAAATTAATTTATTTTTTAAAATTTGAATTTAATAACTCCAAATTAATCTTATAAAATTAATTAGAGTTGAAAACTTTATTTTTTAGCATTTTGAAAAAAAAATGAATATAAAGGATAATTATCCTATCTAAAGTGAAATTTTTAGACTCCATAAGTAGAGTTAAGATGATGACTTATACCCCCACTGTATTTATTTTTTATTTATTTGATATTTTTTAAAAAGTATTTGTTATTATTCTAACTCCGTTTGTGTAGTCTAAAAATCTACTAACAGTATATAAGATAATTATCTTTATTTAAAATAATCTCAAACATAAAAGATAAGTAAAGTAATATGTAATAAAAATCTAAATAATTAAATACAATATTTAGAATAATATATGTTTTAAAGAATAGATAATCCATATGTTTTTTTTTTTAACAAAAAGTGATTGGACAAATAAATAAACAAAATGATAACAAATAAATTTAAAAAAGGAATCGAATGAATTTTTTTAAAAAAATGCAAGTATTCACTGCTAAAATATATAGACTTGTAACAATATATATAGACTTAAATATCCCATTTTAATTTTTTTGATAAAAAATTATCAAAAAAAGAATCATCTTAGCAGACATAATATGTTCATGGGAACTACACATGTTTTTTGTTTAAGAAAATACATCCAAATAAAAAATTTATACCATAATTAATTATTTTTATAAATATGTTTTAATGTATATAAGAAGCACTAGTACATAAAAAAGATGAATAATGAAATTAATATATGATATGTAATTTTAATATATATAAATATTGATATTTATCTTTTAAAAATTAAAATAGATTATTAATTTATTTTTGTAATTTTAATATATAAAGATTCCTAATTATCAAAATCTAATAAAAATAATTATGAATTTTATTTTAAAATATTATACATGTTAATTATTTAAATCATTCACATAAAATATTACTTGTAACTAAATATTTTAATTTTTATATATTTATATAAGATGGTCAGTGAAGAGACCGACCTAGCGTCGTAACGGGAGATAATAACAATGGCACAAGTGTCGTTTTGACTTTTGTGTTACGAGTTAATATATATATATATATATATATTTTTTTTTTTAAAAAGTAGCTTCGAATTTAAAGATTCCAGAAATTAGAGTCGTACTACTGATATGGAATAGAAGAATGTAAAAGCACTCAATTCAACAATTTCATAATTTTGCGGGGAATCATATATAAATCTGAGGGTTAACCGATGCACTATTGGCTCGCCATTACTTTTCCTTCACCTTTGGTTTCTTTCTCGATCCATTTTCCTCTGCATTTATCTTTTTTTTTTTTTTTTATTGAAGGTTTTGAAGATAGATTGCTAGTTGATCAAGAAAAAAAAACAGCAGAATGGGAAGGGTATTCGTGATCACTCTTGAAGGAAGCGTTTATAGCTGCAAGCACTGCCATACTCATCTTGCTCTCGTTGATGACATTATTTCTAAGGTTCCTTTTTCTTTTTTCTTTTTTCTTTTTTATTGCCAACGCAATCCTTTGATCTGTCTCTATATTTTTTTCTTCTTTCACGTGTTACTTCCTACATTTTTGTTCTGCTTTATGTATGCGTTAGTTTTCTTTATGGGTTAAAAATCTATCCTGGGTTCCTTTGTGAAGATCTGTTGGGTTTTGGGAATTACTAAATCTGTGACAAATGGACCAAAAATCATGAAAATGATTGAACAAACATCTAAATATATTAATGATATAACTGAAACAGATTGATTCCTCTTTACTTTTGGTTGTTGAAGTTTTCCTTGGGGTGCAGTGGCTCTTGCGGAAATATTGCACAGAACGTTCAATGTGATTTCCTCTTGTTTTTCTGAACTAACATTTGCTTACAAATTTGATTGATGAAGAATTTATTGTGATGAGAGAAATTCTAAAACAGTCACATCTGCCCCCATGAGAGTGATTGTCCTTAGCTTCCTCTTTTGATTATATGGAGGCTCTTAATTGGTACTAGAAAATAAGTCATTACTTGTACTCTAAATGAATCTATAATTCGCTTTATCTTTTGATTATGTATCAGTTCTTAAATAGACATTGGCTGGTTGAATTGGGGGTTATTTCCTTTTATGGCTAAGATGTTGTAAATTTGAATCAAAAGGAAGAAGTAGGATAAGCAGGCTGTACATATATCAGTCTATCATGTTTGATTTTAACATTATTATTATTATTATTATTTGTTTTAAAACACAGACACATGCCAACCTCATCCTTTACTCTTGTTTCAGTCTTTCCACTGCAGGCATGGGAAGGCTTATCTCTTTGATAAGGTGTAAGTGTTTCATTCTTTTTCCTGTAAAGCCAATTTTTGTCTTCGTTCAATGTTTGTAGAATATATATATATATATATATATATTTTTTTTTTCTTTTTTTCTTTTAAAAAGTCATGCTCTTTCATGTTTTTGTATGTCCTTTTTTCTTTTTTTTTTTTAAATTTATTTGCATAAAAAGTGTATGAGATCCTCTTATTTTTACTAAATAAAGAGCTAAGAAATCAGCTAATAAACCAGTCAACTACCTGCTATTCTAGACAACCCACTGGCAAACAGGGAGCCGAAAATCAATAAATTGGTCAACCCTTTTCTATGATTTCCCTTCAGTCTCCTTATTGTTTATCTAACCTTTAGATTATAAGTGAAATATTCTAATTGTTGGTGGAATAACCATGGAGTAGACAAATGCAAAAAGCCTCAGATGTAATTGAGAGTTTTGGGGCACGCTCCAGTACTTATACCATATGCATTCTGCAGATATGAATGGTTCAAATAATGCATTTCTTTCTTAATGCTTAACAGTGTGAATATCACAGTAGGGGAGAAAGAAGAGCGCATGATGATGACTGGAATGCACACTGTTGTCGATATATTCTGTGTTGGGTGTGGCTCGATTGTGGGATGGAAATATGTAAGAATTGGTTTTGCAATTTTGAGTTTTACTGGTCTGATTTGTTTTCAAGGCTTAGTTGCACAAGTTAATTTTATAGAACATTTTCCTCTTTTCCTAATGGTGTGAGTGATTCTAGGAGGCTGCCCGTGAGAAGACTCAAAAGTACAAAGAGGGAAAATTCATTCTTGAGAGGTGCCATATCTCTGTTTCTTTTGGTAGCATGTAATGTTTCAATGTTCTGAAATGTCTGTTAAACTTGGAGCAGGTTTAAGATGTTGGGTCCTGATGGAAGCAATTACCTGGTGGGTCAGGAAGCTCTGGTTAGTGGGAGTGATGCTGATGATGCTTGATTGCTAATCAGGTTGCCGGTTTGCCATTTGACCAAATGTTTTATTTAGTGCATTCTCTGCATCTAATGTGTTTCTTGCCTTGTATTTGGCCTCTTAAATTGGAATTTTTTTCTTTTACAGAACATTCTTTGCAAAAAGTACTAGAATGATACCATTCTTCTAAGTCCATGTTTTTATTATTAGCTAATGAAATCTTAATGCAAGTCATGCTTATTTCACATGGAGATAGCACTATGCTATCTTTGCTATGATATTGTACTTCTAGCTACTTCTTGAAGTGTTGGTTTTTAGAGGCATTGCCTTTATTTTTTGTGCTTTTTTGGGTTAAATGGCAGCATGTTGATAAAAACTTTAATAGCTAGAATTATGGTTCTACTGGTCCTGAAACAGGCTTGAGCTAGGGAACCTAAAGATCCAAATTCTCTGCCCATAGTTGTTAAACAGGTAGATATATTTTAATAAGTCCAAAGCAAAAGCCACATAAGTAGAGAAACAAACCCTATACAGTGGCAGTCCGGGCTTGACCGTGTATTTTAGTTTTACATTCAAGCATACTCAGGTACATGTTTCTTTGGAAACTTTTCTGACTGTTTTGTACATAAATTTGTTGTCACAGTAATTTTGCCTCTTTTAATGTCCAATTTGTATGCTTTTGTTTGGATTAGTATCCCTGTTAACGATTAACTTCTAATTTTTAGGCATACGGAGTTATTGAATTCTCCAAATAATCCAAAAGGATAAAGTATCAGATTGATCAAGCAATTGCAAAGGTGCATGTACTTGGAACAAACATCATTCTTTTTTGGTTAATTTGGCATTCCCTGTGAGACGATGAAAATTGTAAAAGTTGATAATTAAAGAACCCACTCTTAGTGGTTCTTCATTTTTGTGAATGTGAAGTTGTTGGAATTGGTTATCGAAAACAAACTTTACAACATTACTTCCCTAAGAAACTTGATAGGAATATATATATATATATATATATATATATATATATATATATATATATAAAAATTGATAAACAAGGGTATTATTATTTTTTAAATTTAAAAAATGGATAGAAGAAAAAAATAAAGAAATTTCGAGTAAATCAAAAAATGAGTAGAAAAAATATAATGAAAATTTGATAAATGAAGTAAAACATAATGGTATTTTGGACAATAATACATTAATAAATAAAAATAAGAATAAATAGCAAAAATATAAAAGAAAATTCGATAAATAAGTGTATTTTGGATTTTTTTAAGATTAAAAAATCATAAAAATAAGTAAATGAATATAATGAAAATTTGATAAATTAAAACTGAAAGATATTTTACTTTTTTTTATATTCTTTTGTATTAGTTTTATCAACCAAATGATAAATAAATTCAAAATAATGATTCCATTCCATAAAAAAAAATATATTCATATTACATCTATATATCTTTTTATTTTCTATTTACGACCCCTTTTATTAGGTTCACAGTCCACTGCACGTTCTTCAACTCCAACTGTTAGACCATTTTTACCCGTTTCCATGTCAACGTCGGAATCAGCTGCACCAACACGTTGACCAGCTTCACATCCAATACGCCTATTGCATCTGCACATGCTAAAATATATCTTAAATACCCTATTTTAATTTTTTTATAAAAAATTTAAAATTTTAGGATAATTTTTTTAGTTTAAAAATAACATAGTAAGTCATAAGAAAATCAAATTTTGAGATAATTTTTATTTGATTTAAATGAAAATGAAAGGATTGAAATTTAATTTATAAAATTTTAAATATTTTAAAATTAAATAATTAATTGAATAAGATTATTTTATAAAAATTTAATTTATTATTCTAAATATAAAAATGTTAAGCTATCTAATTAGGATTTTTTTTATTCAAAAAATATTTTTTATATATTTATATAAAATACAAAATTATTATCAAAATCTGAATCTTATTGAAATTAAAAGTGTAATATTGAATTAATGCTCGAGCATTTTATACTTTAAAGATGAAAATGAAAATTAATATTATTACACATGATATCTGTTCATAAGAAATACTTATGTCTTTTCCTTTAAAAAATACATCTAATAAAAAAAATTTATACTAAAATTAATAATTTTTATAAATATGTTTTTAATATATATAGTGAGCAATAATACATATATATTGATAAATGATGTACAAAGAAATTGATAAATATTAAGTAATTTTTTTAATTTTAATATACATAGATATAAATATTTATCTTTCATATATTGAAATAAATAATTTATTTAAAGGGATAATAAATTTATTTTGTAATTTTAATGTATATAGATTTTTATATTCTAAAAAAATCAAAAAAATTATTATTTTATTATTTTAAAATATTAAATGTGTCAAATATTTAAAATATTTGCATAAAATATTTTATTTGTCACTAAAAATTTTTTATTTTATATATTTATATTTATATAAAATTATATAAGATAAGAAGAAGTTACCGTCCTAGCTCCAAACAGGAAATAATAACAATGGAACAAGCGTCGTTTTGACTTTTTAGTTCCGAATTAAAATATTGAAAAAAATACTTTTAAATTTAAAGATTCCAGAAACTAGAGTGGCACTGACATAGAATGGAAGACAGTAAAAGCGCTCAACTCAACAATTTCATAATTTTGCGGGGAATTATATACAAATCTGAGGGTTAACAGATGCACTATTGGCTCGCCATTACTTTCCTTCATCTTTATTCTTTAGTTTCTTTCTCGACCCATTTTCCTCTGTTTTTATCTTGGTTTTTTTGAAGGTTTAGTAGATAGACTGCTAGTTTGATAAAAAAAAAAAAGAAAAGAAAAGCAGAATGGGAAGGTTATTCGTGATCACTCTTGAAGGAAGAGTTTATAGCTGCAAGTGCTGCCATACCCATCTTGCTCTTGATGATGACATTATTTCTAAGGTTCTCTTTTCTTTTTTTTTTATTTCCTACGCGATCATTTGATCTGTCTCCATATTTTTTCTTGCCTTTAACGTGTTACTTTCTATATTTTTGTTCTGTTTTGTGAATGCGTTAGTTTTCTTTATGGGGTCAAAAATTTATCCTGGGTTTCCTTTGTGAAATCTTTGGGTTTATGGAAATTACTAAATCAGTGACAAATGAACCAAAAATTATGAAAATGATTGAACAAACATCTAAATAATATTAAGGATTTCACTGAAACAGATCGATTCCTCTTTACTTTTGGTTGTTGAAGTTTTCCTTGGGTGCCATGGTTCATGCTGTTTCTCTTTGATAACAGAAATGCACAGAAATATTTCACATGACGTTCAATGTGATTTCCTCTTGTTTTTCTGTTACTATGGAACTAGCATTTGCTTACAAATGAGAAACAATCTAAAGCAGTCACATCTGCCTCCATGAGAGTGACTGTCCTTAGCTTCCTCTTTTGATCATATGGATGCTCTTAATTGGTGCTAGAAAATAAGTCATTACTCGTACTCTATAATTCTCTTTATCTTTTGTATCAGTTCTTAAATAGAAATTGACTGGTTGAGTTGGGGTTTATATCCTTTTATGGCTATGATGTTGTTTGTTGTTGTAAATTTGAAACAAAAACTTTGATACAAAAGGAAGAAGTAGAATAAGCAGGTTGTGCATCAGTCTATCATTTTTGATTAAAACATTATTATTATTATTATTATTATTATTATTATTATTATTATTATTATTATTATTATATGTTTTTAAAACCACTTCACCCTCTTTTTTCCTGACTATCAACATCAATTTTATTTTGATAAAGTCTGACTGGTTCCATTGCTCATACTATATATGTAATTATCAGTAAATCCTCGTATGACTATTAGGTTTATTGGATACACTAACAGCAAAGCCATTGTGTTGCTTGATGGATGAAAAAAGGATAAATATGAAAGTGGAGGAATATTGTAAATAGACCTTTCCTTACTCAAAATCTGAATGGATTTGCTGTCTTATCTATCTTTCCATTATATCCACGTTTGTCATTGTTCCTTGGATTATATTAGCTATTGTTTAGCAACACAGACACATACTAACCTCGTCCTTTTCGTATGTTTCAGTCTTTCCACTGCAGGCACGGGAAGGCTTATCTTTTTGATAAAGTGTATGTATGTGTTTCATTGTCTGTACTCTGTAAAGCCAATTTTTGTCTCTGTTCAGTGTTTCTAGAAATGTTTTTTATTTCTATTAAAAAATCATGCTTATTCATGTTTTTCTACGATATATATATATATATGCTCTCTTTGCTGCAATCAATGAAAGCTATGCATTTGTAAGGTCCTGGTTGTGATAGGTGTGTCCTCTTTTTTCCTTTTTTCCTTTTATATATATATATATATATATATATATATATATATATATATATATATATATATGCTCTCTTTGCTGCAATCAATGAAAGCTATGCATTTGTAAGGTCCTGGTTGTGATAGGTGTGTCCTCTTTTTTCCTTTTTTTATATTTATTTGCATATAAAATGAATGAGATCATCTTATTTCTACTAAATAAAGAACTTAGAAATCAACAATCTGAACCAGTCAACCACCTGCTATTCTAGACAACTCACCAGCAAACTGATCGCCAAAAATCTATAAATTGGTCAATAAATAAGTGGAGTATACTAATTGTTGCTAGAATAACCATGAAATAGACAAATGCAAAATGCCTATGATGTAATTGAGAGTCTTGGGCACACTCCAGTACTTATATCACATGCATTCTGCAGATATGAATGGTTCAAATAATGCATTTCTTTCTTGGTGCTTAACAGTGTGAATATCACAGTAGGAGAGAAAGAAGAGCGCATGATGATTACTGGAATGCACACTGTTGTTGATACATTCTGTGTTGGATGTGGCTCGAATGTGGGATGGAAATATGTAAGAACTGGTTTTGCTATTTTTAGTTTTGCTGGTCTGGTTTCTTTTCAAGGCTTAGTTGCACAAGTTAATTTCATAGAACCTTTTCTCTTTTCCTAATTGTGTGAGTGATTCTAGGAGGTTGCACGGGAGAAGACTAAAAAGTACAAAGAGGGAAAATTCGTCCTTGAGAGGTGCCATATCTCTGTTTCTTTTTGTTGCATCTAATATTTCAATGTTGTGAAATGTCTATTCAACTTGGAGCAGGTTAACGATGTTGGGTCCTGATGAAAGCAATTACCTGGTGGGTCAGGAAGTTCTGGTTAGCGGGACTGATGCTGATGATGCTTGATTGCCAATCAGTTTGCCGGTTTGCCATTTGACCAGATGTTTTATTTAGTGCATTCTCTGCTTCTCACGTGCTTGTTGCCTTCTATTTGGCCTCTTAAATTGAACATTCTTTGCAACTAGTACTAGTATGATACCATTCTTCTAAGTCCATGTTGTTTTTATTATTTGCTAATGAAATCTTAATGCAAGTCTTGCACATTTCACATGAAGATTACGCTATGCTATCTTTGCAGTTATATTATACTTTTAGCTGCTTTTTGAAATGCTGGTTTTTGGAGGCATTGCCTTTATTTTTGGTGCTTTTTTGGGCTAAATTGCAGCATTTTAATGAAAACTTTAATTGCTAGAATTATGGTTCTGCTGGTCCTGAAACAGGCTTGAGCTAGGGAACCTAAAGATCCAAATTCTCAGCCCGTGGTTGCTAAACAGGCAGATGTATTTTAAGAAGTCTAAAGCAAAACCCACCTTTGCAGAGAAACAAACCCTGTACAGTAGCAGTCCGGGCTTGACCCATCTATTTTAGTGTTACATTCAATATCTTTAATCAAGACGATCTTAGTAATGATATTATTTGATAAGATTTCAACGGTCATATCTTTTAGATTTTCGGTCATAGCTTTATTAGGATGTAAAGAGTAAATCTCATTCTGTTATCGTCCACCCAGATAGGTAGGTAGGATTGAAGTTGAGTATGACCCTGGTCCAGACGGGATCAAATTTTCAAAGCCTTGATGAATGTCACTCTCATGTGCTTTGTTTTCATAAACACCCTTCTCCTGCATTCCTGACCCCAAACGTTCAATCATGGAAAACTCTGGACTCAAATATCAATCAAAAGAGTGGGACAGGCACATGCCCATGTGCAGCTAAGGCCTAAGCTTTGTATAATTTCCATCATACCTGAAACTCGGAGTAGACAAGATGAATTATGAATCTCTTCAGATGGGGCCTAAAATGATATGGGGAAGAAACAGATTTCGGACTCAAAGCATTTGTATAATTTCTCCAATCCCTGTTTGTTAATTTCAAGATAACAATGATGACTTTCACTAGGGTGTTTTTCATGTGATCAGCAGGGAGCTTGTACGTTTGCTGGATGGTGACAGATTCGGATAAAGCCGGTGGCTAGTTTCAACATCTATCATCCTTTTGCTCTTTAATTACGGCTCAAACTAAGGTTTTTCCCCTTTTTTTTTTTTTTTTAATAATATATTGCTCCCTTCCCTTGGAGACCTGATTTGGTCTTAAAAATTTGTGATTATAATTTATATTTGTATTATGTAAAATTGTATTTGTATCATATAAAATATAAAAATTTTATGTTAAATTCATATCAATACAAGAAATACAAAACTTTATATTTTGGTTTGTACTATATTCATACGTACTTTTATTTAATTTTAACTTGTATCATTTCTTGTCATTCTGTATCATTTTTGTGTTATATATTTATATCGTGTATAAAAATATCAAGTCTAATTGTCATGTTAGGAGACTCAAAGAAGGCTAAGAAATTGATAGCTGTAGAAGAAAACACCAAATCTTTAGGTTTGGTAGCATCAATCAGCGAAAACTTTTAGATTCAAATCACAGTAACGTTTGTCTAAGCAAAAAATTAGTAGAAAGATGTGTTTGGTTCTACATTGCTTGCATTATTTGATTTAAGGGCCATTCAGTTTTGACTCCTGTATGTTCCATGAACAATCCTAAATGTTGATATAACTAGTGAAAATTAGATTTTTCTACAAAATCTCCTTTCCTTTATAAGTTATTATTATTTAACGAACTATCAATAGAATTTTTAAATTCAAATAATGATATATTTTATTTTATTTTATTTATTTTTAATTTTAGTATTTCAAATGAGTTATGTATTATTATTTAAATTTTTGTAATATTTAAAAAATTTTATTAACATTATATTGGATAAGAATCATTTTTTTTTATAATCACACGAATATGAAAAATTTTGCTGAAATAAAGTAATAGTTATGTTTTTAAAACAAAATGAAATAGTAATAGCTCATCAGTGTTATTTTTTATGTGTGTATTGTTATATATGGTTTTATCTAATACATATAAAATATAAAAATTATCATATCACAATTTATAAAATACACATAAAACATGAAATATAATTTTATGTTATTATATAACAATTATTTATATTATCACTTAAAACATGAGATATAATATTAATTTTTATCAAAATTTTAATGGTCTTATTTTTACATGGTTTCTAATTCGATGTAAAATCTTTCTCAATTGTTTGTTTAAGATTGGAACCGGTAAATAATTAAATATTTTAAATTGGAAATGTTCCTTCCGAATTTGTAAAAATGGGCAGGGCGGGCCCAACAACAAAAATGCATGGCAATGGAAGGCGGAGTTTGAACCGCTCGACTCAGGAGGCCTACTGTCCTGCGTTTCCCTCATTAAAATCAGCGCCGTCTATTGGCTATTGTGTGTTTATCTCGAGAAATCTGACAGCTCACGTTAAATCTCAGCATCTTTTGAGTGCCCGAGTTTTTTGAATTCAACTTTGGAGGAAGTATCTGCTGCATAGCGGCGGCTTGAACCTTATTTTTATTAATATATTTTACTTATATTATTTTAAAATCAGTCGTCCACCATGGGCTTGCTCTGGTGCCTCAGGAATGTTTTCTTCAAATTATTTTTAAATAGACATGTTTTTACTATCTAACTACACAATTGCCACTCATTAAAATCGATGTACTGTATACCAAGGAAAATTGAGCATGGAACCCTCGTAATTTTATTTTACTTTTGTAAAATAAAATGCTGGCTTGCTTAATTGGTAAAATAATTTGATATTTTACTAATGTTTGAAAATTAAATTCAATCTTTGAGAAAAAAATTAATTTTTTTATTAAGAAAACAAAATGTTATTTTTTATTACTAATATCTAATATACTGTCAGTAAATTTTTTTTCTTTACTATCAAAATTAGAAAGATAATAAATATTTTTAAAAATATTAAAAAAATAAAAAAAATATATATTATTATCTTAATTTCGTTAAAAAAATTATGGTATACTGGATAATTATTCATTCTTTTTAACACATTTTCAAACTTCTAAAAAAATTAATGTATTTATATTCATAATTTAAAAAAGAAAACACCACTTCCTTCTACTATTTTTGTTTAAAAAAATTTATTCTCTGACATGATATATAATTATTAATTTGATTGTAATATCTCTTTTATGAATCAATTGACTTATTTATTTATGAATTAATAACTTATCTTTTAATTTATTCAATAACTATATGTTAGGTCAAAAACTTAAAAAAAAAAAAGAGATAAAATTAATGGGACAAGTAACATGACTATTGTTTTAATTCTGATTCCAAAATTTTGGCCCTAATTTTGCCAACATTTTCCCTAAACTAAAAAAAATAGAAAGGAATATCAAATTATACTTAAAAAAAAATGAAAATGATGGCATTTTAGTGATTATCTAAATTATTATGAGTTATTCACATAACCAACTGCAAGAGCAACAGCCTTGTCTTGTAACAATAGCTTAGTGTCATTTCGTTTCTTTCTTTTTCTTCCCTCAAGTTTTCAAATTTCCTCTGTTCCCTGTCAGATCATTCATAAACGAAAATCTCTCTCCTTTAAAAATTTGACATTTCCCTCTTTCACACGGAAATGACGTTGTAAATTAACTAGTGAGTTTGCTGCTTCGTTGAACAGACCTTTTTTGGTTCCATTTTTTTGGAGCTTTGAAGCTTAGTTTTGGATCTATAAGAGTCGATTTCGTGCCTTTTTTGGTGCGTTTGATTAGTTTTTAGAGATCGAAAATGGTGATGAAGGAGAGAGACGAAGAGCTAGCTTTGTTCCTGGAAATGCGGAGACGAGAGAAGGAGAAAGAGAAGAACAATAATCTTCTCTCGCTTCACAACTCTGATGAACTCAATGCTTCTCTAGGTAAAACGATTACGGCTTCGTTTTTGAGGTTCTTATGAAGTTCTTTTGAGCTGATTGTTAGTTTGTTGACTGTTGACTAAGTGATTTTTCTGGACTTCTATAGGATCTAACGTCAACGTCAACGGCAACGCCGGCGGCGGTTCTCCGATATCGAAGATTATCTTGGCTGTGCCTGTACGGAAGACTGCAGCTGATAATTTTTTGAATTCGGAGAATGAAAAGTCTGATTATGATTGGTAAATGCTAAAGATACATCTAGCTATCTCTCTGTTTTTGTTGATTTTTACAGGATTCAGCGATTTCTGTGATTTCTAATTGGCCATTTTCCCTTTTTTAACTGAAAATTATAGCAATACTGTTGTTTATCAGTTGCTATAAGGAGCTCTGAGTTTTTGATGATTGAATCTACGTGCTTAGCAAATTTGGTTTTTGCTTTTTAAAATGAAAAAAAAAAGGAGTTTTGTGTGAGCTACTTTTTAGTTTAAGTTATTAGTAGTATAAGGAGCAATGATTTGATTTTATCTTAAAGCTTCCTTTTAAGAGGGAGATATGTGGGTACCAATTTAGCCATAAAGAGAAGAACTTGACATCATTCTAAATCTTTCAAAAGAAGGCCTTCACTTGCTTTTTGCAATATTTTCATTGTGACTTTAAAAGTTTTTTTTTTTAATGAAGAATTAAAACTTATTATTTGCTTTTATTTCAGAGTGTTCAGATCAATCATATTCATCTAATCATATATCAGATGAAAAGTTTTCAGAGTGCAAAGATTAAATAGGGTATATGTCCCAAAACCCAATGGCTCAAGTTTTTAGGTGAAGGATATGGCTTAATGCTCCTATTAAGTTTGCTGCTTCAGCAATGTTAATAATTCTAAGTGCATCCATGAATATGATGCATTCCCACTGTTAATTTTCTCTCAACAAAACATCGTGCCATTTGTTGGATGTTTTCACTAGTAGCTCTGAATGGAATTTTTCTTTCTGTACTAGCGTTTAGAAAACCTTTATTTTGGCCTGCTGTTGCCATCAGAATATGAACATGATTATGATTTGTTAAAGATCATATTTTTCTAAAAAAAAAAAAAAGCTCACTTTTTCCCCCAAACTAAGTAATTATTGATGCTTTGACAGCAAACAACACTGATACAATGCTAATTGACATTTCCTTATCGATCGTGATGATGTGATCCAACATTGAATTGTTTCCTTGCTCTGTCTTAATGGGAGATATCTTCTACCTGCAGGCTTCTTACTCCACCTGGTACTCCGCTATTTCCCTCTTTGGAGATGGAATCACAGAAGACTCTAATGAGCCAGATTGGGATGTCTAATGCTCGTTCCACTGCTCTCAAAACAAGGGTAAGAACTCTTACATGCTTTGAGTTCTGGATGATTTCATCCCTTTTCTTCTGCTGTAATCAGCCTCTCCAGATTGCCAACATTAAGTTGTAACAAGGATTTCAGATTCAATCATGTCATACTGGGAGTATTAGATCTCCTATGGCATGTGTTTTTTCAGCTTTATCTGGTTGTCTAGTTATGACAGTTTGCTGGATTTATTTGCTCCATGGTTGTTAGAGATTTTTGTTACTTCCCTATTGTCGTATCTAGCAATTTTTTTTTTTTGCCTTGGGGTTTCAGCTGGCAAATCTCCCGGAGGAACCTGTTTTAAAGAGCACTCTAGCACCAAAGCAACAAACTCTGTCAGCTGGACTAAACTCTTCCAATACTCTTAATAAAAGGCCATCCTCTTCAGGGGGTACAAAATCTGCTAGTAGACCTGCAACACCTACTGGCCGGCCCTCTCTACCCTCAGCAACTAAGCCTTGTAGGTCTTCTACACCTACATCACGAGCCACCTTGCCTTCGACAAAACCTGCTGCTTCTACTGCAAGATCCTCCACCCCAACTAGATCCACTGCACGTTCTTCAACACCAACTGCTAGACCATCTTTGCCTGCTTCCAAGTCAACATCAAGATCAGCTACACCAACACGTCGACCAGCTTCCTCATCTAGTACGCCTATCGCATCTGCACCTACTGCTCGTTCTTCTTCAGTTACAAGATCAACTACTACCACTTCTTCAATACCAAAATCTGCTCCTGCTAAGTCTTCTGTAACAAAACCTGATCCTGCTATCTCTTCTGTGACAAAATCAGCTCCCACTACGTCAAAAAATTCAGTACCATCACGAGGCACATCTCCAACCGTAAAGTCTAGGCCTTGGAAACCATCTGAGATGCCTGGTTTTTCACTTGATACACCACCAAATTTAAGGACATCATTGCCAGAAAGACCAGCTTCTGCCTCACGAGGGAGGCCAGGAGCACCTGGTGTCAGATCACTTTCTGTTGAGGCCAGTTCTAATGGAAAACCAAGACGCCAGTCTTGCTCTCCTGCTAGAAGTAGGGCATCAAGTGGCAGTGTCGGTAATGGGAGCTCCGTTCGTTCTGTGCGTAGAGCAGATACCCGTGGCAGTGACAATGAGAGTCCAGTAGTGATTGGTACAAAAATGGTTGAGAGAGTGGTAAATATGAGGAAATTGGTACCTCCAAAACAAGATGACAATCCTCGTAATAACCCTACTGCAAAGTTATCTACTTCCCTCGACAACTCAGGGTTTGGGAGAACACTCTCAAAGAAGTCTCTAGATATGGCTCTGAGACACATGGTAACATCAATACTTCTCTTTCTTCTTTACCTTTGCATGCTTTAATAATTGAGTACAGTCCTTGTTCGAGATTTGATTATCACTAATGCATCCTAACCTTTTCTTGTGCAGGATATCAGGCGAAGTGTTTCAGGTAATCAGCGTCCTCTTATGACAAATGTTCCAGCTTCCTCCATATATAGTGTGAGATCAGGACCCTCAAAGAGCAGGACTATAAGTGTTTCTGATTCTCCTCATGCCACAAGCAGCAGTGCTGGCTCTGAACCAAGTGTCAACAATAATTCCTTCTGTATTGACGGGAGTGAAATGGAAGACAATGATCTCAGTAGTGAGAGAGGAAACTCCTCACCCGCCAGCAAGTGTGCTAGCTGACCAAAGGGATTTCGTCCAAAATTGGACAATGATTTACAAGCTCATCATATTCCTATTGGAGAGCTCAGTGAGCATGATGATACAAGAAACAGCCTGTTTCTTTGATGGTTAAGGGGCACTTCAAATACCTGTAGCCTGTTATTGCTCGTAGGTAATCCTTCAGTATATTAATGTAAGAATGAGATAGATTCTGAGAAAACAAGAACTATTTTACAGTTGAACTGTGATTCCTGGAAATGGAATTTATGGAAATTCTGGTGCCTTTTTCAAACTACAGAAACTATTGTTCTCAGGAATCAATCAATTACAATCTTCCCATTGCAAGCGTAACATTTCCCATTTGAGATCATATTACTCAGCTTGAAGAACTTTGTTGATACATGCAGTTCAGCAATCATATCCGACTTGCAGTAGATTTTCCTCGGATGCTCTTAAGAAAATCTGGGGGAGTGGTTGAGAGATGAGCCAACCATCTGGAATTGTTGTTTATTCTTAAATACGTAATGTGAAATGGTATAAACATTGAGAAAACACCCGATCTTAGATAGCATTGGCAATTGGCACCTGGCATAGGATCCTTGGTTATTTTAGCAATAATAACTAAATAAATAAATAATCTGCGTAGGGACATGTTTAGTAATTTACTCCAACCAGAATGGTGGGTTTTCTTCAAAATTTAAGTTGCTTAACTGACTTGCAAGCTATATACATGGGACAAAACAAAGTGCTTCCGTCAGGCCTTGTATTTTCGTCATTAAAATAATGATTGTTTCAATTGAATTGACCCAACTAAATATAAGTTTCCACATGAGAAAAGATTGGTAGAAGTGTGCCGACCGGAATGGCAGGCAATCCCACCATTGCAACTAGCAACCAAGTTTTTAAGGTTGACAAACATGAAAAGTCTAGTAATTATTTTTACCATTTGGATTGCTTGTCAACTCTGCCGTTGTAGCTTTAAACTAAATATAAATATTTTTCACCATATGATCGGCAGAAAAGTTGCTATAAAAGAAGTGAATTCTCCTTCACTATAAAAGCAATCCGTTCTTATCCAAATTCACCGAAAGAAAAAAATAATATAAAATAAAGGGCTAAGAATTTCTCGGCAAATGATAATCTTAGTAATCACCCGGAGGAAATTTCTCGATAACACCCTCTACGATTAATTTGACGACTCAAACAGCTCCATTAGAGCTAGGATTCGAGTACTAAGTTGGAATAACTCCATGTGGGGAAGATAGAAATGATAGAACATGAATTCTAGCTAATTTAATTCGGTAAACTTCCAAATCACATACAGGCATAATGAGCTAGCCAAGTTGACCAAGGAATCACAGAAAGGGGGCGCAGAAAAAATAAACAGGAACCCATTTCCCCTTTCCGGCATAAATTGTCAAAAGTAGTTTATTATTATATGAAAGGTTGTAGGACAAGGGTTTGATTTCTAGAACTCCGATAACTTTGAAAAGTAATGAAATCGTCCAGGGTCTTGTGGACCATGTTTGCGGTTACTACATTCTGCCTCCGCAGAGAGTCGATGACAATGCCGTCTCAACCCAAGGACAATGATAACTATCATCAAAACACAAAATATAAGTTGACTTGTCTATGAGGAACTTTGAAAGAAAAGGTTTTCCTTTTTTCTTCGATATGCTTTTGCTTTGTTTTAGACGGAATTTGTGCAGAGTAATCTGCATCTAACTGAAACATCCGGTTGGATTAGTTTGCTTGCAAGTGAAATTTTCTAAAACTTTGCTCATGTAAACCGAGAAATATATATAGCCAAATCCTAACGTAAACCCCTGGAATTAATAAAGGAAGACCACTGCCCATCAATGTCACCAACTCCATCTCTCAATCACCGAAATGTGAAAGAGGTTTTTGCTATCGTGTCCTGCGTTACTTGGAAAAATCTACCAATGTTGTCCCTTTCAATGTCTCTTTCACTCCTCTCTGCTAACGGCCAACTTAATATTACCTCCGTTTCATGAATTCCTTACAATCCAATTCTTATACCCTTTGATGATAAGTGGATATTCTAGTTTCCCAGTTATGTCTACTCCACCATCCTTCGAGGGCTTTCTTTCTGAATTTTCTTCAACCAAACCACACCTTTTTCAGCATACTAGCAGCTGGGAGCTGAGGTTAGGATTGTAGATTCCGAGAAGATTTACTCAATTTGACTTTCTGTGTTTGGTAGGTTGATGAATTTACCTGCTGCATGTAATTTACTTGTATTCTTTTGTCCTGTTTCGTAAAACTGGTTCTGTTTGGTACCTTAGCACACTTGATTTTGCTTTATTAGGAATTAACCAGTGTTTTTGCTTTTTGTGGTTTCAAGATTGAATAACAGATCTGGTTTATATGGGTTCAGGTGTGTAGCAGCAAGATCTTGAATTGGTATCTTGTGTTTGCCATGAGTTGTAGGTGCTTTGGTTTGTTGAATTGGCTCAAAGGAAGGAGTAGCGGTGGCCAGACACAAGCTCAAGGTAAAATTTTGAGACTAATTCAGTTGATTTATTGATGTGTTTGTTTCTTTAGATTGTCAAAATTGTAAGCATTTTACAGGCAGTAGGCTGCATATGAAGCTGTATTCCTTGGTTTGAGGCTTTGAGCTCTTGTTTCAATCACTTAATCAACAAGATTAATAGTTGAACATATGTAGGCAATGCAGGTTGTTAATGCCTGGAAAGGAAATGCAGCTGGCAGTGAAATTGTGTGAATTTATGGGTTTGTGGCTTCTTTTGGTATATCTTTGAAATTCCTATTACTGGCATCGGTTTTGGTTGTTTCTGTAAAAAAATTGCAGAGGAAAGAGCAGAGTGATGGGCCGTACCATAGCCAGACCAGATTTCCCATAATAAATAAGTGAAAACTAATAGAGTTAGAATGAATACCTGATAGACCAAGAACATTGAAGAACAAATTTTGAGAAAGTCCACGTTGGTTTCATTCATGAAATACCCTGCCTTTCCTTTTTAAAAGGCACTATAAATTTGCATTGCTTTGTATGGCTGTGCTTTGAGCTCAGCCTACATTAGCGATTAGATTCATTTGTTTTTCTCTAACCATTTCTTGTATTTTTCTCATTTATTTTCTGTTTATAAACTTTTGAATTTTCTTTTGGGTATTTCTGTGTTATATGGTACCACAGAAGGTTCTGATGTGATTGTTGTATTTGTGCCTCGGTAGAGTTTGCCACAGACAATATAAGGCTCTTCTCTTATAATTCGTTGAGATCAGCAACGTCAGATTTCCATCCATCAAACAGAATCGGTGGAGGTGGTTTTGGAGTTGTCTATAGGGTAAAGAACATTTCCATTATTTTATTCAGATGCCTTTACATTAGCTGCTCCATCCTTTTGGAAGAGAGCATCCATATCTGCTGCGTGTTTCTGCATGTGTATGTGTGTGTGAGAGAGAAGGTTGTCTGGTTTCTATGACCATTTCACGTGACTATTACCCTCTCTTTGCAAAATTAGTTTATTGGGGTATACAGCGCCAACGCTTATATATCCAACAACCTTCCATTTTGTATTTGATGTGAGATTAGCATCCTACTTACTTTGGAGCACTTGGCGTGACACATGCTTGTGTCCTGTATCAATGTCATTTTAGAATTATTAGCAAAATACTAAGACAATTTTGCTTTTTGTCATTGCAGGGAGTTTTGAGGGATGGTACTCAGGTAGCCATCAAGACTCTCTCTGCAGAGTCTAAACAAGGGTCACGGGAATTCTTGACAGAGATTGATATGATATCAAACATACGACATCCGAACCTTGTTGAACTAATTGGCTGCTGCGTTGATGACAATCATCGGATCTTGGTTTATGAATACATGGAGAATAACAGCCTTGCCAGAGTTTTGCTTGGTAACTATTACGCCTTTTATATAAGTTAAAATGAACTAAGAACTATGGGGATACAGCATATTGTTATTGACCCAAGTTCCTGCTCATTTGAACTCCATTGTTAAGAATCTTGATTGTTAGAGACAAAACATAGATACCTTTCAAGCTTTAAGGGTACACTAATGTCCAGTAATCCTAATGCCAGGTTCAAGAAGCAAACATATTGCTCTGGATTGGCCAACGAGAGCTGCTGTTTGCCTAGGTACAGCTTCTGGTCTTTCATTTCTACACTATGAAGCTGTACCGCAAATTGTCCACAGGGATATTAAAGCTAGTAATATACTTCTTGATGGAGATTTTCATCCTAAAATTGGGGATTTCGGGCTAGCTAAGCTTTTCCCGGACAATGTCACTCATATCAGTACTCGAGTAGCTGGAACAGTGTAAGCATTCAAATTTCTGCAGTGGATATTCTTCATTACCTTTGCTTAGTCTCTTTTGCATCTCACTTATAATCTTATAATTCTGCAGTGGATATTTGGCCCCAGAGTATGCCCGTTTAGGACAGTTAACCAAGGCAGCAGATGTATACAGCTTTGGGGTACTCCTGCTTGAAATAGTTAGTGGTAGAAGTAGTAGTAAGGCAGCATTTGGAGTGGAACTGATGCTTCTGCTTGAATGGGTATCTTTCATACCTTTTTCAACAGTTTATCTTATCTTTTCATATATTTGTTTAATCTCTAACAAGGCATAGGAGCAGAAACAAAAATGTTAGGAAGTAGCTGGATTATATAGCTTTTACCTGGTATTAGGTTTCTCCATAGCCTGTTAGGATTTCATTTCAGGCGTTGTTCTATCATTCATTCAATTAATGGGAAGGACTAAACTCAAACTTGATATAATTAATGGTCTTGACTTTCGACATAAGTGATACTATCATTCATACAATGCAAAGATGTACCTGTCAGAAAATGCATTGACTGCTGACGGAAACCAGATTGGTGTTGCAGACATGGAAACTCAAGGAAGAAGAAAGGCTTCTAGATATTGTTGATCCGGAGCTGACTGAATATCCAGAAGATGAGGTGATTCGGTTCATCAAGGTTGCCCTCTTTTGCACTCAAGCAGCCGCACACCTAAGACCAACCATGAAGCAAGTGGTGGAAATGCTTTCCAAAGATGTGCACCTTAATGAGAAGGCGCTAACTGAGCCAGGGGTTTGCAGGGGGCATACCTCTCGGCACTCGGGCAGTGGTAGTTCAGAGACATCAACTTCTTTAATGACCAAAGGCAAGCAATCAGTTGATCCTTCTTCCTCAACCAACATCTTTAGCTCTCACAGTATAACCCAGATGCTTCCCAGGTGATGCCATTCATCGTTTTCTGATCTTACTTGCAACAGTCTATTGCTGACCATTCGATTCAATTACACGAGAGTTGGTAAAATCGTTGCTAGTCTTTTTTTTTGCTCATTTTCTTCTTCTTCAAATCCTGTGTTTTGCTCAGTGATGCGCGATTATTTAGGGAATCTCGGCGGTGAGTGAGCAGAAGTTCAAACATTGGTTCCATGTCCATTTTTCGCTCATTTTCTTCTTCTTCAAATCCTGTGTTTTGCTCAGTGATGCGCGATTATTTAGGGAATCTCGGCGGTGAGTGAGCAGAAGTTCAAACATCGGTTCCATGTCCATAGCACCCTCATATGCGATTTGTATAATTATTGAACGAGAAATTAATGTATACAAAATACTGAAGTTGCTCGTCACTTGTCAAGGCAAGTAGTAATTATTTTCTGAATCTTTCTCGAGAAAATTTTATTGTTTTCTTTTTTTTCCGTGGGATACATTTCTACGTACTTGTCAAAGATGGACCATAATGCAGGCTATTCTTTTCCCTAAATTAATAGCTAGTAATTTCCATTTCCCAGGGGCTGTTTTCAATTTTCGTTGTGGCAGTGGGAAAAAAAAATTCAGCACCCGAGCAAAGGAACAGTAGCTACAGTCAAACCTCAAAAATAAGTCTGCAAGAGAATATGGCTAGACGATTAATAAGACCAAGACATTCACTGAGAGAGAGAGAGAGAGAGAGAGAGAGAGAGGCAAAGAAGATAACTAGACAAGATATATATACAGGCAGAAGAACAAAAGGTTTTGTTCACAAAGACAAACCACACAGCACACCGACAGCCAAACTCAGAATGGTGCACACAAAATTTCTACATAAAACTGCTTTATGCCCATAAGAACCCTCAAACAGAATGCAAAAGATTATACAAACTAAGCATAGTATAATCACAGTAATTACTTGCCGAATGGATACTAGGATCCAGCACTCAGAAGCTTCATTCTCAAGCAGCAGCAACAGTCTCTGGAGTAGTTGCAGCTGCCATCTTAGGGGGAGGAGCACTGGGACCAGCACCTGGGGTACCAGATGAAGCAGAGGCAGTAGGAGTACCAGTTTTAGCATCTTTCCTGGCTTCTGCTGATGGTGGTGGTTTGGGCTTCATGTGGGGAGGAGGATTGTGCTTAAGCTTCACAAGTATCTGTCGCATCCTCGAGAGATCAGTTGGCTTCCCAGGCTTAGGTCCCTGGATCACAACAATGGAAGGTTTCTTTTCTTTATCCTTCTTTCCCCTCTTCTCTATAGCTGGCACCTCATGGGGGATGAGTTCTGCAATTGCTTTCCAGTAATTTTTCTCAGCTTCAGCATGGAACTTCTCCCGGCTTTCCAAAAATAACTGTCATATATGATCCAAAGAATGAAACCCAAACATAAGTCATTGACTCCACACTTGCATCAGAAAGAGCAACATAAAACTGTACCACAATTTAAACATTGCTATTACGCACATGATTGATTTGGTATCAAGAACTTAGGCAAGTTCAAATATTTGGAGCCAAAATAATACGACAGGTCAACCCCCATGAAGAATTAATTACACAACTAACTCCAACTTAGTCAATGATAAGGCAATTTCACCAACTCCACCATGAAGGATAATGAGATACATAAATTCATGTCAACTTTAAGGCAACATAAATATAAAACTATCGACACTCTTCGTCCCATTAACTTCAGAACCACCACCATTGTCAATTATTGGACCCATAAGGCCATAACAAGACCATCATACTATTAACTTTATTTTCTAAGGAAATGAAGTTAATCAACTCCTTAATAAAATCCACATCAATCTTTCTCCACGCAAGTGAACAAACCAACTAAAATGCTAAATCTAGAAAAACAAGAATGACTAAGTTACTCGAATATGATAGTATTAGTATATAATTGTCGCAACCATTCAATCACAAAATTGACTGTTTAACATACCATAAATTTTGTTTCTACTTAAATTACAACACGAATTTTTCACAACATGAAATTGATTAGCAAGAAGCTATATTAGTTCATTCAATAGCATAAAACATGGTACTATAAGAACTTGTGATTGATCTATCACCTTCTCCTTCTCTCTGTTGGAGGCTTTGTTATTTTCAACAGCAGTAATTCTCTTCTTATAGAATTCAGCTTTGTACTCGTCTGCTTCCTTTATTATTTGCTCCAACAACTCCTTCTCTTTCTTTTCCTTCTCCTCTAGTCGAATCACGTTCTGTCTGCGAATCCATATATTCATTCTCAAACGTTAGATCATCAAAAACTGGCTTCCAAACAATTCATCAAACTCAAATTTTATTTTAAAAGAAAAAAGGTGATAACAATATTTTTATAAAATATTAAAAATAAGCCTTCTGTGTTCTGAAATCTGAATATTATAGAGAAAAATTAGCTCAATATTTCTAAAAGTTTGAATAATCAACTTTGAGTGCCAACTGTCAATCAATAAAAATGAAGTTCAACTAAGTTACTTGTAGTCGTAAGCTTACCTGCGCCACTCTCTCAAAGCAAATCCTTCCTCTGGCTCCATCTCAGCAGACGGCGGCAAGATCGGCCCATCCGATCCGCCAAAGTCTCCATTGAATCCCTTCCCGTTCTGCTCCGGTGAGAAAGCAGAGTACCCGCCAGCGCTACCGTAGATCGGCGGTGGAGAATGTGTTTCCGGCACCGACTGAGAGACGAACACATCATCTCCGGTACCGTATGACTGATTGTTGAACATCGGAGGGGAATCAGCAACTGAGTCCTTGACCGAGTCAGCGTCAAAGTTTGAGTACGACTCGAATCGCTGGGAAGCGAGGCGAGGGTCGTAGCCTAAGTAACCATCGTCGTCGAAAGGACGAGATGACATCGTCTCTCTCCCCGACCCTAACCCACCGCTGCGGTTTCGTAAACCTCTCTATTGATTCGCTTCCCGTGGTCTCTTAAAAATTAAAATCGCGTCAGGCACAGAACAGAATCTCAGGTGATTTAACACCGTGCACTCGAGTCAACAACATTTGCCAGATGGCGCTCATACACTGGAGGAATATACTTTGAATGAATGAGGCGATGCCACGTATTTTATTACTCTGGAGTTGAAGGCATGGAATGTTTTTCCGGTTTGATAGCGCGCCACCTTTTGCTTGACTTGTGTCCCCACTGCGTCCAATATTCATCAATTGCGTGCCGAGAGAACAGAAGTCTCTGTTGCATGGTGCATTCGTGAGTTTGCTACGCTATCGTTTGGACAGTACAAATCTCATGGATACGCATATATGTAGGACCCTTTCCAATCAGTTGCATGTATTTGTTGCCTTATAAATATAGGTAAATTTCATCACTCACCCTTAATCTTTTATTTAATTGCACTTCAGACTTTTAATTTTTGAATAATTTTTTATTTTTAAGTGGTTTCATTTTATGTTTTGTCACCTTTTTTTTAATAATTAAAAGAAGCCAATAATTTTTTTAGAAGAGCGATTAAAAAAAATTATAATATATTATAAAATTTAAATTTAAATAATTTTATTTTTAATTATTAAATATTTGCTTATAAAAATTAATAATAATTAAAAAAAATATCCATATGACTTGTCCCGTAAGCTATAACGTGGATACTACGTAAGTTTTAACAGAATCATTTTAAAGAAGCAGAAATTCAAACGAAATAATTAAAATTTGAGAAATAAAATGAAATCAAACTTAAAAATTTTGAGATTACAGATGAAATTTTGAGAGTACTGATGAATTTACCCTTCCAAATGTAGGTACAACGTTTAAATGTACAAGTTAGCGTCAATAACATAGTAAATAGATATGAAGTCAATTTAAAACTTTATAATTTGGCATCTATAGATTCTACATTTGATTCAATAAAAATATTGAAAAGTTAACCAAATTATGTTAAAAAATATCAAAATAAAACCATTTCAAATTGTTAAAATCTAAATGAAACAGTTAGAATAAAAAAAGTCAAAATTAACAAAAAAAAAATTGGGACAATGGTTGAAATTAAAAACAACTATTAAAACATTAAAAGAGAAAACTCAGTATAGTAAAGTTAGAACACATTTTTTTTTCATTCGAAATTTCTTTAAAACACACCATATATGTATGCTTTTACATTTTGAGATGATCTATGATGGTAAGTAAGAAGATGAATTAGAAAATATTTTATTTTGTGTTTAGTACATTTTGATAGTTTTATTAATTTAGAGGCATATATGATCCTTAGAAAAATGTTATTGTGCCTCCATTTAAGGTATTTTTTTATTTTTATTTTTAAACATGTGACATGCCAAATCAGAGATAAGAGAAAAAGCTAGTAAAATAAAAAAATTGGTTTGAATAGTGAGTTCGAGTTTATTTAGTTTTGATTCGAATAGATGATATCATCTACATCACATACATTTAAATAAGTTCAAACATTAATCATAATCAAATACTTTTTGTGTAATATTTATATTATTTGAATTAGCATTTGTATTATTTAAATTAAAATCGAGGTTCTATTTTAATCATAAATCAAACTTTAAGTTGAATCAAAATCTAAAATTTTTAATAAGTAAATCAAATCAAACATATTTTACATTCATATATTATCTTTACAATTTAGAAATAGATAGTAAAATAAAAAACGCACATAAGTCATATCATATAAGAATTTAAAAAATCAAAATGTTTTAATTTGATATCGTCATTTTTTTAAAAGGTTCAGTACATGAAAAATTATAATTATAATTAAATATTACATTTTAAAAATTTATAATATATGTAAATCATTTAGATTAAATAATTATATTAAAACTCACACATAAAAAATTTTATACATAGTACCTTAATCTCTTAGGGCCCCAAGCCTTATCAGCAATCACGGTTAAACCTTTACAAATGAAAAATCATGAGTTGTTTACTATAACCCAACCACAAATAGCATTTTTATTTTTTTTCCATTTACTTTAATTTTATACTTTCTTCGCAAATACTTTCATATTTTATTCAGAACATTCTTTCTATATATTTTTTTCTAATAATTTTAAAATTATCTATCACAATGAAAAATTATGTAAAAATTCACCAATTATAAATGTGAGTTTCATCATAAAATTTTAATGATTTTTACATAATTATGATTGTACTATGTAATGCATTGCTAGTAATAAAGTATTTATAAGTGATATGTTTCCATCTTATTTATATAAAATTATTTTTTTTTTTTTTCATTTTCATTCATGGGGTGTTCAAGTATTATATACTAATTTTTACTCACATTTCAAGATTGACGCTGGATTAAAAGAATTTAATCTATTGAAAATTTAAATACAAAATTTTTCATTATAAATTATTCTTACTAAAAAATTTAATAACACTTTATACCATTGGACTAACTCTTTAAATAAAATTAGTTTTTATTTTATTTATTGTCCTATATAAAAAAATAAAAGTATTGATCGGGTTCTAACTAAAGAAAGTTAAACATTTAAATTTTTTTTTGAAATATTTCATAGATTAATATATAATACATTATTAATAAATTTTTTTTAACTATATAAATAAAATTAAAATGATAACACATATTATTTAAAAAAATAAAAAATAAATATATATTATTATTTTAATTCCACTTATAACCATACAAAATTTTATTAAAAATATATTAAATATTTATCGTCTCTTAGTTTGTAGGAAAATGAGTGGCTTCATCAGGAAGATCAACTGGCCTCATAAGCCAAGTCAATGCCACGTGTAAAATGCGGTCCCACCGTCCCTGCTTAACAAATAACAATCAAGAACTTTATCATGACGATTTTATTACATTCGCGTCATCGCTGGCCAAAGGAAACCGGACCGTACATCTTGGTATTTTCGCAATTTCATCTAAACCCCATGCCTATTTAAATGAAAAGATTTTTTCGCCTATAAATTGAGAACCCATCCTCTCTTTAAAAAAGCTCGTATGTTAGGATCGAGAGGGAGGGAGCGAAAAGCCCAGCGAAGAACGGAGTGTAATTTACTCCACGGATTCTTCATTCACCTCAAAATCTCCGCACATTTACTGTTTTACCAGCCATCATTCAAAAATTCTTCCCTAATCTCATTACTATCGAACCAAAGTGGATTTTTTTAATGAGTCGTTTAGGGATTAAATCGGAGGTCTACAACGGAGACCTTTGTTTGGGAGAACTGGACACTGTCCCTGTCTCGGACACGAATTTCCAATTCCCAAACAACGAAATTCGAATCCACCACTTCTCCACTGCCAGCGACCGATGCAGTCCTCTCTCCGTTCTCCATACGATTTCCTCGTTTCCCGTTCGTTGCAAGCTGGAATCCTCTACTCCACTCGAACAACCGCATTTGATTCATCTTCATGCCTCTTGCTTTTACGAAGCCAAGGTTTCTTTAATTTCTTCCGTTTTCTATTCAAAACTTTACTTTTCCGTGTTTTAATATAATTAATTGTTTTTTTAACTGTGGTTTCTTCAGACGGCGGTGATTTTGGTTGGAGATGAGGAGGTTCACTTAGTGGCAATGCCGAGTAAAGAAAAGAAGTTTCCGTGCTTTTGGTGCTTTTCGGTTCCTGCAGGACTGTACAATTCCTGCGTAGGGATGCTTAATTTAAGGTGTCTCGCAATTGTTTTCGATCTTGACGAAACGCTAATTGTTGCCAACACGATGAAGTCGTTTGAGGATAGAATCGAAGCTCTTAGAATTTGGATTGCGCGGGAAACTGATCCAATTCGTCTTTCCGGGATGTCAGCTGAATTAAGAAGGTACATGGATGACCGGTTGCTTTTAAAGCAGTATACGGAAAGTGATTGTGTCGTGGATAATGGAAAAGTGTTTAAGATTCAAATGGAAGAGGTTCCTCCTTTGTCTGATGTCCATGAGAAAGTTGTTCGTCCTGTGATTAGGTTGCAAGAGAGAAATATTGTTCTTACTCGTATCAATCCCGAGGTGAGTAAGACTTCTTCACTCGATTTATTTTGTTGATTCAGTTGTGTGTATATCAGTGAATTCATGTCTGTCTTATTTTGATATCTACAATGATTGCTCATTGAAACATCAAATAAACATATTTAAACAAGATATTATTGGATGTTTTACAAGTTATGAAAAAAATGCGCCCTGTGTGACGTCTTTAATTATCAGTTTCAAGTTTCAACTTGGATTGTCCTGTAACTTAAGAGTGTAATGTTATATTAAATTTACCGAGCTGATTATCATCCTGTGTATAGGCATTATGATAACTTGATAAGTACTTAATCTCACATATTTCTACAAAACATAAGATGGATATATGGCATCTGTTTGTAATATGAAGATGTGTATATATCTCATTTATGAATAGTTTGCTTTGTTCAGATTCGTGATACCAGTGTTCTTGTGAGGTTACGTCCTGCGTGGGAGGAATTGAGAAGTTATTTGACAGCAAAAGGCCGAAAACGCTTTGAAGTATATGTTTGTACTATGGCCGAAAGAGATTATGCCTTAGAGATGTGGAGGCTTCTTGATCCAGAGGCACACCTAATAGGTTCAAAGCAACTATTGGACAGAGTCGTTTGTGTCAAATCTGGCAAGTATATAACAATTTAAAATTTTTTCTTTTGTACTTGGGTTTTGATGCTTTATTATCTGAAGATGAAACTTCAGTATCTGCTATTTTATGGAATCTAAGTTGCTGAATCTTAATTTTCTATGAGCATATTTGAAAATTGATCATTGAAAAAATGAACTTCTAGTAGTAGGTAGTCTCCCTTTCTTGGTGGTACCCCCACCTTTCCGTCTGCTTTAGCTAATTTTAATGTCCTTTTAATTTTTAATAATTTTTGCAGGTTCCAGGAAATCTTTGCTAAACGTGTTCCGAGATGGCAAGTGCCATCCACAGATGGCAATGGTAATTGATGACCGTTCAAAGGTTTGGGAGGATAAGGACCAACCTCGAGTTCATGTAGTTCCTCCGTTTGCACCATATTATGCTCCTCAGGCGGAGGTACATGCTATACCTTTTTGTAAGCCGACTTATTGAGATATGATTTTCTTTTTCTATTTTTTTTGGCTAATTTCCTCCCCCCTTTAATAGACGGCAAATGCGGTTCCTGTCCTCTGTGTGGCAAGAAATGTTGCGTGCAATGTCAGGGGTTTGTTTTTCAAGTAAGCCATTAAGCCATTAATTTTGTATGGTCAAATGTTTTTAGATGGATATCTATCCTCATCAGCCTCTCATGTTTGCATTTCTAATTTCTGATGGTATTTTTTTATCCAGAGAGTTTGATGAGAATGTAATATGTAAAATATCTCAAGTTTCTTATGAAGATGAGGTGGTAAATCTGCCTATTCCGCCTGATGTGAGCAACTATTTGATGTCAGAGGTACCTAAATTGACAATACATGATAATTAAATAATTGTGGGAGGCTTTGAATTCCCAGTTGTATTTGAAGCATTTACTTGTCACTAATTTGCAGGATGCTGGTTCTGCTCCAAATGGGAATAGTGGTGTTCCTATAAGTGAAGGAATGGATGGAGTTGAAGTTGAGAGGAGGATGAAACAATCAGTAAGTTTTGGGTAATTACTTGTTAAGTGAATATTAATTTATGTTGTGGACCTTTGCTGGTTTAGTTGAAATTTTTATTGAACATATTGGTCTAAAAAGAAGTGATATACATGGGAGTATGTTATGTGGCAATTTGTCATCTTTTTGATATGGTCATTCTTTTCAGTTGCTTCTTGATGTTTATGTTTCATTCTGGATTTTTGATTATTTTGAATTATGTATTTTCCTTAATTTTCATTATTATAATATCTAGTTTATTCAGGAGGAGAAGCATGTTTTGGACTCTTTCACTCATCCAGTAACAACTAACCCAGAGTTGAGGTCTGAAACCTCTCAGCCACATGTTACAATTGTTCCTAATGTCGTTGGTCCCGCATCTTCAACGGCACAATTGCCTTCTCAGAGTAGGATTCCCTTCTAATATTATTATTTTTGAATGGAAGGCATGATATGCTGTGTTGGAGTATATTCCACCTAATTATTTGTTTTTAACTGCATCGTAGAACCGAGTCTACTCGGAGCTCCTGGTCTCCTTTCGACTCCTACCTTGCTTGGAGCTTCTGTAAGAAGAGAGAACAACACTAGTGATAGTGATTATGACATGAAGAGAAAAGCCCTTGGCACAAAACAGGGTTTAGACTTAAGGAATCAGAGCTCAGTCCAACCTCTACTCCTATCTAAATTACCTGCACAGACATCTTTATCGTCAGAATCTGATGTTACAAAATCTGATAAAGTGCGAGGTTTTCAGAATCATTTTTCTCATACTGCACCAGGTTCTGTTTCCACTGGTTTACCATCACGTGCATCCCAAGTGAAAGTTGAAGAGGTCTGTTCAAAATTCCTTTAGATTTACTCATAACCTGTGTGTATCCTAAACTTTATCTTGTATACTTTAGGTGCGTACTGGACTTGATACACCAAAACAGAATGTTCTGCCTGCAGCTCATGTATCAGGCATGTGAAGCTATTACTCTTACTCCGTCTCTTTTGTGTCAGGCAGTTGTTGCATGATATGTGATGGAAATCAGGCTTGTGGTCTTGTTAATATGTTACTTGGTAAAGTAGTTAGAATATTGAATAATCAGAAGTGCTATGCATGGTGGATAAGTTGAGTATAAATATTGAAGGATGATATGCTTGTTAAATTACAATTTATAAAAGACATATATGAAAGAAAGTTTTCTAGAAGGGCCAAAGCTGGTAGAAGAATTGTGGGTTGTTGCATTAATTTAGATCTTGTGGGAGATGAACATGATTCCAAGATTTGGAATTGACATGCATTGTTATTACTTATTATTATTTGGAGTAAGCGGAAACAGTCTCTCTGTTAATGCAAAGGGAAGGCTGCATGATTCTTTCTAGACCCCACGATGTGGGAGTCTTGTACACCGGGTTGCCCTTTTTTTATTGCTATTTGGAGTAAGGACATTTTTTAGAGGACTGGTTCTTGGCTCCAATGAATGAATTTTTGAATTCTCTTGCAGAGAGTGGTGGAGCTCAGAATCATGTGGCTTCTATTAGCAGAGAATTGCAGTCTGAAAGTGGAAAATGGAATCTTCTACCCTCCCATTTGTCAATACTTGTTCTACAAGAAATTGGACGAAGATGTGGTTCAAAGGTAGATTATTTCAGGTGCAAGTTTATTTTTTTGGTTATAGGGGGGTACAAGAGGTGGAGGGGGAGGGGGTATGGGGGATTGAACCTTGGATGTAATCCTTCATAAGGAGAGGTAACAATCGCGAGGTCTAGTCTTGGGTGTAAGCTTGATTGCTTTGCTTAATCAATTTACTGTCTTGTAAATTTGTTCTCTACAGGTTGAGTTCAGGTCTGTGGTAAGCACCAGTAAGGATTTGCAATTTTCTGTTGAGGTCAGTGAAAGCTGTATTTCCTTGCTATTTATATTTGAATTTCTTCTGGATTGATCTGAGGTTCAACGGTGTTTGTGTCTTCTTATATTGTGAAAATGCTTTATTAGTTTTTTGTGGTATTGAAATGTATTTCTATTGGAAACCAGCTTGGACTAATGCTCTTTATTCCTTTATTTCTTTTTCCCTCTTGTATTGTAGTTTGTGATTTTGTTTTATGTCTTTTGAGAAACCAGCTCATCTTCCTGGCTTATTTTATTCAGGTTTTATTTACTGGCGAGAAGATTGGTGTTGGAATGGGCAAGACAAGGAGGGATGCTAAGCAGCAAGCTGCTGAGCTTGCCCTTCATAATTTAGCTGGTGAGTTTATTCTTGGTTGTTTTCCTTTATGTTCTTGTTATCTGCAGTATTTTAAAAATCTCCTGAAGATACCAACTCAGTTGGTAAATTACTTATAGATCGAAATGAAATAATAATAAAAATATGCAAGTAGGGATATTTATCTTATTCTTTTTTTTTCACATGTATTTTTAAAAAAAAAAAAAAAAAAATACCCCTCTCAACTCATCTGGTAACTTCTTCTTCTTCTTCTTCACCCACATAGTGGGTGTGTCAAAATCTAGTTATAAGAGTTACTTTGTTTCAAGACTAGTGATTAGTGAGCATGCACTTTGGTTTGGATATGATTGGTTTAAACATGAATGAATGAGAATATGGTTGGTCTGTAAGAAGATTCATATTTTAACTTTATCAAATGTCCCTTAGTCGTGTCTCCATGATATTTATGTGTTTTAAGATGCAATGAAAAGAGTTGAAAATTTTTAGAGCCCTTTGGAGCTTTAGGGCTATGGATATGCATATATACATACGTTGTACATTGGTGAATAATGATCTTTTGATATAATAGGGGTGCATTATTAGATTGTAAAGATTTCTTATGTCTTTGTCTGGTTGATTGTGCTTTTCTCAACTATGACATTGAGCAAAGGTGCAGGATCTGACTATTTTTATACATTCTATTTTTATACATTGTATCTCAGAAAAATATGTTGCATATATAGCACCTCGATCAGGAGCTGTGGATAGAGATTTCAATAAGCTTTCTCTTGGAACCGAAAATGGATTTCTTTGGGACGTGAATCCTGCATCAAATGAAGCACTAAGAGAAGATGGGTTACCCAACGATAATACTTCTGAGGTGGGAATACCTGATGATGCTTTCAGGACTTGATTTGATTTCTTTGTTAAAAAAAGGTGATGCTTGGATAAAGGGTATATAGGCAAGAAAATTTCCAGATTAGGGGTAGTGGTTATCTGGAGAGAAACCACTCCTCTTTGGATTTTGCATTACACCAAGATGTGAGAGCTAAAACACAAAAAGGAGAGCGGGCTGGCTTCATGTCTGCTACTGCTGCCTTAACTGGCTCAATTTATCATTT
Source organism: Firmiana major (assembly GCA_033439115.1). NCBI lineage: Eukaryota > Viridiplantae > Streptophyta > Magnoliopsida > Malvales > Malvaceae > Firmiana > Firmiana major. The sequence goes on along the minus strand of CM065913.1, from coordinate 44,447,594 downwards.
TAAGAGGTAAGAACTTGGTGTCAGTTCCTAGTTTCCACCCGTTATCCAAGTACTCCCAATTAGCACCTTCAGCTATTTATTCCCTGTCTTAAAAGTTGATGTCACGGGCACAATTTTGCTAATTGTGAATTCTATGTTTTCTAGTTCTCCTGATTATAAATTGTCTTGAACAAGCCTGTTAATGAATTTGTAGAGCAAAATGAGTTGATTTATGTACTTACTTTTGCTTGGGGCAGGATTGAAGGACTAAGTTCTAACACTTTAAATCAGATTAAATCAGGTTTTGAAAAATGGCAGTCTTGATAATTATTATTCTTTTCCTGAATGATCAAAAACCTTTGCATTTGGTGATTTCAACTGGCATAGATTAACCACTTGTGATAATAAATTTCAGGCTGCTGGAGTTGAAGATGAGAGTAATTTCTCGAGTCTAATAAATGAACCAATTCCAAAGCGTGCCAATTCACCAAGGTAACAGAAGGGGCTGAGGCCAAGGGGCTTGGAAAGTAGGACATAGCACCACTTTTTGTCTCTCTTGTTTTTGAAGGATGTATTTAGGTTTCTTATCTTGAAAATTGAAAGTAGGATTCAACAACAGAGTCCTGACTGGGTTCATTCTATTTGAGTGCCATATTCTGTACCTTATTATCTTTTGCATGTCATTTTTTACTTTCCAGGGGCAGGCATGTACTTCCCATATGCCATTCTTGTAGAACTTCCTTTTTTTTTGGGGATGTTTTTGGTCCATGCCTCATCGTCTGCATGGATTTTTCATCATAGATATAAGTGTTCCCTTTTCTTGTGAGAAATGCATTCTGGTATTAGACAGCTATTTGCATTTTTATTTACAGTTATGACTGCCTGTGCAAGGCCATCAGACTGTAACTTGGTATAGTTATGGAAAATTTCCTTGTTTCTCGCCCATCAATCCCCAACTTGGGCTCATTTTTTAGTGGAACCTTTGGAAGATCGTGAAAGGACTGTCTTTTCCTACCTTAGTATAATACTAGTGTCACAAAGTATGTGAATTTATCTTGAGCTTGATTCTCTAAGAAATTGATGTTTTTACTTCCGTTTGTTATTTCTGAATGTTTCCAGATTGTCCGAATCTATGTCAAGCAAATGATCTAAGGAAGAAGTTCTGCATCGATTACGAAATCTATCAGCCTCAAGGTAACCAAGAAATGAGCATCCTGTTTCATGAAAGCCATGAAAAGGTTTTGAAACGACAAAAATTTAGCATAGCAGATGTGCAGATTCCAATCTTAGCATGGTAGGAGTTAACTAATACTGAGGTGAATAGATCTTCTCTTCAGTTTTATTTCTCTTCTGGAAATATGGGCAATCTTTTTCTTTTTGTCAGTTTTCATTGTCATTTCCTGCTTTGTGTTTGATCAAAGGCAGAGCTTGTCCTCAGATTTTGTAATCGGTTATCTTAGCTTTTATTATATCACCATGTAAATGATCAACACTAGATTCTTCAGCTGATCAGACGATTAAAATTTCTCTATGCCAGAATCATTTAATCGTCATCTACGTTTTGCATTTGCATTTGAATTCGCAAATGTATTGGCACTTGCAGACATGATGTTGTTATATGTATATATATACACATAGTTGTCTGGAAGAAAATTCAAATTCATTATGGAATTAGCATTTCTCATTTACATTCTTGCAAAACATATATGCAGATTCTACCCAAATCATTTTCAGTTTTTTTTTTTTTTTATATTATTATTATTATCAGTGTGCTTTAATTTAAAAAGAAAATCTAATTAAAATAACATGTAAAAGCTACAAAAAATGCGACTAGTTGAAAGATCTATTCATCAGTTGATAGTTAATCGGAATTGATGAAAGAATAATTTTGCTTATTCTAATCCCGTTTTATTAGAAGGTCGCTGTTTTTAACCCAAAAAAAAGAGTTAGAAGATTGCTATTTGCTTTTCTTCTAATTTTTTATAGTAGGAGTTTGCCGTTTGCTAATTCCATTTTATCTATTCCTAATAAACTAAAAAATATACCGGTATTTAAAATTTTTTTATTAGTTTTTAGTTTTAGGTTCCTTAAACTTTTCAAAAAGAAGAATTTTATCTAAATTTTTTATGTTTAAATTGAGATTTGAACTTAATTAATATTAATTTACTAACATAAAAATGAACATTTTACTCAAATAATTTAACACAGTTAACAAAAAAGTTAGTAAAATATGAATAATTATAAAATTATTTAATCTTAATATTTTTAACTTAAATAATTTTTTATTCATTTATTTTTCATTTATTTTTACTTTTTTTTTTCACTATCATTTTTCAATTTATAATTTTTTTCTTAAATGTATTATATTTAATTATATTAATTTTTAACGATAAAATTATATTTAATTTAAACAAATAATATTTTAAAATTTAAATTATTTTAATTGTGAATAAATTTAAATATAAAAATTTATTTTATTTTATTTTAATTTAAATTATTTACATTTATTTAAAATTAATTTTGATGAACTATAAATTTTTTTTTGAGCCAATATCAATTTTAAACTCTTTATCTTTATAATAAAAAAACAAAATATAAAATAATTATAATGAATTGTTTAATACTAAATTCAATAAATAAAAAATAATAAACAAAAATTAATATTTTTCATAAATATTGTAAATTTCGTAGGAAACATGAGAATTAACCCTAAACCTCAGTTCTAATTTCACCACAAAAATCACTAAATATATTTCATGACTCGACAATTTTAACCCTATCGACGGTACCACCTCCGTCATTCATCTCCGTCCTTTCTTCGTCAGCCCTTCTTCATCGCTCCTTCATCGCTCCTTCATCGTTTCTCTATCGATCTCAGGTAAATACCTCTGCTTTTTGTTGTTAATGGTTTAGGGTATAGGACAGAGGGAAGGCCACCGATAGCCAGAGCGGAGGGGTTGGGATGGGGGGCGTCGCGCAAGGCAGCCCGCGCGCAGAAGGCCTGGGCGCGCAAGGCAACATGCGCAAGAGACCCAAGGGTGTAGGTCTCGCGCGATCCTACAGCCACACCCACTCCGTCCACACCCAACGGCAACCAAAATCAATTCCCCAACTCCACAAAGCAAAACCAATCATCCCGAATTTTCATTCATAAAAAAACAGAAGAAATAAATAAAAGAGAAGAAAACAAAGGAAGTTAAAGGAAAGGAGAAAAAGAAAGGGTTACCTTGGCTTGGCCTTGCTGATGGAGCTTAACCACGGTGGCGACGGACACAAATGAAGGCTGGAGATGATGAAGCGATGGATAGAAGGGATATGATTGTAATTTCATTTATTTTATTCAGTAGTTTTTGTGGGGTAAATATAAACGTGGGTGTAGAGAGAAAAAGTTGTAGTGTGTATAGAATTTTACTAAAAAAAATTGCTTTGAATTAAAACGGCATTGCGGTATCTTCTTCCTCAGAATCTGGTTTCCGCCAATACCCAGAACCAAGAATGGAGCTATCAGACGAATGGAAAGCTTATTTCCCTATTGGCAAATCCTTGGACCCACCACTCCTTCTCTCTTCTTCTTCGCTCGGTCCTCTGTTCTTCATCCCAAAACCCAAAACCCTTTCTAAAACCCTTTTCTGTTCTCCCTCTATTTTCCCTCCTCTCCTTCCTCCTCCTCCTCGCCTGTCCTTCTCTCGATTCCTCTCCACCTCTTCCGTTCCCTACTCCACTTCCTTCTCTATTGCTTCTCGCTTCGGCCCCAACTCCTCCCATGACGACGACGCCTCTTCTCTTTTATCGCACAATCGCCTCCACCTTCTCCAGTGCCCCGACCAAAACATTGCTCTTGTCTTCTTCACTACTGGCTCCAACCATGACCGAATTGGGTTCTTCGGTATTCACGTTCAAGACAACGATTTCAAGTTTGTGGGTGATCGGAACGGTGATGTCTTCGTTTCTAACAACCACTTCAATCACAAAATACTGAGGATTTTACTCAACCCAGTTGACGATTTTGAGGGGATTTCAGGTGATTCTGTTGTTGGGTATTTGATGACTTGTACTTTGTATGCTGTTCATTGGTATTCTGTTAGAATTGTTAAGTCTAGCAAAACCCCTGCTTTGGATTACTTAGGCTGTAAGTTATTCAAGAGTTCCTCGATTGTCAGTGCTTGTTGCAGTCCACATTTACCAGAAGAAAGTATGATTTTGTTAGAGAATGGTGCTTTGTTCTTGTTTGATTTAGAGTCCAATGTTAATTGTCGAAATCCCAATGGCTATTTTAAAGGGAGTAAACTGAGAGTTTTATGGGATGATTCGAGTGGTTCGAAGAATTTTAAATGGCTGGGTATTGAGTTTAGTTGGCATCCTAGGATTTTGATTGTTGCCCGATCAGATGCAGTCTTTTTAGTTGATTTTAGGCTTGGTCAGTGTAATGTAATTTGTTTAGCTAAGGTTGAGATGTTGAGCCCATATACTGTGGGTGAAGAGGATCAGTTCCTAGCGTTTTCTAGAGCAGGAGCCGATGGGTTTCAGTTTGTTTTGGCTTCCCATCTTTTATTAGTTCTTTGTGATGTGCGTAAACCAATGGTGCCATTGTTGTCTTGGGCTCATAATCTTGATAGTCCATGCTATATTGATGTGTTTAAGTTATCGGAATTGAGATCACAATCAAGGGATGATAGGTATTGGTGGGCAACTGAGTCAGGTTTTTGCATAATATTGGGATCGTTTTGGAATTGTGAGTTCAGGCTTTTCTGTTATGGCCCTTCTTTAGCCTGTGAAGGATCCATTTGTATGGGAATTTCAAAGTATTGCAAACCCTTTTTGGCGTGGGATCTTCCTTCAGATCTTTTATTGTCTAGCCAAGAGTGTCATTGTGGAAGTTGTCTTGTTAGAGAAGAATTTACAAAGGGTGCTCTCCCTGAATGGATTCATTGGCAACATAAGAAAGATATTGTCCTGGGCTTTGGAATTTTCAATACGGATCTCTCAGAGTTGGTGTGTGAGTCAGATGAATTTGGTGGGTTTACTTTGATTAGGCTGATGTCTTCCGGAAAGATTGAAGCTCAACGATATTGTGCCTCGTGGGATTTGGTGCAGAAATTAGATATAGCTCACAAAGAACCATTGCTGAATTTTGAGGATAGCTTACTGTACTCTTTGGGTGATGATGAATATGAGTTTCCTAAAAAATTCAAGTATTTGAACCTCGACCATCTTCGTGGGTATTTGACTGGCAATCTTGCTAAAGTCCTAGATTCCAAGATGAAGTCCTGCAAGGCTCCTCTGGAGAAGGAATCTTTTAACCTAGACTTTCACGAAATTTTATGTGAAAAGTTGAAGGTCTGCGGATTTGGTCGATTCAGGTCTTCTCCTGCACTTGCCATTGTTTTCAATGACATTAGCTTGCCAACAAGCATATATGAAGTTGCTTCGAGGCAAATGTGGGCAACCTTACCTTCGGAACTTTTACAACTAGCTTTCTCAAGCTATTCTGAGCTACTTGATGTGCCCTTTAATGACAAGACAATGCCTTTGGAATTTTCTGTTGTTCCAGACCTACCACAGTTGCCACCTTTCCTATTAAGGAAGCCTTCATGCCGCAGCACTAAGTGGTCACATAAAGTGCAGCCTGATGATTCGCTTGTGGGTCCTGTTCTTCCTCTTCCTGTTCTACTTACGCTTCATGAGTTTCGTAATGGCTGTCCTGATTCAGAGAAAATGTGCGAATTTTCATCAGAGGTGGAACTTGGCCTTAGATGCAAAGAAGTCATACAGGTTGCTGCAGAAAAGGCCATAGCGGATTCTAGCTTGCTTAACAATGATCAAGCTATCTCTCTTGCTGATGACAGAGATGAGATGTGGGTTGACTCTCAAAGGCCAAAACCATACCTTTTATACCATCCCGTTGGAGGTGAGTCATCTTGCATTGGTCGACCACAGGGAAATTATATTTACAAGGATGAGAAATTTGCTACCATGATTACGAAAGTGCATGAGAAGGAGGCTGATCCTAATGCCACAATAGATAGTGTTGGGTTAGAACTATTTGATGATTTGTGTCCCATTGAGTTGAAGTTTGATGTTCCTGACATGAACTTTTGCTCACAAGAATTAGAAGGGTACACTACATTAAAAAGGCAGTTCTCAAAGTGGCAAGAACGTTTTAAACCATATCAGAAGCTGTGTATGCAGAACCATATTAATTTTCAAAAGGGGGCATGATAGGCTGTGTTTGAGTGAGTTTCATCTTGTTTCTTTAAATTATACAGAAGTACATATTTTGCTTTCCCTCCTTGTGCTCTGGATTTATTTTCCTTCTGAAATCAGGCTTGGAGCTTGCCCTAATATGATGTAAAGGGTCATTTTTTTTCGTAAATATCACAATTTCAATGATCAGAACTTGTTTCTTCACCTCATGCATAGATTAAAGAGTGGGCAAATTTAGCATCTTTATCTTTTAATGACGTTTCTGGTGCATACACAATGCTTAAAGGAATCTTTCAATATTATCTGTGGTTTGTGTCGAACAGATGGCAGTTTTTGAACTGATAGTTGAGTCTGCGACTCAGCATAGAGCATGATGTGGAAGAAAGAATTATCTGGCACAGTATCTCTTAATCTGAAATAATATTTATTGCAGAATAGTAGAAGTCACTCCAAATCCTTGTTGCATAACTTTATCTTTTTTTACTTGTCGGGCAGCAATTTTCTTTTGAAGTTTTCTGAGAAACTTATGGTCTTTGTCGGAATTTAGGAACTAGTTAATTTTATGATGAAATGAGGCAGTTTGTTGCAAAACATGAACCCAAGCATCAGGCATGTCGTACAGTGTTTAACTTGGGCCCGAACGTATTAACTCTGCTCGCTGGTGGTGAAAAATTGGGCTGTCTCATCCTGTTACAGGCATCAAATTTCCAGTGTGTTATTAATGGACTATTGGTTGCTTGACGAATAATAGCGCATTTGACTGTACTGAACTAAACCATATTGGAGGAAGATCCAACACAGAAAAAATATATATCTTCATTCTAACAACTAATTAATGCTGAAAAATGGTCATCAAAGAATTTCCTATTGCAATACATTTTCCCCCCTCGAAACCATAGTATTGTAATAATACTACCTTTTTTACAAGATTTTGAGAGGTATTGCTTATTATTATCCCCTAAAAACTGTTCTAGGTGTTTTTTGAAATCACCATTTTTCTAGCATTTTGACAGATTTAGTGATAGTGGTATATGATTATGGTCATGCTTTTGTTTAGAGCTGCATTGCCGGTGCGCTATGGCAGTTTTTTTTTTTTTTTATAATTTTATTATTATTATTATTATTATTTTTCCCTAGATTGCTCAGCCTCAGAGTATGGCGTGGTCAACTAAAAGGTGTGGCCATGGACTTTGAAGTTTGTGAATTCTGCCTTCCCAGTTAGGAATCTGGCTTGGGTTTTGGAAGATATTGCTACAGCAGCAGGACACGAAAACTGCCGCCTGCAGGCAATTTGGGGACTCCTTGACGTACACCTTTCGCTTTGTCATTTTGTAATAAAGAGCATTAATGCAGGGGTAAGTCTGCAACGGCATTGCTCTCTTCATGTGATGTGTTCTCAATTTCCTCTATGATATTTATGATGAATTATGCCTTGCTCGAATCCAGAGGATCAAAATTATAAACGGTAGCTGCAGTTTGAGATGGGAACCAATCTAAGAATCATCTTTTACTCTCCTTTCGAGGTTGCCTACTGAAAGAAGGCTTATTCATGTAGAAGATATTGCCTTACAATCATTTTCATCTACTCTCTAAGCTCTGAATGTCACCAATGGTAAAAAAGAATAATTCTACGTCCATCGTGTTCTAGCAGAAATAGAACATGATTGATTTGATATCTCAAACCATATTATGAAGGTTTATAGCTAAATTAGAACAGATTTACTATATTTCTCCAAATTTTGAACGTTAATATATCTGCACACAACCCGGGAGATCAGAGATAAACAGAACCTTTGAACTGAGAACACTCGGATATGACCCGAACAAAACTATCCAAAATCCAGCACTCACTTCTACTAGGGGAATATAAATGATCTCTGGTACAAATACAGTACATATTAAAACAAATAGTACAAATCTGGGAATCTCACATGGTAGAATATGCTATAACAGAATCTAGGAAGCAGTTTTTGTATGTACATAATAACAGCACTACCAATAGTTAACCCTCAATTTATTTGCCAGGCCATTTTTAGAATTTAACACAAATGAAAATTGGCAAGTTGGCAACAGACATAAGAATATCCAGTTTAATCTAGATGACCTATAGAAATCTTAAACTGTTCAGAAGCTTCTGTAGTGTCTTACGACCCCACTGGACATCACTTTGCACAACATTACTTTGAAAAGGCTCCGGGTCAGGCTGTTCTTCTCTGGCTGGTTGAGGCTGAGGCTTCTGAATGTGTCGGTTGTCGATCTGTTCCTCCTCTTCCTTAAATAGGGCAGTTGTTTTTTCTTCCTGTTCTCCACCTTCATTTTCTTGCTTCTCAACTAACTGAATATTATTAAGTTGCAGTTAAAAAAATATAATAGAATAGGAAAAGACATAAACATATCATCTGCAATAGCAATACATAAAGCCATAGCAGATTTTGCATGGGGAGAAAGACATATTGCCTAAACCCTATCATCCTAAAGTATATCCCACACCAGCAACATATTACAGTATGACAGATTGTCAAATTACAAGTAATTGATACTTCTGTTCCTGTTCAAGCCTTTGTTTTTACACTCGGGGCTTCATACATTAAAATACTAGACATGCAGCGTTGCGTCATTAGTGGCTCAAAACATTTCATGTTTAGGTCTAGGTAGTAAAGTTAAAGTTTACATTGAACATTCATTTGTAGCAAAGTTTTGTTGTATATCAGCATGCGTGTGGAAAGTAGAAAGCAGATGTAAATTATCATATCGTGATGATTTATATACCATTTTTTTTTTTTGATTAATGTGCAATACTTCATTGATAAGGGACTGAAGAGCTCCACTGCTGATTACACATCATCTCAAGAAGATACAAGCAGAAACCAGATACTTTGAAGTCGAATGGGATTTCTTAACACGGAAGAAGGTTCATGGAGATGAGGTTTTATTTCTAGTTAGGTGATAGTACTAGAGGAATGGAAGAGAGGACAACGAAGAAAAAAAAGGACAGCATCACACTCATCAGGCAATTACCTCTGGCAATTTGTGATGATTAGCTTCATTAACTCCAATTGATGCACCAGTCAGACTATTCTTCTCATCTTCATCCAACATTACTTCTTCAGTTGGCACTGTTGCTAATGGAGTTAAGCCAGGTACCAGTACAGGACTACCTTCATGGGCTACCAGATTTCCGTCAACATCTTGAGTTGCTGGGCTCTGGACTGTTTTTACTCTGCCGATTTCTCCAAGGTTCTCTGCTACCAAAACATTCTTATTTGAAACAGCCAAAGCTTCATCAATTGGGTGGGAAGTTCTCTCCACACCAAGCACTCCAATATTTGCATTTGCTACAAAGTCTTCAGTTGGGTAACTAATATTGTCCGCAACAATAGCCAAGGGCTTCTCTAGTGAAGAAGCACCATTGCCAGTAACCAATTCCTCAGATAATGCATGTAATGGCTCCTTTCCAGCAGAGGAGATACTATCAGTATCTGATACCAGAATTAAGTCAGAGGCCAGTTCTTCTTTTGGAGGTGTCAAGTTCTTTGCAACAATTGCAAACCCTGAATCAAGAAGAGATTCATCTTGATTAGCGAATGGTTGTTCCTCTATTACTTTCTGATGCTCAGCTTCTTCCCAGTCCTCACAAACGTTAATCGTATTGTCAGTTTCCCAGGATTTAAATATCCGATCAGTGCCCGGTTGCCATAAAAGGTTCCCAGTGCTTGTTTTCAGAATGAATTTGAACTGGATTGATATTCCAACAGGTATATCCTGAGCCAGTATAAAACAAGATATCTCATCAATATAGCCTTCAACAAGAAATTTTCACATTCTTTATAAGTTCCTCCTTACCAGCTCTACAGTCCAAACATGTCCTTCTGACCATTTCAGTGGTATAGCACTCTGGGGGTCCCATAAGCCTAAAATAGGATGATCCCCTACTATGAAAAAATGCTCGCCAAATGAGCACTCTTTATGTAACTGGAATTTGACATGAGCAGTCTTTGATGGATCTGTGCATTAGAGTTTTGAGATGAGACTTGGAATTTCGGACTACTCAGTAATAGACAAATAATTAAAGGGCTACAATATCTTACTTTCTTCTTCAGGTTGAGTTTCTGCTGTCTCCAAGTCCACCTACATGAAGAAAATTTACCAATTGAAACTGAAGTTCAACACAAGTTAATCTTTCCATTGAATTTGAAAATTGCGTAGATGAAGCTCAAATTGTAAAACATGAAACTAAACCATCTATTGAGTTTTGCATCTTTTAAACCCCACGTTATAAAAGAAACCATGAATGGATTATCATATTCTATATAACTCCTTTAGAACTAGACAGTCCAAGAGATTCCTTAAAATATTAAAAGGCATTCATTGCCACACTGGCTTAGAAATCACAGGGAAGAAAGCATAAAAAAAGTAAAGCAGTAACACGGAAAGAAAATTTGGGAATCATGCAAACAAGCTTCCTCAACAACAAACAACAAGAATTCAATTTTCCAGAAATCAAAGCCATTCAAAATCAACAAAAAGAACGGAAAAAAACCCATCATAAAACTTGAAGAAATCATTAGGAAAAAAGAAAAAGAGATTAAAGAGTACATGCCTGTGAGTCTGGTGACAAAGAAGAAGATGAAAAAACAGGCTGCAGACGCCTGTGTTGCGCACAAAGCAAATGCAAGAACCGGATTCTAACAGGGTTTTTTGAAGGTAACAACCATACTTCAGCCTTACTAAGAGAAAGATGGTTAAAACAAGAAAACCTTTTATCTATATTCTTGTCAACGATTGCCTTGGAGCAAGAACTCGTTAAGGTTTCCATGGCTTCCAGTTTCCAATCGTAACTCTGTGTCTTTCGCTAAAGCTCTAGCCTTTTTCACCAAAAGACAGTGTTCTGTCCGTCCTGGAGCCTAAATAGTACCGCTAGTAATCCGCTTCTGGTGGTCATCTGCACATTATACAATGGGTGGGGCTTGATCGGATCTGCTGCCACGTGTCAGTTAGAAACGTATCATCATGGAGTTGAGTTGAATCTGGCTTTTTCCACTCCAACGTGAGAACCTCGAGCCTCAACCAACTGGCAACGGTTTAGCTTTTGGAGAGACCCTTTTTTGATCCCCGCCGTTGGATTGAAAGATGGCGGTGACATTTGTCTCATTTTTATTTGTTACTACTAACTTAGGATTTTAATTAAACTTATACTAATTGATTTCCAGGTGCTCCTCCATTTCTGTCCAAGAAAATCTTGGAATTTCTACCGCTCTAGGCCACGAGTTTTGGAAAGGCATGCATTTCACCGTCCAGCTAATAAAGCTAGGCTAACACAGTCGCGGAAAGGGATTTCTCAGTCTAATCCAATGCCTTTTGGGTTCATATAATGGATCTTGACACCACTCGATGGACCACCCTATTGTTCACTTCCTGAATAGCATGGATTACAATACAAGATTCCTGAAATGTTGTGTGTGAAACTTCGGCCTTCGAGTGTATACAAACATGGGAAGCAGGTTATTAGAAAGCCTTCACTGTAGTCAGTCCAACCTCTTTTAATATGGCCTGTTAAAAGAGATTGATTAGGCCTGATGCGATTTGGGCTTTGAGCTTAGTCATCTGCTGCACACGTTCAAAGAACTGTCAACGGGTCCGTGTTGGATGATGCGTTAAGAGGAGTATGACGTCGAATCCTTCGAGAGAGAGCAACTTTAGTCTTTGGGTTTGTAAGGTCAGCTTCTCACTTAGTCATAGAAAGCTGCTTCGAATTTGAAAATCAAAATCCATGGGTCGGTTTTCACCCCCAAAAAAGAAGACTTATGAATCGGTAGTCTCTGAGCCACAAAGAGAATGAACTTCTTGTTAATTATCTGAAGACTTGCCCAATATGATCTATTGACAGTAGGCTGGAGCAGAATGGTCCTGCTCTTTTTTTTCCATATTAGCTAGCAACTGTAGACTTCTCTTTTCGAAGGCGTGGGCTGCATGCTAATGGAAGTTTTCCATTTTTGTTGTGTTCTTAAAAAGAGGAAAAAAGGCCTTGATGGAGCAGAATGGTCCTACACTTTTTTTCCATATTAACTAGCAATTGTAGACCTTTCTTTTCGGAGGGCATGGGCTGCATATTAATGGAAGTCTTCCATTTTTGTTGTGTTCTTAAGGAGAGGAAAAAAGGCCTTGATGTTTCCTTCTGATTCGGGTACTCGAGGATACTGAAATTTTACCATAGGACATATTCCATTGTCAATTTCTGGGTGTCATAGTCATAGGTTTAGCACTCTGTCATTTCCTTCTACTCCCATATTCTTCTAATGATTAAATCTCATTGTTTCTCGAGTTCACAGAGCGGAAGTCATTGGTTAAGGTCCAAATCCCTGAGCCAATGTTTATCTATACTCGAAAGCCTTGGGCGACTAGTCATAATACATGCTTAAACACATAATTAAATCCCCAGCCATTGAATTTTATTGTCTTTCACGTTGCTATTTTTTTAATCATTTCATATTCGACTCACTAATCACATTTACTTTACAAAGTACGAGGCCTTGAATTGGTTGATATTGTTCTGTCATCTTTGTTGTAAACAAACTATATTATTTGCAACTAGCCAAGTTGCCAGAGCATCACCACATTCTACGACCCTTTTTTTCTGTCCTTTTTTGTTATTTTCTTACGACAGTGGCGGGTAAAGTTGTATTACGGAGAAAAGACCAAGCAACTTCTATAGTCAGACAAATGCTCTTGTCAATAATGGCCAATGTATGCGATGGCCCGTCATTCCATTTACTAGAATATATATAGCCATAAATTCATAGCAGTTTGATTTTCCATGCTCGAGCGAATACTTGTTTTCTTTTTGGCCAATTATAAGTGAGTTCTTTCAAACCAACCATGTTGCTGCCGTTGTTTTCACTTCTATACAAGAAACCGGTTTTGAATCTTTTATTGTTGTTTTATACATTGCTACTGTCATGTATCATTACTTGGCTGCATTCACATTCTCCTGCACTTGCAGCCACCATTTTGAATGCAAATGAGACGGACAGGTTAGCTTTACTCGCCATTAAAGCTCAGATAACTAATGATCCACTTGGGTTAACGAGCTCGTGGAATGATTCTCTCCATTTCTGCGACTGGAATGGAGTCATTTGCGGCAACCAGCATCAAAGAGTAATCACCTTGAACTTTAGCCATCATAACTTGGTAGGTTCTCTATCTCCTTTTGTAGGAAACCTCACCTTTCTTAGAGGTATCAACCTTGAACTGAACCACTTCCATGGCGAAATTCCGCCAGAAGTTGGGCGCCTAAGTAGGCTAAGATACCTAAATTTGTCTAACAACTCCTTTTCAGGAGAGATTCCAGCCAATATATCTAGCTGTTCTAACCTCATTTGGCTTCGTTTGGGGTTCAACAAGTTGATTGGGAAGATCCCATATGAGCTTGGGTCATTGCAGAAGCTTGAGAGAGTTCAGCTCCACTACAACAATCTTAGCGGACCAATACCAGCTTCTTTAGGCAACCTTTCTTCTGTCAGGTCTCTGTCCTTTGCAGTTAACAGCTTGGAGGGAAGCATACCGGACGCCCTGGGGCAGTTAGAAACATTAAATTTTCTTGGATTTGGCGTGAATCAGTTAACCGGTATTGTTCCTCCTTCAATATGCAACCTATCATCTATAACCACAATTACTTTGCCATACAATCAACTCCAGGGAACTTTGCCATCAAACTTGGGTTTCACTCTTCCTAATTTGAGCATCCTAAATATCGGTCACAATCTATTTACTGGAGCCCTTCCAGCATCATTATCCAATGCTTCAAACCTCGTTGAGTTTGATATCAATGGGAGCAATTTCACTGGAAAGGTTAATATTGATTTTGGAGGGTTACCAGGTCTTTGGTGGCTAGTTCTTGCTTCTAACCCCTTGGGCAGAGGAGAAGCTGATGATCTAGATTTCTTGAATTCTTTGACTAAATGTAGAAACTTGCAGATATTGGATCTAAGTTATAACCAGTTTGGAGGGGTTATTCCAGACTCTATTGGCAATCTCTCAACTGAACTTGTCCAATTGAGATTGGGAGGGAATCGTTTATGGGGAAGCATTCCTACTGGGATCAAGAACCTTGTTAACTTGACTGAGCTAACAATGCAGAAAAATAATTTGACAGGCAACATTCCCTCAGTCATTGGTAACCTTAGGATGCTACGGCTGCTTGATTTATCTGAAAATCAGTTTTCAGGGAATATTCCATCATCCATAGCCAACATAACCCAGTTATACAAGCTTCGTCTCCAAAAAAATAACTTTACTGGGAACATTCCTTCCAGTTTTGGAAATCTTAATTCCTTGCAAGACCTAGACCTTTCTCAAAACTACCTTAGCGGAACTATACCCAAGAATGTTATAGGTCTTTCTTCTTTAACAATATCCTTGAACCTAGCTCAAAATAAACTAATTGGTCTGTTGCCTTCAGAAGTGAGCAATCTGAAAAATCTCGGTTACTTGGATGTTTCAGAGAATCAATTGTCTGGAGAAATTCCCAGTGGCCTAGGCAGCTGTGTAACCTTGGAACACCTCTACATGGAGGGTAATTTGTTTGAAGGAACCATTCCAAATTCTTTTAGATCCCTGAGAGGACTGCAGAACTTGGATCTTTCAAGGAACAACTTATCTGGCCAAATTCCTGAGTATCTTCAGCACTTTTCTCTTATGACTTTAAACCTTTCTTTTAATGAGTTTGAGGGCATGGTGCCCACTACGGGTGTTTTCAAAAATGCAACAGCATTGTCGATTGTGGGAAATTACAAGCTTTGTGGAGGTATACCAGAATTAAAGTTGTCACCATGCAGCAATATTAACTCAAAGAAAGGAAAAATGGCTCAAAGACTCAAACTTATGATTGGATTACTCTCTGGACTTCTGGGGCTCGTGTTAATCGTGTCTCTTCTAATTGTTAATCGATTAAGAAGGGTGAAAAGAGAGCCCGCAGTTCCTGTAGCATCTTCATCAATCAAAAAGCATATGCTTCTAGAAGTCTCCTATGAAAGTCTCCTTAAAGCTACCAATGGATTTTCTTCTGAAAATTTAATTGGTGCAGGTAGCTTTGGTTCTGTTTACAGAGGACTTCTTGATCAAAACGAAACTGTTGTTGCAGTTAAAGTACTCTATTTACATCAAGCAGGAGCTTTAAAGAGCTTCATGGCTGAATGTGAAACTTTAAGCAGTGTTCGACACCGCAATCTTGTAAAGCTATTAACTGCTTGCTCAAGTGTTGATTTTCAAGGAAATGAATTCAAATCTCTAGTTTACGAATACATGCCTAATGGGAGTTTGGAGAGTTGGTTGCATCCATTTCCAAAGACAGGTGGCAATGACATGGAAGATGATCTGAGGATCTTAAACCTCCTCCAAAGAGTTAACATTGCTATTGATGTTGCCTCCGCTCTAGAATATCTGCACCACCATTGCCAAAAGCCTATTGTTCACCGTGATTTAAAGCCTAGTAACATCCTTCTCGACAACGATATGACTGCTCATGTCTGTGATTTTGGGTTAGCCAAGTTCATTTTAGAAGCCACGGAAAGGTCTCATTTGAACCAAAGCAGTTCAGATTCTTTGAAGGGAACCGTTGGTTACGCTGCACCAGGTATCTTTCATTATAAAAGAAACAAAAATTTGATGTTAGATCTTGCAATCCTAGTTGACAAAACATAAACTGGTTTTTAATATTAAGACAATTTTTAAAGCTTTGGGTTTTAAAATCCACAAGATTTTATTCATGTGAAGCAATAGAATATATCAGAAACCATTTTTTTTCTTTGTACATGCTTATCTTCCTAATAGCCAGAGCAACCATTTGAGTTTTGTAGAGTATGCCACGGGAGGTATGGCTTCAACAAATGGTGATATATACAGCTATGGAATCCTCTTGTTAGAGATGTTTACAGGGAAAAGGCCTACTAATGAAATGTTTAAAGATGGACTTGATCCCCATAATTTCGTGAAGACAGCATTGCCTGAACGGATAACAGAAGTTCTAGTTCCGTTATTTGTTGCAGGAGGGGAAGAAGAAGAAGAAGAAATAACAAATGAGCACATTTGTATCCTAGTGGAAATCGAAAAGGACCAACTGCAAGATAGCTTGAAAGAAATACTCAGAATAGGAGTTGCGTGCTCAGTGGAATCATCAAGATATCGAATGAAACTTAGTGATGTTATCAAAAAATTGCAGCTGATCAGAGGAATTCTTCTTGGCTCTGCGACTAAATGAGTTGAAATAGAATTTGGCAAATGAACCTATTCTATCTAGATTTATGATTCATATGTAGACTTTGAAACCTCTGAAACAGTATTGTTCTGTATGCAAATTACATTAACTTGAGAACACATAAATATATTTACATCTAGAGAGCCATAAATCTAATCACTTTGATGCACTCGCCAGAGTCAAAACATTATTATTTTTCAATTTCTTCTGCTTGTCAATCCAAGAAACTTGTCTTTGATATCTAGCAATTTGTTGACAATAGTAGTCGCAGGCATCCGCTCACTTGGCAAGGTTGAAGCACAGGAAAGTCCAATTTTCATCATTGAAACCAAACATTCTTGTGTTATCCTTTCGGAATTAACTTGAGAATCCTGGTTTTTAATTAATGCTTTCTCTTCTACACGACCTTTTCTGTTTTCTCCCGCATCGTTGGGAACATTTTCTTCTTCAAAAAGCATTGATCGGTCGACGATATCCATGACATTTCCAGACAAAGCCATGCTAACGAACTTACAAATGCCAAAATCGTCTTCAAAGCTGTCATCAGTTGGTCTTTTCCCTGTAAGCATCTCCAGTAATAGAATTCCGTAACTGTAAATATCTCCATCTATGGAAACTTGGCCGCCCATGCCATACTCTGCAAATTTTAGTAGACCATTATTAGCCATCTTTATGTTCACATGTACAAACAAACATTTTCATAACGTTTTAGTTGTTCAAAGGCCCTTTAGATTTTGCAATTTGAAAATATTACATTACTTTTGCCTAGAATTATCTGATTTATCCGTATAGAAATTGTTAATAATGAAGAGTGATCAAAACCCATACCTGGAGGAATATACCCTATGGAACCCTTTAGCCTGACTGAAATGGTTTGACTCTTGGAGGCATTACTCGATGAATCAAATATGAACCTTGCCAATCCAAAGTCACCAACATGTGCTGTCATATTTTCATCAAGGAGTACATTGCTTGGCTTTAGATCGCAATGAACAATTGGTGTCATACAGTCGTGATGAAGATAATCCAAAGCAGAAGCAATATCAATGGCTATATTCAGTCTCTGCACAAGGCTCAGTTTCAGGCTTTGACACTGCTCATTAGCTCCAGGATGCAGCCACTGATCTAGATTTCCATTAGGCATAAACTCATATACAAGACCTTTGAAGTCATTTCCTTGATGGTCAACACTAGAGCAAGCAGTTAAGATCTTGAGGAGGTTTCGATGTCGTACACTTCTCAAAGCATTGCATTCATCAATGAAACTCCTAGATGCTCCTTGCTGTTGGAGGTTTAATACCTTAATCGCAACAACTTTTTCATCATTGGAAAGAATTCCTTTATATACAGAACCAAAACTACCCGTACCAATCAAATTTT
Source organism: Firmiana major (assembly GCA_033439115.1). Lineage (NCBI taxonomy): Eukaryota > Viridiplantae > Streptophyta > Magnoliopsida > Malvales > Malvaceae > Firmiana > Firmiana major. The sequence continues at coordinate 44,429,779 of CM065913.1, read as the reverse complement.
CTTCAGAGAAGCCATTAGTTGATTTTAGAAGATCAGAGTAAGATAAACCGAATGGCCATTCCTTAGAAGATGATGCACTGGATTGACTCTTCAACTTTCTTACTACATAATATGAAGACAAGGTACAGAAAAGAAGAGCAACAAATATGACTGCACTGGTTATAGAGATTACTATCTTAGGGGCAAGACGTTTTCCTGGAGTTTTTCTGGTGCATGCAGGTAAATGTAAGTCCAGGACACCACCACAGAGCCTATTGTTTCCAACGATGGAGAAGGCACTTGCATTTGCAAATATGCCTACTTGTGGTACTTCTCCCTCAAAATCATTATGAGAGAGATTGAGATGCCTGAGAGAGAAATTCTTGCTCAGAAATTCAGGAATATGCCCAGACAGATTGTTTCGTGAAAGATCTATTTCTTCCAGACCTCTTAGAGTCTTCAAAGATAAAGGAATTTTTCCTTCCAATGCATTACCTTCCAAATACAGGCGTTCTAAACTAATACAACCATCAAGACTGCTAGGAATTTCACCAGAAAGTCTATTCTCTGCTAGGTCTAACTCCACAAGATTGTTCAGGTGACCAACTTCAACTGGAATTGAGCCACTCAAAGAGTTATGGGACATGGACAAAGAAATTGAAAGTGAAGAAAGAGCCACAATCTCTTTAGGTATGGTGCCACTGAGATTATTACGAGAAAAATTTAATACTAGCAAATTTTGGCAGTTTCCCAGGCTTGGAGGTATACTTCCCTCAAAATTGTTCTCTTCCATAAAGAGCCTAGTTAATGCAGTTAAATTTCCAAGTGAAGACGGCATTGATCCTGAAAATCTATTAAAATTCAGATGCAGTCCCTCTAGTTTTCGAAGCTTCCCAACAACATCGGGTATGGTACCACCAAAATGATTGCCTTCCATTCCTAGAGAGTGCAAATTAACAAGGTTTCCAATCCCACTAGGTATGCTTCCATGAATCAGATTTCTTCCAATGGTAAAAATTTTCAACCTGTTCGAAAGGTTGGTTATGGAGATAGGCAGTTCTCCTCCAAAACGATTTCCAGCAAGACCTAATACTTCCAGAGTAGAAATATTAGTCAAGAAATTGAAAAAGCTTAGGTCACCAGTTTTCCCATTTCCAAGTTTGTTATCATCAAAATTTAGTCTAACTAAATCTCCAAGACTTCCAAGATTTTCAGGTATGGTCCCAGTAAGACCATTTTCTGCAAAGTCAAGTATCTGAAGTTTAGATGCATTTGACAATGATACAGGGATCGATCCTGAAAAATTGTTAACAGCACCAGCAAATACTTGTAGATTAGGAAGAGTTAGGCCAACATCTGGTGGTAATTGTCCTTGCAACTGGTTTTGAGTGACAGAAAAGTAGAATATGGAAGAAATATTATAAATTGAAGCAGGAATTGTACCAGACAGATAATTTCCATAAAGTTGAAAAACTCCCAAGCCCGGTAGCCGGCCAAGTTCATCAGGTATGCTTCCTTGTAAATTATTCAGTGCTAGCGACAGAATATAAAGAGAAGAGAAGTTACCTATCCAAGTTGGGATTGTTCCAGTGAGATTGTTAGCTCCTATCTGCAGATTTTCCAACTTTGATAATGAAGTAAGTTGGTCTGGAATTTGCCCAACAAACCCATTGTAACTAAGAGCTAGTGTTTTGAGTTCTGTACAATGAGTTAAATTTGTAGGAATTTTCCCTCCAAAGAAATTATATGTCAAATTCAGATGCTGCAGGCGCAAAAGACGACCAATTTCTTGTGGAAATTCACCATGAAAGCCATTTTTTTCCAGGTTGATTGCAGTGAGGAATGTAAGGTTTCCTATGGAAGGTGGTATGGAGCCAACTAATTTTTGATCCTGCAGGTTCAGAATTGCGACCCTTCCATTTGATGGACTGCATGTGACACCAACCCAGCTGCAAACATGATCAGAGTTGTTCCATGAGGCCATGACTTGAAGAGGATCTTGACTTACCCTACTTTTGAAATCAAGCAAAGCAGCTCGATCAGGTTCATTCGCAATAGTAGGTATTATTGATGATTCCAAACATGAATTCATCCACAAAAGTAAAATCCCCAGAAAGAAATTTTTTCTCGAATTCAAAGAAGTGTGTTTCATGCTTAAGGAAATATCGGAGTCCTAAAAGAAACAGGAGGCAGTAAGAATCTAATAAATAGAAAGAGAACTCATTAGAATACCACACTTTCATGCAAACACCAAGAGATGTAAAGTTTAACGATCGATATGGTCCAGATTATTAAGAACGGATTTGACATTTGCAGCAGTTGAGCGATCAACAATTTAATGCTTTTGTGTAGAGGGCATCCTAGTTAGGAAGGCAACAAGAATCAACAACTAGAAAGAGAACTCATTGGAGAACCATACTCTCATGAAAACACCAAGAGATGTCAAGTTCAACAACCGCTGTGGTCCAGATTATTAAGATCTTATTTGACATTTGCTGCAACTGACCAATCATGAATTTAATCCTTTCGTGTAGAGGGAATAGTAAGAAGATCTGTTCAATGGCCCAATTATTTATTAAATCTAAAGCTTCTTTTAATTTTTAGATAAATTTGAACAAAAATATTAAGTCTCTTAGATAAATTTAATCTTAAAAATCAAAACTTGTTAAAAATCGGGTCAAATTTGGATTTACTTTTCTAGTTCAAACTCGATCCGATTTGATAATTATAATTTTTTATTATTTTTATGCTATTTTATTTTTTAATTACTTTTAATTATTTTTGTGCAAATTAATTTGAATTTATATTATTTTTTAACAAAATAAAAAAAATACAAATTTAAATTATTTTTAAACTTTAGTTTAAAATTTTCATATTTTTGGTAATTTTGTGTAAAAAATCATTTTAAATTATTGTGTTATATTTATTAACTATTATTTATTTTAATATTTTTATATTTGTTATAATTTTATTAAAATATTAATAATATTTAAATAAATTTGAACGAAATTAAGTTTATTCATTATAAGTAAAAAATTTTAACAAAAACTTAAACTCAAAAAATCAATTAATCTTACCTAACATTATAAATTTTTTAATACTTTACCTAAATGTTATCCGTAAACAACTTTAATGCCTTGGACAACAAGTCTTTTAATAGTTCCGTGCAGATTTAAAGCCGAAGTGTTCAATAGCGGAAATATCGGGCCGGTAATAATACACCATTGACATATGGGCAGAAGATTTTTGTATTTTTTTTGAAGGCTTTGAGTTATAGGATTAGATTTTCGGGAGGGCCAGGCCTTAACCACCAAATTTAAGATGTGGGCTTTACTGGCTAAATTTTATGTACGTTCGGAAAATGGGGGAGGGACAAAGATTTTTTAATTAAATTTTAATTTAAAATATTAAGTATTTTTTTTTATTACGCTAATTATATTTATATTTAGATGATTTTCAGTTGAGGTATATTTATATATCTCTTTGATCGTAGTGAAAATTTATTGCAAGTGAACGTAATTTTACGTTAAAAATGAATCATTAATACAAATCTTATATTTATATTTTCATAGTTTTTTAGAGTAAATTTGGGATTTTAATTCTAACATTATAATATGTTAGGCTTGATCCCTAAGAAAAATAAACTTTGGGATCAGAAAATGCTTACATATCCTCTTAGATTTTCTTTCCAATTGGTTTTGGAGGAGTCTATGTACTAGCAAATTTATGTGATCATAATTCATAGAATTTATTGATACAAAGGTCAGTACAGTTAGTTATGTTGTCTTGTTTTGTATCGCATCTTAGTAAAATTTTCAAATACCAAAGAAAAAGCTATCTAATTTAGGATTTTAATCTATATAAATCATATGCAAAGTTAAGTATATGGCGATAATTAGGTTTTCATAAGCAAATATTTATATTATACAAATATTTTAAAAAATGTCTAATCTCTCTCCTTATCTATAAAAAAACCAAGAGGCTAATTTTTTCTCACTTAATTTCCACTTACAAACATGCAAATTTAGCCAAAGCATCTACTACAAATTTTTTTCTCGTAACACAAATAGTAACTTTCATCGCCATGATCTTTTCAGTAGTTCTCTAATGTCTCCTATAACACACCCCAAAGGATGGATGCTCACATATTACCTCTTTGTATCCTTCTTGCCTTTCCAACAATAAGCCAAATCTCATCACCTGAAGTTCTGTTATAACCTACTAATGATTTGCCTGTGCTAGATCTTAATTGGTCCCCCTGCTCCAAGCACTCCCGGATTTTCACACAATGCATTGTTAGTCAATGCCTTCTGATCACCTTTCTTTTATTGCTACTTTTAATTTGAGCAACTTGTTGAGAATTGTCTTGAATCTCACTTTGAAAGTTTGTTAGAATTTGCATCGAATTCCACATCGAAAATGTAAGAGTTGTAATAGTTTTTTTTTTTTATAAATAATGTGTTAGGCTTAATTTGTAAGGTATTCAAAGAATTGTAAAAACTATTAGAATATCTAGTGTTTGGACAATTATAGTTGGGTTTTACGCTTGTAAGGAGTTTGCAATTTTTTTCTTTTAAAAGTTATACAATGTAATCTTAATTTGTTATAAGTTTGGTTAAGTGGTTATAGGTTAATTTGATTAGGTCAAACCACATTAAACTTTGTTATGTTTGTTTTTGCTTTCTTTAGTTTCTGTAGGTGTTGGGGATATTTTTTCCAACAAGTGGTATTAGAGTAGAAGATTCATGATCTTGGTAAGAGGAAGAAAGTTGAAGGTTCGTAAAAGAAAAAAGTTATGTCTGAAGGTATGCCTAAGTCTGAGATTCCTTTATTTGACGTTAAAAGTAATTTTATGTTATGGTAAAATATGAATTAGGATCTTCCAGTGCAAAAGGTTTAGATTTGGCATTAGAAGAAAATAAGCTAGATGAAACATATGATAAAGATTGTGTTAAAATTCAGAAGAAGGTTGTTAGCACAATCAGATTTGCACTTGCTCTAAAGATTAAATATAATATGATGATCGAGACGACACCAATCAGATTGTAAAAAGTTGATAACGAATAAATTGTGTTTTAAGATAGATCTATACTCTCTGAAGATGGATGAAGATACGAGTCTCCATAATCACCTAAATGAATTTAATGAGCTAATTTCACAATTATTAGCTATTGATTATAAGAAAATAAGGCATTGTTACTGTTTTTATCTTTGCCTAAGTCTTATAGACTTTAGTTTAGACTTTATTGGTAGGTAAAAGTTGAATGATGTAATTGGTGTGTTGTGTAAGAATGAAATGTTTATGAGTAAAGAATATTCTTCGTCTATAGGAGGTGTACTGATTGTAGCTGTGGAAGGTCCTACTCAATGAAAGACTAATGAGAGACATGATAAATCAAAAGGTAGATCAAAATCAAGATTCAAAGATTATAGTGAGATAAAATGTTATTATTATGGAGAGAAAGGTCATATCATAATATGTTGCAAGACATTAAGAGATGATACGATTGCATTCAAGAAGGCTCAGCAAAAAGGTGATGATGGAAAGAAGAATGAGACATATGCTATTTTGATTAATTTAGATGATGATGGTTTGTTTTGTCAACTTTTATAGATGAGTCGCATACTTATGAAAAAAAGTTGAGTTTTTGGATTCAGCTGCATCTATACATGTTTGCAACTATAAATTCGCTTTGATGATTTGAAAGAGGATGAAAGCTTTGGCAATATTGCGGTTGGAAATGGTAATAGAGTGAAGATTGAATATATTAAGAGTGTTCAACTCAAGCTTTACAATGATGGTGTTAGGACTCTTTGTAATGTGAGATATATGCCCAGTTTTAACCGCAATTTGATTCTTTGGGTGAGTTAGGTTTACATTGGTACATATATATTGGTAATGATGATTATTGCAAAGTATACAAGAATGATGATTTAGTTTTGCAAGGAAAGAGGAATGAGAAACAACTATATTTGTCTGTTGATGCTTTAGTAAAAGTAAAGGATAAAGTTGTTCCCAAGAATAAGAAGATTCAGAGGCATATTATTTTTCAGACGTTGTTGAATAGTTTGGAGGGTTTAGGAATTCAAGTCAAGAGAGGATTTGTTGAATATTACCTTGAATCTCACATCGAAAGTTTATTGAGATTTGTCTTGAATCTCACATCAAAAGTATAAGAAAAGTTGTAAGGATTTTTTTCTTATAAATAATGTGTTAGATTTGATTTGTAAGGTATATAAAGAGTTGTAAACACTAATAGAATAGTTAGTGTTTGAGCTATTATAAAGAGTGTGGTTGGATTCTTTGGGTAGTTGGGTTTTGGGCTTGCTTTGCAATTTTTCACTTTTAAAAATAGTACAATGTAATCTTGATTGATTATTAATTTGATTAAGGGATTATAGGCTAATTTGATTAGGCATGTGTTTATTAATATCATTCAATTTGTTGACAACAACAGTCATAATCATCCGCTCGGTTAGGGATGTTGCAGAACACGAGTGTCCGATTTTCATGACTGGAAATGATCACTTGGGGTTTCCTCCTCGTCGTTAGCTCCCTCTCTTCTTCGGAAAGCATTGAGAGGTCAACAACATCCATGACATGATCAGGCAAGGCTACTTCAATGAAATTCTGAAGGCTTTGGTCGTCTTTGAACATGTCAACTTTTGGACTTTTACCCGTAAACATCTCCGATAATAGTATCCCGTAGCTGTAAATATCTCCATATATCGAAGCTTGACTACCTATGTCATACTCTGCAACCTACACATGAAGTTTTATAGTTAAGCAATATACATTAGTTGGTTTAAAGGCTTTTCAGTTATTGAGCTTTGAAATTTGTGAATTATCGAATAAAATGTAATTAATCAGCTTGAAATCATACCAGGCGGAATGCAACCAACAGAACCCTTTAGCTCGACCGATGTGGTTTGATTGCTGGAGGGATTATTTGAAGGATCAAATAAGAACCTTGCCAATCCGAAGTCAACAACATGTGCAGTCATATTTTCATCAAGGAGTACATTGCTTGGCTTTATATCGCAATGAACAATTGCTGTTTCACATTGGTGATGGAGATAGCCCAAAGCAGAAGCGACCTCGATGACTATATTCAGTCTCTGGATAAGGCTCAGCTTCTTATTTTGATAAGCTCCAGGATGCAGCCACTGATGAAGGCTTCCATTGGACATAAAATCAAATGCAAGACACTTGAAATCATTTCCTTGATGATCAACACTGGAGCAAGCAGTTATAATCCTGAGGAGGTTACGATGTCGTACACTTCTCAAAGCATTGCATTCATCAATAAAACTCTTAGAAGCTCCTTGCTGTTGAAGGTTTAAAACCTTAATTGCAACAATTGTTCCATCATTGGCAATATTTCCCTTATAAACGGAACCAAAGCTACCAGTACCAATCAAGTTTTCTTCAGAGAAGCCATTAGTTGATTTTACAATATTCCAGTAAGACACACCTGATCGCCACTCCTTAGAGGAAGATAGGCTGGAAATCCTGGAATGACTCCTTGCATTTCTGACTAAACTATATGTAACAAAAGAACACAAGGGAAGAATTATTAATACCACTATACCAATGACGACAGAGACTACTATCAGGGTGAGATTTTTTCCGGAACTAGGCCTGGAGAATGGAGGTAAATATAACTCTGAGACACCGCGACAGAGCTTATTGTTTCCAATGATGGAAATTGCACTTGCATTTGCAAATGTGCCTCCTCGTCACACTTCACCCTCAAAATCATTATAAGAAAGATTGAGATTCCTGAGGGATAAAATCTTGCTTAGAAAATCTGGAATCTGGAAGGTCAGATTGTTGTATGTCTTCTATACCTCCTAGAGATTGCAAAGATAAAGGAATTGTTCCTCCAAATGCAGGCTTTCTAAACTAGCACACCTGCCTAAGCTGTTGGGGATTTCACCAGACAATTTATTATTCGAGAGGTCTAACTTTTCAAGTTTGTCAAGTCGACCCACTTCTATCGGCGGTGAACCAGTCAAATAGTTATGAGACATGGACAAAAATCGTGTTAGAGAAGAAAGACCCCAAATCTGTTTAGGTATGCGGCCGCTCGGGTTATTGCTTGACAAATTTAGTGCAAGCAAATTCTGGCAGTGTCCTATACTTGGACGTATACTTCCCTCAAATTTGTTGTCATGCAGATAGAGCCCAGTCAGTAGAGTTAAGTTTCCCAATGAAGAGGGTATTGACCCTGAAAATCTGTTACCTTCCACGTCCAATTCCTCTAGTTTTTGAAGCCTCCCAATAGCAGCGGGAACACTGCCATTGAAGAAGTACCTTTCCAATCCTAGGACGACAAACTAACAAGGTTCCCAATCCCACTAGGGATACTTCCGCGAATCAGATTCTCCCCCAAGGTTAAACGTTGCAACTGATTCGAAAGGTTGGCTATGGAACTCGGCAATTCTCCCCCAAAACGATTTCCAGCGAGACCCAACACTTGGAGAGAAGAACAATTAGACAAGAATCTGAGAAAGCTCAGATCACCCATTTCCCCAGTTCCAAGTTTGTTATCGTCAAAATTTGGTCTAATCAAACCTCCAAAGCTCCCCAGATTTCCAGGCAAGGTTCCAGTAAGACTATTATTAGCAAAGTCAATTATTTGAAGTCCAGAAGCATTATACAATGATGCCGTGATACGTCCAGTAAAATTTTAACACCACCAGCAAATACTTATAGAGTAGGAAGAGTTAGGCCAACATCTAATGGTAGTTGTCCATGCAACTGGTTTTGAGTCACAAACAAGAAGAATAAGGAAGAAATACTGTAAACTGAAGCAGAATTGTACCAGACAGATGGTTTCCATAAAGCTGAAAAATTCCCAAGCCCGATAGCCGGCCAAGTTCTTCATGTATGCTTCCTTGTAAATTATTCAGTGCTAGCGAAAGACCATAAAGAGAAGAAAAGTTACCGACCCAAGCAGGGATTCTTCCCGTAAGGTTGTTAAATGAAAGGCGCAGGATTGCCAATTTTGGATAATGAGCTTAGCTGATCCGGAATCTGCCCAGTGAACTCATTGTGAGGAGTGTCAAGTATTCTAAGTTCCGTACAATGAGATACATCGGTAGGAAGTTTCCCGCCAAAAGAATTGCGTGTCAAATTGAGATGCTGCAAGTGCAGAAGACATCCGATTTCTTGAGGAACTTCGCCATGAAAGCCATTTTTTCCTAGTTTGATTCCAGTAAGGAATGAAAGGTTGCCGAGAGAAGGTGGTATGGAGCCAACTAACTTTTGATTCTCCAGGTTTAAACCTACGACTCTTCCACTGGACGGGCTGCATGTGACACCAATCCAGTTGCAGAAAGCAATAGAATCGTTCCATGAGTCCAAGATCTTGAAAGGATCTCGAATGACACGATTTTTGAAGTCAACAAAGCCAATCGATCAGACTCGTTTGCATTTGCTAGATTGGGGAGTGCACTGGATTCCAAACTTGAAATTATCCATGAAAGAAGAATCCCCTGAAGAAAATATGAGATAAAACATCAACAACTCAGACGAAGATACCTCATGAGCTGAAAGCTTCAGTTGAGAAACAATGAAAATGAAATCTCAGCTGACAGACAGACAACTTTTTAGGGCCACTATAAATTGGGATGAACAGTTTAAAGAGATTGTAAAAGCCCACGTCTCAGTTCAAATCCAGACGATTAAAAATTGACAAGACGTTTTTGTGCCCAACATTAAAAATAAAAATAAAAATAATCCAAAAAAGAAAAAAAAAAACGTAGTGAGGTAAAGTGCCCTTGATGGAACAGTAAGAATTAAATGTACTTTTCTTTCAGTTATGGTCGGAAACGTACAGCCTGTTTGAACCTGTTACTTTCCTTTTTCTTTCACAGATGAATGATATACTTTGGCATTCCATTTCCATCAAACATTTTAACCAATTATAATTTATACAAGATACATGAGACTAAGTTCCGAAAATGTTTTACAATGCGTTAAGATTGTATCAATTTTAAATATGATGCGTCCATACGATGTAAAAATAATACAAATATATATATAAAAATAATATAAGTTAAAATTAAATAAAAATGATATATTAATATTATAAACAAAATAAAATTTTATATTTTTCATCTTCATATGAATTTTGATATAATTTTTTTATATTTTATATAATATTAATATAATTTTATATTATACGAATACAAATTATAAATATGAATTGTCGAGTTTAAGGGTAGAGAAAAGTTGAAGAGAAATGTAAGAAAAGTAATGGAAACATGAAAAATTTTCCCTTGTAAGATTAAAAAAAAAAAAAGAGTTTTGAGAATCCCTCATTTCTCCTAAAATGTTTCATTTTTCATTAATCTTAATAGGAAATGAGTAAAAATAATTAATTGTAAAATAATTTTTTTTTTGGTGAGATAAAATAATGTTTTATACCCTTAGTGTTTTTTATTTTTAAATAATCATTATAATTATTTATCTATTATAACTTATTTATCTATTTTTCGTTTTTATTTATACTAGGATTAAAAATATAATTTTATCATTTTATTGTTATTTCAAAAAAAAAATTTATTTTATTTTATTATTTTCAACCTTTGTTGCTAGAATATTCTATAATTACATTAACTAAAATGTAGCAATTATCACCTGGACTAAACTAAAGACAAAAAATAAAATAATCTTTTTCAATAAAAAATAAAATACCTTAATATATGCCAAAAGTTTATTTTTAATCAAAGGAATAATTAATCTAATTTATTTTTTATTTTATAAAAGAAGGTTTTATTTAAAAAATATTATAATAAATCTTTTCATTTGTTTTCTACTCTTTTAATCAAATAATGATGACTAGAATTTTCTTACTTTCTTTTTCTTTATTAATTTTACCAACCTATATAAAGGTGTATGTACCTTTTGCTTTTTTTCACTTTCTTTTACTTTCATTTCTCTTATTAATATCTATATAAACATAGGTTAGAGTTTTTGAGATTTTTTTTTACACCAAACTCTTAGAGGTGATTGAGTGATTGTTTACAAGAATCTATGTGAAACATTTATCCTCACAACTTATTATGGTTTGATTTGGATAAATTTATATTTTATTTGACAATTGTTAAATTAAGTTCAAATTTGAATTCGAATAATTAAATTTATTGAATGAGTCAAATTTAAATGTTTTAATATTAAATTTGAATAATTTATAAATCTAATCGAATTTTTTATTTTAATTATTAAATTATAATTATATATTTAATATTTAAAAAAAATCTCAATTCAAACTTAAATCCAAACATAAAAATAATTGAAATTGCAATCGAATACTTACTTGACAAATAAATCTAAGTGAGCAAGTTTAAATAATTCAATTTTATCTTATCTTGAAATGAGTTCAAATTAAAAAAAAAATCTACAAATCAAATTAAGATTCGAATCTCCTATTCAAAAATGAGATCAATTTTAAAATTTTTATCTTATCAAATCAATTCAAATAGATTTGATTATATTTCAATGGAAAAAAAAAAAAAAAACTGATACCCCCAACAACATCATTTAAGATGTGGGTCCGATGGTTTCAGGTAGGTCCTTAAAATTGGGATTGTTACGCAAGCCATGGGATTAGTGTTTTCTTTGTAAAGGAGAAGTGGTCATTGACTCATTGTGCCATCAAACTAAAAAAGAAAAAAAAAAATCAAAATGTTAATTAGTTACCTTACGTAGGTGAAGCGTTGAGTAAATTTGTAAAATAAGATTTGTTGAGGAACATTTCTATAACCATAACATTTCTAAATTAAATAAATTCGTGAAAATATTCAGAAAATTGTATCAAGAATTCGAAATTAAATTCGAAAGAGATAGAGTTAGTTGGGAATAGGACGGATGGAATTTGTTTCGAACCAATAGGCCCAACGGCCCATTATGTTTAACTGACTGATTCTGGACCCAACACCAATTCTCTGGACCAGCATTGATATTGCCGCATACAATTATAAGAAGAACGGTCATGGCCTTTAATGCTTTACGTAAGGCTAATTCTTGCTTTGCATGTTTCATAATAATTTTAGGTAAAAAAAAAAAAAGGTAAATATTACAGAATTGCATACTGAAATATTGTGAATATTGTATGTACGAATGTGATTCAACTTAAAATTTTATAAGAAATGTATATAAATTCAATAAAAATTAAAAAATATTATGTCATTATCGTACTGATATAAATTTCTTTATAAAATTTTTATATTTTAAATGATACAATCATAATTTAATTTAATTTAATATAATATAAATGTAAATTATATTAAGGAATTGTTAGGTCTGATGCATGCCGGAAAACAAGCATAGTTTCTGAAACTGATCAAATTCAGTGTAAGAACAATGAGCGTGAAGCTTCTTTTGAAAACGATGTTTCCCCATAGTTTCCTCTGGAATACTTAGTTGGACTTTCGTTTTTTGCTGAATGGGTCAATGTCAAACGTGGGTATCTTTCCATGGGCTGCCTCCGATGGAAAGAAAGCTTTCAGTGGACCCCATTCTGTGGCTGATTTCAAAGATGATACGTAATAATTTAGTCATATTATTCCGTTTGCTAATAAAATAATCCCAGCCACGCACCAGCTATTCTTTTCACTCAAATTCTTCACGTTGATGGTGCAATGTGGGCTTAACTTGCCTAAACAAGTAGCTAGCTAGCTATGACTTATGAGCAATAGTTTACAACCAATGCATGCTTGAATTGGAGCAACTGAGCAACTGTTTAAAGATTCTGTCCATCTTTTATCTGCCCACACTTCTAATACCACTTCTCAACAGCAATTAATGGAGTTGGAGCTTTGTTTTCTCTCAAAAAATTCATACTTCTTGTTATCTGATTTTCTATACAGTTTTTTTACATATTATATTTACATATAATTGAGTTTGGAGATTAAGAATTTTAAATTAGATTATTACCTATAATAATTGATAGTGTTCTTTTTTTAATAATTTATTAGATTTTCTTGTAAATACATATCACTTAATGCTATGGTGACTTCTCATCTACCAAAAATACAAATTATATTTAGATGGGTCAAACTCAAATCAAGTTTGCATCATCCTTTGGGATTACTTGTACCCAAAATGATCAATTCGCCTACTAGCATGGTTTGCTTTGATGCTGTAAGACATAAGATTGACTTTGCCTCCCTCATGTACCAATTATCAAAAGAAATCATTAATCAATTACTCATAACAAGTCATTTACACAACTTAAATATCATTTAAGAGAAAAATAAAAGAAATTAGGTCAGACTTAAACAATTATGTTGAACTTGATCTTGTCAGAATTCATAATCTAATATTCTAAAGTCAGAAACCCATAATACTTTCCCACAATAATTTCAAGATCATACTTGACCGTTTCACATTGGATGATTATGGGAAATAATAAATCTTACCATATTTTAAGGATCAAATTTTTGGTAAGTCCTTTAACCTCATCCAAATTTCTGTGATCAGAGTTTTTAATAAGGTTTCAATCAAGGGTCTGATTATTTCCTTTTCTTTAAAATGAAACATAAAACATTAAGCCAAGAAACAAAGTTTAGAACATGGTGAGCCTAGCTGCCTAGAGCTTAAGCTCCCCTTCACATCAATAATTTCTAGCCCCAGCCACCTAGCTAAATAGATAGATAAAATAAAAGATGAGCAATCAAACTTAAACTTTTCAATATTAGACTTTTCAGCGCCGTCTATTCCAAGATTATGACACCCGGCCCTCTCAAATGGAAGAAATATCAAAGAAAATGCTCACCCACCACTTATTTTCAAGGTTTATCCCACCCCAGGGGCAGGGCTCGGCCGGCGGCTTTTCAAACTAACGAGATGTTACGCTAATCAACAGGATGGGCTTAGACCAATAAGGCAACAAATAACAGAAAGGTAAAATATCAGCGAAGGCAAAGAAAGAATAACCATATACATATATATTATATTATATGAGCCGCTTCCTTCGAACGTGTCTCTGCCTATATTTAAAACAATCTCTCTGGTTTGACCGCCATGAAAGATTTATGTTGGGAGGTCTAACTGCTTCCGAAATTCTGGATTTCCGATAGCTCCAAGCCTTCTACGCCCATATTGTAGTATCATGACAGGAAAAAGAGTTGTCGTTCGTGAAATTTTTGGTTACAGGATTGTTGGCCCGGCCAAATCGCCTGTAATCTCTATAATCCTATTTGCTATTCTAATAGTTTTCATGTTTGCAGACAGTGTCATTTCTAACGTATCGCTGCAGTCGGCCGCCTTCACTGAAAAGGAAATACCATATGTGTTACGGGCACCAAAGGTTATAAGAAAAATCAAGTCGGATGTTCGCCCTGTACCGTTGAAAATTTTTACAGAAGGAAAGATCATTAACGTTGATGGTGAAAATCAGACTTCTCTAGTTTCTTTCTCGGGTGACAGGGAAGAACACAGAAATGGGCGATTCAGAAGACAACTGCCGGAATATGAGATTTTCAGGTCAGACAACTTGACAAAGAAGTTTCATAGTCGAGTTCTGGAATTCTTGAACCAGAAGTGCGAAGTCCAATTCTTCATGACATGGATTTCAAGGGCAGAGTCCTTTGGCAGAAGAGAAATCATAGCTGTGGAAAGTGTTTTTAAAGCCCATCCTCATGGTTGTATGATGATTCTATCAAGAACCATGGACTCTGTACATGGTTACAGGATCCTGAAACCGCTACTTGATCGTGGCTTCAAAGTTCTAGCAGTCACACCAGATTTTCCATTTCTGCTCAAGAATACACCGGCTGAAGCCTGGTTTGATGATATGAAGAGTGGGAAAAAGGACCCCGGTCAGATTCCGCTGGCTCAGAATCTATCTAATTTACTGAGACTTGCAGTTTTATACAAGTATGGAGGTGTTTACTTGGACACGGATTTTATAGTCCTGAAAAGTTTTAAAGGGCTGAAGAATACAATCGGAGCACAAAGTATTCATGCGGTGTCTAAGAACTGGACAAGATTGAACAATGCAGTTCTGGTCTTTGACATGAACCATCCACTTCTATTCAAGTTCATAGAGGAATTTGCCTTAACATTCAATGGAAACAAATGGGGACACAATGGGCCCTATATGGTTTCCAGGGTAGTTCACAGAGTAGAAGGAAGACCTGGTTATAATTTTACTGTGTTGTCACCCATGGCCTTTTATCCGGTTGATTGGATTAAAATAGGGAGCTTTTTTAAGATGCCAAAAGACAGGGTTGCCTCCAGATGGATAGAAGCTAAGCTGCATCAGCTACACGAACAAACTTTTGGAGTTCATCTCTGGAATAAGCAAAGTAGCAAATTAATGATTGAGGAGGGCAGTGTTATGGGAAGATTAATATCAGAACACTGTGTCTTGTGTGACAACATATACACTTCTTAAAAGGAAAACTTTCAGCCTGAAGATGGTGAAGCTTAGTCAATCAGAACAGATTCTCTCATCTGAGGTAAGAAATCAGGAAGAGCCTCCTATTTAATTATCAAATTTTTGTACAGTATTCGAGGGCTGTGATTTTTCTTTCTTTATGATTAATTATATCGGTTTTTTTTTTCCTTGTAATTATTCTTCCAAATGTAAATTAAGAGTGAAGTAGATACAGAATTACAGATAAAAGGAAAAAAAAAAAACAATTTTAGACTTTTCGTTAATGCAATTGCATTTATCATGATTAATTATTTAGATTTTTTTTTTCAAATTTTAGTTGCTAAATCTATGGATTAAAATCAGACCAATCTACCACAAATCATAATCCTAAATCATTTCAATCTCATCATCTAAATCCTGCAAATCTTAAACTACCAAACCTTCTTGGGAGCCCCATCAATGATTGTTTCCTAGTCAATCTACGGTTACTAATGTTTTAGTTTTGTCTTTATCCACGAAACTAGAACCAAAATCACATCGCGAGTCTTTTTTTTTTTTTTTTTTTAAATCACATCACTAGTATTGGAAATTATTAAATGATCCATCTGTTGAGGTCATTGGAAATTAAATAATTTTATTGGTAGGGGAGAAAGGTGTGATGGAAGGAAATAAAAAATAATTAATTTTTTATTAATAAAATTAAATTATTTTAAATTGATCGAGATTGAAAATAAAAAAATTAAAAAAATTTGAGTAAAGTATATATATTAAAAAAATTGATTTTACTCTTTTATTTTTCAATTTTATCAAAAATAAAATTATATTTTTTTTAAATTGTTTTACCATCACATCAATTAATAAAATATATATTTTTCATTATTTCTTTTTTTTTCTCTTTTTAATTTTTTTTTTCTTTTCGCCCTAATAAGAAAAGTCATAAACTGAGAAATTTCAATACTACCCAACACCATTCTACTTGATGAGGCCCATTTATAAACATTGTGCTTTCCTATTTGTATCTCTTTCCCACTAAGGTATGAACTTTATAATGGGTTAGCCTAGGGATATAATCGAGTCGAGTCGATACAGTGAGATACTCAAATTCGAGTTCGACTCAAAAACTCGATACTCGATACTCGACTCGAACTCGATCGAACCTTATTTTTTAAACTCGAGTTCGACTCGAGATCGAGTTTGAACTACTCGAACTCGCTCGATTAGGTTCGATTATATAAATTCAATATTTTACTCGAACTCGAGCTCGATTCTAAGACTTGACTCCAGCTCGAACTTGAGCTCGCTCTTACACTTATTATATAAATATTATTATATAATAATATATATTATTAAAATATATAAAAACTCGAAGCTCGATTAGGCTCGCAAGCTACTCGAGCCGGGTATCTAAGTGCTCAAATTCGATTCGCTCGATAACTCGAGTAGCTCGAGCTCGAGCTCGACTCGACTAAAATCGAGCTGAATTCGAGTTTTACTCGAGTCGAGTCCGAATAACTTGCGAGCACAATTGTATCACTTATACCTTTAGGGTGAGCCACTGTAATCCTGAAAATAGTTAATGAGCTTAAAAAAAAAAAAAAAACTAATATGCTTCCAGTTTTCATCAATTCTAATAAGCTGCTACTTCTGCGAGATGAAGAAATTGAGAAACTGGAAGCAGCTGTGGAAGACACGGAAAATGAAGACCAATACAAAGATTTCTGATACTTTTCTTCTAAACTTAATTCTGGGTTGATAGAATAAAACATTAAAAAGTTTCTCCTTATAGTATTAGGGTTCTAAGGGAAAAGGCCTGTTAGTCTTGTCTAGGGCAAGTTTCTCAATTTCTCAAGATTTTCGAACGGTGATCTGTGGGATTTGGTATTCTTTCATATTTTTGAGTGTTTTCTTCAGGAATTATAATGGCGAATAGTTTAGAGGAGTTGCAGGCGAAACCTAAGTTTACAGAAAATGAACAAGATGAAGTTGTTGTGGAAGGGACCATTGGTGGCGACAAAGGAGATGAAAAGCAGACTTGGCGTCGGCTGGTTGAATCGTTGATGACAAAACGTCACTTTATTAAACATTGTATGGAAATGGAAGATTGTCAAAAACAAAAACAAAAAAAAGTACAGATAACAAGATTTTGATGTATTATTTGTTTTGTCTAGACAAGACTAACGGCCATTTATCAAGCCATTATAAGCTTGTAAAAGTTTTGTTATATTAATTTTTTTTTTTTAGGTTAAAGGTTGACTCAAGTGGTTAAGAATGGAATTTGGGGTTCCGAATTTTCATTAAAAAATAGGCGATTCAAAAATTTTATAGGTAAAAGTTCGCTATATTTATAAATTTTAATAATAAATTTATATTTTGCTTTGATTTTAAAAATGAAATAATTTAATTTGCATATAATCTTTTCTCTATGAACAATTTTTTTTAATACTACATTTTTATTAGAAGTTACAATCATAATAACATTTATATTTTTTAAATTTGGTAATTATGAAAATCATTTTTCTCAAACTAATAAATTATTACAACTAACTAAATTATTTAATAATTAGACTAAATTAATAAATAACATCCTTTTTGCAATTAAGCTAATACCTTACTAGCAAGTTTTGTTTAATTATTAGTAAAGAAAGAAATTTAAAAATAAAACATTTCACGAAATAAAATAAATTTATTAGATATTATTTTTTGTTAAAAAATTTAGGAGTAAGGGTGGTTATCCACTCACAGTTAAGTATACTACTAATCTATTAGTTGAATTTACGAATTGAGTAAAATTTCACATATTAATTTTTTGGAATTTAGATATCGCCAACAAATAAGAGATTTTGACTATTTGAACCTAAATACTTTGCATTTAACATTTGAATCTTAATTACTTATGTCAATCTTTGTTGACAAATAATATTTTTTTTGGCCAATATAAGTAAATAACAAATGAAATGCTTAATTATCATATAATTGATAATTCATATATAAATTTTTTAAATACGCATATCAGTTATAAAAATTAATGATCAATCTTATAAATGATGATTAATATTAATTACTTGATTATTTAAATATAAATTTATTTTAATTTATTTAAAAATATAATATTTTTATATTATAAATAAGATATGCATATATCTTACTTCACGTTTTGGTTATAAATTTCTTATCAAGTATCAATAATTTTGTGCAAATATTCATGCCAAAAAAAAAAAAACTTCCAACTTATTGAAGGTATACACGAGTTAAAATAAATTTTAAAAAAAAAAAATAAAATAAAGATTAAATTATTTGAATTTGAATTCAAATCTTATCACAATTTTTTATGTAATCATTTGATCAAAAAAAGATTGACTATTAAAGCAAGTTTCATACTAATCTAAAAATGATATATGTTGGTGATTGCCGCAAATGGCTATTTAAAATAGTATTAAGTAATTAGAACCACAGAGATTGGGAACTAACCTCTAGAAGACTTTCCTTCTTTTCCTCCTGTATTACATTCCAGCGGCGGTGTGCTGCTTGGAAAAGCACTCGCATAGAGCGAAAAGCTCAACAATCTATCGAGAATTTGTGTTAAAAATGCAGTCCACGGCCATCTTTTCTACCATGTAGATCACCTGAATAATGAAACAGTAGCAATGGAACATTTACAAAAGAACAGAGAGAATAGCATACAAAACTTTCTCGATACAGATTTAATTTTGAGTAAAGTTGTGATATTAAATACTGATTTATGGAGTTATGACACTGATTGTCCAATAGGCATGTTAATAAGCATAAAGGAAAATTTATAAAAAGTTTCAAGAACTTTTAGTCTCAAATGATCATCAAATTAATTAGCATCGGTTGGTCATTTCATGATTAAAGTTATAGTTACTGCAGCTTAATTTCATCAATTAGAAATTTGCATTTTAGTAGGTCATGTCAGGCATTTTAATCAAAAAAAAGAAAGATAGAAATATAATGATACTAGATGAGGTGACGATCTCTAAGTAGGATCATTTTAGATGTTTGGAGTACATCGTTAAGATGGATGGAAGATTGATGGTGATGTGACCCATAAAATATAAGCTGGTTGAAGTAATTGGAGAAACGCTATACGTGTGTTGTGTGACAAATGAATTTCTACATGATTAAAAGGTAAGTTTTACAAGACAGTTGTTAAATTTACATTACTGTATGACACTAAATGTTAAACAATTAAAGGAGTGCATACACAAAAAAAAGTGTAGTAAAAATGTTAATATTGCGATGAATATGTTGATATATAAGAAAAGATAAAATGAAAAACTAGGATATTCGCAAAATAATTAAAGTAGTACCAAACGAAAACAAGATGAACGAAAGTTTTTTACGTTGGTTTGAATACATATAATATCTACCTGTGGATGTTCCAATTAAAAGAGTGAAGACTATGAATGATATAAAAAAAGTCAAGGTTAAGGGAAGCTCGAAAAAAATTTCGACAGAAAAAACTCGGAAAGATATGACGGAGCGAGAATTGAAAAAACACATTACATTAGATAAGAATAAGTGAAAGAAAAATATTCATGTTGATGATTTAGCGTCAATTTGTATGTTGATTTATATAACCTACTCTAATATTGAGATAAATACTCTGTTAATGATGATGTCAGACATATATATATCCATCCAAATTTATTAAAGAATTAATTGATTTTGATCACTTTGGATGCATTTAAATTACAAATAATTGCAGAAAGCGATTCTCTTAAATTGGAAATGCAGCTGAAGAATGAAGCCTCGATACCAATTATTGCATGTTGTCTTCATACTGAGAATTCTCCTCGGATGGATTTAAACTAAACAATTTATTACATTACTATGACATGTATCACAACCACGTTTATGTTGTTTCAAACCGGCCCCAACTAATTTGCGACGTCAACAATAAACGATAATACCATTTGTTTATATACTGTTTATGTGCCGGTGATTGGCTGTCTGAGCATGTCTCCAGCGTTCTCTGTCCGTTCCAAGCTTGGGCCATTCAGAAAAATGTCCAAGAAGTCATTGAATTACAGATTGATTAGCCGTATGGCGAAATCGCCTCTCTTGTCCACCTTTTCGTTTGCTGCTATACTCTTTTTAATCACGTAGATAGCATATTGGCTAACCTTTCCATTTTCGCGACAAACATTTAGACTGGTGTGGTCCTCCGATCTCCAGAGAGGAGGATTCCAGTTGGAGGAGGAGAAGGACAAGTTGCAACGAGTTTGAACAGCTTGCCAGTACCTGTATCTACCACCCAGGAAACAAAAATTGAAGTAGAAACTGAGAATAAAGGTCTTCTAATTCCTCCTTTCAATGCATCGGTAGAAGAAAGAATGGAATGGTTCAGGAGAAAATTGCCAGAATATGAGATTTTCAGGTCGGACGACTTGAAAAAGTAAGTTTCGTAGTCGAATTCTGGAATTCTTGAACCAGGAATATAAATGTATAATTAACATTAATTACTTGATTATTTAAATATATTAAATTTATTTAAAAAATATAAATATTTTTTATATTATAAAAAAAAAATGCATAAATGTTACTTCACATTTTGATTGTAATTTTCTTGATCAATTATCAATAATTTTATGGAAATAGTTATATCAAAAAATAAATAACTCCCAACTTATTTACTGGCACATACTGGTTAAACCAGGTTTTAAACTAATCTACAAATGATATCTACTGCATAAAGTAGCAATTCTCAATGGTGTAGTCAAAGACTAACTGTTGAATTTCTCATATCATTTTCTTTGAAACCTTGAGAAAAAACACACACACATAGAAAACAAACATGGCAAAGAATAAAGACATTGAAGATTAAATTTAGAACCACAGAGATTGGGAACTAACCCCTAAAAGATTTTCCTTCTTTTCCAGCTTGGCAAAGCACGCAGCATAGGGCGAAATGCTCAACAATCGAGCTATTTAGATATTTGTATAAGAAAGGCAGTCCACCTCCATCTTTCCTATCAACTAAATCACCTGAATACCGAAGCAGCAGCAATGGAACATTTACAAAAGATCAGAGAGAATAGCATAACAAAACTTTCTCGATGCAGATTTAACGTTTAAGTAAATTTGTTATATTTTAACAATACAAAGTAAACTTTGATATTAATTACTGATTTATGATGGAGTTATGACAGTAATTATCCAATAGGCATGTTGATAAGCATAAGGAAAATTTGTAAAATGTTTCAAGAATTTTTAGGTCTCTCTACTATTAGAATATCACGATGGATCATCAAATGAATTAGCATCAGCCGGTCAATTCATACTTAAAGTTATATATAGTTACTACAGTTTTTTTTTTTTAATTATTAATTAGAAATTTGCATTTAAGTTGGTCATGTCAGGCATATATTTTCATCCAAATTTATTAAAGAATTAATTGATTTTGATCATTTTGGAAGCATTTAAAATACAGATAATTACTGAGGGCAACTCTCTTCAATTTTAAATGCAGCTGAAGAATGATGCTTCAATACCAAATTGCATATTGTTTTCTTACTGAAGAAAGATCCCCGCCTATCCCAAAACCATATTAATAACTACCTTGAACCAGGCATGTCTCAATCACTTTCTATACCCATTCCCAATTTGGAGACCCTTTTATACTTGGATACATTCATTTCTGATGTATCCACGAATATCCTCCTCAGATGAATTTATACTAAAACTTTGTTACATTATTGTGACATTATTTTACCACTACCACGTTTATATTGTTTCAAACCGGCCCTGACCAACTTGCGAAATCAACAACAAACGACAATCCCATTTGTTTATATATTGTGTATGTTCCAGTAATTGGCGGTCTGAGCATGTCTCCAGCTTTGAGGAAAATCTGTGTCCGTCCAGTGCTTAGGCAATTCAGAAAAATGTCCAAGAAGTCATTGACTTACAGATTGATTAGCCGTCTGGCGAAATCTCCTCTCTTGTCCGCCGCTTCGTTTGCCGCTATACTTCTTTTTATTTATGTAGATAGCCTAACGTCTTCCCTTAACACTGAAAACATTAACAGTGGAGAAGTTCTCCCATCTTCTCAGACGAATAATCCAGTTGGTGGTGGAGGAGGACAAGTTGCCTCGAGTTTGAACACCTTGCCAGTAGCTGTATCTAGCACCCAGGAAACAAAGATTGAAGAAGAAAGTGAGAATGAAGATCCTCTAATTCCACCTTTCAAGGCCTCGATAGATGAAAGAATGGAATGGTTCAGGAGAAAACTACCGGAGCTTGATATTCTCAAATCAACTGAGTTGAGTGAGAAATTCCATGGTCGGGTTTTGGAATTGTTCAACAACAATTGTTCAGCTCAGTTCTTCATGGTGTGGCTTTCAACAGCGCGGTCCTTTGGACATAGAGAGTTCTTGGCGGTGGATAGTCTGTTCAGCAGCTCACCTGATGGATGCTTGATGATTTTGTCAAGCTCCATGGACACCCCAAAAGGGTACAGGATCCTGAAGCCACTCATTGATCGCGGATTTAACGTTCTTGCAGTCACACCAGACGTACCCTTTCTAGTCAAGAACACCCCAGCTGAAGCGTGGCTTGATGACTTGAGGAGTGGGAATATGGACCCTGGTTCAATTCCTTTATTCAACCATCTTTCTAATCTCATCAGGCTGGCTGTTTTGTACAAGTACGGAGGAGTTTACGTGGACACAGATTTCATTTTCTTGAAAGATTTGTCAGGGTTGAGGAATGCCATTGGTGCACAAAGTATCAACCAGGTAACCAAAAAATGGACCAGGATAAATGGTGCAGTTATGATCTTTGACATCCAACATCCTGTTTTGTTGGAATTCTTGAAGGAATTTGCGACAACTTTTAACCCAAACCGGTGGGGCCACAATGGGCCATACTTGGTTTCCAGGGTCTTGGAGAGATTACGAGAAAACACTGAATATGACATCAACATTTTCCCACCAAATGCCTTCTATCCAGTGGATTGGATTAAGATAGCCAAGCTGTTTAAGAAGCCAGAAACGGAGGCAGACTCGAAATGGGCAGATAACACACTGGATGAAATAAACGGCGGCAGCTATTTAATTCACTTGTGGAACAAGAGAAGCAGAGAATTGAAGATAGAGGAGGGAAGTGTCATGGCAAGATTGATTGCAGATCACTGCAATGTTTGCGAGAACATATACGATTCTTGAAGGAAATTCGGCCGAGGAACTCTTTATACGATGCCATCCTCCCTTCAAGAGTAGCAAAATCAAGAAAAAGGCCTTATTTTTTTTTTATGAACAATTTCGTATACTATACTTTGATGCTTGAATAAGCTATGATTCAAGTGTAGCGTGTAGTAAATAGTTTCTTTCATCACTTGTTATTTTTTCAACCATTTATTTATTTATTTTTCATTTTTTTTATGTTTGCAATGCAGAAACGAAACAATTATTTGATTCCCTGAACAGTCGTTAGAGATAATGCCTCTTGTGAAACATGATCTGCATATGGCATTCATTCTCTTCTTGTATTAGTTTTCTTCTCAAATACAAATGAAATTGCTTAATTTAACAACAATCCGTCCATTATTCTGAGCCTAGCAATCAAAATTCAGAATCCAATTAATATGGAAATGCTAGGCAGTTTTCCACAGTCGCCAAATGTGCACCAAGCTCTCCTAGGCCAACAAAGGCAAACAAACCTAGCCATTATTCCAGCATCCAACCCATTCCATAAGCATCAAGAAAATATTTCACCCCAGGGTGACAACTTTCCCAACAAAGAAACATGTGAGCATAGGAGCAGCAATAAGGTATTGGAAATGTAATGAGAATTGTCATTTCTTGATTAATTACAACTTGTAGCAAAATAGAAACGTCTTATTCATAATTAAAATTGCTATTGCATGATAAAATCACTTGGATAAAATGACTAAAAAATGCTGATAGTGGCCTTTGATAAAATATGTATGCTGATCATTAGATCACCCTGCCAGAGGCCCAGAATGGCTCAGGCCTTATGTTTTGTTGATGGATAAAATATTTGAGACAAGGTGAGAGAAATTTGTGAAGGGAATGGAGCGGCAAAGCAAATTGGGAATGTCCTTTCCAATTTCTTCTAATTCTGATTTTCTAATTTTGTAATATGAAAAGTACAATTATGTCAACATAATGGCATTATCTCCTTGTTAAATCATGAAATTTTTGTCAGACACAGTGGCATGTGAAGAAAATGTGTGACAATCTATCGTTAATGATTTGCACCATCTATAGTATGAAAATAGTCATGATTGATGTGTATCTACAACTCCATTAAACAGAGTGATTAAACGAGTAGAAAATGCACCTGGTTATAACCTGGCATCGCTATAATTTTGCTTCACAATAGTCAATTCAACAGCCACCCTCATGTAACAATTCAGTAATTTTAGTTGTCATAGATTTATTATGGTCATGTTTCATTTTCATAAGCAGTCATAGAAGTTTACCACTTTTCTTAACCCAAAATTCATAAGCAGAGAAGAACTCATACAGAAGGGAGTTAACAACTGCAAATACAAGATACCCAAGTTGTTCAATTTTAAGAATTACAAGGGAAATAAGCAAATTAACCATAGTGGTTTAGTTGTTAATTAGAAAAAAGAGACTCATCAATTTCAATCTTGATCTTCTCATCATCATCGAACTTATCTTTTCTCCGAGGAGATGGCGGAACTGTAACTCTTGATGGGCCTCTCCCCTTCTTGTCCCTAGGCCTCGCCTGTTCAATTTTATTCAAAAAAAAAATCAAAATCAAAATCAATTTCCATTATCGACAACCTTTCAAGTTTCACCATGGGAATGGTACTTACATTGCCAAAGGAGTGGTTAAAGAGCTTCCCTCTCTTTGTTTTCTTATCCCCTCTACCGCAGTACACTGAAAGCCAAGTAAAAACCAAAATTTTATGATCTTCAAAAGAAACCCAAGAAAAAAGAACTAGTAAGAAATCGCTGTCCTTTTAGTTACCATAGAGGATTGAAGGAGAAGAAGCTGCAGAAGGTGAAAGTTGGGAAGTTGAAACTGAAAAGGAAGTTCCGAGAGTTTGCGAATGAGAATAGGAAAAACGAGAAAAGGAAGAAGGATTGAGAGAATGAGCAGGGACTGGAGCAGCTCCAAGTAGCATTGACGCCATGGTTCCTTTTCGGGTTCGAGGATAAGTTAATCATAAGCCTCATATTTGTGGCATTTATCTTGTTCCAGTTTAGCCCAATCCCGACATTTCCTTGTCTGTCCAAGCCCAGTTCAGGTCTAGAGCCACTTTAAGCCTTTAAGCTCTTATTTTAGCTGGGAAGTTAAAATCAATGGCCCAAATTAATATGTGGAAACTGGTAAGGTCCATGGCCGAGATTACCCATTGCAAATCGGCAAATTGCATGCTTAATTCTTTGTTTTTACTCAAAGGGACAAGCAGTTTTTTTTTCTTCTTTTTTTTATAAAATTCCTCTAGTTATAATCTAAGAAAGCTGAAATACCAAGTAATTGAAGACAAGATTTGGATCTAACTACTTCTGAAACTACAGCTTTCACATGCAAATAGTATGCCAATCTAAGGAAAGAACTTGCTTACTGGTAATCTACCTTTAATCTTAAAGTACCTTAAACTAATCCTTTTAAGGATGCTTTTATCAGAAGCATTTTATTTTATTTTTTACTACAAAGAGTTTCCTGCCGGAGCAGATGATAGCTCTAGGAATCATGGCACTGTAATCTATGGACAAGGTGCCTTGCTAAGAAAGGATACAATTCGTTTAAGAGGCTTAAGCTGGAATTTGGGGAACAAATAAGCTTATTATATTTGCCATTAGAATGCTTTGGATATGGTCAAGTAGAAAAAGATTGGAACTGAACTCAATCTTAGGACTGCCCAAATATTCCTTACAAGTTAAGACTGACAGCTTTGAGTAACCTAACAAAACTTTAGCTATTTGTGAAAATTATGAGTTAGATATCTTGCTGCTTTTCAATTTTCCTTATTAACCTAATTTTAATGATTTTCGACCCATTGTCAAGAAAATTATACTTCAACAAAAATTTTGAGATTTCTTAACTGGTTTTTAATTTTCATAATGAATTAAAACAAAAATATCTATTAATTAAAAAAATATTAAGAGCAAATTCTACATTTTTTAAATATAATAGAAGCATTTGATTTAGATAGACTTGACAATTCATGTCGATATAAAAAATAAAAAATTTTATTTTTAGCTCTTACTATAATTATGTATAAGTTTTACTTAGTTTTAACTCGTGTCACATTTGTATCATTCGTATCTTTTTATTCATGTTGTTTTCTTATTGTATAAACGTGTAGTGTCAATGATTGTCAAGTTTAAGTTTAAAGATAAAAATGCATATTTAGATATTTGAATTTTTTTTTGTGTAACCACAAGTGTACTCATCCTTTTTACGATTTGAGATAAATCTTGTTCGATCATAAGTCCCTTTTTGCTTCTTCCAACCAATCGTCGGTAGATATTTTAAATTTTAAACTTGATAAACTCTTATAGTTTATAAATGAGAATATGATCATTTGAATTAATAATCAAAATAAAAAAAATTCTACAATTAAACCATTCTTTAAATTACCTAACTCATATTGTTAATTTATTTATGTGAAGCATGAAGATAAGCAGTAAGTATAAAGGAAGATGGAATCCTAAGATTCCTTTCAATCAAGATCAATTTTGTAAGATTAGAATGATAATAAATAAAATATCAGCATCAAATATAGAGTTGATGAAGTAAGCATGTGTTAGATTTGGTCAATACCAATAAGATCTTATTGGAACCAACTCTCCCACATGAATCACAAAATATGCCATTTTTTTCTTTACCTAATCATATGAAAAAAGAAGCCAACAATACCAAACCGGGTTATGATGACTTGCTTCGAATTACCACTAGAAATTCGGTAAAAGCCTAATCATGCAACTTGTTCCCATTGTCTTGTCAGCAATAGTACAAAGGAAATTTTAAATTAATTAGTTCTAATCAAACTTTGATTACTCAGTCAGCACTGTCAAATAGGGACATTTTCACACTTTCTCTTTACAAATTCTAAAGAAACAGCAAGAAGACACCATCTATCGGCTGCATGTGCTAGAAAAAAAAGAAAGAAGAAATTGAACACCAATGAAGGAAGATGGAAATTATTAGTTAATTTAATTATAATTATAATTACAATTATAGGCTTTTGATTAGATATGAAATCACATGAGATAAGCTTTGTGTTCACATGTGATATTTAAGGAGGGAATATTTAGGAGTGAAGAGTGGCACGTTACGAACAGATGAGCCACGTGCAACCCATGTGAACGCGGGGCGGGTCCACGGCCCACTCTCCTCCACAGAATCTATTGTCAAGAGGTCTACTAAAGCATGTCCAAGTGCAATCTTTGAAGTCAAGCCTACTCTCTCAATAAAATTTTTAAAAAAAAAAGGCAAACACCACACCCTTTGATTTTTTTTTTTTTTTTCATTTTATTATGTTATACTTTAGGAGCCAATGAAACCATGCTTAGCGAAAACAAAGAAGCCCTGGACTTCATCTAAGTGTAGGTTTAAGTCTAATTTAGTTATTTGTTGATTTACTCAATTTAAGTAAAATGTTTTTTATAATTACCAATTTATGTAATATAATATTTGATTATTATTATTATTTTAAATGAAAATATAGTACTTGAAAAAATTATACTTTGGAAACATGACAGTAGTAATAATAGAAATTGCACAAAGATATTACAAAAGTTTAATTGTCTAAGAAAGGCAGGCAAAATTTTTATATTATCCCAACAAAAGAAGGGTAAGAAATGAGGGAGAAAGCTTAAACATGTAATATATATTATATGATTTAATTAGGCCTATGCTTTGATAGCAAAGGAATCATCACAATTTAACACACTGTTTTTAATTATAAACTAGTTTAAGGGGGAAGAAAAAAATAGAAAGAAAAAAATAAAAAGCAAAATCCAGCAAACATCACATGTAGGGGAGATATTGCTATCTCCCCATGTATGATACAAGATATGGAAAAAAACAGGGAATTCATATATCGGGGTTTGTTTCTTCTTTTCTTTTTTTGTTCCCCTCTTTTTAGTTGAATTCAGGTTGAGTTGTTGATCATGAGTCAGCTCAGTGGTGCTGTGCAGCTGCTGCTCCTCCTGCTGGTGTTGGAGGCTTGCACTGATAGCACTTAGCAAACAAACCGAAAGTGTCAATTTGCCTGATGAAGTTGGTCATGCTAGCCCATCCACCGAACCCAAATCCAACCACCAGAACCCAAACCACAATGAAGGCGTTGAATGCATACATTGCAGTCCAGCTTGGCATGAAGAATGGCGGCTTTTCTGCAGCATTCTGCCCAGAAGAAAAGAGAAATTAAACTCCCTACGTCCAAATTCCAATCGTGGTGTTTTCAAGTTTACAAAAAGTTGGTCAGGCAAATCAGTCAATTGGGTTGGCATTTGTTGACAAAAACTGGGACTAACTGCTAGAGACCTAACTGGAAGGAAAAGAGTCAAGTCAGCCAGCTCATCCAAGACATAGTACAACACAGCCACTGTAGCATATAACTAAATGAAAATGACATTGCAACCATCCAACTCTTCTCGTCATGTATCCAAATCCAAGCATTAAATGCTTTTGTACATTTCCTGCAGACTCACCCCCCATCCTCTCTCACCCCACACAATTGGCCTAGGCCACAGCTACTGTGGAATAATGTGGGAATCCTCATCAATCCTTCTGGAGTGCCCACTTCAATTTTAAAGACCAACATACCCCTAATAAATAAAGATAACTGCAGCTTGAACCACACAAAAAGTTATCAAACGGGCAGTAGGGGCCTGTGAGACAACAAGCTAGTGGACCCTTTGTGGCAAAAAATAAAAGAAATTTACCTGTCGAGCTGAGGCTTTTCTGTAGGTGAGCATATGGGCTAAAGATGGGATGATGTAGACGGTGAAGCTAACCAGAAGAGCACCGACTGCAGAGTTTATGGGGCCAAAGAATGGGAAGATGATCGCCAGGAACCAGATTGGAATCACCACCGGTAGCCTTGCCAGCGCCCTCAAACAAATGCTTCTGGTGTCATGCATCCCTATTACTTTCTCCCACACGAAGTACAACGGAGTACAAGCAAACCCAAATGTTATAAACTGCAACCATTTCATTGAAATCACAGTGTTAATTTTACTATTAAAGCCATCATTACACGTTCAAATTAACTAAAGTGGTTGGTTTAAAATAGTAGTGCTAGTACTTTAGGAGCTAAGCTGCTCCCAAAATGCCTAGCAAACGATGATTAAAATAATGTCAACTGTGGAGTAAAAAAAAAAAAAAAAATCATTTGGAAGTGAGCTAAACCTGGTGAATAAGCATTAAGATGACGGCGGCGTCACGGAAACCGGACTTGGGAAGGAGAGAGAAGGCATTAGCATGGTTGAGCAGCTCGTCCCCGAATGCCCAGTAGACGGCAGAAGCGGATGGAATAGTTAGGGTAAAAACATAAACTGTGGCCAACAAGTATATGTACTTGAATTTTTGAGGCTTCCACATTGCATGCATGATTTCACTGAAAAGAAAAAAAAAAAGAAAAAAAAATCCTTCAATCAAAATTTGTTTTTATTACCTAAAATACAAGGTTAAAAAGTAATAAACTTTTGTTCAAAAATCAAAAGTGGTAATGTTCACAGACTAACTTGCGTTAGTCTATAGTTAGTCGATTTGGAAGTATACCTAAATGGCCAAAATGCCCTCAAGCCATTGGATGCGAAAGTAACAACAGCCAGGGGAATTAGAACTGACGCTTTCTACTTTTTTAGTATTTTTTGGGTGAATGAACTATGCTCTAGTGAGCCTATGATAGAGAAATTATGGTACGGGTAAAGACAAAGGAGAAAAGACTAAACTAAGGTCAAAATCAAGCTGCTACAGGGAAAAACAATTAGCAAATAGTTGAACATATGTTCATTCTACTGTTCAATTTTCCTAGAGAAATGGAGAAAGGAGGAGGGGGGATTCTAATGTTTGTTTCCGAGCAAACAAAAATATTTCTGTTTCATGATTTTGTCTGGGTCTCGAACCCCGAGATGGCCGGCAAAAGCTGCAAAGAGAAGCCGTGTAGAAACAAGAGAAACAAAGAAGAAAGGGAAGAGTGAAATCAATATTATTCTTCCAAGTCGTGAAGGATAAAGCTTACACAGTCACAGCGTGTCCGCCGAAGGTGTAGAGAATGTTGGTGGCTCCGGTGAAGTAGAGCACTAGCTTTGTTGGACCGCTGTGAGTCACCCCCTCAGCCTGAGCAGCAGAAAATCATACGTAAAGAGAAGTGAAAACCATTTAAAACGGTTGCTGCATGGAGAGGAAGATCATGGCCGTTAATTTGTCGGTTTTAACTTTTTTTTTTTTACCTGGCCGTGAACAAGGGCAGCTATGGCCATGTACCAGGCCGTATAGGTGGTCATCCCAAGACCTAGAAAAGACCAAATACGATAGTTGTGAAAGGATGGTATGAACACTGTGGTTGCGCAGCAAGCTCCAAAAATATAGGTCCATGTCCTCTTGTCCAATTTGTCGTTGATGTAGTAAATGTTACTGTTATCAGACAGACAAGTAAAAACAATGGTTAAAAAATAAAGAAAGAAACCCAGTTTCAGAATCTGCTTAAAATTGATGTTAAGTCAAGAAGAAAGATCGATACTAACCTTGCACAAGCTATAAGTTGTATGACAGATCCGAATAAGAGGAATGTGCAGTTGAAGGCAAGTCCAACTGCCTTCCAGTATGGACCCAGCAACCCATCAAGCACTTCAAACCACTGCAATCCGAAACAGTGTACTAGTTGGTAACTTTTCTGTATATTTGAGATCGCTAAAAGGGATTTGCTGAACACAGTAATGTTTCGAGATATTTTTCTAGGGTTCTGCTAAGGAAGATTATGTATAAGAGTTGGTGGTTGGTTTCAGGTTTCTGGACAAGGAACACAAACCTGGATGACATGGTTCTTGAAGCTGGCGTTCTCCTTCTCCTTCCTGCTTCTATACTCTATATAGAGCACACTGATGAGATATGCAGTCCAACTTCCCATCAGTCCATAAAATACCTGAAGCAGAATTCCTGACAGCATACCCAATTGAGAGAAGGAATAGGGCAGTGTTAAGAGAACTTGTGCCACCTGTAAGGAAAACGGAAGAAGAAAATTGTGACTACTAAGAGAAACAATGATGAGGCAAAGTAATAGTTGAGGATAATTGGGTAATGGGTATCGGAGAGTGTACTTGATTGGAGGCGCAGCTGAACCAGGCATCCCAAGCAGAGCCACCATGCCAGAGGAGGCTCGTAACACTAAACATTGATTGTTCTTCTTCTTCTTTTCCTTCATCTCTGGTTTCATGCTCCGTCTCGCTAAAGTTGGAGACTATTGCTTCTTCTGCTTGCTTCTGAGGCAACATTGTCTTCGTTCTTCTGTAAAGGCAACGTCTAAATCCTTGTAGATCTGAACACATAAAAGACAGTCAATGAGACAAAAACTATAATCAAACGAGCAGCCCCAAGAAAACGAAAGTTAATAATACCCCAGATCCAAACACCCACAATTTTTTCCAAAACGTAGAAAAAGATAAACTAAAACTTCCATTCCATGGAAATACCAAAAGAAAAGAAAGGAAAAATAAGCAAAAAGTCAAGTGAGTTGAGAACAAAAAGGAAAGAGTGTTATTATGTTTTACACAAACCAAACCAAAGAGAAAGAAACTCCCCCCAATCCCCAGTACTACCACTTTCAACAAACCTTGTTCTGAGTTGTCTCTTTCGTGTAAAAGATTGAAGAAAATCAAACAGAGAACTGTCAATGACCCAAATGAGTGCGATTTAAAGACTGTCCTTTGCTTGAGTTGATCTATCACCTTTATTTTCTATCCTTCTCAACAATGGAAACAAACAGGCTTTGATACAGTATTATATCTAAATGGAAAAGGAAAAGCCGAATAGGGTAGCAGGCAGAGTTGGATTATGCAATAAGAGTTTAAGAATTCTCCATTCCGAGAACTGGCAGAGAGAGAGAGAGAGAGAGAGAGAGAGAGAGAGCTTTAAATGCCTCCCGGAATAATTGCCTCAAAACTCCAGCTCCGAATCTCTTTACCTTCCTCCTCTGTCGAGAAAAACTAATCTCTAGTCATAGACTCACAGTAAAAGCTCCTCACTTTAATGTAGCCACCAAATTGCTCTGCTGAAAAAAAACAGCAGCGCCGTACCCAAAGACGGCGAGACCTTAAAAGCAGAAACAAAAATCTCTCACTCCTCGCTCACCTCACCCCCCGATTCTATGGTCTTCGCAGTTGTTGAACAAAAGACCCTTTTTCTCCTATGCAACTACTACATATATATATATATATATATAAAAAGTAACACTACACTGTCATCAAACAGTACACACTATTTTTTTTTTTCGCTTTGAAATTTCCTCTACCCCAACAGCGAGGAGATAAAGGTGGTTTTTTTTTTTTGGAGGAGTTTGAAAGAAAAGAGTGAGAGTGATTAAACCCGAATTCCCTGTGTATTCCACTTCTGATTCGATTCTTGGGTCTTCTGTTTTGGTGGGTAAGAGAGAATTAGAGATCTAAGCGACTGAGACGTTGTTCTGATCACAAAGAGACTCGACCTAACCAAAGACCTTTGCTTTTTATAGCCCTTTAGAAACTTTACACCAACGGCAAAAGATATCTAATCTATCTACATTCTACATTCTACCATTAATCAAAGTTTTCATCTTTACTTTGTTCTTTTACCTGACTCTCTGTCTACAGTTTGCTTGTATTTATGTAACAAGTGCCTGACCGCCCGGATAATTTATTTCTACCTCAGACCTTGTTTCCAAAGCACTTAAATTTATCTGCTTTTTTTTTTTATTTAATAAATGCTGCTGCTGCTGCTGCTGCTGTTGCCTATTGCCTAATCTGAAACCTGAAAGCTCAGATCGAAATCCAAATCTCAGTCAACAATTCCGGGGATTCATTTTTCCCAGTTTAATTCTTTTATTTTTTATTTTTTTATTTTCTAAAGCTGGCTTCAGAGTTCAGAGTCAGACTTCAGGTATTGAATTTTAATTGATCCAAGCCTTCATCAAACCTCCCTTCCCTACCCCACTTAATTTGACTGACTCGTGCAATTCACTTACCTGAAGAAACTCTTGGACAAATAGGGGTGATTAAACACGCTTATGAATGGCGTGTGGTGGTAACACATTAGCAAGTCTCCCATCAAATATACGATGAGGATTTTTTTTTAATAATGGACCACCACCTAGCCCAAACCAACCGCTGAAAATGGAGGCCCATTTTTACTTTCATTTATTTTCTCTTTTTTTGGGAAATTAATAATTAAAGTATTTATTAAATTTGAAAAAAAAAAAATGAAAATGAAGTCAATATCGGCGCGGCCGGTGAAATGAAAGTTCGTAATGGAAAATGGCTGAAGCCGAGCCGAGATGGACCCGCCACAATGCGGCACGCTTTTAAAGGAAAACACGCGCACAATGAAGCCTTATAAAACCCCACATTGCGGACGGCTCATGATATAAATATGCACCAGTCGGCCGGCTTGGTTGTGGCCCATTATGAATGCTTGGACCCGCCCCTCATTAGCTATGCAATTCAACTTTTTATTTTCTTCGCCCTTCCAATTCTTGGATTCTCTTTTCCATTTACTAAAATAAAAAAATAAAAAAAAATTCCACGCAATTCATTGACAATTTGACATGCATAAAATCTGTATTTATTCAGAAGAATAATTGTTGAAAACAAATGTTTGAATACTCTTACGTGAAATAGATGTGATGATGAGAATCTTTCCTTATTTGAAAAATAAAGTTTATAAATTAATATTAACATGAACTTAAAATAACTAATAATCTTCGCAACATAAGGATGATCATCATAATCCCAACTCATATATTGTTAAAGACATATTATTTAATCTGTTACAAATGTTATGTCATAATTATGAAAGATATATAATTAATAAAGGTGGTGACGGTGGCAATGAAGGTGGTGGGGGTGGAGATGGTGGTGGCACCATGGTATAGGGGCGGAGGAGAGTCCATGTAAAATGGAAGAAATGTTAGTGATATTCCATACAAAACACCCATTTAACATCCATTCAAACGGGGATTTGTCGGCTTGGTGAGTGCTCTGACCTTGGCCCGTTCACCCACTTGAAAATAAAAATTCCCCTCAAGTTTATCCCTCACTACTTTTGCCTCTTTTTTCTATCTCCCTTTGAGCAAAGTGACTAAACGTTTTGACTAATAAAGTGCACGTAGTTGTGAAGGGTGGGATCGATGAAGAAGCAATCCGAAAAGCAGCCGTTTCGATTTTTCTTTTGTCAAACCATAAAAAATTGTAATAAGATTTTTAACAATGGAGGGATATATGATATTTCCTTAGTGGGAGAAGTAATGATTAGTGAATAGATTTTGACGCCCCTTGCTTTGGTCTTTTCTATGAGCATAAAAATTCGGAGCATGTACCATCCATGGCCCTCACATGGGTCCCGGCACTTGCGTTTCTCTCCCACATTTGCCATCTCTACTTCTCATTTCGCCCCCTTTGGTTTGTCGAAAAAATATTCTTCCATTAATCGATGGGTGCGAAAGTGTTTTCAAGATTATCGCAGATGTTATAATAATCATATAAATTGTGCAACTTTTGATCTTTTTATCATTCATTCATGTAGGAAAACAAATCCTTCTGTCATGTAAGATCATAGACAAACTTGTGATTAACTAAACTACCGCGAATCCAGATTGAACTCATGCAATTTTCAATGATTCCAGCAAATTGAACTGAGTTAAAAGCCATTGCAATGTTTTGTTTCCGTTGAGAGGGCAGTGGTGGGTGTTCCTTATAATGTCAATTTTTTTTCTTAATCCTTTTAGGTATCCTATATTGTCAAGCTGGGAAAGGTTACTTCAATATGAGAAGTACTTGGTAATTTTGTCGGCCAAACTACTGAATTAATGAACAAGGTTACATGAACCTTGACTTAAACTTTCATGGGGTTTAATAATGCAATCATGAATTATTGCTTAGTGGATCTTTTGCTACAATACTTTACTATTAGGTCCATTCTTTTATTTTTTGAAAAACCCATTTTGAAAACAATGGAATCTTAAATTAAATAGACGAGGGGTTTTAGCGGGGCTCAGAATATCAACCCAAAGATGGAAAATACCTTTTTTCGGCTTAGGGTTAGTGCCGTTTGGGGTCACTCGATGACTATAATGAATAATCACTTGGCCTCTTTCACTTTTATGGACATCCATGTAGGACTCACCAGAGCCCCTTTCACGAAAATATTAGTCATTTAGCAATTGACATGGTTTACCTATTAGTCTATTACACACATGACAAGAAATATAAGGAAAGATTCTATGGGATTCAATTTCAAGTTCTTAATTAGTACAATTAATCATATATAAGCTAATTAAGTTAATTAATTGCATCTTTAATTTGATTAAAAGAAGATGAAATTAAATTAGACGACTTTGATTATGTGCCTCTTAGGGCTTGTCGAAAGTCAAGGCAAAACCGCAAAAGTCTAATTAAAATGGTTATTACCAACATTAACTTTGAGAAAGCTCCCCCACTCTCTCATCACTCTTCTTATTTCACTCCATAAATTGCAGCATTAACTATGATTTGTCCTTGAATGATTGGAATTATAAAAACGTCATTGTCATGCATGTAACGTCTAATTCAACATTGAAATATTAGGAAGATTTGTTATAATATATGTAGTTTATAAGATTTTTTTTTGTAAAAAAAAAGAAAAAAATTAACAAAATTTTGACGTAAAAATAAAAAATACTTCATAAATTAAGTGCGAATCTTCACAATGTAATAGAAAACTTATTCCAACTCTGAAGAAAACCGCAGCTATAGAGCACTGCACTCGTTGGCAAGGAAACTAAAACCAATATCGGCTTACCCCATTTATTAACTTTCAAAGGAGTACATGAAATGGACATGATCCATCAAGCCTTGCTTCTTCCACTTGAACAAGGTAACCTCCCCAACAGACTACCAATGATGTATGTATGGTTGTAAGTTCAAACACGTTGTCCAGTTCTTTGGTGGTCCATTTTCAGCTTTCAATTACACCTGATTCAGTAGTGGGATTGAATAGTTTTTTATTTGCATTCATTTCTTTAACGACTTCCAAATTAATTTAATTACGAAACAAATGACGTTCGAACGTATTTGATGGTGATGTATCTCAAATTAATTAACTTTTAAATTAATATAGCTAATTAATAAAGATAATCAATCCCATAATTTCTTTCACTATGTCCTATTCCATTCTGTAAGTAGGGGCTGTTTCATTCTTTTTAAATTATTATGGTGAAAAACATAAATTCCTCACAATAGACGTCTAGATTTTAGGCTATAGTTGTAGTGTGAAAGGCAGAAATTATTTTAATGTGAGCCTTAGAAATTAGTATAATTATTATAAGCAGCCAAATTAATTGTCAAACTAAGTTTTCAGGGAGAATAATGAGATGGGACATAAGTACCATATGCTAAGCCACAGCACAATTGTCTATCCTTTTCATATCTTCAATAATTCCCATATCTCCCGCTTCTTGCAACCCATATATAATATTTCAAGCTGAATTATTGCAACCCTTTAAATTATAAACTACCACTACTATAATTTCATTTATCAACCAAAAAAAAGGAAAACACAATAAGAGAAAAGAAAAGAAAAGCAGAAAACTGTCAGTTTTCGGACAGAGTTTTTTTATTTAATTCCCAGAATGGATTGGAATTAGATGATTTGGTTAAGGAACCAGAGCTTTATTAAGAGTCTGAAGGGGTCATATTCTAAATTAATTAATCATTAATTAGTGGAAAATTAGAGACGGAGATTAAGAATATAGTTAAGGATCCAAATCTTTAATCAGAGTTTTGCAGATTAAAAAAAAAAAGGAAAGAATATTGTTATGGCGTTTAATAATTGGTGATAATTGACTAGACGATACAAAAGGCAAAATTCGGATAAGAGACGAACCATTGCTGTGGCATGGGGCTTAAATAATGGGACCTTCAAAGGGAAATTGATGTGTAAAGCAAGGCCCAGTATAAATATATTATTTTGTACCAAACTGTCAAGTCTCTTTGGGGGAGTCATACTATATATCAAAGCTATAAATGGCTCCTTATCAACATACTTTGCTCTCAACTCCACAGTGAAGCATAACCTTTCGTTTTTCATTGGAATATCAATACTTAAACTATGATCAGTTTGCTTTCAAGATTTATTGTTCCGATTATATACTTTCTATGGAAGGTGTAAAACTGATCAATCCTATTTACGTTTGCTTTGATTTATCACAATTTTTTTTTTCTTTCTTATTATTATTAAAAAATTTAATACGATATAAAAATGATGAAAATAATTAAAATTATGAAAAAATATAACCTGTTAAAATTTGATAAAAATATAAAATTGATATATCATGCATGGGTCATATTAAAAAGAGTCTCATGTCAGGCATGTCAGTATTATAAGCAATACTTGTTTGATTAGAGTTAGCGTGTTGATTTTACACAATGGATCGATCTAAATTGAAAAGCACGGGCATGGGGACTTGTGTCTATTGCGAAGGAATAGTCTACTTCTATGGAGAATTTAGGGCCTACCAAGAAAGGGAAAAAACTGAGAAGAAGCTTGATGATACTCTATCAAAATCATCTCAAAGCAGATTGATGAGCATCGAAATAACTAAACATAAGGGTGTACGTGGTGCAGCAATTCATGCTTCATGGGGATGGATTAATTCCAGTTGGAAAATTTTCATTCCATATCTAGGCATCACTTCCGGAGGGTCCCAAACTCTCATAACAGCCATGTGAATGCCCCCGCCCTCACACACACACATTCCATATATATATATATATATATATATATATATATATATATATATATATATATATATTTATATTCTACTTGGTGTGCAAACATCAGCATGACGATTCTGGCAATGGGAAAGGAAAGAAATTGCTTTGTTGTTGTATTAATCAAAAGCATGGTAAGTTGTGAAATGGTCATGATGAAAGCAAAAATGGATTCATTGATGCAATAACAATGGAAGAGAAATTGATTAGAAAGATTGGAGTGAAATGAAAAAGGTGAAACTTGTGGGTTTCTAAGTTCCCAAAAGTTTTCTCTTGGGTTTGTATCTGCAAATTGTCATATGATGGTGTGGATATGTTTAAGTAAAGTGAAAGCGTCTTGAGGCTTCTTCGCTATAATCTTTATAGCTTCCTCCTTTGTTTTTTTCTTTCTCTATCTCTTCAGAATCTTTTTCCACTATTGGTGGGGTTAAGGACCTTGCCACATGATGGTTTCACTCTTCTCTTAAGAGAACAATTAATTATATTAGAGTCTTAATTGTTAATTTCTTATAATTTTAAAAACAAATATATATTAAAGTTTTAATTGAATTATATTCAATGAATTGCAAAACAAGATTATTTTATATAAAAAATTAAATTAATCATGATTGGAACAAGCTTATTTTACTGTAATTAATTAGTACTAAGTATATAAAATATACCCAGAATTGATTTAGCTATAAGGTTGAGATAGAGAAAGGTATATAAAGTACATATGAAATTAAGAATTGATCCAAGTGAAGCCTTCAATTGGTGGGGTAAGAGAGGAAATTGCGTGGCTAACATAAAGCATGGTATCTCTCATGCTTGATACAGTGATATTGTTTAAGTAATTATAGCTGACAAGACAAAGCAGTAGACATATAAATATATATAATTTAGCTAGAATTTATAATATCTGATAATTATGGAGGAATCGGGCAAAGGATTTCTAGGTTGGATAAAAATTTATTATTTAATTGCAAACCAAGACTTTCTTTCTTAGTTTAGGTAACCGCCTACGGAGGCGGCGCCACCGTTTCTTTCACCAGTGGGATTTTTCCCGATGCCAAGATTACAGCGACAAAACCTGTTCGGAATTTCACCATTCCGAAGCAACAGTTGTATATCTGTTCACTTTTAATGAAACCCCACAATTCGAAAACTTCGAGTAAAATCATATAACTTTGACTTTATATTATATCTCTCGATTTTCTACGTTTCATAAGTTCATGCCCCCATGGCTTATGTATTATGCTTCAAATTTCATCAATCTTTGGAACAACTTGATTCAGAAATCCATGCGTCGCAACATGCATGTTTCATGAATCCAATATCTGATATGGTAAAAAGAAAAATAAAATAAAACAAAAATCTAGTACTCAAACGAGAGTGATGCACGTTACTTAAAGGGTCAAACCTCGACTGCCATTTGATAATTGGTTAGTTTGAGACGCCGAAATTGTGGAAACAAAGATTGTTCATAATTTATTTTATTGATGAACTTTACTCGTGTCATTGCAATTTTAAAAAGAGGCAGTGATCTCCAATGAGAATTCCTCTAAATTGTTGAGTCAACGATGGGTTTCTAGACCTGCAACAGCACCTAGTAATTAATCAAATCATGTTTCATATGTGATGAGCATTGAGCATACTGAATTATAGGCTCCACTCACAGAACGAAATGACTGATGGTAGGTACAATTCCAAGTAAATGATAATTGATAACACGCATGTACTTTGCATGACAAATGTGCATAAAGTCCGGTAAACATTAACTTCTTCCATCCTTACTATTTTTTATATATAATAAAAATACTAAAGGCAATTGCTTATGTCAATTTTGATTATTAATATTCATAACCATGCGTATAACGCTTATAGATCAAGATTATGGTGGCAGTCACTATTGTTCTTAATTACTTTTTCTCGAAGTGTCAATGTGAAAAATACTTGTAAACCAATTGGGGCAGCAAAGGGAGGTAAGGTTGCATTGCAAATGGCGAGCAGGAAGTCGGATGGGTTTTGGGTGGTGAAAGCTGGGAAGCAGAATCGAGAGGAAATTGGTGCGGCTATTCAAATCGTGTAGCATTTGCTTGGAGAAAATCAGTGATTTGAACCATGCAGGGTTTTAGTGGGCCACGCCCGCATCCTCCACTCGAAACAACGCGGAGAGCAAGCTGGACATGGCAATCTCAACCACCAGATTTGCGTCCTAAAACATTATGGCCACAAATCTGTTTCGTGATTAAATGGACTAATAATTGCTATTTCGTGAATATTGTACGAAGTAAACAGAAATTTTCATGGCAGAGTCCTGCCAAGGTCTGGCCTTTGGCCCTCCTAAACTCAATGCCAACTTCAATGTCGCTGATGAGAGAACTCATGTTAAGAAAACTGAAGTGGAGTCAGCTGAAATTGCGCAATTTCAATGTCAATTCTAATGGGTAACTAGTTTGTGAACCTGCCTGGGAAATTTTGCTTTATGTTTGTTTATTTATTTATTTATTTGGTAATGATCAAGAAAAGGGTGGTTAAGGCTTGGAGGTTTGTCAAAGCGACTTTGAAATTGAGCAGCTTCAGTAGTTTGAGAGTGACTGTGAGAGAAGGCCAATAAGTAAATTACAGATGTCGAGATTTTTTTTTTTCTGGAAGATGAAAATGGAAAAGCCTTGGATTAGGAGACTTGTCAGATGCCTGACTTTTTGGTTACATAGCCATGTGAGAGTTGTTGGAAAAGCCCGTGGCATGGCGGTGACAAATTGGTTTATGAATAATTATAATAATAATATGCATGTATATGTGAAAGAAAGAGTGTCTGTTTATGAGTGTCTACTGTCTATACCATGCTTGAAATGAAATAAAATGTGGGTGCTGATCAGACCCTGAGAGTCTCGGCCCTTATTGCATGCCGAAAAAGGAACTGAAACATCTGAGCTGCAGGCTTCAAGGACTTCCATCCAGAGATTATTTACTTGCTCTTCTGAGGCACATATAATCTTGAATGAGAGAGAAGTTCTTTTGACAGGATTTGTTTTCCTCATTGCAGGGGATTTCATGTCAAGAGGTTCAATGTTTGTTGTTTAGACGCCATGTGAGTCTATAGCCCACTTGTTTTCCCCCAACATGGGATGCTTCAAGCTTATGTTCCCTCATTTGTCTCTCAATCGATACATTTCTTGTTTTTTTTTTTTCATTCTTAATTTATCATAACATCACAACCTTAATTAATCATTTCTACCATAAAAATTTTAGTCTTTGGCATGGCTAAATCCAAGTGTTTTAGACATTTTTCTTTCATTATCACTCTAATTACAAGCTGTTGTCATTATGCATGCCTCGTTCCCACAATGACACAGTTCTTGCCTTTGATTCCCACTATGATTATTACTTGATTATTTATTTAATTTTCTTATGCTCAATTAACCTCCTTTAGGGAATCAAAAGGAAGTTGAGATCATAACGTGCCACGTGCAGATTCATCTGGCAAGAAAACTGTACGCAACCCCTGCCGGGCTAACAGAAAACAGCTACCCTGGTTAAAAAAATGCATAAAAAAGACCTGAAATTGAAATGTTTTTGATGTCAGAGTTCTAGCGAATGCTGAAATATCGTATAGAGTTAGGCCAATGATGAGCTAGTTTAGACTTTTTCAATGTTTCAGAGGATATTGCGTCATTAGTTCATAACCAGTAATTAATAATGTCACTAACATGCTTCACTACATTTTAATTAATAAACTTGAATCTTGATTTGAACAGAATTTTTCTATTTCATGTCTTGGCATTAATTATTTAAACAAAGTTTTCTTTCTATGGAAGAAAAGAAAAAACCCAAACGTCATATTTAATACATGCTACCGTAAGTCTTACACGATAGCATCTCTCGATCCATGCATATGGAGTTTATCAGAATTTGCAGATGAAAATCTGCTTCTTTTTCTACAGTTGTTGTTTTCATTGCCCCCCACTTTCTTTCTTGCGTATTGAAAAACTAATGGGGTCTGTCTCTAACATGTCTGCTCAACTGGTATAAATTCATGGCACATCGTTTTCCATTTTGATGAAACAACAACTGGTGGTGAACAGCCGAGGAGAAGAATTCTCCAGGCTTAATAGGAAAGAAAAGAAATGCCCGGATTTCAATTTCCCATCAATCTTTTCAATGTTCCTACCTGCTGCATGAATTTGATTTAGATTCATGTGGCCAGGAGGAAACCGGAGAGTTTTGGGTTTTGTTAAAGTCCAGCAGGCCATCGACTGATACTTCTTTTATATTCATAAATATAATAATTGCTCAATGGAAAGCCCATCTTGGATCTTCTGGGTCAAACTATAGACGGGGCCATTGTAAAAGCATGGCCGTTGATGGATTGTGGGGTTCTAGAGGAGTGGGATCCACTTAGATTCGGAAGATAAGGGTTATTTGGAGTAAATGTTCCCACCTCCTATGGCCTGACTGATCTTTTCATAGCTGTTAAAGGGTACCCCACCCCCACAATTCCACAGTTGTCAGGACCCATTGCCTGACCATGATCTTCCCCAGTTACCTAAG
This sequence comes from Firmiana major, assembly GCA_033439115.1. Lineage (NCBI taxonomy): Eukaryota > Viridiplantae > Streptophyta > Magnoliopsida > Malvales > Malvaceae > Firmiana > Firmiana major. Next base: position 44,386,902 of record CM065913.1, on the reverse strand, counting down.
GACCTTATTATTAAGGAGGCGTTTGGTAAATTACAGAGAAAGTGATTATAAGAAAAGTGATTGTAAGGAAAGTAATTTTATCGTGTTTGGTATGACAATGTAAAATTCTGTTTAAATTACAGGGAAAGTAACTTCGTAGCGTTTGGTATCCAGTTACTTTGCTGGGAAAGTAGTGACAAATTTCAAAAATACCCCTGAATATAAAAATAATTTTTCAATTAAAATTAATTAAAATAAAAGTTGTATTATTAATATTACTCATCATTTATAATTTTAAATTATCATGTATTATTATTAATTTTAATTTTATAGAGTATAATATTAATAATTCATATATTATTAATATAATTCGAAATTTTAATGTATCAATTGTAAATTTTCAATTATCATGACATCAACATAGTACCTATAACATTCATGAAATTTATAATATTTGATATAAATTCATGTAAAATATTTTTCATACATGATAATACCCTTTTGTGGTAAAAGGGTAATTTGGGTAAAATGAATAAAATTAACTTTGCAGCTTCTGGATGTAATCCAACTTTCTTGATAACAAACGTTATAATCACTTTGCGTGCAATTAAATTGCAGCACAAAGTGAAAAAAATTCTAATACCAAACGCCACCTAAATGTACAAAATTACAATCGTATCATCACCTAATGAAGAGATTATTGACAATTTAATGTAATTTAAGCTTCATTTAGAGGTGCAATTGCAAATTCCGATTTTACAAGGTTCAGAGCTTGTCAATGTCAGACATTAATGGCGCCTGAATGACTTACTGAGGATAATATAAATACAGGAAGATGGGATAAGCTGTTTAATTATTTGGAGGTATCGAAGACAGACATTCGAGAGGAGGGGCCCTCGTGCTGGTCACGTGCTCCCCGTCCTTGGACACAAGACAGATGCCCAACAAATCACTCCTCTTCACACATCCCGCTCTAATTTACCCCTTCAGGATTTGCCACGTATAGAAAACGCTAAGTCTGCCCACGTGAATTATTGTCTTCTTCTAACATTTCTTGCTTGATATCTTTGTTACAAATACTTATAATCTTGTCAGCTTGACAAATGAAATAATGCCTGTTTAGGCTAATGAACAAAGAGAATCGATGGCTGCGTTAATTTAGTTCACATTCTGCTAATGCTGCATTTATAGGAAGTACTATTTTACACCGTCCGCACAATCTAGAAATGACTTGAATTAATCTCAACTCCAATATAAAGTAGTCTTAAAACCTATTCAGGCCGTGTTTTTATGAACTTAACTCAGCTTGTTTGTCTCCTAGTTAACTCTGAAAGGCCTGGAAGAAAATTAATCAGTCAGTCCCTACTTTCTGATGCTATTTCAGAATTGTCTTTGGCTTGGAATCTTGAGATATTTGAAGCTTCTTTGATGGAATCCAATCAAACTGATTATCAAATGATTATTTCCAACACGATTTGTCCCTTCAAATTATAGGCACCATCAATTTTATGGGCATCTTTTTGACTTGAGAACACCTCTGTTTCCTTTAATTTTTTTTCCTTTTTCTGTACAACAAAGCGAGTTTCTGCGAGACCTGGCGGTGGTACTGGCTCCACAGGCTAGAAAAAGCTCGAGAGACACCTGACTACATGAGCCAATGGAAGAAGACCCAGTGTTTCATGGGCCTGATAGGCTTCCGGGGGCTAGCATATTCTCTCAGCCTCTATGGTTTGTCAAAAAACAATATATATATTTATATATATTGGTAGAGGAAAACAGTTAGCCTTTTTCCACTACTAGTCTTTTCCAAGTTTTCTAAGGAATTGAGTATTCAAACTTTAAAAGCATGGAGCAGAGGAGAAGGATTAAAGAAGAGTGCTTTCTTTACACGTGAAAACCTCTTTTTTCCTTTGCTTTATCTTATTGCCTTGCTTTCAGCTCTTTTCTGACTAGCTCTTTTACCTTTGTTAACGAGAAATAGTGGCAGTTATGGCCTACAGATTTGCGTGAGCACGTGAAACAGTCTGCTGACATAGAAACACTAAACTAAAATCACCTCAACAATAACAAAGGAGGAATGCACTGAGAATGGCAAGTCTTTTTCTAATTTCCACTAGTAAATGGTTTTTCTACCTAAAAGAATGAAAACAACAACTATTTCTTCCAACTTCATTTTCTTTTGTTTTTGCTCAGCTTTCTTTTCTGCCCCAATTCTCTTTCCACTATCATTTGCCCCCCCTTTTCTCATTGCACGAACGGATTGGATATAGTTTGTGGCGGACATCACGGAACCCACACCAAACTGCAGTCAAGATTTGGATTTGTAAAGAGATTCCCGGCAAAGTCAACAGGAAAACTGCCTAGTGGATTCTCCCCCCACTGGCATCTTTCATAATTTTGGATGCCTGTCAAATTATTTTATGATCTTTTTCTTTAAATTGCATGGTTTAATCTTTATCACAGTAGGTAAGGTTAAGGGCCTTTTGAAATGTACAATTATTCCATACATACTTCTAAACTGACAATTTTTTTTTTTTTTTTTTTACAAAACAAGGTTCAAGAGAGAAAGTTATAACATCTTCAAGATTAAGACACTGTCCATTTATATATCCATTAAACTTTTACGGATAAATTTAAAGATTTTCAGATCTTTCAGATGGGCAGCTTCAGTTAGGTCCATCTCGACTCACCCCTTCGTTCCAACAACTGAAGCCCAATGGAGTTGTATTGATCAGGCTCGCTCAAGGCCACATATTAAGAAAAGGTCTGATTGTGTGTGAAAGGTCAAAGGTTACAACAATCCAAATTCGACAAGTTTTTCAGGACCATATCCTGAAAGCCTGTGAAGATTTCAGATCTTCGTTGCGGGCCTTTTCAGTGAGGTCTATCTTCGCTCACCCCACATTTGATAAATGATAAGGCCAATGTTGGCTGGGCCTGGCTGGCAGTTTTCCAGTAAGAGAGTTAAGCCGAGCTCCAGTGACCTCATCATCTGCTTCTGATGTCTCGTGTTTCAGACTAAACTAGCCACGTAATTTTTTTTTTAATGAATTTATATAATGATTTAGAAAGTGTTTCAGAATTAGCATAGTCAATTATGAATTCTTCATTAAAGCTATTGTGCAAACTTTTAATTCATTTTTCTTGAATGAATAGATCATATATTGATTCATTTTAACATCTATGAAGTATGAGACCTAGCAATACCTCAATAGTCAAATATAAAGTTTAATAGTCATATATATTTTTAATTTTTTGCACAAAATGAATCTAAATTTTTAATATTTTAATGCATTTAAATCAATTTATAAATTTTTATTTTTTAATAAATAAATTACAACATTTTAAATTACATTCATTTGTATTGAATGAGTGACATGTCATGTGTCAATTCACGAAACTATTTAGGTCAGCTATCATATAAGATATATAAATAATAGTAAATATCATTTAACGGACTTGTACTTGATTATATTAATTTGAAAGATTTAGATTTTATTATTTATAGAAAATACAAATTTATAAACTGATTTACATATAATAAAATGTTTATAGTTGATATCTATTTTGTTTAAAATATTGAATGTATATTTAACTATTAAATTTAAATGTAATTAATTTCCTAAAATGGGTTATATTATACATCCTCATTCAGAATAAGAAAAGCCAATAATAATATAGTATTGCCTTCAAATAATTAGCCTATTATGATGGTACAGAAGAAGAAATTATTAGAGAGGTCATTATCATTGACTGAATCTGTAAGAGAAACTTCCAATCTACCACCTAAGTTTAATTCCACATTTTCTTGTCTGGAGTCTCTCACGCACAAGAATTTATAAGAGACAAGAGTCATAAGACAATAGAGACATAGGTTTCCAATGGTCGACATGACCAGGATTAGAAAGTACTTGTCAAGGCGGCTAGAGTTTATGTCGTCACCAAACCATGCTCTGAAGATAAAAGCAAACAGTATACCCAGAAAATTTCCAATCCCCAATGTACAATCCATGTTTGATGACTCGTAAAGTTTCACAGGTTCTGCTACAAGGTTGCAGAACAAATCCCTGAGCCCTTCTTCAGCAAATCCACCCATGAGTCCCAGCAGTGTAAACTGAGGAGCTAACCAGAAGATGCTCATTGTTTCTTTCTTGATTAAATTCAACCTGTGAACCTCAACTTGCCAGGCAGCAATGCAGCTCAAAATAGAAAAAATCATCCCAAGACCGATTCTTGCAAGAACAATCCGCTGTCTCTTTGCTATGCTCAGCCACTTTGGGATAAGTAACTGGAGAAGGAATACAACGATGAAGCTTACCAAGGACTTAAGTGTAATGAAAAGGCTAACAGGGACGACGAAGAGGCTGCCGATTTTGTCATCCATATTTTTTGCCTGTTGAATGAAGAAAGTTCTTCCTGTTGCTTCTACCAGACCACAGATAACGAAGGTTGTCCAAATTGGGACAATTGTTAAAAGGCACTTCACTTGCCTCACTTGTGCAACTGTGCAAAGCGCCTGTACTTTCTTGTTCCTTTAATCCCAGTTGAGGGGATGGTTCTACAATGGAAGCCTTGTCTAGCCACCTGCCAATTGCCATACACGAAATTTATCCTCCATGTTTAGCTTATATATCGCCTCCTCTATTTACGAAACAGCGCAGGAAGCTAGCGAGAGCTAGTTCAAACTTCAAAGAGAGTTTTTTACCTGAAAAATGGAACATTAGGGCACAAGAGGAGTTGATCACTATCATTTTTGAAGTAAGAATTCGCTTTATTCGGGTAAGCTAGATGCCGTTTCAGAACAGCTGCTTTAAAAACTTTATAAACGTTTGTAAGGGGACTTCCAGTTGGTTTCTTGTAGGAGTAAAATTTGATGCAAGACCAGAACCACAGATAAGCTACACCCATCACTGCTGACGAAGTTAAGAATTTCCATCTCCAAGAACCATTGGCTAAACCAAACGAAGCCACAACGCCTAAGGACCAAGCAACCCGCCACCAAAAATTTTTGCAGGCCTCAACATTTTCCTCACCCATTGCTTGGTTCTGTCTGGTATCAGTTAACTGATCAGCAAGAAATGCTCTTAAAGGATGATCTCTACCTGCTTTGCCCACTGCTAGAAGTAGCACTATCGGGTAGAATAATCCAACCTCTAATTCTGGAGAAAGCCAAGTGGAGAACCCAAGCAGCAGCAATCCCTGCGGGAAAAATTCTAGTTTTATACTTATGAAGAAACAGGCAAACAATCTTCTAACCAAGACTGCGTAAATGGGACCAGAAATGATGAGAAAAGATCTGACACTTTCTCCGATACAAGGATAGTTTTGATGGGCAGATGGATGTAACATTGGGATTATAATGACTGAAGAGATATATATTTGGATGTAAAGTAGGAACAAGTGTGATGATATATATATATTATCCTATACACGTATAATCATTTCTAATCTCGTTCGTTCGTGAAAAACTCTATTGGTGAGAATAGGATAATTAGCATATATATATATATATATATATATAGATATAGATATGTGTATATTATAAAAGTATAAACAATCATCCTGAAATGATAAGGGATCTTCCCTATATATTTCTCTCACAGTAGTCTACTCATTCTAGTGGATTTTTCAACAATGTTATAGGATTTAGGCCTTGCATTCTTTAAAGTTTAAACAACATTCATTCATCCTAGAAACCTTTTTATGTGTCGCCAATTGACAACCGCATACAGGATTTGACTTTGAGTCCACTTACAATGATACACAGAGCGGTGGTGTAAGCAATGACATTGAACCGATATAATTTGGCATTAGAAAGGTAAGATATGATAATAGCCATAATTGCGGATACGCCCTGTTCAACATTTACAATTGCTGCAGCTTGTCTTAAATTAGTATTCTTCCGATTCTCCATGAAGTATGATATCAAGCTGCAGATTATAGCATTTTCTGCCAAGCCATGGCTAAAAACCAAACCTGAAACTTATTTTCAATAGTGGAATGAGAATGAGAAAGCAAGTGATAAATAAGTTAAACCTATTTGATATGAACTAAATTTGGTTGGGGAAGTTTACCTGATATGAACAAAGCACCCCTGGAAAAGCAAGCCCAATTGGTAACTACACAGTCAAGTTTGGAAAACATATTTGGAGCAGCAGCTTTGCAAGCCTGGTTGTCTGAACTATTTCTCATCTTCTCTCCACCCTCAGTTCGGTTATTTCTAATAAGAGTTTTTCTGAATATGGAATGCATGAAGGGATTAAATAGTATGCCATGTTAAGAATATTGCATACTGTCGCTATGTTGGGCAATCAAGCATAAAGTTAGTGTCTGATCAAACTTTGAAGAACTGGAAACGCTGTTAGGGAAATTTGTCTTCATCTTGTTGAATAAATAAATAAATTCCTTGCTTATGACTTGATTGATATGACCAACCAGCCAAAAAAGGAAACTAGAAAGTTTTTTTGTGAACACAGAATAGCTGACCAGACGCGTAAAATCCAACGGCAGAAATTAGCATTGGTTTGGAAACTAGCACTTGCATATCCTAATTAAATTTCTATTAATAAATGGTTTTAGAACTTGGGATTGCAGTATACAAAACAACGAGATCAGACTGAATGGAGATTAAATTAGGGCAATTAGAAGACCTATTAGGTAATATTCCCCGGTTAGATGGGTGAATTTCCATTAAGTAATATTTCTCTAACCATGACATGTGATCATTACCTTCTTGAAAAATCAATTTATCTGACTGAATGTTCGAAGTCACTAATTATTTATTCAACAGATATATATAAATATATATATATATATATATATTTTTTTTTTAATGTGAGATTGAAGCACATTCTACCTATTTTGTAACAGAACATCCTCCTTTAAACGTCATGGCTAAACTCCTTTGAGACTCATACCGTCTACCCTTTTAGAACGTTCAGCATGGAATTAATCGACCTCACCTTCTTCATCGCGCTGAGCGCCGCTAAGATGAGATACTCTTAGAAAATCAAAAATTGGTTTTAATATAACTTGTAACGCCATTATTATTATTATTATTATTATTATTATTATTATTATTATTATTATCACAAACTCGGCTTAGTACATCACCACTGCTTACAGAAGCCATTAAAATGCATTACTTTTTTTGTTTTTTTTTGGAAGGCATGGGAACGTGACACACGTACAGAAGCCGACCAGCTCTTTTTGAGAGAGTGGAGAAGAAAAGGTGTGTTTCCTATGAAGCACGTTGGGCGTGTGAGGACCCAACCCAAGTGCCGCTTTTTAATCGCTGTAGATGAAAATGCTTGACACTTGACCGCCCATAGTTTTCCAGGTTTATGATTAATCGCCAATACAAGATTTTGACGAAGTCTTCTCCTGGTTTTGTTTGATTATAGTAATGTCGCTATAACAAGCTCCTTTAGTCTGGTTTTGGTTAGCCTTTCAACTTCCAAATTCCTGCTTGATTTTCAGCCATGAGTAGTAGTGATTCCTGAGAATTAGAAAATTAATCCAACAAAAATACATCTCACTGTTATTTTTTTTGGTGTAAATACATTTCACTGTCTTTAACTCTCTCCCTTTTTCTCTAAATGATCAATCCACTGGTAAATTCAAAGATCGATTACTCGCACCATCTACTATTGGCATCAAAAAATTAAAAAAAAAAAAGAAAAAGAAAATCATCTTGAATTTTCCTCTTTCCATTTTTTGCACCACTTTTTTCAATTTTTTCTTTAAGTCTAATTTTTAAAATCAAATATATCTCTCTAAATTTTTTTTGGAAGGCATGGAATGCCATTGATCCATCTCGAGATACATACACAGAAGTAATGCGGAAGAAGCTTTAGCTAATGGGCCCAATGTCCCTGCTTTGATCATTCAGCAATTGGGTAGGGTACCCTAGTCTACGTGACATGCAATGCATGACTTTTATACTACTCAAGATCAGGGCGGCAATAGACAATAGTCGGTGGTCACGATGCTAAGCTTGGTGGCTAGAATTTGGAGCCTGTGATCGGGCGGCTCTGGTTCAGTTAAAAGAGGGCAACGTCAAGGACCGTGGCCCCACCACCCACACTTTTCACCTACGTATATGATTCTTCCCTTGGAACCGGCCTCGGTCTCTGTCCTATGGATGCTTGTAGGCCCAGACAGTCACGTGGAAAAACAACGAAAAAGTTGGGCACTTTTTTTTTATTAGATCATTAGGCTGGACCAAAGCATCATCACCAATTGTTGAGTTTCGAGGAGATGCATAATTGTGGTTCACAATAAGCACTTATAAAGTGCTTTTATTTATGGAAAGTAATTTATACATAATTTTTGGTTTATGGAGAGTAAAAATGTACAATGAAAAGGGTTTTAATTTCCGACTTAATTTATTTAAAAAAAATTATTATTAAATTAAATTTTAATTGTCTGAATCATAATTTTTTAAATTAAAATTATAATGTGAAAAGATTAATTATTTCCTAAATCACTTTTTGGTTCCATAAAATTTGTGTGGTAGCATTACAATATTAGCAACTATTTTAAAAAAAATAATAATAAAAATATCATTTCATTTTTAATTTTAAAATGTCATTTTCTTAATGTGCATATAATATTGTGACATGAAATATATCATTTAATTATATGTGCTAAGAATGCAAATTAATAGGGCTTTTAGACTAAAATTTGCTATCAAAATCGACATATTGGCTGTGGTGGTGGTTTATGCGTGCATGCGCCTGTGTGTGTATATAAATATATATTCTTGTCAATACATGTCGTAATCTAGTATCCTATGTAATTGCCGGTGAAATGACTGATTCTCTCTCTTATTCGTAGCCATGGCAGCCCAGCCTAGCTCTTGCTTCTCATTCTTCTCACTTCCTTTGAATTGTGGATTATAAAGCGCTTTGATTTGATTCTAAAACAATAGCACAGATCAATTTGCTGCCACGCCCATGCTATTAAAAAGCCTATTAGCTAGTAACTGTTCTTCCACGTAATTTAGCAATAAAATCAGACCACACATTTCACAAGTGATTAATCAATCCAAAATCACATACACACAGTACTTCATTCAAGTATATATCATCAAATTGTCATGCAATTTGATCAAAGCATTTTACACTAACATGATAAGCTAAATTAAATAATTAAAACCTTTTTCATTACCAAATAAATTTGCATATAAATATAATGATTTGTGTATATCATGTTGTGTAAAATTATATTTGTATTATGTAAAATATAAAAATTTATATCAAAATTCATGTTAATATATTAAATACAAAATATTTTTAATTTTTATTAAATTTATATATAATTTTTAATTCATATAATTTTTATATATTTTTTAAAACTTTTTATGTTAGGTTTAAAATTAATAGCTATAATAATAGTACTAGTACGCAGCAATAAAAGCGCATAACGTTTCCATCACTGAGAGCCAAAATCATTTCAATCTTTAGTGGTTGATTGTACCAAAATTTGTGGGCAGTTTAGGAGAAAAAGCCTCGATGTCTATGTACAAGTTGTGTGGATTATATGAGTGGTCGGTTACAAGTCACCACAGTGAACAGGTCATTTTCCTCTCAATCCATGAGGGAACACCAAAGAATTCAGCTTACCCTCCCTCAATCCTTGACCCAAAGTTACGCTACAAATACCCCACCCCTCACTTCCAAAGCTATGCCCATGATTTGCGAGTGCAGTGCTTGGTCTATTTCGTTCTTAACAAAAAACCTGAAGAAATAAAAAAGTTGCATAGAAAAAGTGAACAAGTTAACTTCTTCAGTTTTCTTCACTGAGCAAGAAAATGGAAGGACAAAATGAAGACGTTAGGTTGGGAGCAAATATGTACAGGGAGAGGCAGCCTATTGGAACAGCTGCTCAAACTGAAGATGCCAAGGACTACAATGAGCCCCCTGCAGCTCCACTTTTTGAGCCTGGCGAGTTATCCTCGTGGTCCTTTTACAGGGCTGGCATAGCAGAATTCGTGGCCACTTTCTTGTTTCTTTACATCTCAGTTTTAACTGTAATGGGTGTAGTCAAATCTTCAAGCAAGTGTTCAACTGTAGGGATTCAAGGCATTGCTTGGGCTTTTGGTGGCATGATCTTTGCTCTCGTCTACTGCACTGCTGGCATTTCAGGTACAATACCAATGACTAGATGAGTTAAATCTTGGAAATTATAAGTTTCAATATAAATAAGCACTGATGACTAATTGCTTTTTATGTGGGCTGGTGGTGCAGGGGGTCACATTAATCCAGCAGTGACTTTCGGGCTGTTTTTAGCGAGGAAGTTGTCCCTGACCAGAGCAGTCTTTTACATGATAATGCAATGTCTTGGAGCGATATGTGGCGCTGCTGTCGTGAAGAGCTTCCAAAAGACCCAATATGAAAGGCTAGGCGGCGGTGCAAACAAGGTTAGCTCCGGATATAGCAAGAGAAGTGGCCTTGGAGCTGAGATTGTTGGTACCTTCGTTCTTGTCTATACTGTATTCTCTGCCACTGACGCCAAGCGTAATGCACGAGACTCCCATGTTCCTGTAAGCAAAATTACAGTTTCTCTAGCTTTCTTTTCCATTTAAAAGTGCTCTAGTTCATCATTGGTGCCATTTCATGACTTGATTTTGGCTGATTTGAATGAATGTCAGATATTGGCACCGCTGCCTATTGGGTTCGCGGTGTTCCTGGTACACTTGGCAACAATTCCAACTACAGGAACAGGCATTAACCCAGCCAGGAGCCTTGGCGCAGCTCTTATTTACAATAAAGACCAAGCATGGGATGACCATGTAAGTCTTCCCGAGTTCCCATTTTTCTTTTATTTTAACCATGTAAGGTTCTTCTCTAATGCTAGATCTCTGTGGATGCAGTGGATATTCTGGGTAGGGCCCTTCATTGGGGCAGCCTTGGCAGCCTTGTACCACCAAATAGTGATCAGGGCCATCCCTTTCAAGTCCAGATAAGCGATTGATCATGGTCAATTACGGTTCAAGGGAAGGTGGCTAGTAGTACTGTATGGTGGTTCCCTGCCTGTGAACTTTATCTGTAACTGAATGCATTGATCCATTAAAAAGCTATCAAGTAAATGGAAAACCGAACATTTTCTATTCTAAATAAATCATTGATCGATAACTCCATGTATGACTGTCATGTGGGCTGAGTTTCTAGTAAATATCACCCTATGCACAGATCACTTATCAGTAGTCTACCGATTCTCGAATGATTCAATACATGATTTGCATCCTCAGGCATGTACGTAACGAGCCAAGTCCTTAAAAGTAAATCAAACAATTTTAAACATGTTATATCAACAGAATAAAAGATATAAAATTTAATAAAAATTATATAAAAATATAACAAAAATTAAAAATCAAATTTTATTCTTACTGTATTTATATAAATTTTATCATAAAGTTTTTTTATTTTACACTATATAAACTTTTTTTATAATTAGAACATAAATTTTAGGCGCGAATTTAACAAAAAGCAAATATACGAAAGACCACACCTACGGAAAAACTCCCTAGACCCGAGCCATGTTAAGCTTTACACAGAGACTACTTCGAAGAAAAAGAAAAAAAAGGAAGAGAAAAGTGGAGAAACTTCTGCCTCTCTGAAGACAAACACTTGAGTTAAAAAAAGAAACGATAACAGCTTTGAAACCCAATTTCCAGAAACTTGCCGCATCCAGGATCTTCTGAACTCCTCTGCCGTCAGGGCTTGGATTGCAGGGTAAGCTTTCTAGAAAGTTCCAGAGAATAATAGAGTAACAAGTTTGCTATGTGGACCAATATCCAAGCCTACTATGAACCAAGCGGAACACGTGAGTTGTAAGCTTATACGGGCTACTTTTTTTGTTGGAGATTTAGAGTATATTGGGCTCTTTTACGTTACTTTGGCCCATGCTCAGGTTTCCTCCGGGCTGGTTTGTTACTACTATCATCAAATCAAATACTCAAAATTTAAAGAATAAATCTTTCTAATCTTATATAAATAAATAAAATATAAAGAATATATCTTTCTAATCTTATATATATATATAAATAAAAGAAAAAGTATTTAAGTACAAGTAAAACATCTTATAAGGATAGTCTATATATCTGACATTTGTAATTTATTAAAATAAAATAATTATTATTTTTTTCAACTTTAAAAAAGATAAAATAAAAATACAAAATAAAATAATTCTTTATGTAAATTAATTATCTATTTCAATTTCTAAGAGATATACATCTATATCTATATATAGATTTAAATAAAATAAAAATTACATATCATTTATCTCTATCAATATGGATAATGTAATATAACATGTAATATTAATATAACAACATTTTACATATTATTAGATTAAAAATTAAATTTTTTTAATTTTTTTTAAGAGATAAAGTCATTTTTTAATTATTAATTTTTGTAATTAATACGTAACATGTAATCATTTCTCTTTTTTTCCATTAATAGTACAAAATATTAATGATATGTTTATGTTTATAATTTAGAAAAATAGAAATTATAAAATTTGAGAGACATTTGAAAATCTTAAATGTCAAATTTTTATGTTCGAAACAAAAACGACAAATTATAATATTACAACAAGAAGTACTAAACTTAATGTATCTAAGGTGTATGACTTTGATCCTAAACTTGAATGTCAAAAATTATTAGAATATATATATATATATATATATATATAATTTATATAATATGATTATCTTCGTTATATTTTTATATTACATATATTATAACTGAAATGTAATTTAATCAAATTGCAGATTAATATTTTATCAATGTCTTCTATTTTACTTGTGAAATCTATTTGATCATTATGTAAAGTAACACATCATTCAAAGATAATAAAGAATATGCAAGAATTATTTGTTATTTCTTCAACTGAATAAGAATTCATTGAAAAATCTCTATTTAAAAAAATTGTATACGAGACTGATTTTAAAATGCAAAAAATTTTAATTTCCTCAAATCAAATATATTTTAAATTTCCTTTATATACTTTTCATTCAATAAATTATATATGAGTTTGATTTAATTTTTACAAATTTTATATAATTATACTTAAGATATATTTTTTATATTGTTGTGTTGTAATATACAAATAAAAAATTAAAAATATTATATATAAAAATGTAGTTTTTTCATAAACAAATAATTTATATTTTAAAATTTCAAAACATATATATCATTGATGAATTTATTATTTGATTAATGTATTTTCGTGCATAACTAGTTATTTTTAAGGAAAAAAGTTTTCTCTTAATGGATAAAGGAAAAGGATTGATAACCAACTCAATAATTTATTTATGAATAATTATTTAATACACTGCCAGTGAATTTTTTAAATTTTACAAGTCTAATTTAGATTATGACATTTTTTTTAATATTATAAAAAGTTATATGTTATTATTATTTTTTTTTGTGAAATCTAAAAAAATTTCAAAGATAATATACTGAATAATTACGAAGTCATCAGGGCAAGAAAAATATTGATGATTTGATGTGCACCCTTATCTCATATTAAAATCACTACTTTCCATTTTAAGAAGCTGCAAGGGCATTGCTTGCCATAAAAGTACCATAAAACGAGCTTGTGCATTGAAAAAAAAAAGGAAAATGAAATGATGTCTATTTCTATCGAATTGAATTCACTCTCAATTTTTGTACTAATTTTCTATTAAATGATGTCTTTCTCTCAACTTGGATTCACTTAAGAAAGTATATGATTAAAGTGTTTGGATGACTAAATGGATTGAAGTTTAAGTAAAATCTCCCTTTTTCATCATGGAATGAAAATTCCATTTTAATTATTCTAATTTTTGTTTTATAAAGGATAAAAAAAGAGTATTTGCATTTCGACTTGCTATAATCCATTTTTAAAGAGAAATGAGTAAATCATTTGGGCAAAACTCAAAGTTTAATTATTTTAATTTTTAATTAATATGTAATTTTTTATACGTGCACACAAACTCACCTATGTATATATATATAAATTAATTTAAGACTTAAATAACACTTATGCTGTAAATTAGTTCTTAAAGGAACAGATTAAACTAAGATATAGATATGAGAATTAGTGTCGGAAAAATGGTTTTAGAACCAAATATTACATATATTATAACTGGAATGTAATTTAATCAAATTGCAGATTAATATTTTATCAATGTCTTCTATTTTATTTGTGAAATATATTTGATCATTATGTAAAGTAACACATCATTCAAAGATAATAAGGAATATGCAAGAATTATTTGTTATTTCTTCAACTGAATAAGAATTCATTGAAAAATCTCTATTTAAAAAAATTGTATGATCTTAAAATGCAAAAAATTTTAATTTCCTCAAATCAAATATATTTTAAATTTCCTTTTATACTTTTCATTCAATAAATTATATATGAGTTTGATTTAACTTTTACAAATTTTATATAATTATATTTAAGATATATTTTTTATATTGTTGTGTTGTAATATACAAATAAAAAATTTAAAATATTATATATAAAAATGTAGTTTTTTCATAAACAAATAATTTATATTTTAAAATTTCAAAACATATATATCATCAATAAATTTATTATTTGATTAATGTATTTTCGTGCATAACTAGTTATTCTTTAAGGAAAAAAGTTTTCTCTTAATGGATAAAGGATAAGGATTGATAACCAATTCAATAATTTATTTATGGATAATTATTTAATATATTGTCAGTAAATTTTTTAAATTTTACAAGTCTAATTAAGATTATGACATATTTTATTTTTTTAATATTGTAAAAAGTTATATGTTATTATTATAATTTTGTTTGTGAAATCTAAAAAAATTTCAAAGATAATATATTGAATAATTACGAAGTCATCAGGGCAAGAAAAATATTGATGATTTGATGTGCACCATTGTCTCGTATTAAAATCACTACTTTCCATTTTAAGAAGCTGCAAGGGCATTGCTTGCCATAAAAGTACCATAAAACGAGCTTGTCCATTGAAAAAAAAAAAAAGGAAAATGAAATGATGTCTATTTCTATCGAATTGAATTCACTCTCAATTTTTGTACTAATTTTCTATTAAATGATGTCTTTCTCTCAACTTGGATTCACTTAAAAAAATATATGATTAAAGTGTTTGGATGACTAAATGGATTGAAGTTTAAGTAAAAACTCCCTTTTTCATCATGGAATGAAAATTCCATTTTAATTATACTAATTTTTTTTTATAAAGGATTAAAAAAGAGTATTTGCAAAAATTAGAGTCAAATTTTGACTTGCTATAATCCATTTTTAAAGAGAAATGAGTAAATCATTTGGGCAAAACTCAAAGTTTAATTATTTTAATTTTTAATTAGTATGTAATTTTTTTTTATACGTGCATATATATAAAAATTAATTTAAGACGTAAATAACACTTATGCTGTAAATTAGTTCTTAAAGGAACAGATTAAACTAAGATATATAGATATGAGAATTAGTGTCGGAAAAAATGGTTTTAGAACCAAATATTCGGCTGCTTTTGATTATGGTCAATTGTAGATTGAAAAAGTTATAGGAGAGAATAAACAAAACCGATGAATTAGGTAACACCTAATGCAAAGTGGCATGTACCGGCTTCCTTAGGTAATTCCATCTTATGTCCTTAAATGGAGTGACATAACAATTAACAACTAATATTAAAGGTTCATTAATGCTTAGAATGTGACTTGCACTGTATATGTATAATATACTTAAATTCGGATCAATAATTTATTTTTGTGTCATATAAATACAAAAATTTTCTGTCAAATTTTATTAAATTTGTATCAACAAATCAAATAATTTTTTTTTTTTAAATTTTTTATTAAATTTTAATTCATTTTACTTTTAGGCTATTTTTTGTGTTGTTTTATTATGTATAAATTTTTCAGGTCTAACTAAATCAAAAAAAAAAAAAAATTGCAACAAATTTATGTGAATTGCCACTTTGCCGATTTTTCATAAAAGATAACAACCACAATTATTGAATGCATATTTCATATATATATATATATATATATATATGCAAACAAAAACAATATAATTGATTTTAGTATATTTCTATGAGATTTATTTTATTAATTATTTTAGACTGTACCGGCAAGCAAGCAATTTCTTGATAATCTTCCTCCTAATTCGGTTGGCTTAACCTAACTAAATGCATGACCCTACTCTCTAACATCATTTCTTCGTCCGCAAGCGTTTTAGATTTCTCAAGGCCGTTGGGTTTAATCTCTTTATTTTTATTTTTTTGGCTTTTTAGATTTGATTGTTGCCTTTTCCTTTGTAATTCTTTTGACATCTATTCTGTCTTTTGGTTAATATTCATTGTATCGGTGCAGAAAATAGTAACATGAGACATGCTTTTGTACTCAAAATTCATGGAAAATGCTAATTCTATCGTTGTTTCAACACCTGTGTAACAACACCTTGAATTTATTAATAGGCCCATCAATAAATAAATGTTTAAGATAAAAATGATAAAACAAAAAGCAAAAAAGTAACTTAATGCACAACTAGTTAGCATTGTGAGGCGTTTTGGAAGGGTTATTTTACATCATCTTTTCTCTACATAAAGGACAATAAGCAATTCATAGAAACTTTTAATTCTCGATGTAGAGGGGAATTGTACTCAATTTTTTATTTTATTTTAAAGTCAATATAAATATATAATAATTAAATTTAAATTTAGTATCATTAGATATAAAATATATTAAAAATATTATAAACACATAAAAATAAACGTAAAATTAAAATCAATAAACATGAATATAGGATAATTATTCTATACATTACTAGTAATATTTTCTGATTCCACAAATTGAATTAATATGATTACATATGTTATATTTTATTTATTTTTATTTTTTTAATATTTTTAAAAAATATGTATAATTATCATAATCTCGTCTGTAAAGTAAAAAAAAATTTGACTAAAAATTTATAAGATAATTATCACGTAAATATATGAAATGTACTACCATATGCATTTATATTTATTTTCATACAAAAATTATGATCTTATTATAAAATTATTGTGATCGAGATTCTTAAAAAGAATGGAAAAAAAAAAGCAGTAGAATTTAATTTTAATAATTTCCAAACTTGTAAAAACTTTCCTCAAATTTCAGACAATTAATTAACTAATTAATCCTTGATCAACGTAGTGGAAAAGAAAGAAAAATTGAGTTGGAGTGGGCGGTTGATATTGCCGCCTTTCCATAAATCATGGGTTGCAGGAGTTGTTGGAGCGGCTTAATAAATGTTAAACGAAGAAAAGCCCAAAACTTTCTTACTTTTCAACAACAAAATCCTGCTTTTAATTCTCTTAATAAAAATGGACTTGACTCTTGTGCCCTTTTTCCTAATAATATGGTTTTTTTTTTTTCTACAACGAAATTTTTTTATTTAAGTAAAGAAAATTATAAAAATTCAAATTTTATTTACATAAATTTTACATTATAAAAATAAAATTATAATCATTTGAATAAATACTTATCGTTATAATATGATTTTAATTGTTGTTTCTCATCAACCAAGAGAAAGAAAAAAGAGAATGAGATTTTGGTTGATGTCAATATCTACCCATTAGAAATTTGATTTAATAAACTTTTCAAAGTCTTTAATTTCTATAACAAGTTTAACAGAAATGTGTTCTTCGTTGCTACTTTTAAGTTAAAATGTCTAGAAAGAAAAGAAGCGCCCCTTGTGTTTAGCCGTTTTCAGGAATTAAAGTCAAGCAGATATTAAGCGCTTAAGCAACCACCAGCTGGTTCAACTGCTCAAGCAGCATCCACCTGTTTTTCGCCATCAGCTTTATTTAATTCGGCATGTTACACTTCTTATACTGTATCATCAACCAACATGCTTGTCTATTATTATTATTATTATTATTATTATTATTATTAAACTAATTTAATTTTACACTTTTTTTTTTTACGATTTATATCTTCTTAATCTGATTATTGAATTTTATATTTTATTTATATAAATTATTTACTTTAAATATTAAGTTAATCGAATAATTTATTTTGTAATAATCAAATTTTAATGATAAACATATATTAATTAAATACTATATTTGATTAAAATGATAAGTACATCAAATTAATTCAAAAAATTATATACTTGATATATGTAAAATATTAATTCTATATAAAATTATAAATAAAAAATACATGAAATAATTTGTTTTAGATATAGGCAAATGAATTCATATTCTTATGATACTTTATCTATTTATATATATATATATTATTATTAGTATTATCAGCCACATGCTAGCTCATTATTGGTCATTTTCCGCTCACCCCTATAAATTACCCGAAATCATCAAATCGGAATTAATGTTTCCATCTCTCTTTCCTTAATTACTTCTGCCTCTCCTCAATTTGATTATTCCAACCTAATTTTGGTAAAGTATCACTTGACTTAGCCGTGCGAGTGCCTAATGCTTGGTTTGAGCAATTGGGAAGTGAATCTATCAAACAAGTAAGAATAGTTTTAGCTGCTTCTTGTTAAAGGCATAATAGATTAGTAGAGACAAAAAACACACGAAAAGGGTTTTTTATTGGAGCTTCAGGGAAAAAGGGATTTCATTAAGCTGCGTGGCCGGCGGCGTCCGAAAACTGAAAAGTAGGCGAATTGAATGAATTGTAGGTGTTGGTAACGACCTCCAACTACTCGGACCCATCTTCACAACTGCCCAAATTTTTTACGTAAAAGAAAATAGAGAAAAAAAAAGATTTTCCTTGTACATATTAATAACTCGATAACTTTTTAGTAGTTTTACTCCAATGACTAAAAAAGGATTGTCATATTTTATAAAGTTAAATTTTAGTCCAAATAATTTTATTTTTACTTATTATAAAACAACTTTTCTTAATTAAATAATTTACTATTGCCTTTCTCAACCATATTGTTTTTCGTGCTACTTAAAGCCAACAAATAGCTTCAACATCGTTGCCAATTGCTATCTTTCTCCGCTCCTTTTAAATCCCCTCTTCTCTCTCTTCCTAAGTTACATAAAGTTTATAGCTTCTCGCTAGCCAAGGACCTCTTGCCTTAGCTCTTGCAACTCTTCCATGGTCATGGGATTGGGGACTCACCACCGTTTCGAACCAATTTCGAAATGTTGCAGCGAGGGAAGATCAAATCAGACGGTGGCTGCAGATTTGGATGGAACCCTTCTTGTGTCACGAAGTGCTTTCCCTTATTTCATGCTTATTGCTCTTGAAGCTGGCAGCCTGATCAGAGCACTTGTGCTCCTGGCATCCGTTCCATTTGTGTATTTTACGTACTTGTTCATCTCTGAATCTGTAGCCATTAATACCTTCATTTTCATCTCCTTTGCCGGCTTAAAAATGAGAGACATTGAGCTCGTTTCAAGGTCTGTCTTGCCAAAGTTTTATGCTGAGGATGTTCATCCAGAGACCTGGAGAGTTTTCAGCTCCTTTGGCAAAAGATACATTATCACCGCAAATCCTAGAATCATGGTGGAACCATTTGTCAAGACATTTTTAGGAGCTGACAAGGTTATTGGAACGGAGCTGGAAGTGTCAAAATCAGGCAGGGCAACTGGGTTTACTATTAAACCAGGAGTTCTGGTTGGAGAACACAAAAGGGCTGCCATCTTAAAGGAATTTGGCACAAATTTGCCAGATTTGGGCCTGGGAGACAGAGAAACTGACCATGACTTCATGTCATTATGCAAGGTTCAGTCTCACTAACAAACCTCGTTTCTCATTCCAAAATTTCCTTCTTTTTTTTTTTTCCTGTCATAATTGAACTCGACAAGTTAATTTCATCACTTAATATAAGTTCCTAAAACAGATTCCGGAAAGATTAAGATTAACTTTGTCATTGCAACAGGGTTGGTGAGAGCGTTTATGATCCATAACCTTTTCTGTTCGATATGTCTCCTGTGTCTCTACCCGCCTTGACTAGGCTGCTACCTTTTTATACCTACAAATTTAAATTTCTATGGTCCACAGGTTCCCTACTACAGGGTCCCTGGCTTCCAATTCCTGAACTCCTTTTTTCCTCCATCTTTTCCCGATACGCCTTTAATTTTCTTACGCTACTGACGCGTGAAACGATTATCGAGTACAAGCTGTAATTGAATTTCACATTTCCAGGCCATTTTTACTCAGCACTACTTTTTCGTGCCCTACCCACTCTTTTATTTCACTCTAGTTTCTGTATATCTTGATCTTCTACCTCTTGTTTAAAACTTTTCTCACCATTCATTGCAGTGGCAGCACCATCCTCGTGATTATCAATCTGTAGTCACCCTCGTGGAGCCTACTCCAATTTAAATGCCTTAATTAATTATTAGAACCCAAAGGAAAAGTCTTGCGTGAACATGACATGAAGCCGTAATTATAGTACTCATGAGTTATGTTTGAGTGCAAAGTCGGTAATTGTTCAATTTGAACCATGAATTCTATTCGATGTATTGGTTGGACTTTTTACTTTGATTTTTTAATGTGCAGGAAGGATACATGGTGCCAAGAACCAAGTGCGATCCATTACCGAGAAACAAGCTTCTAAGCCCTATCATATTTCATGAAGGACGCCTAGTCCAAAGGCCGACCCCATTGGCTGCCCTCTTGACCTTCCTATGGTTTCCTATTGGCTTCGTTCTTTCCCTACTGAGGGTCTACCTCAACATCCCTTTGCCAGAGCGAATTGCTCGGTACAATTACAAGATCCTAGGAATCAAACTGATTGTTAAGGGTAACCCTCCACCCGCACCTAAGAAAGGCCAAAGCGGAGTCCTCTTTGTTTGTAACCATAGAACAGTCTTAGACCCAGTTGTTACAGCGGTTGCCTTGGGTAGAAAAATTAGTTGTGTTACTTATAGTATTAGCAAATTCACAGAAATTATTTCCCCCATTAGAGCTGTTGCATTATCGAGGGAAAGAGAGAAAGATGCAGCTAACATTAAGCGCCTTCTCGAGGAAGGTGACTTGGTAATATGTCCCGAGGGGACAACCTGCCGAGAACCATTTCTGCTGAGATTCAGTGCATTATTTGCTGAACTCACGGACAGGATTGTGCCGGTCGCAATCAACGCAAAACAAACAGTTTTCCACGGAACAACAGTTCGCGGACACAAATTGTTGGATCCTTACTTTGTTTTCATGAATCCAATGCCAACCTATGAGATCACCTTCTTGAACCAGCTGCCTACAGAGCTCACTTGCAAAGGTGGAAAATCTGCCATTGAAGTTGCAAACTACATACAAAGGGTGCTGGCTGGGACATTGGGGTTCGAGTGCACTAACTTGACTAGGAAGGACAAGTATGCTACGCTTGCAGGGACAGATGGTCGTGTTCCGTCCAAGAAGGAAAAAGAAGAGGAAAAGGAAATGAAAAGGGCTTGACGAAAAAGGATCAGAATTCAGAAGCAAATTAGTTTATATTGTCTATTGTTTTTCATTATGTTAAAACTTTGTCTTAACAAATAAAAATTGATTGTGATGTTGATCACAAAAATAACAACTATGTATATTTTGATACTTACAAATCTTTACTGTGTTAGTGCAAATGCCCAATGACACTGGTTTCTGCGACCCTATCTGCATCTTCATTCTTCAGGGTATCGCCATATTTTTTTCCTGATACGATGGAGGTGCTGGCCATGGAATGAATTGATGATAGTGATACGACTACCTTTCTTTGTG
The DNA here is from genome assembly GCA_033439115.1 of Firmiana major. Classification (NCBI taxonomy): domain Eukaryota; kingdom Viridiplantae; phylum Streptophyta; class Magnoliopsida; order Malvales; family Malvaceae; genus Firmiana; species Firmiana major. The sequence goes on along the minus strand of CM065913.1, from coordinate 44,365,214 downwards.
GCCCTAATTAGGGTGGGTTTCATACAGTACTGTTGACCTATGAGAGTTTGGTGAAGAGCGAGTAATGCAGCATTGATTCGTGTCAGATGATTGTGTTGTTGTTTAATTTCAAGAAAAATCTCAAAATCAATATTTCTTTTCTTTTTTCTCATTGGTTTTCTATTAAAGAAAGTGAAAAGGTAATTAAAAGCATGGCTGCGGGCTGCCTAGTTAGTTAGTGAAGGGATAGAATTCAATGCATTTATGTCGATGGAAATTTTAGATATTAGTATTATAATAAATAGCTCAAATTAATTAAATTAATAATTAAATAACTTAATTTCAAGTTCCCACCAAGCGAAACTTGAATTTAATATCTTAAAATTTTAATTTTTTTTGTCTTTAAATCAAGATTTTATTTATGAAATTATTAAGTACTTGTATTGACTCCATAGATGAAATGAATTAAAATTATTTCTTTTCTATTTTTGATGGACCAATCTCAATTCAAGAATTCTACCCGCTTTTCTTCACCTTTATGGTAGGGGTTGAGATGCTTGAATATCAACATAGTTTACATAAGAATTTTTCTGACTCAATGCCAGCTTGAGGGCCGAGGAATAATGGCCAACGGCTTGATGAAATTGCATGATATGCGGCTGGCTAGTTGTCTATCTTTTTAACCTAATAGATATCAGCCATAGACCAAACCAGAGCAATAATGTCTCCAAAATTACCTTGCAATCTAGATTTGATTGACTTCAGACTTCAGAGCAGTAACGAACAATATTAAACAGAAATGAAACATTAAAATCCACTGTAAAGGTAACAAATAAAGTTTGAAACAGCTTTGGATTTGAGTGGTCCATCCTGGCAAAGGATACCAATCCCCAGCTTCCTTCCTCGATTAGAACCAGCTGGATTGCCTAGATCCCAGCCTCATAAATCAATTTAGAATTCTGGGTTTTTTTTTTTTTTTTTTAATTTTATTCACTAACAATGCACGTGGCTATGACTTAAAGCGTAATGAACTTGCTACATTATTCTGCAGTTGTTTCAAATCAGGGCACGGTTCTGTTAGCCAGACTGTCGGGCAACCCCACAACTGCAGGTCTTAAATTCGATTGGTTTAATGCAAAGAGTGGACATTTATTATGTGTTATCTCAATAAAAACTCTCGATTTGTTGCTCAGTAGCATATGGTTTCTACTTTGCCAAAAATCTGGTTTCAACCCATTTCTTAAATCCTTTTCAGAATTCAAGCCAAATATTTGTTACCAACTTAGTATTCCTTTTTATGATTTAAATGACATTGAAAAATAAAACGTAGCTGCAGGTTATAACTTTTAAGCATCCTTTGCTGTAAAATTTTAAGAAAGATCGAGCATCGCGTAGAGTTGCAGAAATGCATAAATTTCCAAGCTACAAATCCAACCACTTCATCCTATTAGCCAACGGAGTATGGGCAAGGTGGGATATTTGGACCCTCATCATGAAAGCTTATGGCCATGGGTCAGTAGTGAATGTGAGAAACCCAAAACTGAACTGGATTCAGCCCCCACTCATGACTCATCCAATTTAGGAAAAGAATGCAATAAAACTACATAAATGAGGCCCATTGTATTTGCACCGAGTCAGGGAAGGAGGCGACTCTCAGCCCCAACATTATCTCATCTCTTTTCATAGACAGGCTAACCAAAAGGGGTTGCTGAGAGCGATTAAGGTATATTCACTGCGACAGAGACGGCCCATCCACTGTTGTTTCAGCCGTGAGGGGGTTTGGAACATACTAGAATTAGACGAATGAAGTCCCCACGCTGACGCAGACGCAGACGCAGACGCAGACGCAGACGCAGACGCAGCACCAACAAAGACACAAATCCACTTCATGGGGTTTTATAGCCCAATAGGTTAAAACCTTCTTAAAGTAGGCCCATGTTGATTAGTTTAGAACCCAATATATTTTGGGCTGCTGGAAATTTGGGGATATATCTTTGTAATGGTGAAATTTAATTTATGTTCATTTACTATTTACTTTAGAAACATATAAATTTCTTAAAGATTTTTTTTTTCTTTTTGCAATTTATATAGGATGATAGTCACTTGATTAAATTTCAATTATTATATGGTAAAGTTTGTGAACATGAAGTCAAACAATTAACAATGGAGAATACCAAAATTTTGGAAGTAAAAATTAAAAAAAAAAAATCATTTCATAAATTGTTATAGATGGAAATAACTAAGCAATTTTTTTCTTTCGATGTATTAAAAAAACAAAACATAAAAACAAATTCTAAAATGAATAACTTATTACCTTATATATATATATTTATGTATAATAATAAAAGTAGGTGTATTTCTCCGATTCTTTTTTTTTAATAAAAAAAAATAATTCTCAATTTAATTAATCTGATTTTAAACTGAAAAATTTGATGCCACGTGGATAAAAACAGCAACTGAGGAAAGAGCGCCTACGTACAAATTCGTTCGAGGTTGGTTTCCCTTGCGGCAAGAAATACTCTTGAGAGTAAAGCAAAGCAAAGAAGAAAAGGCTCAGATTTTCGTGGAGAAATCAGAAATCAAAGTGAAAAGAAAAAAAAAAAATGGACGTGATAAAAACTCAGCAAATATCTACTCGACCGATAGAGAAGGTGATAGTCCACCCTTTGGTTCTCCTCAGCATCGTCGATAACTACAATCGCGTCGCTAAAGACACGCGCAAGCGTGTAGTTGGAGTCCTCCTTGGTACCTCCTTCAAAGGCACCGTTGACGTCACCAACAGCTACGCAGGTTCCTTTCTTTAATTTTTTTTGCAGTATTTTTTCTCTTTTTGATTTGTTGGAATTTTCCTTCTAGATCTGATTTATTTCGATTGCTGTGATAATGCTGTTTTGGGAAATCTTTTGTTCTTATCTTTGCTCGATCGCTGATTGCTTTCACGTTTAAGTTGAATTATAGTTGTTAATTTAGATTTTTGAGAGTAATTTTGGGTGTTAGGGTTTTCAGTTCAATTAAAGTTTCCTTGTTTTTGCTTGAATTTCTGGAGATGAACTCAAAGAAATTTATGTTATAGAAGTAGCTGCAATTTAAGAATTATCTGATGAAATGCCTTCACCATACTAGTGTCTTGATACTTTAGTCTCTTATTATTGAGCTTTTATCATCATCATCATCATCATCATCATTATTATTATGTCTAAAAGCTAGAATGTTGAATTTTTCAGTGCCTTTTGAGGAAGATGAGAAGGACCCAAGTATATGGTTCCTTGACCACAATTACCACGAATCAATGTTTTCAATGTTCAAAAGGATTAATGGTAATTATTTTCTTAACATAGAGTAGATAATGGTGCCAGTTTTAGTTTATTCTCTCTCCTTGTTTTGGCTGTGGGAAGTGATTATTTATCTCTATATATGTCATAATTGTTGCAGCCAAGGAGCATGTTGTTGGTTGGTATAGTACTGGCCCAAAATTACGGGAAAATGATCTGGACATTCACAGATTATTCCACAAGTAATATTCTATTGATGGTTTTTATATAGTTTTTAACTTTATTTTGGAGTTCATTTTTTAATCAAGAGCTTTTGGTGTTGCAGCTATGTCCCAAATCCTGTCTTGGTCATTATTGATGTCCAACCTAAGGAGCTGGGGATACCTACCAAGGCCTACTACGATGTTGAAGAGGTTAAGGAGGTAAGAACAATTTTGGATGCATCATTTTTTTTTTTGGGGATGGAGGAGCTTAGCAGACATGCAGTCCTTTGGATGTTAAGTGGGACTGGAACTAAAAAATCTTTTCCAAGAAGCAGCGACCTTTTGTTCATGCTTGCTGGGCATTTGAACTAATGTACCGGTAATGTTGCAGAATGCTACTCAGAAGAGCCAAAAGGTTTTTGTTCATGTTCCTTCAGAAATTGCTGCTCATGAAGTTGAGGAGATTGGTATGTCATTAGATGAATGGTGTTTATCTTCTCTGGAAATTACCCTTGTGGTTCAGATGCTAGTTGATTGGATTTGTTGACAACTAATTTTCTTTTACTAATGTTACTCCTTTTTCACCCATAAACAGGAGTGGAACATTTGCTCAGGGATGTAAAGGATACAACCATTAGTACACTTGCAACTGAGGTTTCTTCTCTTCTTTTTTTGGTCAATTTTAATTTTACTTTGATGGAAAGTCGAAGCTTTATTTGAAAAATGAGAAAGGGAGTGTGTGTGATGAGAAGGGTTTACCACTTTACCTTGGTCTTATGCACAGGTCACTGGAAAACTCACAGCTTTAAAGGGCTTGGATGCAAGGTTAAGAGAGATACGTGCTTACCTTGATCTTGTTATCGATGAGAAGCTTCCTCTGAATCATGAAATACTTTACCATTTACAGGTAAATGAATTTAGTTAAAGTTGAAAATGAAGTTAAAAAACATTTTGCAGTTATGAACTTTTAGTTTTTAATACTTGGTTGTATAAATCCCGTGGACTGTTGGACACTAATTGCCTGATTATACCTTATCCAGAATATACACAAGAGTATATAACTATGAACCTATTTTTGCTGACATCTGCTTTTTGTTCTGCCATGTTAAAACTCCAGGATGTGTTCAACTTGCTGCCAAACCTAAACGTAAATGAACTAATCAAGGCTTTTGCAGGTAATACAAAATTAATCCTACCTGTCCAAATTTGCTGAAATGCTCATCTTCTTTCAGATTAGATAGGGATATGAGTTAACTTTTCAAGTTCATTGATCCATAATCTCTGCTTATTGTGCAGTAAAAACAAATGATATGATGTTGGTTATATATCTGTCATCTCTCATTCGAAGTGTCATTGCTCTCCATAACTTGATAAATAACAAGGTGAGAAACTCCTGAATTCCGTGTTATATTTAAACCATGCTGATGCATATTGATGGTGTTCTAACTGGCAAATATTGGTTTTCAGATGCTAAACAAAGAACATGAGAAAGCTGAGGATGCAAAGCCAGCAACTGTTCCAGCTGCCAGTTGAAGCTGAATTTTCATCTGTATTGCTTGGAGTTCCTGTCACGACAAAAGCTTGAGCACATGGTGCTAGTACCATTCATAGGGATCCCCATTCTTGAGATTTTGTATTCTTCATAGTTGAAACAGAGATAACCAGGCTCAAAGCTGGAGAATTTTAAATCTCTTTGTTTTTCCGGACGACTATAGACTGTAGTAATGAAAGTGCTCTCCGTTAGCATTAGACGCAATGTTGAATCAATCATTTGAGGTTTTTTTTTTTATTTTTTCGGTTACAAATGAGTTTCAGATACTGCTTAGTCAGCTGTGTCTTTTGTTTTGCCATGGTTTGAAGTGAAGCATCTTTAATTTCAATTATCAAATTAACTAATTAAGCGTCCTCCAATTTCTTGTTCTTTTTCGTGGCCTAAGCACCTTTTTCCCTCTTGGTTAACCAACAGGCCCATCCTCTACTCAACACGGGTTTCTAACCCAACCCAGAAAAGAGCCAGTGGGCTCCAATATTTAAATCATGTGTTTCCTAATATACCCCTATAGTATATGTTTAATTCCTTTTCAACCCGGAGAGTCCCCTCGACGGAGGTGGGAGGGTTTTGGAATTAGAAGTCCTCTCCTCCGTCTCCGCGGTGCACTTCCCTCTTTTACGAAGTTTTTCTCAGGAATTTGTTTCAGTAGAAAAAGAAAAGGCTGATACTTTTGAAATTATGGGTAAAGCTTCGAGGGATAAGAGGGTGAGTTTTTTTCTTTCTTTTTTTTTTTTCGATATTCTGTGATTTGGCAGCTTATGACAATGGCAAACCGATTGGTTTTCAGGATATATACTATCGGAAAGCAAAAGAAGAAGGTTGGCGTGCTCGAAGTGCCTTTAAGCTTCTTCAGATAGATGAAGAATTCAACATTTTTGAAGGTCAAAATGTTTCAAATATATATTTACGTAATGGTATATCAGAATTGCCTTGTATTTATTGATTTAATTATGATTTGATCTATAGGAGTAAAGCATGTGGTAGATTTATGTGCAGCCCCAGGTAGCTGGAGTCAGGTTTGTGCTAATTTAATTGATATAGCTAATAACCCAATTGGCCACGTTACCTTGTTTTTCCTTGTTAACTAGCTTGCTCGTAATGCGACAGGTTTTGAGTCGCAAATTGTATCTTCCCGCGAAGCAGTCGCCTGCTTCGAAGTAAGTTTCTTTACTGCTTTCGTGTTTGGATTTTATGCCTTCAAAATTTTCTTTCCTTACCTAAGGAGGCATCACAATGCTTACGCCTTGTAGTCTGGTCTTGGGGTATTGCCTGCTTGTTCTTTCTCTATCAGAAAATTTTGTTTTCCGTTTCGTTTGGTTTTATCAGTTTTTTTTGTAAAAACGATAAAACTTTTTTCTAAAATGAGACCCACGATCTCTATGCATAGTACATTCTATTATGACCATATAAAACTTTATTTTAACTTGCAGGGATGATGATCTTCCTCTTATTGTAGCCATTGATTTACAGCCAATGGCTCCTATTGAAGGTGTAATCCAAGTGCAGGGTGATATAACTAATGCCCGGACAGCTGAAGTGGTGAATAACTTTTTTTCCCCCTTGAATTCTGTCATGCGTCTTTCAGTTTCTGCTATGAAGAAATTAGCTATTCTTGTATCTTTTTTGGATGATAGCACATTAGGAGATTGCCCGAGTGACAAAAACACTTTGGGAAAGATAACCAAGTATTTTGGGCAAGGCTTTCTTTGTTCTAGTTGAGAACTATTTTGCATTTTTTTTTTAATATTGCATCTAAATAATTAGCATACTGCTTGAAGTCCAATGTTCTGATGACAATTACACGATACATGTCAACCTTGACCCACTTGTATAATCTGTGATGACTCAATACTCACTGTGCTTGTGTGTTATCACCATGAGTGGATTAGAAAATGTGGATGGTGGATTATATGATTTCCTTCTTTGGAGTCTGCTTCATTCTACTCAAGGTTTAATTTGTGTGACCTTATGTTGTTTGATGAATGTGTATATATGCCATCATTTGTTGTTTATTTGTGTCATTTGCAGGTAATTAGACATTTTGATGGCTGCAAAGCTGATCTTGTTGTGTGTGATGGTGCTCCTGATGGTAAACAATCTTTCTGGTTTTTAACTTCTCAGCCTATGGTCTATAACATAGGATTGTTTGTTTTCGCTCCCAAGCTTCTTAAGCTTGATTATTTCCCTCTGTATTTGCAGTTACTGGTCTCCATGACATGGACGAATTTGTTCAGTCCCAACTCATACTTGCTGTAAGTGTTCTGATTCATCTAATATTAGCCTGAGTCTCTAATGAGAAAATTAAATTTTTGAATAATTTTAGATTATCTGTTGGGTCTGAATGTGATAATGCCTCATCTTATGGTACTTCCCATCTGGATCCTCCATTGCTGAAGCTTAATTTTGTAATTCTACTGTATTTTACATCTTAATCTTTTTTTTTTCCTTAAAAAAAATAAGACCAATTTATGTTTATGATTTTGCATATTCATGCAGGGTTTAACGATCGTTACTCATATACTTAGAGAAGGTGGAAAATTTATTGCAAAAATATTTCGTGGAAAAGATACAAGTCTTCTGTATTGCCAGGTAAATTAATTTCTAAAAACTCTCAACTTCGGTATCTAAGCTTGTGAGGTAATTATAAAGTTTATTACAATAACGAACTCCTGAAATGGATAATTCTCGTTAATTATACATTTACTCTTCCTTTTTTGCAGCTGAAATTATTTTTCCCTGTAGTGACTTTTGCAAAACCAAAAAGCAGCAGAAATTCCAGCATAGGTAAGAGTAACATGTATAAACATATGTGTACTTGTCCTTGGCATATCACTTGGTTTATCCTCTTTTTATATATATATATATATATAAAATTTTTGGGTCACGTTTTTAGTTCTGTAATAGCAACATTGTTTTTTCTCTTTACATTGTTCATCCATTGCAGTAGAAACCTGTGGACTGATCTATATTGCCTTTGTATAAACCGTGATTTTGTATGTCACGTTTATGCCTCGTTATTACCCTCTTTCCTTTCCCCTCTTTGAATTTATTGCTTCATAGCAATTTCTGAACCGACACAAGTAGAAAGTGGTTTCATGTTATTTATCATAGTGTGTGGCTAATACTTGTCTTATTTCTCATACAGAGGCATTCGCAGTTTGTGAGAATTATTTACCTCCTGAAGGATTCAATCCAAAAGACTTGCATCGACTCCTGGAAATGGTGGGCAGTCCCTCAGGTGGAGATGATCTAGGTAAATGGACATCATAGTTGGAAAGAATTCTATTTGCTACTTGTTTAATCCATACGAGCTGTTAAGATTTTGTGATACATGAATAATTCTCTTTCTTTAGTACAAAATTTAAAGTATTTCTTATTTCCTCTATTCATATGACAGATTGCAGTAGTGGATGGTTAGAAGGGCCAAATAAGGTCTATATCCCATTTTTAGCTTGCGGGGACCTAAGTGGGTATGACTCTGACCGTTCATATCCACTACCGAAAGTTGCTGGGGGAACTTACCAGAGCTTGGATCCTGTCCAGCCCCCTATTGCCCCACCCTATAAGAGAGCTCTTGAAATGAAGAAAGCTTCCACTAATGGTATCCGAGACCTTGAAAAGCTTTCTTTGGATTCTTGATTCACTGCTACTTGCATAGAATAGATGAACATATTAAGAAATGGATAATCCATTGATATATTGAGTTTATTACTGGAGAAATAATTATTACTATTCTTGATTTATACTATATTCTTTCTCTTTAGTCTTTATTTCGAAGAAAAGAAAATGGAGTGCTCTCTCATAATTGCCTGTCTGCCCCTGAAATTGTCGATCATCTTAATCCCTCCGTTGCATCCTGTTCCAAACAATAGTACTTTAATTTCCCCTCTCTTTTTATAGAAAGTAGAGTTGTGATTCAAAGATAATATTCTATTCAAAATCCTACTTTTGAACAATTGAGCTAAACCCATAGTATAATTTAAGTGTTATTCAATTTATGAAACCAGTAGAATTTACTGAGATTTACTTAATACTCTGCAAGCATTTAGAGTGATTTTTAGAACCAGATGCATAAATGTTGTGTGAATGATGCGACTAATGATATGGAGCAAATGGGTCTGGGGAATTTGTATCATTCAGATTCAACGTACTAAAATAAATGAGAAACCAAGTGGGATGTATTGGCTGAGCTTTCAGCTGCGGTCGTGACAGTGACTTTTCCTTTGAACCTTTGTTCAGGCTCAACCCTCAGGATGGCCCAGGCATGGAAGGGTTCATTTCCATGAGATGTATGGCCAGAAATGATTGTTCATTAGATTTCTCTCTTAAACACCACCTAATGGTTCGGTGAAATCAGGCAACGGAGTAACTAATTAAATAGCATAAAGTTCAAGTTTTGGATCTTTTCGGAAGTTAATTATATTGTAATTGTGTATGATTGAGATTAAACTGAATCAAGTAATGAATAGAAACCGAATGAAAGATTCAATTGCTTTCTGCATGTAATTTTGTACATCTAATCTTGGAAATTAAATGATCAATGAATTATATAGAATCCCTTTTGTTTTCCCTTTCATTTACATAAATTCCTTCCCAGGACTGCAATTCTAGCAAGAACATGTGGAAACCGAGTTTGATCTTGACAAAGACGAAGAAGAATTCAAGAACTCGATGCAATCTTCTACTGCTTCAGCACGATGAGACTCAATAGATTCAGCCAGTGATCGTGACCTTGGCAGATTGGAAGAAGAAACCTTATGAGAAGAGTTCCTTCGAACGGACACAAAACGCAAAGCTCGTACAACTTTAGCTCCCAGACGCCTCAACAATCTTGCTGGTGAAAATGAGCCTTTGACAAGCCTAAGCGTTAAAATCCCAACAACGACCCTTCTTCTGTTACCTCTTGTTCTGCCACTGCCTCCATGTTTCAGAAAGAACGTTGGCCTATCATTGACGTCAGGACTGAAACTCACTTGCTTGCTCGTTCTTCTTGACATTTCAGACTTGGTAAGAGAGCTCCGCAGCAAGAGACTTCGGTTCCTCCTGGTGAGATTGAGAAATGTAGAAAGAGAGATACGTGAATAAGGTAGAAGAGACAGTAGGTAAGGCTTCAGGGGGTATTTATTGATGAATTATTGTGACTAAAGTAAAAACTGAAAAGGAAATAAAAGAAAATACTGAAACAAAGGGATAGGATAGGATACGATTTCTCATTGAAATGAGTTATTGGCAGGAGAATTAATTTTGAGTTAGCATACTCTTGTTCAAAGATGTGGACTGCCGGCAGGGCCAGATTATTAATCATTTTGGCTAAACAAAACGCGGCAACGCTCCTTTTCAACAGAGCAGTTCAATTTTCACATATAAAAATATACGTGCATGAGCCATGCACGTGGTATATTTAAATGTATAATTGCTGCTTATCTTCCCTAATTATTGAAGGTAAAACTCATCATCAAATACAGGATGCCATTCTTCGTCATAATTGATTCTGAATTCATTGATTCGCCAAATTCAGACTGTATTCATACAGCAGTTTTCCCCTTAACTATTGAACTATAATTCCATAACTGTGTTCATATGTTAAAAACACAGAAATAAAGTTTTCAACAGGTAAACATGGATTTGAAGGTATGGATTTCTTAATGTAAGAGAGAAAACTTTTGAAACCTGAGATGAAGCAAACTTAGGCTAAAGGGGTCTACTTCTTTAATGTGGGGTTTAGCATAAATAGTAAGTAACAATAAGACGTTAAGTGCAATTGCATACAAGAATTTGAACCTAGGAAAAGGAAAAGCAATGAGGAAAAATGAAAAAGGGGTTTGCAGGGTTGGTCAAAAATAAAGAGTAGCAAAGGGAACACAAGGAGACAAGCACTCGATACCCTTCTTATCAGCGTTGCTTTTGAGGTGCTGTTAGGGCCTACTTTTTTCCTTTTGTTGGCCATCTTGACTCTGTTCTGGAAATAGGCTGAGATATTGGCCCGTTTTTGAAAACATACTAGCTGAAAAAAGAGGAGAAAAAGATGGAATCTATTTGAATATGGGAGTGTGGGCTTTGGCGTGAAGATCAGGGTAACCAACCATCCTTTCTTTGCCACTTTGACAGAAGAAAATTCCTGTTGAAATTTGCCGCTGCTGGTATGTTTTTTTGACTGGGAGCTGTGACAAGGCCCCAGTTTTGCATCTCTATTGGAGTGCATTCATGGTCAAGTAATCAAGATGTCATGTTTAAAGAGCTTTTGAATGCAGAGCAAAATGGAAATGGAAAGCAGAAAAAGTGAGTCTCAGCCACTCAGAGGACTTATTTGCCTGATTATAGAGCTAAGCTAAGCCTGTATTCAAATGCTATACAGTAAAGAATTAGGAAGCTCTTGGATGGTGTTCTTCAATACTAGATTTGTGGCACATAAAAATTGGACTGCAAAATCTGGTTTGGGTTGCTATCTTTACCTAATCTTATGCTACTTGAGGATTGCCATTTTCCTTTTTCCTTCTATGATCCAAAAGCAGTTTGTAGAATTTTGGGTCCTGCATTGAATTCTCTCTATATGAGATAAGCATGAATTAACACCCGAACAACATTTTCAAGGCAATAATTTCAGTTCAAATCAAAATGTTGGAGTTCAGCACCATGTGGAAAATTTGTGGCTTGTGCCTTAATTTTGTTTGGACCGATACTTAGCTTTGAACGTCATATTAACCATAAGTTCATAGCCTCCGGGAGACAAGTATGATACTAATTCATAAATGCTTCTCTTGACTGTCTTTACCGGATTTGGAATTGGAAGCGGTGCCAACTCAGCTGGTTGACGTTCCCCGTTTTCAATCACAAATTTCCTGCCCCAGCGAAGAAGTGACCAGTTCAGGCTTCCAGCTTTCTTGGGTCAGGGATAGCCTAAACTAGTATAGGCTGTAGCTTTAGTTTTGGACAGAAAGGATGGGCTGAATTCTAATGACTTAAGGCTCAAGGATGAAATGGATTGACATGGTCTTATGGACCTGAACTCGGACCTGAGTAGGCTTCAATTTCTGGCTCACCAGGCGGTTCAGTTCTTTTCTTGTTAATGGGGCGGTTTTGTTCACATATTCTTTGTTTGGACCAGTGGTAATTCGGACTACCGCTCAACCAAAGATTGGGTCGTCGGGCTGAAGTGCAGAACCATGAACTGGGTAAAGATTTGTTGGTCTTATTTAATATAGGCAATGCCGAAACAAAACAAATCCAATCTTTAGAAGGTTGAGCTTCTTGTTTGTCCAAAACATGATCAATCATATCAGAAATCAAGTTGCCTTTCTTGGATTTTTTATCTGACGGAACAAGAAGCAAGGCTCATGATATTCCTAGGATATCCACTTTTCTCATTTTCCCTTAACTAGTGACTAAGACTTCAAACCAAGTCTTGATTTGTCAAGTTCCAATCCATGATAAATATTGTTTCTATATATATATATATATATATAGCCATTCTGCCAGTAAGCATATACTCAGTGAGCTTCCCTCCGATACCCCTTTCTCTCTCCTTTAAGAGAATATCCATTTTCTGCGCATTCCACAGGCCCTTTAGATTCCATTACCAAATCTTCAAAATTCCACATTAATCAATTGAAAGAAAGAACAATTCTTTAACTCACTTGTTAAAAATTCCAACTCAGTACACCTTCCCGCAATAATTTGTTCACCATTGCATCATGTTCCCTTCTCTTTCTCTCTCTATAAATCCATTTCTCTCTCCTCCGTCATTATTTGCCTACCCTTCAAGCTCTTCTTCTTCTTTTACTTCATACCCTCCCAATTCTGTTCAACTCTTGCCTTTTTCTTCTTTTTCAACAATACCCATTTGTCTGGTTCGTAAAAGAAGTCATTTTTCTGAATCAGTAAGATTGAGGAGTGAGAAGAAAAGAAGGATAACTGTTGTTAGAGCAAGTAAGATGACTATTACAGAGGTGAGAGACGATGGGGAAGAGGAAAGTCCTCCTTTGGTTGATTCTGAGAATAATTCCAGGCCTCGTCGTATCGCTCTTTTTGTTGAGCCTTCTCCTTTCTCGTGAGTCTCTCCCTTTGTTTAAGGATACATTTTTTTTCTTATGTCCAATTTTGATGTTCTTGTAAATTTGAACTTTTTCAGTAACTGCTTCTATCAGTGCTATCCTTGGGTTGTTAATTGGCACTCGCTGAATGCAGTTCTCTCCATTTTGCAGATATGTATCAGGGTATAAAAACAGGTTCCAGAATTTTATAAGATATTTACGGGAAATGGGAGATGAGGTAAGCTCATTATATGTTTGCATTTATGCGTACTAATTTGTTAGCTGATGATGTTTATGGCAATACCTTTAAATTTTATGTGATGGAAGCATAATCTAAGTTCCATTGCGATTTAAGAAGCTTGAGCTTTCGGGTGGTGGGGGGGTAAGTTTGCTCATTGGCCAATGGTATACAATATTTAAGAGTTGATAGAATCAGCTTTTGTTTTGTTTCAAGTGATTTCTAATTGACATGACAGTAGTAATGTTGGAGGAATAATGGTCTAACAACTAAGGAGGCCATACAAATACTGATTTAGATTAAGTTCATTCTCAGTTAACCGTTCATAGCCAAACTAGATAGAAGTTTTGACCAAGAGTTTACTAAAGTTTGTGGAAGGCTTCTCAAATGATGTACTAACAGTAAGGATTCTGGCTCTCATAGGTATTGGTTGTAACAACACATCAAGGGGTTCCAGAGGAGTTCTATGGAGCTAAGTTGATAGGATCAAGAAGGTTGGTGTAATCAACTAAATCAAGTTAAAATTTTTACCATGTTTCCCCATCATTTCCTTTTTGTTTTTACCCGTGCTTTTCTAATTTTTCAAATTTGATGTTGACTTACAGTTCAACATGCTTTCCAAGGAAAAAATATTCAGGACTGGAAAAAGAAGTTTATTTAGAAACTAGAAAACACTAGCTGCTTAATCCTTTGATTACATTCTAAGCATTGACAGGCCAGAGGTGACTCAATTTTACAACCCACAAAAGTTACTACTCACAAAGCATTCTTAGGCTTATAAACCGTAGAAAGTTGGATGGTAGATAAATCAAACAATGTTTGCAAGAATCAACCCGATAAAGTAGAAGAAATTGTTGAGATGATTATTAATTAGATCTCAGTTGTGTGTTCATCTACTTACAATTGATTTAGCGTCCATGTCTTTCTTCCCCAAGGAAGGATATAACCAGGTTCCTCAGAGATTTAAGCATTTTTCTTTTGTGAATATAATATGTTATGCACAACATTCTAACACTATATCATGTATAAATTCTTTCTGTCACCATCGAGTGATATTAATTTAGTTTTCCTCAATTCCAATCTTGTTTTGGTCCTATTTTACTTTGTTTTGTAGTTATCAACTGGCTTGTTCAACTGCTTGACGAAACTGAATTTTTTACTATTTCATTACCTTATTCTTTGGATATTCTTTCCTATACTGGTTTTCTGTATTGTTTTTTCTTCCTTCTCATTGCAGCTTCCCCTTTCCTTGGTATCGGAAAGTGCCCCTGTCCTTGGCACTCAGCCCTAGAATAATTTCTGAAGTTGCACGATTTAAGCCTGATATAATACATGCCTCTTCACCTGGGATCATGGTACACTTCTAATTGCTGCCATTTGATATCGTCATAGATTTTTATGATTTCTTTTTGGGAGTTAAAAGTTAAATGAGGAGCGGTAGGAGACAGATTCCTGATTGTTGCAGACTGCATTGCAGGTTTTCGGTGCTCTCATTATTGCAAAACTACTATGTGTACCCATTGTGATGTCTTACCACACCCATGTTCCAGTGTGAGTTTGTTTCTTCTTTGATTCACCTGATAAATCCTTCATTTTACTTCTACAACAATGAGACCCAGAAATCATTTGCTGCTTTCTGGAAGGTTCACCATTCCAGGTTCAAAATTACATGCACAGTTATGTGGACCCGACCCTAACTCTAACTTTTATTTTATTCTACAGGTATATCCCAAGATACACCTTTAGTTGGTTGGTTAAACCTATGTGGTTGATATTAAGTACGTAAAGACCTTTTCTTTTCCCTCCTTTGAAGCCAATAATCATGCCAAAGTCTGAGCGATTGACAGCTTTTTTGCTCTTTCTTATCAGAGTTTCTTCACAGGGCAGCTGATCTTACACTGGTTCCATCAGCTGCAATTGGGAGGGATCTCCAAGCGGCTAGGGTAACTGCAGGTAAACATAGATGCACTTTGGTTATCAAAATAGCCTTGTACTATTTAACTTGGTCGCTATTACGAAGCTCAGCCATCTGTTTATTTGGATTAATCTATTTCCTCTCCCATTGCTTATTCCCAGTGTGATAATTGCATCTTGTGCTTTATTTTATTCTCTTATTTCCCTTCTACCGATGCTGGCCTGTTGATGATATGTAGATAGCTCAACCCAAAACTAACCTGCTTTTCGTTTATCAATACTCAGCTAATAAGATTCGTCTTTGGAACAAGGGTGTGGATTCTGAAAGCTTCCACCCTCGATATCTCTCTCATGAAATGCGGTTAAGATTGAGGTTGTGCCACTTATCCTTTATTTTTTTCCTCTCTCCTAAATTACAAGGTATTAATTTTTCTCGTAATGCTATATATTTTGCTTTATACAGCAATGGCGAACCAGAGAGACCATTGGTAATTCATGTTGGGCGTCTTGGAGTTGAGAAAAGTTTGGATTTCCTCAAAAGGTACCATTTACGGTTGCATCAACAATTGTTGCTAATATCTTTATTTTTATAATTAGTTAAAACATAATACCATTTCACAGCTGAAAAGGAAAAAAATTGGAGTTGTCAAAATTTTGTTAGGACCATTTATTGCCTTTAATTTATGAATTTTGTAAATTTTTAACATTGGGAATATATGATTTTACAGCGTCATGGACAGACTTCCAGAAGCAAGAATTGCTTTTATTGGGGATGGACCATACAGGTAATCCACCTAATACTCATGAACTTACCTTACTCTAGATGGCTCAGATATTATATCATACTCTCACTTTCACTCTCACTGAAAATGCCCTAATTAGAACAAAAATGCTTTCATCCGATATCACCAATTTCAGGGTTATATTTCCACCAAGTGATTGTTAACCTGAATTCTTGTCTTCAATAATAGTCTCGTGTAGCAATGACAGAAGTTGGGTCAGGAAATGTAAGATCGGGCAAAAACTTTTACCCCTCTCTTAAACAATATATGATCTCTTCCTTCCAGGGAAGAACTAGAGAATTTGTTTTCTGGCATGCCTGCTGTTTTTACTGGGATGTTACAAGGTGAAGAGCTCTCTCAGGCATATGCAAGTGGGGATGTGTTTGTGATGCCTTCAGAATCCGAGACACTCGGACTTGTTGTTTTGGAGGCCATGTCTTCAGGAATCCCTGTGGTGGGTGCTCGTGCTGGGGGAATCCCAGATATAATTCCTGCAGACCAGGAGGGTAAAATTGGCTTTCTCTTTACTCCCGGAGATGTTGACGACTGCTTGAGCAAATTGGAGCCCCTGTTACAAAATAAGGAACTGAGAGAAACCATCGGCAAAGCTGCGCGTAAAGAAATGGAGAAGTATGATTGGAAAGCAGCCACTAAGAAGATACGCAATGAGCAGTACAATGCTGCCATTTGGTTTTGGCGAAAGAAGAGAGCACAGCTACTGAGACCTTTGCACTGGCTGTCAAGACGCCTCTTCCCATCACGGGAAGTCAACTATAGGTGATTTGGATTATATTACACTGGTTTGCTTGGTAGAATTAAAGGAACTAGCAAGTGATAGGGATTGTCAACTTGTTCTAGGCTTCAAAGAGGCTCTACTATGTGTACGTATGAATTTATTTTTTCTTGGGCAATATCCTTATTTGTGTATATTATGGACTTGAAATGATTGGGAAGCAACTTCCATTAACAAACTGAAATTTTGCATGGATATCTTTTATTTTTATTTCCCTGCAAACATTCTTTCAAATATCAACTTCAAGCCGGTTAACAAGTGCAAGTAGACATAACTTGAGAGTTGGATGATGGAAAGCCCTTTGCAAACATTTTTGGTCCTTGGAAGATAGCCGACATAGCATTGAAAATATGATGTCTCATAGATTGGCAGTTGCAATTTGCAAAGTGGAGTCTACTCTGTAAAAAACCTGATTAAACACTTTTAGAACTTCTTGCATTACTCGACTACTATAAACTTACCGTCAGCCAAGGTCAAATCTTTCTATTTCATAGTTTCAGATGTTTTATACCCATGAGCTAAATTCAGATAATTTGTAACAAAATTCGATTCCCATAATTAACACAAGCTAATTTCATGCCATACACAGATTACAGGTAAACCTTAAGACTTACCCATGAGCCTTATCAGTTCCGGGCTTATAGTAGTGAATCAGGGCAATAGCATATAGATATTTCATGGTGGCTGTTTCTTTGTTCATGTTATGGATATTTTATCGAGAGAGAAAGCAAGAAAGGACGTGGCGAGAGAAGGTTTAACTTTGGAGTTTGGAATATTAAGGGGATTCAGGAAGTTAACATTGAAATTTGAGCGGCCACTGTCAGCAGGTAACTAAGTAGGGAAGCTTTTCTTTTATTGGAGTAAAAGGAAATCATGGAAAATGTCAGTTCGTGAATGCCTAGGAATCCAACAAGTCCACGAATTCCATGCGAAAATCAGATTCAGTCTGTCATGTGTCATCAGCTGCTAATTCTCGTGACTTGCTGCATTTTTCCCCATGAATTTCACCACCCCAGACATGTTCCCAGATCTTTAGGAATCAGAGCCATTCTTAAAACCAGTAATTGCCTTGGGAAGATTTTGTACGACAACCAGATTACTAGGATGTTCTTTCGCAAAAGAAGATAATGCACTTACTCTATTTTATTTATTTATTTTATATATAATGTATTAAATAATTATTTTTTATTTATTTTATTTATAATATATTAAATAATTATCTATATATATATATATATATATATATATCTTAGTTGGTTGGACTATAAAAACATTATCATATTATCTTGAATTTATATTAAAATTCGCATTTGATTAACTTCTTAAAATATTGAAAAAAAAAATTGAAACTATTAGTTTATTTTCTTTTCCAAGAAAAAATAGAGGTGGAAGTATTTGGGACGAGAGGAATAAAATATAAAACAAGTGGTTAATTATCTAACTAACTAATTAATAATAAATAAAAAACTTGTTGTTAGGTATCAAATTTAATTTTATTAATAAGGGACATTTTGGAGGAAAATGCTGTGTTATCCAGCTGTTTTGCTTTGCTCAATCGTTTGAAGAATTCAAAAGATGTGGGAGAATGAATATGCTTTACAGTCCCAAAGGGGATAAAATGATTTTAGTCTAAAAAAATGCATTAATTTTGCCTATAATTGTCTAAGGCTCACATTTTCTTTTTTTAAAAAGATTATATAAGAAAATTATTTTGGAAATCAAAATCTATTACTGATTCATAAAATTCAACTAAAAATCAATAATATGTAAGAAAGATATTAAAATGCCGTTTTTGATCAAAATTTGATTGATCAAATTAATAAATTTATGATTTAAAATTTTAAAATTTAATATACTTATTCAACTGTAAAAAATTTAACAAAATTAATAAATTTTTTTTTTTAAAAAAAAAATTTAAGCTTAATCTATGTAGTGAAAGTGAAACCTTTCAATTGATGATTTAAAATTTTTAAATTCAGTTTTTATTTCATTATTTTAATAAAAAATTATTGAATTTCATTTAAAAAATTGTGACCAACGACTTTCTTTCACGAAATAATTAAACTAGTTATTGATCCATTAAGAGAGAGAGACTGTCCGAGAACAGTCTTTTCACGAATCTTTTAACCTTACCCAACTTGAATTTTCACATTGAAAATCCCACAACCAAATAATAGAGATTTCTTTTTCATTTTTTACCATCCGTCAAAAGCCTAGTAAGCTAGGGTTGGTCTTTGTTCAGATTAAGTAACAGAAAGAAACTTGGAATTCTGCAAAGATGTTGACATAATGATTATGAAAAGGAAAAATAAAATTAAAAGTCGGCATAAAGCAAAGAAAAATACAAAAAATGAGGTCATCTTACTGAACTCATGAATCAGAACAATTAAAAACATTGGTTATGGTTAGGTTCACAATCCTGCAATGGACCACAATTTCCCCCATGTGCTACAATTCCAGTTCTGCTTCTGAGAAAGCTCGAACTGATGAACCAGACATACCACGAAGTTCATGAGCTCGGATGTTACTTTTACCAACTAATTGCTTCCAGGCCTGATGGCTTTGACTAAAGAGCAATGCGGGATGACTTTAATCGTGAAGCAAATGCAAATGATTCTACTGCTACAAATTGTATTTTGTACTCACCAGGAATTGACAACCTCAATTTTGTACCCTGTAGTTTTGTCTTCTTTGGTCAGTGTTAAAATAAGTGCCAGACTGCCACTCACATCATCAAATAAAATCAAACAGATCATAGCTCATTGGCTGTGGTGTGAAATTGAAAATTTTCTCAACAACCACTTATAATTGGAAACATAATTCAGCAAAATTAAATGAATAAAAATATAATAGCTGATGCAGCAAGCTAGTGTTCCTTGAGTCTAATAGGTCAGCATTGCCAACGCAGTGTTGAGGCATTGTCGCGGTGCAGTAAGAATTAAATTACAACAAAACAAAAGATAAAAATTTATAAATAGTTAAATTAAATTTTTACTCTTAATGATAATTTTTATTTTATTTTATTATCATTAAAGTAATTAATCTTTTTGCTATAAATTTTTTTGAGTCAATTTTATTATCCATTTAAATTAATAATTAAGGAGGGGAGGGGTTTGCATTTATTGATACTTGAAAAAAAACTGGCCAGAGTGATTTTCTACGCAGCTTGAATAAGAAGAAAGTGAAGAATTGTCATTGCTCAGAAAAAAAAAGTTCATTGTATATTGCTCCATGTTGTCCTTAAATTGATTGTGTAGTGCGTGGGACCGAAAATTCAACACTGTTCCGAAGTCGAAGATCCAGTGATTAAAGGTCTTATCCACTATTTTATATAATCGGGTGGGAGGAATTGAGGTTATTAGGATTGAACAAAGTCTTACACGTGCTACAACTTTTCTCTACATCTTTTTTTTTTTTCTCTCCCTCTTTTTTTTCAAATAATCAGGAAAAAATATATTTATTTTTCACAAAATGTTGTTAGGGTTAAAGTTTGAAATTTGTTAACAATTTAAATTTGATTTAATAATAATTATTTATTTAAAAAAAAATAAATTAAAGATTCCAATAGTCTCTTTTTATAGTTCTTTATGAATAAAAAATATGAATTTTACTCTAAAAAATAGAATAAATAAAAATTAATATATTAAATAATAATTCATAAAATAAATATGAAAAAATAAAAAATTTAAAAATTCACAAATGCCTTAATATCAGAAAAAAGGAACTTCCTTTTGATTTGATTTGATTTTTGTCACGTGAAAGATTGAAACTTTCATGTACAAACTACAAAGCCTAACGTACCAATTCTGTGGTAAAAAGTAGCCAAAACGTTATCGCTTTTAGCTCTTATGATTTACACAAATGAAATCACAACAACCTTTTAAAGAGCACTGCTTCTAAACCCCAGATTTGGATCACGGTTTAACAACAAACCACCAATCATATATTGCCACCTGGGACATTCTTCCCTCTTAAAATAAAGGTTCCACTACAGTGTACTCACTCACATGCTTTCCGATACATACTGCATAATCTCGACGTCGTACTCAAGCCCCCTCATCGTGTCAGGCGCCAAAACAACCTCCAAGTCAACACTCCCATTCTCATCTCTCCCCGGGAAGGCAGAGATCTTCCCATCGAACTTGTTGGCCCTACCACTCCTCACCGCCAAAGGCCGACCCCACCCAAAATCATTATTGTACATCGGGAATCTAGGAGAACTTCCCATGGTGATTGATGCACCGTCGAAGTTACCCAATGGAAATAACCTTGGCTGCTTCTCCCAATCCGCTACACCTCTCCGCACCGTATCATCGTCGTGCGCCACCACATTTTTGTGAAGTAGATTGGCCCCCCAGCTCAAGTCCTTAGCCAGCAACTCACCGGCCTGAGCAAAAGTCGGAATACTCTGAATCGCATTTCCGAAGTAGTACGGCTCGAGCTTTGGATCCAACCTGTGCCGGCAATTCACCGCCATCCTAAACGTAGTCGTCTTGGTCGGCTCCAATTTCCTGGCGCGCGTCACCGACCTCCAAAGTTGAGCACAAAGCGATTGGAAAGACGAAATCTCAGCATTACTGTTTTTCACCCTACCGTTAGTTTCACCGTTAACGAATTTCCAACTGTCGTTAGAGAGTTTTCCTAAAACTTCGGAATTCGTTTGTTTATTTAATAAGCAACCGTAATTAGCTCTGTATTTAAGTTTTAAAACTGCTTCTCTGCTAAAATGCAAAATCCTTTCCCTCAACGGCTTTTCGCCGGCGAAAGTAACTGTGGGACCGCCGGGAGGAAATTTGAGCACGGCTTGAGAATTAAACACGGTGTTACGGCAAAAATCGGGAGATTTGGATATTTTTGAAGCTCCTTTAGTAATCTCAGCGAAGGTGTTAAAAAAGTGCCAGAACGAAGTCCCATCGGTCACGGCGTGGTTGACTGAGCACCCAATAAAAACCCCGTCGATTAACTCGGTTACCTGAACCGCAGCTAACGGCTTAAAATGGCCCGAGTAACTAATTGTCTTGTCAAAAGTGAAAAATTCCTTGACACAATCGGGAACATCGCCAGGTGACAAAATGTCGTAGATGGAAAGTTTAGGAGATTTCACTACAAGGAAGTCTATGCCAGCGTCGTTGCACGTGATGAGCACGTGGCCGTCTGGGTTGGTTGTGAGACGACCGGCCAAAGGAGGGAAGTGAGAGAGAGCAGTGGAAAGAGATTGTTTGAGGAAAACCACGAGGTCGTCGAAGGAGAAAGGAGGAGACGTCAGCAAAAGTCCTTTTTGAATGTACTGACAGGAGAGCATAGGGATGTCGGAAACCGAGAGCTTCAAGGTTTTGATGTCGGACTTTTGGTCTGGGAAAATCGTGCATTTGGAAACAAGTGTAACTGAAGAAGAAGGCATGGTGATTTTTGCGTTGGTTCTTTTTGCTTTTCCTTTGTTTTAGCTGATCACCAAAGCAAAATGGGAGTGAGTGAAGAATGGAGATGGAAAAAGGGGTTTATATAGGATAAGCAAAGGAATTGGGTTCAATGAACTTAAAAGGAAAAGAAGGTGGGTAGTTTCGTGGTGGTTGTTTCTTTTGTTTATGTTATGGATATTTTATGAACAGAGAAGATACGTAAGAAAGGGAGACGTGGCTAGAGAAGGTTAAACTTGAGAGAAAGACATATCCAGGAAGCTCCTGAGGTCGGATGTTAGTGTTACCTTTGCCAAGAAACTGCTTCTAAGCCTGATTGCTTTGACTAAAGAAGAGTTATAACTACAGGATCATTTTAAACGTGAAGCGAATGATCCTTACTTTTTCAGTGCTTAACTCAGAGCAGTCCTGCAAACGGTACTAATTAATTGCATTTGGTCCAGGCTCGAGAAAACTAACTGGGAGATTCTATGGACTGTAATTTCACGTTCATAATCTGAACTTGTTGCAAAGCCTGTTCATTTTGCCTTCTTTGCTTACTGTTTGATGGTTCGGTTTAAAAAATGAACTCATCTGGCCAGCTCGCCAAGTCTAGGGATTTAAGCTCCTAGGGCACCAGGTTTGGCTCTTGGATGTGAGATCTTAACAGCATACGGACGGCAGAAAGGACCACTACTTTTCGGTCTTACAGGAAGGGGTGGGTTGGTAGTAATTATTTTTTGTTGTAATTTAATTGAGGGTAAAATAATTATAATATTTATTATTAAAAAAATTAAATATAAAGTGATTGTAATTATAATCACTTTATATTTAAAAGCGGTAAAGTGATTGCAATCCAAAATAGGTTTCAATCACTTTGCGATCTTGCTATAAAGTTAATTTTATCACAATTTTATTTAAATTACTTTTTTATCAAAAATACAAAAATACTTTCATAAATGTTATATGTAATTATCATACATAAAAAATATTTTATAAAGACTAAAATAAATTATTATGGCATTCATTAAAAATAATAGATGAATTAAAATTTAAATTAATAATACGTGAATTTGTAAATTAATAAATTTGTAAATTTAAATTAATAAATGAATTTGTAATAATATACTAATTAAAATTTAAATTAATAATCATGAAAATTTAGAATTATAAATAATGAACAATATTAATAATATAATTTTATATCATTTACATTTTCATTTTAATTAATTTTTCCATTGCATTAAAGTTGTTTTTTATAATTATGGGTATTTTTGAAATTTGACACAACTTTCTCAGAAAAGTGAGTGCATACCAAATGCTGTAAAATTACTTTTCCTACAATTTAAACATAACTTTACATTACATACCAAACGCTGTAAAGTTACTTTCTCAGTAATCATTTTTCCAACAATCATTTTACACTATAATCACTCTCTCTCTAAAATAACAAACTGTCCCTAAAAAGGAAGTCAATTGCTGGTGGATTTGGCATGGACCCCATTACCATTTTGTTTATTGAATAAAAAATGTAAAGCAAGTTAGGAAAAAAGAAATATTTATCACATTTGAATATTCTGCTCTTATATGAAAAATGCTAAAGTTGTTCCAAAGTTCAAAGTATAGTGATTAAAGATCTTACTTACCCACTCTCTTTTTTCGAATAATCAGAAGGATCCCTTTCTCTTCCATGGGTATAGTTTTCCTTTCAGAAGGAAAGGGAAGGAAGAAATTGGGTAAAAACTAATATTCCTCCTACGTCTAAATGAAAGACAATAAGCTTTAGACTATTTGTGGGGGACAAAAGGGTTTAATTGTGGAATATATTTGGTCAGTTCTAAATAAATTATTAAGAGTGAATTTGGAAGCATGATAATTTTTTTTTTTAAAAAGAAGAATGTTTTGTTAATAAAATAATAAAAAACAATCTAAAAGTAAAAGTAAAAATATAAATTTACATTTTTGTTATTTTGTTTGTAGCCGGTGAAACTCACCGCACCTCACCCTAAGCCTAGAAAAAGGGAGCTGGCACGAGTGCGCGAAACAAAGTAGCAAACATATCTAGAAGGAGCTCCCCTTGCAAAACTAGCTCATTAACAACTAAGGGACTGAGCAAAGGCCCTTATCCTATCTCATGACTCGAAGAAATCCTCAAACAGATCAGGTTCTAAACTGTTTCAATCTTGAGCAAACTGACATGGGCTCTCACTACAACCTTAATTTTAAAGATATATTAAATTTTCTTTCCACAACATATATATCCTTAATGTTGTTAGGATTAAAGTCCGGATCCTATTCTCGAAAAGCGATAATAAAATAAATACAAAGAAAAATGAATAAAAGAACATGAAAAATTTATAATAATTCGTTTTCAAATTGAAAATTATATTCATGCACTTGCAATCTTTGTAGAATAGATTTTTCGCTACAATGAAAGATGATTATAAATGACTAGCGACCCTTCATATATATATATAATAATAATTATTTAATATATTGTTAGTAAAATTTTTAAATTTTATAAATAATGTTAAGATGACAACATAACCTTATTTTATTTTTATTATTTTTTAATATATTATTTATGCAGTTTAAAAATTATAGCAATTGGATAATTATTCATATATATAAGATTACTATTTAATATGTTGTTCGTTGAATTTTTCTAACTTCACAAATAAAGTTAAGATGAATAGATAATGACACATCTTTTAAAAAAATATTAAAAAATAAAATAATAATAATAATAAATTTAGGTATATGATACAATTTTAACCCCAATTATTTAATATTTCAATTGTAAAAAAAAATAAAAATTTTAATAAATTTTTTTATATAATCTAAAAATTAAATATTATGTATGTAAAATTTAAAATATCTAATAATTAAAATTTAATTTAATAATTTTTTTTATGTGAAATTAAGTTCAAAATTCTAATACTTCTCCCTGTGCCTTTTGATGAAAAAAAATATGTATTCTTATTGATAATTGATTAACATATAAAATTTGTACCATCCACGTGTTGATTTTTAATAAAAATAATCCACGTCAAGACGATGAGTAACATCCACTCTCCTTAACAAATATCTTAAGCTAGTCTAGTCTATAGACTAGAAAACATAATCCGATAGCTACCATGCCTAGCAGGGCTATTCAAATAAAAGATTCCATGGAAATAAGCTAAACAGTGAAACCATAAATTAAAGCAGCTAAACTTGCACATCCCATGATAATACAATACAGTTGCTCCCATTTTATTGTCAGGCAAAAATAATGGCTTATTTTGAGTGGTAATTTTTAGCCAGCATTTTCCTTCACGTTGATGTGAAACTCTTTAGATATATGACCCTTTTTAATAAATAAATAAGCTTCATTTGATTGAGATTATAACAATTAGTAGTTTACAAGTGGGAAAGGTTGATACATCGGGCATATCCAAATGGATCGATGTGTCGTGTGTGGTTATTGTTTTGAATTAATCAGGATATCTTAAAAATATCCACAAAATAATTAACACATCTAAACAAGCCATGACAAATCATGCCTCCCTTATGTTACGTACAGATAAGGACATGAGATGAACCGGACGATGCAAGCTTGTGTGTTGTTGTTATCTAACCATTTGAGATACGGGACCTACGAAATTTATAACAGTTTCCACCAATCGGTGGCATGTTCTCGTGCATGTCCTCAAATTGGCCAAACAATGACAGAAAGAGAAAGAGATTCTTTATCTGCCTGTATAACGATTATGTTATGTCGGTAAAATTGATTCTATCGCATGTCAATCTCATGTTATGTTGTGACATACATGATACATATAACTTTAATACGAAAATTTCTCCGAACTACAAATGCGTATATGCGAAAGAATTCAAACGTACGTGTCAAGAACCCGATGGTGAGGGGATTGGAAACTAAGCAGCACCATTGGAATGAAAGGTTCTGGATATTTTTTTGTGGCATCAAATGAAAGACGCAGGTCAAATGTACTTCTACATTCATGCATCTGGGAAGAAATTGTCAAATCGTCCGTTGACAATGTTCCCGGAGCTGGACCGGCCATTTTTCAAGGCAAGGCCCACGCGTAAACAATTGTGTATTCATCTCTAAAATTATTTACCGTACAGGTAATTAAATCCTAATCTAGTCATTTCAGGTCAAAATGTTAAGAAATCTTCACACAATTATTGAACAAATCTCTGTATCTTTACACAATTATTATGGAAGGCTCACATAAAAAGAGAAAACAACTTAAAAGTAATAGCAGAGAATTAATTTTCTAACCATATCCAAGGATACCCCATTTCTCAGGTTAGGTTACACTAAGATTCTTTTGGAAAAGAATTAAATTGCATTAATACATTAGGGAATTGGAAGATTGTTCAAAATTTTAAAATATAAAGTTTTAAAAAATCGAGCGTTTAATTCAGTCATTGAAATAATTTTCACAGTGAAAGCTGTAAAGGTGGGGATTTTAAATAAGCCAACCTCTTAATGTTTGGCCTGAGAAGAGGAGACAAAACACAGTGAAACCAAAAAAGAGGAGTTGTTTTCCATTACTAAATGACAATGTTCTTGATTGGAGCTTTTGACATACGGTACTAACTTTCCACTAATCCTGGTCTTCGGTGAAGTTATCGTTTTGGTTATGACAACTTAATTATTGGAATGCTAATGATTTTCGTCCTCGGTGCATGTATGCTCACAGAGAGAAATTAAATCAAGAATCTGCAAGCTGGACCGTTGTAGAGTGGTAGTTACCAAATTGGCAGTATAAAATTAATAACAATTTTTGTTTGTTGGATTCACTACAACTTAAACCACAAAGCTGAATTGAAAGAATCGCAAAGAGAGATGGATCGGATAGCAATCAGCACACAATTGCAAAAGCTACCGTCGAAAGTATATATGTGATTATCTACTGCCCACTCTTGGTCGGATCTGAACATTAAATAACGAGAATTTTTTAGTTTTAGGACTCGGGAGTGAGAGGACCAAGGGAAATTAAGAAGAGAAAACCAATCTGTAAATCTTGCCTTAACCTGAAGGTTGGAGCTTAACAACCACGAGGGAAAATAAGAAAAAAGTTATTGATGCTTATTTGTAAGTATTTGCCTAATTTGGTTAAAATTAAATTAATTAACCGAAATCAATGAGACTTAAATCTAGAGAATTTTTTATTTCAATAAAATCTCATTACTTTCTTCTTATCATCGATTAATACCCCATTAGCCTTCTCATTTGTTATATTTTACAGCTAGTTTTTTCCTTTTTCGTTAAGGTTTATATATAATGTAATGGTAGTGAAATAACATCTATATATTGTCAACGCACTAAAGATTTATACTTCGTTAATGAATAAATTGAAAAAATATCAAGTATTTATGAGCAACTTAAAAAAAAAAAAAAACTTATTTGTATTTATTTTTAAAAAACTTAATATTTTTTTCAATTTGTTTATTATTGAAGTATCAATTACTAATGCATAAAATATCATGGAGATGTAGTTTATTAGATCATAAGGAAAGAAAATTATAATTAATTGTGAAAATTTGGTTAAGATTGAAAATCAATTGAATTGATAAAATTAAATTCAATTGAATTCTTTTTTGAAAATACTAATTTTTGCTTTATTAATGAAGTAATTCAGTATATTCGATTTTGAGTACTTTGATTCAAAATTAGCAGAATTTATATAAATGAAATCGATCTCTATCCATGTGTGGAAAAAGTGCTATCTCTAGAAACATTTTGCCTTTAAAAAAGTTTTGAGGATAAGAACCGTGTATGATAGGAAGTCTAACATCAATGGTAGTGACAGTTTTCGGCTGTTCACGAATTCTACGGTGGACTGTTCCATGCTTGAACAAACATATGCAGGGCTAAGATTAATAAACAAAAACATTCCGTCGTTTTTTTAGACCTTTGCGTAAATATAACGGTTACTGGAAATATATATAGACAGCACCGGACAAGGACGTAGCCCCCTATGTACAAAGGAAAACACACACCAAAAAAAAGGGAGAAAAATAACTTTAGCTGTCTCGGACGACATTATAAGGTTGGTGCTTCTCTTACATCACCCTTTCAGTGTCCTAGCCCCCATGCTGTCGAGAGTTGCGAGCAAAGTCCGTGGGGACCGTTGTAATGTTCCTTTCCATGGTTAATATTGAGGATGACCACAAACATGCTCTTTCTTGCCATTGCTATTAGGTTCAATGACACGGAAAGTTGGTCTGAAAGGTTGAAAATTCTTTGCCAGTTTTCCATTTTGGTGACTGATATGCTGTATCAAGCGACAAGCTGGATACATGTGCCTAGTCTCACACACTCCCTGTAACTAGATTCAATGATTTTGAATGCAGCAGGCAAATGGGCAGGTCACAACACAACCTTCAGTACTATATCTCTCAGAGTTTGTTTGGTTCGAGGCTTGGCCACGTCTTGGCTAACAGATTGGCCCATCGGCCATCCCCTCCTAAAGCAGCTATGGCAGACCAACTGACTCAAAGGACTTAATATATTAACAATCTTTGTCCAGGAGGTTTCCAAGTGGGAAAGAATTGGACATGAACAAATCCGACAGACCCAAATGGTATTACAGAAAAATTGAATATCCATGTCAAACAGTATACACTTTCTTTTTGGATAATTGAAATTCATTTAAATCAATAATTAATGCATCAACAATCAAAATTATGTTTTATCAATAGCTATCTTCTTTAAAAAAATACTAAATTTAAAATTCAATTCTTCTTTTTTACAGTTTAAGTATATATATATATATATATATTATCTTTAAATGCTGCAATAGCCCATCAAAGTTCTTCATTCCAACAATTAATAAAAAGGTTCAGTAATTTAACTTTTCCGCAGAAGACAAAAGGAACTTGTCGTTTTCCCCTCCACCATGGAACATCAAGTGGATCTGGCCGTACCCATTTAATTTTTTCTGCTTTTTCAAATTGCAAAAAACCAGTTTTTCATGTTTTACCCGCTTGTACTAGTTTCCGTCAATACCAGCGTGGTTTGTGACTAGTGAGAAGTGGACAAACATGCATATGGCGGCTTGCAGATGGCTGGCGCCAAACTGAAACTTGTATGACCCCCACTCGTGCTCCACATTCCACAGTCCACAGTCCGCAGCGAGCATCACTTCTACACGCAATTCCACGCAATATGCTAATGATCAGTTTATTCTTTTCCTACCCCGTACCACTATTCTAACCTGTAGCGTATACTTTGAAGCACAAAATAGATTTTCCAACACTTCGCTTTTCTTGGAGATAAGATGACTAATACTTCAACCCATTTTTAGAAACTGTTTGTTTACCAGTTTCGAGTGTTTGCTGTCGATCGGGTCTAATCAAAAGCTTACAGTGGATAGAAATTGCTTGGTTTACTTTCCTTCAGCTACAGTCTACGGTCTACAGAGTAGTTGTTATCGTTGATTGATCGCCTCCTTCTGTACCTATCTTTCGATTTTATTTTTTTTTTTAGAGAAAAAGGGAAAAAAAATACCAGAGCTAGTCTTCTAGATTCAGAGCTTCTACACGTATATAATAATATGTATAACGTTTAATTTAGGGACGAGGTAATGGCAGCTCCATCCATCTTGAAAGAACGCTACATATTTTTCTTGTATTTGAAAGGTCGTTTAGACCCTTTTGATTGTTGACTTTCGAATTGATAACTATGGAAACACCTCAGTTTTGGATAAAGGTTTCCATATATATTATGATATCTTCGTTGTTTTATTTATCAAATAAATTTATTTATTTTTTAAGATTAATGAAAAATTTAATCTTTGAATATAAATTTTGGCCCAAACAAGAGACGCTGAATATAAACCAAATCTACTTAAATTTTAACTATTTTTTACTTATCATCAAATCAATTCTTTTAACAAAATACTTTTAATGAAATTAAAATTCTTACTTATAAATCGAATAAATTTTAACCCTAAACCGTACTCTCATTAGTTCAAAATTTCCTCTACCTACTTATTTTTATATGTTCTGGCCCAAAAAAAAACTTGCTTTTGCATATTATAGATATAGATAAAATAGATTACATATTTTATATACATATATCAATAAGATTATTGAGTAGGTTATGAATCATATTAATAGAGCCATCCTTGTCCTTTTATATATCAATTCATTTTAATGTCAAGTTATTATTAAAATAAATCAAATAGAAATATTATCAAATTTTACAAGTTACAAAAGTTATAGGCAGATAATAAGGTTTACACGCGCTCTTGTTAATTTTTTGGACCAAAAAGAAGAAAACTAATTATATATTAATGCAAAAGAGGGCAAGACATTAATGCAAAGGAATGTCAATGATCTCTTAATTGAATGATTGTTAAAGACTTATAATATATTATAAAATTTGAATTTAAATTTAAGTAATTCAACCCTAATCTTAAATTTAATAAAAAAAAAAAAGGGATGAGTGCTAGTAACATAGAAAACCCTGAAGCGCCCTTAATTCGATTAGGAAAACAAGATCAAAGTAGATATGCACTTAACAATCCTTCCGGCTGACGTACACTAAGATTTAAAACTATATATAATTGTTGTCAGGGGCATGCCGCATTCATACGTATCATCTAGGATCTGTGAGTTCGATTAATTTAATAAATAAAACTTGTCCAAATTTTAATTTCAGTGTCGTTTTATTAACATTTTAATTATTAGTATGATTAAGTCAAAACTACATTCCTAATAAGTCATTAGGATGTTACATCACAGCCGTAAGCAATAATTCATATATATTTAACCCAGGATGATAATCTCCTCGTGTACATTGCACTTGGTATGTATATTATGGACAATTGCATCACTTGTTATCATTTTATTTATTATTTTAATCTTTCATTAATTATTTTCATTAATTAAGTTATAATAATACAACCATTAGCTAATTCTTAATTAACATAAATGTAAAAAGATCTTTAAATATTCATTCTCATTATCTTGTAACACTATGTAGAAAGGGACTTGTCAAAAGATATCAAAACTACTACAAGTGTTGACTTTTGTAATTACAAAGTCTCAAGTTTTGTACTATAGATTTACAGATTAATCAATTTTCTAATTGTTATGATGAAATCAAATTGACAGAGAATTTTCAAAATATTTAACATTTTATTTTCCATTGTTTAGGCCCTAGTTTGTGTACACAATTGGGTCCTTCAATAACTCGAAGTGGTCTACAACAGGCAGCCCAGCCCACAGCCAGACGTAGCTGCTGCTTGAAGCCTTCTAGAGTTCTAGTCTAACTGACACCATTGATTAAGCATGCCTGAAAGCACCGAGATTGGTTCCGTCTATGTTTCGAGTCGATAATTATCATACACACTTCTGAGTTGTGACGAGCACTATCATTTTCTGAAGTTTTGCCCTGAGGTTCAGAATCAAAGAGCAACCCAAGATTCCATTGCTTATCTGCAATAAAATGATGCCCACCTCATAATTATATACTGTTAAGATTTGCATATATCCAAGTGATTCTCAACGACAAAACAACAGGGTTCTTTTTCTTCATATTTAAGTAATATATACAATATTAAAACAAGTCACATCAAGATTTCAGGTCCTTGTGGAACTGAATTATATCGGTTCATTACATGTCCACAGTAAAGCTACAAGCATTTTGTAACAGGACAACAACTTGGAGAACGCCATGATTTGCAGTTCGCCAGTCTACTCCCACTAATTTGCTTCGATTGAAGGTTGAAAAAAAAAAGTGACAAATAAGTGTTGTCTTCACAACTTTCCCCACTCAAACCTGATGTTGTAGAATTAAGTCCGTTGATGTCCGGAGCTGAAAATGCAACTGCTTGTCCTATGCATGAAAGAGCTTTAGCGTAAGCGTGGAGTATGTCTTGGCTGCAATAATGAGGATTAGAACAGACATCAGCATGAGACAGGTTATAGATGGTTTGTTGAACGGAAACTGTTTGTCGATTTTATCAGTATACATAATTGATTGAGACTAGCATGGGAAGGAGGTGATTTAGTTCTGGAATAAAATATGTTTCTTGAGCCATTTTCGGAGAAGGAACCTTCAATGTTACTTCATTGATTTTGTTCTGTTTCAGCTAATGCTCATTATTTGTTGCTGGCATCGACTGGTCCTTGAGATACTTTTATAAAACTAGCCATACAGCTACATGTGTTAGGGAAGACAGATGCTAGTTGGCAAAGGACAAGATGGTGAAAACAATGAGATTTGAGCTTCAACAGGTAGCAGACTGGGGCTGGGCCACTAAGGAGAACAGAAGTTTTCCAAATTGTACAAAGAAATACATAAAAGGAACAAGAGGTGCAGAGTCACATCATCAAATAAAATCAAACAGATCACAGCTCATTGGCTGTGGTATGAAACTGAAATTTTTCTCAACAACCACTTATAATTGGAAACATAATTCAGCAAAATAAATTAATAATAATGTAATACTGATGCTAAAAGCAAGGCTTCCATGCATCTAACATGTAATTCTGCATATAAGCATGCGTTGGTATATAACCTGTATCACCTTTTTGGACACAAAAATGTGCACACAACCATTTTTTTTTAAGAAAATGTTCTATTTTTGCCCATTTTTTTTTAATCAACTACAAATAAATTTGACAATTCGTATATAAAATTTATTTTCGTACCATGAAAAATATGAAAATTTTTTATAACACGTCAAATGTAAAGTTATTTTTTTAGCTTTTGACTTGTATATTGGTATACATTTTTTTATTAATTTTTAAGCTGGTTAACTTTTTACTTTATTAATGTGGTGTCTAAAATTATCAAACAATGATAATTAGACATTATTCTTTGATACCTTCGGTCCTACAATGATACAACAAGGGAAGGGGGAAGAGGGATTCTTAGAAGGGTTTTGTCATTTTCTTCTTACAAACTTACGTCTGAATTCCCATAATAATAGAGGGGGAAAAAGAACAGAGAAGAAAAGAAGAGTTAAAGAAAGGGGTATTAGAGAGAGACTGGGATCTGTGCGGTGTCAAAACGAATGGGGTTGGTTTGAGTGATACGTAGAATAAAGTGGGCAAAGTGCTTTTCCTATGCAATTTGCAGAAAAGCGATCCTTTAAAAAAGAAAGTGGACAGTTTTGTCATTAATCAGAGAAGAAAGTTTATTGTACTTTTTTATATTGCTCCTCGAATTGTTTGTCGAGTGGGTGGGACCAAAATTATATGTGCATTGTGCAAGCAAGATGGTGGGCACAGGACTTTTCATCGAGCTTGCTGGAGCAACAACAGCGATTTACTGATAGCAACAAGCAGGAAAGAAACAACACAGAAATGGAGCCAGATGGAACAGCAGCTCTGTAATTCTAAAAGAAAGCTTCATTTCCCTTTTCTATTTTATGGGATTGCTTTAGTTTGATCTAGTTTTTTTTTTTTTTTTTTACCTCAATAATAGTAAGTAAACAAGTATATCTGCAGGAAAGCGGATTCCAGATCAATGGGAACTACAGCTTTGCCGTTCATTTTTCTATCACACTTGAATAGAATAACCCTCTCTGAGCATTAGCGCAAGCTCTTTGTTTATCATTTTCATCAACAAGAAAGTAAAATTAAAAGGGCTTCTTAACTTTTTTATTTTACCTATAAAAAAAATATTTTATACCTCACTTTCTCACTTATAAATTTGATCAAAAAGTTATTAGTATTTTTTTTTTTTAATTCCTAACCTCTTAGCCCTAATGATAGCCTGTAACAACAGTAAGCATAAATTACACGTTTAGTCATTTAACTCTAGATAATTTTTATTTTGATTATCAATAATGGAAGGTTATGGTTTATTTTTTTTTTTAAATTAATTTACAGAAGTAAATAATCAAATTGTGAATTTTTTATATTAGGTAATCAATCTAGAAACTCTTGAAAAATTAAATAATTAAAAAATAGATTTTTTTTTTTTTTAAGTTTTAACTATTTATTAAAATTTATAATAGTCCATCATTATTATCATGTGATAATGTCACATGACGTTTGATAGATGTCGTCATAATGTCAGTTAAACATGTTGTTAACCTCTTAACAGTTGAGTTTAAAAAAAAAAAAAATTGTAAGTTATCATAATTGAATGATTAAAATAAAAATAGTCTAAAATTGAATGATTAAACGTGTAATTTGTCAGGTCACCTCATTGCATTGACAGGGAGAAGATTCTAAGAAAATTTGAAGTGCTTTTACCAAAATGAAAAAGCTATATATTCCTTGCTGGGCGAAAGGAAAATGGAGACAAAGATGTATGAAGGTGGTCACATAAGCTCTTCCTGGTCAATTAAAATTCGAATCCCACCATTGAAGAAGAAGAAGAAAGATGCCGCAGTTGCCGAGGGTCATGAAGAAAGCACAGAATTTAGACAGACAAGAAAGAAAGAGACTTTCAAACACTTTCTATCATCACCAAGGCCTGGGCATACTGGCGATTCATTAAATCTAAGATTCCTTCAATGACCATGAAAATGGGTTTGAATTGAACAACAAAAGAAGAAAACCAGAATGGTTTATTTTGATTATCACTCATGACAAATACATCTATTTAATTACAATTCTCATGAAGAATGGGATGCTTAAATTAGTGGCTCTTAGTCTAGGCTTAAGTCAAGATTCTATTATCAACATCAGTCAGCTAATTAAACTACCATTTTCCTTTCTTTTCTTTTCTTTTTTTGACAAGAAAGAATTAGCCATTAATATATAAACCAGAATTAGCCAAAAGGGCAGGGCATCAGCATTAAGCAGAGTCATTAAACCATATCCTTAAAGAATTAGCCAAAATGCATAATGAGTCAGACTAAGCAATAGTTGACATGGCATATTGCTCAAATCAACTCCTTCCACTTTGGTAATGCATCCATGTAAACCACAATATAATTTCGCCTTTGAAGAAGATTTTTGGATACTACCTTACAGTTTTACCAAAAAAAAAAAAATGGGAAGTTGCTTTTTCATCTTTGCTTAGGACAACAAGATAAAAACTTCTCGCTAAAGGACCAAAGAAGATCCTTTGATTTCTTCACATTTTCCATGATCTGAAGTTAAGGTGCAGAACATCACAGTTGATGCAAGAAAATCTGAATTATTGGAGTCTATTATCAAGTTTTAAGCCTTTATAGTACAGTGTCATTTTGCACAGGACTCTCATTCTGATCCACATGGCGGTATCTATAGAACACACGCAATCAATCCAAGAAAAACTGGTGAAAACAAACAGATAAGGCAGACACGCGACTGGAATTAACGAAAGGTAAAGCTTCATATAAATAAGCTTCTTTTTTGGTTCAATGATCCAGAAATTGAATGACAAATCACAAAAACCACCTAACTGATCCCTCTTTAGAGTGATAACTATAGACTAATTTGCATCTTCAAGATATACACATGCGGCATGGACCAAGCTAGCTGACAGCACTGTTAGGCTTGATGTTCATCTCATTAATAATAATAATAATAATAATAATAATAATAATAATAATAATAATAATAATAATAACAACAACAACAACTTCAGAAACTCTTCCCACTTCATCAATGAACTTACTGGTGTTGCATTGACTGCATCTGGAAAAGAGTGTTGTAAGATCCAAACTGAGATCTGGGAAGAGTTCCTGTTAGCAAATTTTGTTCCTCCATCTTGGGTACATATGAAGAAATCCCACAGAAAGGGGACATGAAGGCATTGCCACTCGTCTGGTTGAAAAACATAGCCGCACCTTCATTTTGTTGCTTCCACTCAATATCAAATAGCTCTTTAGTTACCCCCGCCACTTTTGGTTGCTGCTGTGGCTGTATGACTGCAGAAGAACCGTTTGGAGAAAAAGGCTTGCTGTTTTCTGGTGAAGAAGAGGCGGTATCGGGGATGTTAACTGTTGTGATATCATGGATACTGGACCTCCTCTTATCCTTCCCTCCAGTGAGCTGCCTGATGAAGTATTTCTGAGCATGACTTGCCACCTGAGTTGGTGTTCTAGTTATCACGAAATTGCGAGAAATATTTCTCCAATCCCCTTTACCATACTTTTTAAGACCCAAAAGAAATTGCCTGTCATTAATCATCAAATAAACATCATGAGCTGCAAGAGGTGCTAAACCAAACCATTTAAAGTACAGAACTGCACAGGCAATAAAAAAGACATCCACAAAACAAACGTGCATAGTGTCTACCGACCACATTGTTAACATGCATAACAATTGCAAGGATCAAACAGGAAAACCCATTCTTATCATGTTTTTCGAATATCCAGAATATCAATCTTAAACGGAAAAGCATACTCCGCATCTTCGATACAGGTTTAACTCTACAAATATTTATATACATGCAAAGATATAAATTATCTACAAAGGGGAGCAATTACCTGTGTTCTTCTTCAGTCCATGGCACCCCTTTCTTCCTTTCTTGATCAGGTCTAGTCCCTGACCCTCTTTTTCCACCTGGAGTGTAGAAGTGTCTAAATCCATCGAAGCCCTGACTGTCATTAACCAACTCCAATGTAAAAGAATCACTGCTATATCCAGGAATTGGTATCAGCCCTGCCTCTATATCGCTGACATCCTCTTCCAATTCTCTATACTGTTTGATCACATCTCCAACTGTTTTTCCAGGAATCATGGCAGCCACCTTAAGCCATCGGTCAGGGGTGTCTTTATCATATAAAGCCAGAGCATTTTCAAAACACTTGTTCTCTTCTGGAGTCCATTTGCTACCTTTGCTCTCTTGAAACAACCAATTGGAGGTCTGTAAATAAGAGGCTGGAGAGAGAATTTCAAGTCCCCTATTCATCATAATTTTTAGTTATGTTGTTGCCAATGATGATTTGCCCGTTCACACACACAGACAAAAAGCTTTACTTTTCCCCCTCTTTGAATGAAATGTTCAAAGAGAGAGAAAAACCAATGTAGAAAAATGCAGAGAAGTGGCCGTTTTAAATGATCAAAGAAGTATCAAATCATGAAAGCATTTAAATGGAATCCGAGTACTCTTTTTCACATAAGATTAAATTGAGGAATCTCAAAAAGTATAACTTTCCTAAACCCAAGGAAAATTTGAGGAACAGTAGGAAAAATAATGAAAATTAGAGCAGATCTTGATGTATAGATGAAAAACCCTAGACATCCATATCAGATCCAAATTCACGTACAACAATAAGAACAACAACAAATTAAAACGAGAAAATCAATAAACAGATCAAAATTCAAAAACCCAAATCATAGATTAAAAGACTTAAGCCGGAAAAACACTGTAAATTCATGAAAGGGGAAAAACAGAGGAAAAACAGAGAGCCCCTAGAGATTTGGAGTTTTAAAAGTTGGGAAATCTTTTGCTTTTTTCTTTGCTTTTATACTCCCTTTGGAAGGTAGAGCAAAAGCAAAGAGACCAAACAGAGAGTGCGTGAAAGAAATATGCCAACTCTTTCGAGTTTATTTTGTTTGTATAGCTTATATCTACGAAACAGAGAATTAGCTGAGTGAAGGTAGAGCGAATGAGAAGGGTCAAAGCTGCTGAGTTGTGATTGGAGAAAATGGAGATTGTGGGCGCCGCTGCTGCTGGCAAAGCAAAGCTCTGTTTCTAAATGTTACGCGGAAAGTGACGGCCAATTAGAAGAGAGAAAACGAAAAGTACAATGTGGCATTGGCTATTTGGCTTGGTTGGTGAATGGATGTGGCTGTTGGCTTAGGGTTTTCTAGTCATTTTATCCCGACCGAGGAAGAGACCAACCTTGGCAATGATGCTGAGTGTTGACATTTTAGCAGTGGCACGTGAGATGTTTGTCTCTTTGTCATCGAAATTTGACAATGATTTTATGTAATTCTTGCGTGAGAGATGGATTGAGACTGTGAATTTATGTTTTTATTTGAATTACGTCATAAATTATATAATTAAAAAGTAATTATTTATTATCAAATAGATTAATAACTTTATTAAACTAATTATTTATTATCTATTCTTTGATATGATGCATAAAAAATAGTTTAATAATATAATTATTAAATATGATTTGAATAAAAACATATATATAATATATATTTTTTAATTTTTATAGGATTTATTCAGAGGTTTTAGTATCCAAAATTGGGAGGACATGAGTTTTTTTATGTGCTTCCACACACATATATATATATATATATATGTATTTAAAAATGGTTCATATAAAATCTCACTAAGTTAAGATTTCATTTATATATGTGTAACAAAGTCTAATAAATTGTAAATTTATAGCAAAATTTGTGCTTCTAAGATGATCTTTATTGCATTGCTAAATACTGCTCTGCCTCTTACTCCCATCATTATAGGTAAGAAGAAGCAATTGATTGGAATGTGCACATACATTATTATCAGTACCAAAACTAAATAGTAGTTTTAACTTTTTGCTCATGTAGCTTTCCATCATTATTGGTGCCATGGACAAAAAGCTTTTCATTCACAAACATGTACACAGGTGAAATTCAGATGCATGGAATTTGGTCAAGGATTTTTATTTGTTTATATATTACATTGCCCTTTCTATCCTTTGCCATCCTTCTGCCATGTTAACAATATTGTTCTCTTTACCTTGATTATATATAAATCTTTTTAATAAACTAGACAAGTTGAGACTAAATTTGTATCAAAAGAGAGAAAAGGTTGAGACTAGATGGACAAAGCTTAAAGTACTTGTCTTGTAGTTGTAGTTAATTAATATATTTTTATTAAAAGTTACATCACAATCAATATATTACACATAAACAAGTAATTATAAAAATCATTTTATTTAAAATAGATAAGCTACTAACTATAACTAACTAAATTAATAAATAATTAAATTAAATTCAAAAATCACATTTAATAAAATCCAAACTTAAAATCTCGAAACCCATTCTTACCACTAATTCAAACCTTCATTGGCGAGTGACTGTATTGAGTGAATAAAGGTTCATTGTGAGAATGAGCCTCATAAATCATTGGTTTGACTCAGGTGTCTTGGGTTGGGTTGGGTTGGGTTGGGTTGGGTTGGGTTGGGCAGATGCAAATTTATGATATATATTCTTCTTTGATTTCAATTAGTCAACTCGTATTTAGTGCTTTTAGATTGGGAAGTATAAGACTCGTTCTGGAAAATTTTAGTATGATTCTTTTCTCCAATCAGATTTTATATATGTTCCTATTAACCTGTAAAATATAATTAATCTTTCAATTTAATTCTCAAATTGATATATGATTAAGATATAACCTAAACCATAAACATACTTTTTCATCTTAAAAATAAAAATTATTTCATATTTTTTAATAAATATTATTATTAGATCTTCAGTGAATAAATGATCATATTTTTATTTTAAAATATAAAAATTTTATAAATTTAATCTTCAAATTTCAATAATTCACGTTTTTGTTTCCAAATTAAAACCCGTTATTGTACCCAAAACAATTCATGATCAGATCATTGATTAAAAAAATATATATCAATTATTGCCCAAGTACAAAAAAAAAAAAAGAGTGAAAAATGGCAGAACCTACGGCCTTATCTTACCTAAAATGCCAAATCTGAATGACCAGACCTAAAAACCTAAATGAAAATCATATTCATACAAAAAATTATCAAATGAGCCACTATGTTAAAAATAGCAAGCTAGGCTGAATAATTCATATACTACAGTTCAATTAGGAAAAGCACACCATCTTCTTAATTATTAATTCTTCCACTCATTCTATATAATTTATAAAGTTATGGGCTTTAGTGAATGTGGATTCGCTGATCTTAAAGCATAAAATCTCTTATAGTTATTAGGTCTCATTAGACAAAAAGAAAGAGCCTTTTCAAAAGATGATGGGGGAAAAAAAAAAAAGAGCAAAGAATCTGCTTGGAGAATAATGTTCCATAGTTATTGGGGATACCCTACTGATCAGATGCTCCGTGGCAATTCACTAGAGTAAGGATTAGGGTCGTTAATGTCCAAATTACATGCAAATTAATCATAGCTAATGGGAATAAAAATGAACAAATAAAATAAATAAGAAAGAATCTCCCTTGTGCTTACAAAGCTATTATCATTCAAAACTAAGGTATACTAAGATTGTCATTACTTACAAACAAAAACCAAATCTAAATAATAGGGTTAGGTAGGAAAATTATATTTCTGGTTACCGGAAAATAATATTTGAGCAAGCAAGCAAGATTTTTTTTTTTTTTATCAAAGAATAAATATTTTAAAGAAAAGGTGGTCATAAAGTTTGGTAAATTGGTATTTATTCGCCTAATATTCCCTTATTTTTTTAATTCATTTTACAACCTGTTGAAGTCCTTAATTTATTTACAGACTCACAAAAAATAAAAACTTGAAATGTAATTTCTTAATTGTACATAAAAAGAAACCCAAAAAAATTTCTTGTCATATATATATATATATATGTACACGCGCACACGCGCGCGAGAGAGAATCAACTTTCTTAGGTCCATTTGTGTGCACCTTAATATTAAGTATTAATTAACAAATCAATGAATTGGACAGCTTCCCCGTCTTGATTGATGATAGTCTCTTTCACATGCACGCAAATTCATCGGTCCTGGCCGTACAAATTGAAGGGAAATGCTAACATTTAATTTACGTTTAAATAATAAATCACTCAAATCAATAATTGAATTTGAGTTTTGAAAAAAAAAATCATTGTATCTACACTCAAATTTTTTAATAAAACTTATGCATCAATCACTAAATTTAATACTCAAACATTCAGTAACTTAATTATAAATAAATTTAATAATTTTAAATCTGACTTATAAATATAATATAATAAAAATATAAAAAATATTTTGATAAAAATTATATATGTTTTGATAAATGCGGAAAAATTGTATATACAATACCCT
The DNA here is from genome assembly GCA_033439115.1 of Firmiana major. NCBI lineage: Eukaryota > Viridiplantae > Streptophyta > Magnoliopsida > Malvales > Malvaceae > Firmiana > Firmiana major. The sequence goes on along the minus strand of CM065913.1, from coordinate 44,324,165 downwards.
ACAAATGAACTGTCAGTCTGTCATATTTAATCAATTTTTTTTTAATAATTCACAAAGTTTTTGTCTTCCACTTAGAGCCCGTCTTCCCTCCAAGGGTTTAAGATGGGGCTGTTGGGAATGACAATGACTGCTTAAACAATGCAGGTGTCTTTCCATTTATGGAAAGATTCCTCTTCTTTATTAAAATAATATTATACAAGTTTGGTATGTGGCTTACTTTTTCTCCCTGTTTTTGTTTTATTTTATTGTTTTTGTAGCCGTGCGTTGCCTTGCCTCATGTGTGTTGTCTGCCCAAAGAAATTTAATACACACCTCCCAAAGGAATTCAACTATTGTAGGTGGGGCTCCCATCATTTGCACCTTTCATGCCCAACATTTTTAATTAAATTGATCCAAAGTTACCATTTTTCAATTGAAATCATCAAGGATTGAATTTTAGTTATTGAAATTAAAAATGTCATATTTTATCAATAAATTATACTACTAATTATAAGCAAAAATTTGATTTAATGATAAATATAGAATTTTTAAAATTATTATTATCTTATATATTTATAGAGTTTAAAAACTATCATATATCTTATTTTTTAAATTATTTTTTAATATTTAAAAAATATATATGCTACTTTTTAATTCTTTTTGTAATTTTAAAATTTTATTGACTAAGTATCAAATATTTTTTTCATATTTTTTTGTAATCAATTTGATTTTTTTTTTTTTTGCAAATGAAAAAAATAATTAAATATATATATTCTTTGTTCATAGGAAGTATAATGAAAAATAAAAAATTGAATTTTGAATCTAATTTCTCTATACGGTAACAATTACTAAGTCAAAACTTGATCATTAATTGAAAATATATTTATACACATTTAGAAACACAAATTATATGAGATATGAATCTTGTAAAGAACGTTGGAGGGTAGCTTAAAGTGAGCCAAAAAGATAGGCACAAGAAGGTTGATTATTAGGGTGGGCAAAACTCAGACAGCCTTCCTTTACTAAATTTAAATAGAAGAATTAATGATGAAACAGCAAAGGAAAGAGTTTCAGCCATTGCCAAAACAGTAAGGTAAAGTGTAAGCAGCTAAGATTTGTACTTTGAGAGTAAAATATTCAAATTAAAATTTTTAAATTTTAAAAATAGGCATATAAGAATTTAATAATTTTTTAATTTTTAATTTTTAATTTTTAATAATAATTTAACGTTATACTTCAACTTCAAATTTAAAATAAATCCTTTACTTTAATTTTTTTTTTTTGTGAAAAAAAAAAGAAAAGAAAAGAGACGGTGGGATTCTAGAGTTTGCAATTATTACCTATTTTTTTGCGGGTTAAGAGTTCTAAAAGGTCAATATATTTATGGTGGGAGAATCCTGATTCCTGCCTGAGCTAGGTAGATTGGTCCCCGGGCCATTGATAAATGTAAAACAACCAAGATTGGTCCCCATTTCCTCGTGGGAATGAGGCTGGCAGCTGGGTTATTTCTTTACTGCAAGCTCAATTATCCATGGCAATGCTAAAATTTATGTCCAACTAAACGTTGCCAACACGACAGATCGTTAAAGAAGAAATACGAAAGTAATGTAGGAGAGCGTGAGTTAAGCTTGATGAATGATGGGTTTTGCTTTTATTATTTTTCGATTGGGAAACTTGATGAAAATTCAGAAAAGCAGAGGAAGCTTTCTCAATTAGAAGTCGACAGCTAAAGTCCTAAGCTGAATAATGGAGCTGATGGGAGGTCAGCATCAAAAGTCCCATCCCATTTCCTCCCACTGAGGCAGGCACCACCCAGAGCAGTGACTTCCTATAATCGGCACCTAAAGGCCCGAAGCCAGTGTTTTGTTCTTTCTTTTCCATGCCTGTTCCAGCGTGGGCCTTGAATACACAGTCGACAAATGGGATTTTGCCGGGAGCATTTTAAGAGAGAGGCCCAGCATACGAGAAACAATGGGCTGCAGATGATAAGTCATAAATTGTCTAGTTTCAGGGTTTTAAAAGATCAGTTGTCAGCTACAATCAGAAAGGCTAAAACGGAGCAGGCGGGCCATCGCAAGAACCCGCAACGTCCAAATAAAGGAGATTTTTTTTTTTTTTTTTTAAATTACATAGAGCAACGTCCAAATGAGGTTATTATTATAGTATTATTGAGATGTATGATTTTATTAAATTTTTATTTATAAATTTTTAATAAAAAAAGATTGTAAAACTTTGAATTTGAATATTTTATACTCATTTTTTTTGTTATATTTATGCTTATGATTTGAAGTGTTCAAATAAGTTTGGAATACGAATTTTTAAATTTACAAACAGTACATTTGTACATCAGACTTGCTGGCTGTAAATTCACGTGAAATTAACATTGAAAAACAAAGGGTGCATGATTTTCAATTTTCAGCAACCTAACGCTTAAACAATCTTTCTAAGTTCTAGATGTTTGAATTTGGATCAAATTGTGATTCATTCCAAAATAAAAAAATACTTATACAAATGTTATTCAAACACGCTTGAGTAAATTCTTTCATTTACCCAAGAAACAAATTCAATCTCGACTCTCGCTTTGCTTATTAAATAGCTCTGCTTCGTATATGCCTTCTTTTCCATGTAAAATTCTTTCCTCCTCATTCCAAATCTCTTTCGATCTGGAAATCTCGGTGCTTGGATTGTTGCCTGGTTTAACATTTCGGAAGATCGCTTGGTGGAGGAAGAAGAGATTGATTAGGACCTTTTCCATTGTCCACCAAGAACGCCATCTTAAGCCCCCATGTTGTATGCACTTCCAAATGGCAGTGCATGAACCAAACTCCTGAAATGTCAGAAAATAAATTGAGATCAGAGAGAATTCACGGATTAAAAACTTGGGATTATAGAGGTATCGAAACACTGTTAATGTACCTGGGTTATCTGCGCGGAATCTGATAGCTACCCATCCACCCGATGGTACCCCAATTGTGTTCCTTTCGACAGGATCGACGAGATTAAATTTCTGAGGATCCGTCTTTGGTTTATAGTTCCCAATTCCCCTACCAACGGCGAAGAAATTAAATCCATGTAAGTGGATTGGGTGGCTCTCCGGGGCTATGATCCCAGTATCTTGCAAAACAAGTTGCACTGTGGAGTTATAAGCCAGTCTGAAAACCTTTGTCCCATTTGTTGTGTTCAAATTTTTCGGTGGAGTTCCAGAGTAATTAAACACGTGCGGCGGTTTAGCTGGAAAATCAGTAGTGAAAACCCCACTGATGTTGAAGAAATGTGCCTGAAGCAAGGCTGTAGTAGGCATAACGAATGTCACATTATTTATAGAAGCTACCACGCGGCTGCCATTACCGGCTTTGCAAGTAGGACAGGGATTAATCCCCAGTCCAACAGTGAAGAAGAGATTGTGATCAATATTTTGTGGGACTAAGGCTGGGTATTGTTTGGAATTGAGGGCACGAAGAGAGTTTATAAATTTGTTGGCAACTGGTGTGGCATTCTGCGGTGGTGGGCTAGTGCGAGTTGTGGGGGTATTGGCAAGCGTGCCTGAGTAGTGCAAGGTTGCTGTTGCAGTCAGGTTATCCACTGCAACTGGAGCGTCCATAAAAGGAGAGGCTGTAATCAAGTACTTGCCAGTATTTTTATCAGCAGAGACAAGGACATTGGTGGTTTGGCCTGGGGCTATTACAATTGAATCAGTTTTGAAAGGTTTAACATATGTGGCGTCAACTTCTACGACTGTGAGCTTGTGACCAGCAATCTTGAAGAAAAGCTCTTCATTGAGTGCAGCATTGATTAGGCGTAGCAGATAGGTCTTGCCATTTTCAACTGGCAATGTGAAACCCCCTGGATATGATCGTAACAGTTCTATATCAAAGATCTTAGTTTTTAACACAGTTTTTCAATCAGAGACAAGAGAAAGGGGAGGGAGGTACCCTGTGAAGAACAACTGGGGGCCTGTCCAGGATGGCCATTTATGGTGTGAGCGTCTGAGACATTTGGAGCCAATCCGGACCTCAGTGCTTCATTGATCACAGCTTCAGTGTCGGATTTCCACCACTCAGCTGGCAGTAAACAATCGAGTTAGATTAATTCCAATTTGTGCAAGTTTGATGATTAAGCAGACCACAAAATTTTCGTCCTAACCTAATACAACAACAACTTCTTTCTTGGGTTTTGGAAATGGATAAGGTACACCGCGTTTAGGCAAGATAACAATGGCGCCATGGACCGTGGACCTTAGCCAGAGAATATGCGCATGCCAAAGCAGTGTGCCTCTTTGACCTGTGATGGTAAAGTTATAAACATAGCTTTGCCCTGTCCGGATTGGACATTGTGTAATGTATGCAGGCCCATCTGCCCAACCTGTTCTGAGTTGCCTGACGCCATGCCTGCAAAATTAAGTGAACAAACAAATGAGAAGGAGTCCATTCTTTGTTTGATTTTTGCAGGGATATTCGTGAATGAAAACAGGAATTTGGGGATCACCAGTGTATGGAAACATTGTATTTGACATGGTTGACGACTTTGACAAGCACTGTATCGTCCTCCCTAGCGTATAAAGTTGGTCCTGGGAACTTTCCATTGACAGTGACAATGGGTTTGCTTGAACATAATCTAGTTGTGTTCTTCATAACCACCTGCGCATGTTATCAACACCACAAACTCACTAAATAAAAAAATTTAATGTCTAAATAACTATGTTATGACATGCACTCTTAAATTTTGTATATTTTTTTAAAGTGGGTGTTGATACTAAATTTCCTTGGTAGAAATGATTATTGCTTGTTCTAAAAATTTACTACAGAACCCAAACCAAAAAAAAAAAAAAAACTGTTGCTACTGAAACTGAAATACTTGTTTTACTAGAAAAAAGTTGGGTACTTCTGATATTTCCTAGGCAACCAAACATCAAAGAATTTGCATTGTACTTGAATTAATGAAGAGATAGTCGTAATATTAAATGAGATCATTGATCTCGATTCTTTTTTTCCCCAGCTGCAGCTTAGTGTTTCCACACTGCTGCTGCAGAGTGTAGACCATGCCTTTCAGTCTACTGGTTCCAGACAAACACATTTTGGTTGACAATTAACTAATGCACTTACATCAAACTTGTAGTGTCGAACAGCACAGTCGACAAGAACAGGAAACAGGAATGCAACAAGAAGTAAAACTCTAATGGCAGAGTCCATTTTCTCTCCTTTTCTATTTCTTTTTCTCCTCTCTCTTTCGTTCTCTGATATAGCTACTTTTCGTGTTTGATCACTTAGTTCCCGTCGGCCTTGTTGCAGTCATGTATGACTCGGCAACGGACCATTTTAAAGGGTGATAGAGCAATTGCTGCCATGTCGTTTTTCCTAGGTTAGGTGGATGAATGCATCCTTTAGAAACAAGAATTATTGAGAAATAACAAAGCTCTGCCATGATTTCTTGCATTTCACATAAAGTTGGTTTTTAGTGACCAAATCATAATTGGAAGTTAAGTTACTAGAATCTCTTAATGCTGCTTCCAGATAATTAGAAGCTTAATCAGAAATCTGGTTGGTTGGGTATGGTCAGTAATTTACCTTTTGCTCCACCTTTTAGCTATTGATCTCCCAAGACATTCTCTGATAATTTTGTCTCACTCAGATACTTTTTACTTGAATCATATTTGACAGATTTGATCAGGTCAAAAAGGAACTTAAAAAACTTGAATTCTTTTCTTAAAGTCTTGTAAATTAGCATTTTCTCAACATTATTCTTCGGGCCAACTGGCCTATTTGATCGGTCCTAAAATATATATCCATTAATGCATCTTTGAGAATTTAATATACATTCATTAATATTAATTTTGAAATTAAACATACAACAATGTTCTTGTTATTGTTGGTATAGAGAACAATATCAAGTTGTCTTGGGACAGAGAAGAGCCAGCAAAACCTATGGTATCTCGTATCATCTAATATCATTAAGAAAGAACTAAGAAAAAAAGGTGTGGGCCCTCGCATGTTCTTTAGAGATTTTAGACCAAGATTAAGATCCACGAAAGTGAACTGATGTTGCAAATCTTAGGAAAAAAAAAAAAAAAAAAGTAGAAGTAGCTAGTTTGGTCTTTGCTGTGTTTTCCATAACATAATATCGATTTATGCATTGATTAATCTGCCAGCACTAGCATGACTGTTAGGTTTGGGGTTGGGTCCAAAACACCATCAAACACAACGCTGGTGATTGTGGCATTTCAGCCTCCCCCTAACCCTAACAGAAGCTGAGAGCAATTTTGCAAGTTGCACCCAAGAATTAAAACGGGCAATCCATAATAAATGAGCTGCTTTGACTGTTAATTAATTTAAATGAACGGTAAAAATTATTCTATTAATATTAAAGGTAAAGTTGGAAGAAAGATTTATCATTATAACGATTAAATTAGATAATATATTAATGAGATTAAAATTAATGATGCTGTGATGGGTATGTGTTTTATGCAAACGCAACAATAAAATGAGGTGAAATATAATGAGAAGATAAAATAATTATTAAAAATATTAAAAAAATTATATATAATGAAATTTATAGTATATATTTATTATCTTGTCAATTATATAAATAATTAAAAAGATATTTTATATCAAATAATTATTTTTAATAAATTAAAAATTATTAAAAAAATTTTTATATCAAATATTATTTTTATTAAGTAATTTTAAAATTGTTTATACATATATTTATTTAAATAATAGCCTATATATAGATTTAGACGTACATATAAATTTATTTATACTCTAAATAAATATATAATTAAAAACCTTAAAATTTTAAAAATGATTTAATATAAAAATGAATACTTTTTTGTAATTTTGGTATCTAGTGGGTGAATTTTTTTTTTTTTCACTGAACATTTAATAAAAAAATAAAACCAATTGTGTCTATCCAGAATAACACCCTTCTAATTCAAATGCACTTATATTTGAATTGGAAAAAAGTGATTGAATCTAATCCCATCAAAGTCTATCCAGAATCTAAATATATGGCTGAAAAAAAAAAAAAAGGAACAAAAGATAATTTGAAGAAATATATACGAATACATTCGGCAAATTAAACTCCAAATACGTATAAAATTGGTTAATGTTGTGTAGATAAAAGTAGGTGAAGTACGAATAGGCGAGAGAGTCTACTGCATACACGGTAGCTAGCTTGGCAAATGGCAATTGGATGCTATCTTGTCGACCAAGATAATTAAAGGTTGAGAAATGCCTTTCATTTTCTCCGTAATCCAACAGATCGTATAATGGCTTGTTTGAAAGCCAAGACTAAACCAACCGAGAGCAAAGTAACAAACTTCCTCCCCATTTTCTCCATGGCTGCCTTCCTCTCTCCTTCCAATGTTTTCCGAAGCCAATTGGGTTATAGTTGTTAAAATAGGTGATGTTACTCATTTGAAGCTAAGTAGCTATTAAAGTCAAAGATTAGCTACCAAATTATGATGAACTGGTTCGGAAATAGGTCCAAATCACGCCTAGCCGAAAGTTGAATCCACGTGAAAAATCTTGTCCAAAAGATGAAACAAAAAAAGAAATTATATATCAAAAACCACTTTCCCTCTTTGCCTCAATTCAATCTTTCTTCTGGGCACAAGTTAGATTTTGCTTAACTTTCAGAACTTGATAAAGCTTGATCCGGGTAGATTTTAAGGATAAAGATTAGCTAAGCAAATAGAATGTGAAATAAGCAAATTTTTCTAGCTTTAACTAGTTGTTTATGCACTACTCCATGAACATGCAGACAGATAGATTTATTGCTTAGGCTGTAAGAAATAGAAGATCAACTGTTTTACGTAGTTGACTACTACATTGGCAATGACTTGCTGACAAAAGAGAATTGTAATATTATTCTTTTACCAATATTGTTTGTCATTTTCAATCTCGGAGTTCACTTTGTCAGTTTCAGACACCGTTAATCTTTTGTTTATTTTAGTAAATGGAATTTCATTAATTCGTAGTATATAAGACAACTTATAGGTGGAGGTGCTACTGCTTGGTGAGATGATTATTGCAAGCAAGACTTTCAAGTTTTTTATCGAGGAAAAACAATAGTTACCATTTACCATGAACAAAATAAAATAAAAATCAGCACAACTAATTAGATTCCTTTAGGGAGTGATTCTCTCAAGTTTTGTATCAAGAAAAATCTCGGGTAAAAAACGCCATGCATATGTGGTGTGGGCTTTTAATGGGTTTTTTTTTTTTTTGGGAACAACTTGAAGGAACTGAACCGAAAGCCAACCCACTATTTTCTATGGGCAGAGCTAAAGTATCACAGAGTTTAGTTTAATTTAGAAAAAAATTTAAAGATTGTTTTTATGCATTGAAAATGAGTTTTATTTTTTATTTTACAATTGAGATTAAGAAGTTGTCACATATTTTATTTAATTTTTTAATTTATCTTATCTTAAGGGCTTTGTGTAATTTGTAAGATTTTTTTAAAAAAAATCTTATATTAATAATGTACGAGATAATATTTAAAAAAAGAAAAGAAAAGAAAGTAAAAAATGTTAAACTTGAAACAAGACAAAAATCAATGCACTTTGATTATCAGGTTGTGACAATAAATGCATGTAATACAGGTTTTTTTTTTAGTTCATAAAAGCTTATTTGGGTCATGAATTACATACATAATAATTTGATATCTCCATTTTATAAACTTTACCCATTTCTTGATATTTGAAATTAAAACTTTTAACTGCTAAGTTGTCATCTGAAAATGTGTCCAAAGACCAAAGTTAATTACACACTTGGAAGGCTAATACGCAGCGAAGATCTTTTCCTTCTCAGTAGCGAGCACTGACTCGTCTCCTATGAAGGTGTGCCACGAGCAGGAAGAGGTAGAGAAAAGAGAATTGAATTTGCCTAAATAAATACCGGATTCTCTCTGTACTTGAATTTATTGGCATTTAATCTGGACACATCTAGATATCAGAATGGCATGACCACCGCAATGAAGAAAATGACACTGCTTAATCGAACTGTGTGCCCAGACTTGCCTTACCAAGTAAATGTATATGAGCTTACAGCCTAGCTCAACACACTTCCATTATTAGGCTTTACCTGGGATTGGCCTTGTAAAGGACCAAGGGCCTGCTTTTGGAAAAACGAAATGTAGCATAGCATTTAAAAACAGGTCAATAGAAAATTGCTGAGAATCGGTTATTGCAGTGAAAACTTAATCAGGCTGCTGGCCTGGCTTCTGGGATATACAAATACAATAGCTGGGGAGAGTTTTCACTTGAGCTCAAGCCACCAAATTAAGTCAAGCTTCATAAACAAGGTCTGGAATTAGAAGAAATTCTTCAAGAAACGAGGTGAGAATCCTAACTTCATAGCTGCATTAATCTCTTATGTGGGTGAAATGTTAGCGCAGTTGGTTCATCTCAGAAGTAAAAGAATTTTTCTTTTTTTTCAAGTAATGCTACTTGGTTGTAAAGCATCAAGAAACACAATAAAAGCACTTTGCCTTTGGGGGCACACGATATCTTTTCTGTCTGAGCCAGTGAGGCTTGTTTCTGACCATTTTGGCATGTCTGTGCTACTTGGATGAATTGTTTACTCCTATAACTACTTTTATGCTCAACTTTCCTAAGGAAAGTAAAAACTTTTATTACTAAATGATTATCCATTTATGTTTTGTTAATCATATCTAGATAATTGGCATCCAAGCAGGAAAGAAGTCAGACTCTCAAAGCTATTACACCAAAACTAGTGAGTTCTTGGGGTTTAAGATTCTAAATGGCAGAAGAAGATATATATACCAAGGATGGAACAACTGACTTCCGTAACCAACCGGCCATCAAGAACAAGACAGGGACGTGGAAAGCATGTCCATACATCCTAGGTATTATGAGTCAAGTGTATATTGTTTTCTGATATAAATTCTATACATGTTCCATGGTCTGATTTAAAGACCTTGAGAGATGTTTGATGCACTCATATTATGCGCAATAGGAAATGAATGCTGTGAAAGATTGGCATACTATGGGATTAACACAAACCTGGTTAACTATCTCAAATTCCAACTCAATCAGCGAAATGTTGCAGCTGTTATTAATGTCACGAACTGGTCGGGAACATGCTATGTGATGCCGCTAATTGGAGCATTTCTAGCCGATGCCTATTTGGGAAGATACTGGACAATTGCTAGTTTCTCCATCATCTATGTTTTTGTACGTTCATCTGATTATATATTAGTGCTGTTGAGATTCAGCTATTTTTCATAATCATTGTTCTTGTCTGTTGTAGTGGGATTGTGAGACCAAATTAATGTACTGTAACTCGTTGCAGGGCATGACACTGTTAACAATGTCAGCATCTATTCATGGTCTAAAACCAGCTTGCGATAAAAACAATGTTTGCCATCCGACAGGATTGCAAACTGGAGTGTTCTTTCTAGGACTATACTTGATAGCCTTGGGTACCGGAGGGATTAAGCCTTGTGTTTCATCCTTTGGTGCAGATCAGTTTGATGACTCCGATGAGGCAGAAAAGAAAAAGAAGAGCTCTTTCTTCAATTGGTTCTATTTTTCTATTAATATCGGTGCCCTTGTCGCTGCTTCCGTCCTTGTCTGGATACAAACCAATGTAGGATGGGCTTGGGGGTTTGGCATTCCAGCTGTGGCTATGGCTATTGCTGTTGCAAGTTTCTTTTCAGGTACAAGGCTGTACAGAAACCAGAGACCAGGAGGGAGTCCCATCACCCGCATCTGTCAGGTTCTAGTTGCATCCTTCAGGAAAGTTCGAGTAGAAGTGCCTGCTGATAAGTCTATTCTATATGAGACTGCGGACGAGGAATCTGCTGTCAGAGGAAGCCGGAAGCTTGATCACACAATGCAGTTAAGGTATAGAAGACAACCATTAGAACTACGAATAAACTTCTTTTGTTTTTATTGCCGATGGTGGCATCTAGTAATTGATTTTATCTATGTGTCTTAGTTTTTTTGATAAGGCAGCTGTGGAGACTTCTTCTGATCAAATGAAAGGATCCATTAATCCATGGAGACTGTGCACTGTAACCCAGGTTGAAGAGCTTAAGTCCATCATAAGATTACTTCCTATATGGGCAACAGGTATAATATTTTCCGCCGTTTACAGTCAAATGGGCACATTATTTGTCCTGCAAGGCAACACAATGGACCTTCACATGGGAGGATCATTTGAGATTCCTTCAGCTTCACTCTCGCTCTTTGACACAATCAGTGTCATTTTCTGGGTTCCAATTTATGACCGTCTCATCGTTCCATTCGCTAGAAAGCTCACTGGCCATAAAAATGGCTTCACTCAACTTCAACGTATAGCAATCGGCCTTGTCATCTCTATCTTTGCCATGTTGGCTGCAGGCTTTTTGGAGCTTGTCAGACTCCGGGAAGTGAAGAAGCACAATTACTATGAGCTTAAGCACATGCCAATGTCAATATTTTGGCAGGTTCCGCAGTATTTCATTATAGGCTGCGCTGAAGTTTTTACCTTCATTGGGCAATTGGAGTTCTTTTATGAGCAAGCCCCAGATGCCATGAGGAGCCTGTGCTCTGCTCTCTCACTTACAACAGCTGCCTTAGGAAGCTATTTGAGCACATTTCTAGTTAATATTGTGACGGATTTTAGCACCAGGCATGGTAATCCTGGTTGGATACCAGACAACTTGAACTATGGTCATCTTCACTACTTTTTCTGGCTTCTGGCAGTGTTAAGTGTAATCAATTTGGGAGTCTACCTCATGGTTGCAAGGTGGTATACCTACAAGAAGGCAGTTGTATCCAACAACTGAATTTGCCTGTTCTCAAGAACTTCTAAATTAGGTCAGAGAAAAAAAAAAGATCATCATGAATCTCTGATTTTACAGAAGTAATATTGTACTTTCCTTAGCAATGGTATAAGTATTGTTCTACCAAAATTTACAAGTTTGATCCAAAATCAAGTTTTTGAAGCCCAAGGAAGTGAATGAACTGGTTCTATCAGAGTTTTTATCTTTGATTGCGTGGAGTAGATGTAAGCATTATAGCATCAAGTTTTGGTATGAAAGTAGGTCAAAACTGATGATTATATAGCAGAAATCCTTCTCAAAACGAGGCCAACTATGATTATCAAGAAAAGCAAATTTATAAAAGTACTGGGGTCAGGATCAAGCAATGGAGCACTACTGGCCAACTCTGGATTTGAAAAAGACATGCACATGACAATGTGAAATGTGAATAGCCTCCAAATCCTTGGCTGTGCACTTAAAAAGGAATTCATTGCGTGAACTAAAAGGATAAAGAAGAGACAGCATTTTGTGTGAACTAAAAGAATTAAGGATCAAGAAGAGAAAGCGAATTAATTAATTAATTAAATCATTTCCAGATTTTGATCAATCATTCATAAGAGAATAGCAATATAAGTGAGTTAGATTAAAGCAATGCCACTCAAATGTGAATGAAATGAAATTGATTTAGGCTAAAGTCGATGGCTATTTTATTTCGAAGTTGATACATACACATAAGGTCAAAATTTTGATCTTACTATAAAATCAATATAAACAAACATAATTAAATTTAAATTTAGTATCATTAGACGAAATATACATTAAAAGTATCATAAACATATAAAAATAAATATACACATATATTATAATAAAATTATAACGTGTTTACGTTTCTTGCTTCTAATTTTATGTTTATTCACATTTTTTTACTATACTTATAACATATATTACACCTAATGATACTAAATTTATATTTGATTATGTGTATTTACATTAATTTTTTATGTTACTGTAAAAATTCCCATATGTATATTTATAGATATAAAAAAAAAAAACTAATATATTTGGTTCCGTGATTATGTTTGTTGTGAATTCTGAGTTTATGTGTGAATATAAATAAAATAATTAACACAATCATGAATGGACATGGATAAGTATGAACATGAACTGGGCCTTCCACCACTGTGATAAGAAATTGTCTGACTATTACTAGGCCTTCACATGATCAGCTCAACCAATTAAAGAAAACAAATTAGCTTGACAGCCAAACACGTCAACTGCCAATTGCCAGGAGAGGTTTTCAATTCCAATTCTATGATTCATTTACGTTTTTCATAATGATTAAAAAAGGTAAAGAAAAAATTTCCAAATTAAGATTATTAATAAGATCAGAACACTACTGTCAATGGATTCTTTACCAAAATTTTATCTTATACTATAATTATAAATATTTTTATTTGAAAATGTCTAGATTTTCAGAAATACACCCAACAAAAAAAGAGAGAGTTTTCCATTTTCAGTAGTAAATAAGAGTGCCAGATCCACGTAGGAGCTCTGGTATCCAGCTGGAGGCATTTATAGGAAATGCCATTTAATCAGTATTACTATTTATGATTTTGACATTAGCCCCTCAAGAATTTGGCTAAATTATGTATATAGTCCTCTAAATGCCATTTATTCACACTTACATTATGCCTTTCATTTCAATCCAATTTTGACAATCTCTTTATTAAAAGTCAATAATTTCATAATAAAAACGTTGTAACGAACTGACTAATAAGCATTAATATATTAAGGAAATGCCTTAGCATATTTTCTTCTATTTTAAAACTCAATGCCTCTCTGCACAAATCTAAAGAGAAAAATGTACAAAAGAGAAATTATTAGTACACAGTTTAAGGTAAATGCATGATAATGACTCCCGAGTCCAAATCCAAATCCATCCCAAGTGCAAATTCCAAACAGTTAAGGACTAGAAAGCAAGGAATCTGAAATTTTCGCTTTGTGCATCTTATAAATTCAGTAAGGTAAAAAAAAGAATGTCAAATACGAACAGATCTGTCTGTCTAACTTGAATTCTAATTTCTACTTTGCTGTCTCTGTCTGTTCGAGTTAGAACCGGGCTTCCCTTCCTTCCTTCGTTTCTCTCGTTCTCACTTAATTCGCTCACTTCTCTGCTTCTCTACATTTTCTTTCAGAGGTATGAATGTTTGTCTCAACTCGCATCTCTTCATCACATTCTCGTACTCTGTTTCTATCTAAAATCTCCTTTGTTTGCGGGCGTTTTCTGCTTTTGTGTGCATGGAAAAACATGCAGATTCTGGGTTTTTTTTTTTTGTTTTGTTTTGTCTTCAATATTCCCTCGTCATTTTTTAACGTCTCAGCTTCATGGATCTGAGGTATATAAGAATTTAACCAAAGTCAGATTCTTTATGGCTTTGATTACTTAATATTTGCTCTTAAAGTCATATAGTAGATTTTCTTCCGCTTGACTTGAAACCGAGAGAAAACATTGTCAGTTTTAGGTTTATCATCTTGCTAGGGAACTGTCTAATGATGCCAGGCTTCGGTGTCCTTTCGTTTTGTTATCCCAATTTCAAATCATGTAATACGAATTTTTGTATTCTCTTGCCAGTAATTTATGGGCTGTTTTGTCCTTCATTGATTAATTTGTTGTTTTTTTTATTTGGAGGTCCCTGCGGCATGTGTCAACTTACTAGACAATATCAAACTAAAGAATCATAGTAATCTGTTTTTACTATACAATATTAAAAGAAAAAAATTGTAGCAATCTGTTTCCTTTTAGCATCCAGTTGGTTGTGATTCAACTTTATGCCCTTTCTTCTAGTAAATAGTACCCTTTACTTATTTTTTATTTTTTTATGTATTCTTCTTGCTTTGCGGATTCAAAGCGGTTTTGAAGGTTGAAGAGATTGCCATTCTTTAAGTTTTATTTACTTTCTTATTTGAAGTGTGCGGCTGCCTGCCTACAACAAGGCATTGGTTATGGTGAGTTAATGAGAAAAGGAACATGGGTATAACCAGATTTTATGAGATCAGTTGGAAATTAGTTTCGTTTTGCTGAATCCAAGTGCTATAATGTCTTATGGTAAAGGTCAATGATGCAGGTATTAAGTATTCTTATGCCCTGATAATTACAGGAGATTGAATAGGAAACTGGAAAGAGAATACCTGTTTAAGATTCCAGATATAATGACTCTGTTTTTATCAGTTGGCTTAGTGATTATTTCATGAACTTCAAGTATACCTGCTGATCACTTTGTGCATAATCCTTTTAAGGCAAATTTGACTGTAAACCTTCAAGGGCTCCAAAGATAAGATGAGAGCTGATGATATCTATACGATTGATGGGACAGTGGACGTCCATAACAATCCTGCCAACAAGAACAACACTGGCAATTGGAAAGCCTGCCGTTTCATTCTTGGTATGATTTTAACCTTTTTTTTTGTCCTTTGCCTTTTGTCTTTTATATATATGGTTTCTTTTTTTGCTTTGCATGTGTTGCAACTCTAAAATTTCATCAGGAAATGAATGCTGTGAACGATTGGCATACTATGGGATGGGGACCAATCTGGTCAACTATCTCCAAGAGCGTCTCAATCAGGGAAATGTCACTGCATCAAACAATGTGACAAATTGGTCTGGAACCTGCTACATTACCCCATTGATTGGAGCCTTTCTAGCTGATGCATATTTGGGTAGATACTGGACAATTGCTGGTTTCTCAATCATCTATGTCTTTGTAAGTTTGTCTTCAACACAGAATTTTCCTTTCTTTTTTTTAATCAAAGAGGTACTTTAAGGTTTGAACCAATCTTGACATTCGGCTTTGGACCAACTAATAGCCTAATACGATACTTTATTTTAATTTTTTCCTAGGACTTATTTTATCATATTTATTAACTTGTATATATACAATATATATATATATATATATATATATATATAGAAGATAACAAACTCGTAAAATTATAAAATCAAAATATACAACATTTAACTTTTGTCTTGTAATTATTTTAAAAAATTGAAATAAAAAGGTATAAATAAATCAATGATTTTATCAAAACAAGAACATATATAGATATTTTTAAAATGAAATTGAAATTTTGAGATTAAAAGTTAGGGTTCCATATAACCTTTTATAAAGTGGTTCTAATATGATTTTTTTTGTTGTAAAAGAAGATAACTAGATAATATGAGATAGAAATGTAGATTAAAAGTGAGAGTGAAACCATTTGGAGAGAAGAAATTATAATAAAAAAGAATAGAAAAAACACACATTTGATACTTGTTGGAGATTTGGAGTTTGCTGAGAAAGTGTGTGATTGTGATTGATTTTTATTAGTTCACGTGATTGCGATTTAAAACTTGTATCAAATCTTTTGATTTTAAGGATTTGTAACTGATTCCATGCATAAAATTAAATTATGAAACCATATGCACAATTTTTAGTTTGGGGGGCCAATTTAAATTTATTTAAAAAATATATATAAACATACACACACATACATACACTAAAGGGTTTTGAAAATTTTGAGGGTAGGGAGCCCAAGGCCCCCTTAGGCTCCAGTGTCCATCCACCCGTGCTTGGAATGATTTTGCTAATGGCATCTTATAGAGGTTAGATTGTGGGAGTTCTTTAGATGTTTAGTTCTGTGAAGTTAAAATAACTTTAGTCAATGTCTTGACTCTTGATTGATGATTATTTGTTTTTCTTGAAGGGTATGACCCTCTTAACATTGTCTGCTTCTGTCACTGGACTAAGGCCATCATGTAATGGGAAAGACTGCCACCCAACAGTAGGACAATCTGCAGTCTTCTTTGTAGCCCTATACATGATTGCTCTTGGTACTGGTGGGATTAAGCCATGTGTCTCATCCTTTGGTGCTGATCAATTCGATGAAACTGATGATATTGAAAGGAAAAAGAAAAGTTCTTTCTTTAACTGGTTTTACTTCTCAATCAATATTGGAGCACTTATCGCTTCCTCTGTTCTAGTATGGATACAAATGAATGTGGGCTGGGGCTGGGGTTTTGGAGTCCCAGCCGTCGCAATGGCCATTGCAGTTGTATTCTTCTTTTCTGGTAGTCGAGTGTATCGCTTTCAAAAACCTGGGGGGAGCCCTCTCACAAGGATTTTTCAGGTCATAGTTTCATCCTTTAGAAAACTCAATGTGAAAGTTCCTGAAGATAAGTCTCTTCTTTATGAGACTACTGACGAGGAATCCAATATTCAAGGAAGCCGAAAGTTAGAGCACACAGATAAGTTAAAGTACGTTGTTAAAGTTCAAGATGTATATATGTAGGAAATACATGCACATACTTGTTTGTTAATCTAGTCATTTTTTGGAAATTACAGGTTCTTTGACAAGGCCTCTGTAGAGACTCAAAATGACTATGTTAAGGGATCAATAAATCCATGGAGCCTGTGCACAGTAACTCAAGTTGAGGAGCTCAAATCCATTATCAGATTGCTTCCAGTATGGGCATCTGGAATTGTTTTTGCTACTGTTTACAGTCAAATGAGCACCATGTTTGTTTTACAAGGCAACACAATGGACCAACACATGGGTCCGCACTTCAAAATCCCTTCGGCATCCCTTTCCCTCTTCGATACTCTCAGTGTTATCTTTTGGGCTCCTGTATATGACAAAATTATTGTCCCATATGCAAGGAAATTCACAGGCAAGGAGCGAGGTTTCACCCAGCTCCAACGAATGGGCATTGGCCTCGTCATTTCTATCTTTGCAATGGTCAATGCAGGTATCTTGGAGGTGGTTAGGCTCAACATTGTTAGGAAAAACAACTACTATGATCTTAAGTATATTCCCATGTCGATTTTCTGGCAAGTCCCCCAATATTTTCTAGTTGGATGTGCAGAAGTTTTCACATTCATTGGGCAGTTGGAGTTCTTCTATGACCAAGCACCTGATGCTATGAGAAGCTTGTGCTCAGCTCTCTCACTAACAACCGTTGCATTAGGCAACTATTTGAGCACTCTGCTTGTCACCATTGTGTCTAAAGTGACCACAAGAAATGGAAAGCTTGGATGGATTCCAGATAACCTGAACAGGGGTCATCTTGACTATTTCTATTGGCTCTTGGCTATCCTCAGTCTGGTTAACTTCCTGGTGTATCTCTGGATTGCAAATTGGTACACATACAAAAAGGCAACTAAACGCCCTAACTGACGGTAAATCCCAAACCTCCTAGATGCCTCCATTGAAATAAGTCTATCAGCTTTGGAGATTTCAATTTACTATTTGTTGAATTATTGTTCTTAGTTTACTTGTTTGTTTTTTTTCCGGAGAATTACAGTGCTTGTATATATTGTTACATAGATTTAATTCTCAAGCTGGTGTTGGACTGCTATCTCTATTGGTGCAAATAGATCACAACTATTGTGTTTATGTGTTATAGTTTTTTCTTTCTAATGACTTCGTCTGCAGTTGGATCCGGGATCTTCTGTTGCTTATTCTCTCTCTCCCCTTTCAAGCCATAGAACAAATAGAGCACACCCATTGTCTTATGCGTTAAGGTGTTTTCAATCCTATAGGACCCGGTTAATGGTGTTTGGGCTGACTGAAGCAAAACCCAATTAGCTCCCGTACCCATGTACCAATTGCCTACAGATGGTGGTTCTAACAGCCAAACCCCGGAGGTTATACAATTCACTCAAGAAGGCCATTGGAGCCCTGGGAGAATCTTGAGCTTTGACTAGAGCTTGCTCGTTTGTATTTTTTACAATTGTACTAGAGAAAAAAATTTAAAAATAACAATAAAATTTTTAAATTTTATACCTTTGTTTATCTTTTCATTATTTTTTAATAATTTTTGAATAACAATAAGATATATGGAATAATAATCATTTCTTTTCGCAAAGAGTTCGCTTTCTCGAGAGCATGTTCAAAAAAGTTGAAAAAGTGACTGCCCTTTAAGGAAAGAAATGGTAATTTCACACTGCTTTCTCCATTTTACTATTGCCAAAGGTGGATAATGTACACAAAATGGGAGGTTCAGAAATACAAATTAAGCATCTTGTGTTTCCTTCTCCAACTGAGAAATCCGGGAAAACATGATGCCCTCAAAGACTATCAAGCCTCCTTATCCTCAGTAAGCATGCCCTTTTCCGTACAAGACGATTCGCATGCACAAAGAATTCCATCCTCTGTCTCAGCAAATCCAATAATTCCGAGTCTAATTCCTATCCCGAGTCCTCATCACCAGAAGGAGACATTCGTAAGCAAGAGCTGCTTGCCCAAATGGCAATGCTACAGGCTCAAAAAGTTCGTCTCACTGATTACCTGGATGAAAGATCTGCTTATCTCATCCAATTTGCTGAAGAAGCCAATGCTGAGTTTGATAAAGTTGGACAAGTCGCTGTGAAAGGACTTGAAGAAGCCGGTGAAAGGGTAGGGTCTGTGTAAGAGCTCTATGTGATATGCAATTTTGCTTATAAGCAGATAATGGAGAACATTGAGAGCCAAATGCAAGCCTTCGAAGAATCCCAAGAATTGAACAGACAAGAGATTGAGAAGAATGAAGACCAGCTGGCGCAGTTCCAAGGCCAAATTGAGAAAGATAGGAATGAAGGGTTGTTCTTTAAGAACCTGACAGAGAGAAAGCCTGTAGACAAGGCAAAAGCAAAGGAAGAAGCAGAGAAGATTAAAGAGATTACTAAAGAACAAGCTGGGTCAGAAACAAGAAGGAACATTTACCTTGCTCTAATTGCCCCGCTAGTCATTGAAATTGCTGACTCTTTCATCTCTTCATCTGATTGGCGAAAAGTTGCAGTTCTTGGAATTATCTTAGTTGCTTTATGTTCTCAGTTCATCTACGAACAGACATTGTTATCAGTAGCAGAGAAAACGGAAAAGAACGATGAAAACAAATAGTAAAGGCTCTTCTTATATCAAATCTAACGAACTTCTGCTGTAAAACTGTTATCCATAATTAGTCAGGTAAATATGGCATGATCCAATAACCCCAAGTATCAAACAAACATTTCTTTTCCATCATAGACATTTGATGTTAGTGATATGGCTGCAATCACCAAAACCAATGTGAGTTTCCAAATCTGAGGCTTTATGATTTTTTTTCTCATTCGTTGTATGGGAAAACAACAAATTCGAAGCCTGTGTTCCATGTAATGAAAGTTGGAAGTCATCCAAAAAGCCAATGGCATCTGATATCTTACCACAAGAACAAAGCCTGAGTGTAGTCCAGCTGAAATACGGCTCCAGCTAGCAACCGTCAAATAATGTATGGGCAAGTTTGGCCCAAATATTTTTTAGAGATTTAGTAAGTCAGACCGAGCCCAAATCGAGCTCTACAAAAGTGCAACCAAACTCTGGACCCAAACCCATCCCAACCCAATACAGCATAAAAATTTCAAACCCATGAACGATTGCCCTTGGAAAAACCAGTTGAGACGAAATACCATGAAAATTAAGATTGTTTTGTCTGGACAGTGGACACCATTATACTGTTGGAAGTTTCATCTGTTTCAGACGAACTTCGTTTGTACAATTGTATCCCTTGGTTGCAGATAAAAACAAATGGCCCCAAATTCCTCACCGTACTGAAGAGCCATGCGAACAGGAAAGTCCAAGTCTTGGTCTATAAAGAAGTCCACAATCGATCTTGGAGGTTCAGCCATAAGTGTACAAACGTTGACAAATAAGCTCCTAATTATCTTAAACAAATTGTTGTAACCCACTTCTTGTTTTGGCTTAGTTGCGAGTTTCTTACACAAGCCATTGGGTTTTGAGCTTCTTTTACTCTCTTCTATGGAGGAACACGTTGGGATGTTTTCCTATTCACCTTTTGACTTTTGAGGCTAAAACTTGTTGATGATGGAGCTTTTACGTGTTTAGAGAAAAGGAGAAAGCAAGCATGATTATTTCTAACTCTTTGACTGAAAATGTTACTCGGTTTAACCTTGTTAATGGGGAAATAATCATTGCTTTGTTTCATATCTGTTTTCGCTTGAACGTTTACCAGATAATTCATGCACGAAATTTTTCTTACTGAAAACTACGGTCACGAAGTATTGATGGAGGATAAGCCTTAGTGTATTTGTAAAAATTATTTATTTATGATTAAGAGGTCAATCAAAGAAACTCGTTCAGCCCCATCATTGTACACGCTATAGTCATCTTATTCAACTTGATCTTATAAATACAGAGACCCTACCTGCCAACCTTGCAGTTTCAAAGAAACTCCCCACTGAAGCTGGCTGCTAAGTATGCACTGGCAGAATCCCCAAACCCCAAGAAATATTATTTAACCAAAGGAAGGTGTACCACTGTGGAAAGCTAGCTCAACAGAAGCTAAACATATTTCAAAAACCATTAAACCACGTCAATCAAAGAAGTTATTGAACCACATCAATTTGCAATAGGATGACACCAAGCCAACAAGAGACTCTGGTCGAGCAATTTTTCCTATTGAGAGGCTCTACAGCCAATCTTCTACAATCCATCTCATAAAACTCATTATTACAACATTTGCATGGAAGTTGGTTTAATTTGTCGATATGGCATGAGTTGGCCATATTCTTCTCCTGTATGGACCGACTCGTGACAAATAAGGAACTTCAAGGGGCATGAGCCCACATCCTCACCCACTGCATTAACAGTACACAACATGCCAAATGCCATGGGTAACACAACCATAAAATTTGCAGCCTTCGCCACCTATCGGCCAACTCTGTTCTGAGTGCGACAAAGAAATAACAGAAACCAAACTGATCTAAAGGAAACACATATCTATTTTGGCTGAACATATATTCTGTATGTCGAAGCCTTTTCTGGTAAAAGATTATAACAGAAGAGAAGAACAGAAGAACGGAAGACTCAAAATGTGATTAGAAATATGAAACACAGAAAATTATGTTATTCGAATAGGGGAAGAAGCATGCCGCTGACTAAGAAATGCAACAATTTTAGGGCGCTTTTTTTTATCCAACCAACCAGCAAGAATACATAAGCATGTGTGGTTACACAACAAATGCAGCAAAATTAACAACATTAAACCAAAGAAACACCTTATGAATCTCAAATTCAGTACAACCTCAGTACGCTCCTCGCGATAGAATGTGCATGGCTTGTCCTGCTTTTGCCTGACCCACCTCTCCGGCTGTTCCTCATCGGTGTCAAGTAGAACCTTAACAGTCCATTATCGATGTTATTTGGTGAATATCTTGCACTCCTATTCTTCTCCAACACAAACTCATCTTTCTTCTTCTTACTATGACCATTTGACTCAACACAGTTCTTCCTTGCACCGCCAAACGATCCACCAAAACTGCTCGAATTCCGCCAGCTTACGCTGCTATTGCTCCTCAAAATCTTTGGATTAAAACCCCCTCTCACATCTCCATCCCGTTCCCCTCTGAGCTCAGGCCAAGATTCTGAATACGACCTCTCCACACCATTAGCTCTACTATACCTATCTTCATCCTCATCTTTGTTAACACTCCTCCTGTGAATAAACCCCCAAATATTCCAAGCTTTACTCCACCTCCGCGACTTCTTAGATGACCCTTTCCGTTCCCCATTCCCAATCACAGACGCGTTGTCTCTAAAGCCAATCTCAAAAGTCTCAGAATAATCATCCCTCAAAGAATTCGAGTTCGAATCCCTATCCGGCAGTTTAGGTCCATGGATGTAATCAACAGTTGCAGGAGAAACCTTTGCATTAGAAACCGACTTCATTTCATCCACCTCAGCCACTACTGCTGCAGCAGTCTTCTTGATAGAACTGGACCTATCGAGACTCTTTCTTCTCCTAGAAGAAGAATCAGAATAATAATCCCTAGTCTGAGCTGACCCTCCGGGAAGAGATTCATCCCCATTGATAGAATTCATAGCGGGCGGCTCCTCCACAGGTATTTGAGTATCAGACCTCATAACATGATGAACAGGAGCATCTTCCACAACAGAAACCATTGTGGGCATTCTTGGAAATGTTTTTCCAATCAAATAGCCATCCCAAGAAGCTCTTGGTTCATCAAAAGAATACCTCGGGTCATCGAACGACATCCTTACTGCATCAAATGACATCCTCCCTGCATCAAGGGAAAACCTTGGATCCGTGTCACAAGACCTTCTCCCGAACCCATAATCTGCAATTTCCGACTGCGTTTCTCTGTATTGTCTCCCAATCGGCTTCTCCACTGGCAATCTCGCTGACCCACCACCATTTCTCCTCTTTTTAAGCTTCTGCTTTTGCCTCCATTTTTGCAATTTCTTGCTGAAAACTGAAGCAGCTGACCAGAAACTCCCAGCAATCTCCTTAAAATCTCTTCCAGAAGCCTTCTTTGTTTGCGAATCAAGATCTATATGATCCTTCATGGGCTTCAGCTCCTCTTCTTGACACAGTTCCTTTTCGTATTCTTCCACAATCTCTTGAACTTTCTGTTCGGTTAAACTCGCATTAGCAACAGCCACATTGGGTTGTTCTTCATCTATGATCTCAATGTCGTCTTCGTGATCAGTTTCAGTCTCAGTTTTGTCTTCTTCTTTGCTTTCAAAAACAGGACCTTGAACAACACTTGAAGAAGAACCCAAATTTCGAGCTTCAACTTCAACAATTTCCGAAGACCTTCCGTTTCCAGCTGCTTCTTTTTTATGTGGGTTCCTCTCGTCGTCTTGGTAAAAGAGTGACCAAAGCGTGTTTCGAACCCTAACGTCACAAGATCTCCTCTGAGGCTCAAAAACCCCGGAGAAACCCTCGTTTTTGGAGGCGGAAAAGGACTTTGTCCGTCGCAGCTCGGGAAAAAACCCTGGTCGCGAACCACCTCCTCCGGAAGGCTTGAAAATGGCTTTAAGTGCGGCAGTGGCGGTGGAAGTAGAGGAGGCGATGGGAGGTTTCCGAGAAGAAGAAGAAGAAGAAGAAGCAGCAGCAGCAGAAGAAGAAGGCTCGAGAACAGCAAGACGTTCGCAGAGGCATGAGGGGCAAAAGCCAGTAAAATGCTCTTCAGGGTGGCGATCACAGGAAGTAGAAGGACGGTGGGGCTGCGGCGGTTGTGGTGGCGGTGCTAATGCTGGAGGTGGTGGTGGCTCCACGTTGGGATTCATAACCGGTAGTGGTAAGAAATGAGCAATCTGCTCATATTATCAGCTTAAGTGAAAGAAAAAAAAAAAAAAAAACTGTTTGGTTCCAACGGACAGTGAGAACAAAGGAGAAAGAGAATGATGGAGAGCAACGGGAAAAATCAGACAAAGAAAGAGCAAATAGTGAAAAAAGAAAATCTCAGCGTAGAATAGATAGAATTAGAATGACCCACCACACACACTCACACTCACCTCATAATTCACTGCTCCTTCCTTTGATCCTTTCTTTTCCTTTCTCCCTATCTTTGCTTTCCCTTTCTTCTTTTTCCCGTTGAGCTGAGCTTAGCTTAGCTTTGCTTTGCTTTGCTTAGCTTGCTTGTCTTCTTACCTGTTAACTAGTTTTTCTAGGGGTACCCGCTTGTCGAATGACTGTTTTGGGCCTACTTGTCTTGCCTTAAGCCGAACCAAAAATTAACAGGAGTCATTTTTGTCTTTCGAGATTTAACCTTTTTTTTTTCCTCTCAAAAACTCGATATCAAAAATTATTTTGGACTCCAAATAAATTTAAAATCGAATCGGATCTCATTGAAAGTGATTTTTTCGATGTTATCTCTTTTATTTGTTTGATTTAGAAGATATTAATTTTGATTTAACTCTCTTTGTC
Organism: Firmiana major; assembly: GCA_033439115.1. Taxonomy (NCBI): domain Eukaryota; kingdom Viridiplantae; phylum Streptophyta; class Magnoliopsida; order Malvales; family Malvaceae; genus Firmiana; species Firmiana major. The sequence continues at coordinate 44,299,678 of CM065913.1, read as the reverse complement.
TAACCAAAATCAAATCTTTGCTTCCCTCAAGGGAAAAAAAAAAAAATCAAATCTTTGATCAAAGCTTATTCCTTTTAGACTCCTCACGGTCAGTTTACATTTCACAATGTCACGACTTGGAAAAGAACAACCCATATTTTGATTATGAAGTTGACATTGTTATCTCAACTGGATTCAGATTTTTTAGATTTTTGGACACTGTCTAATGCATTAGAATGTCGAAAATTATGTGAAAACTGCGTAAAAATGGTAATCAAAATGTGGGTTGGAACTGCAAACTCATCAGTCATTACTTTGCTTTTACAGTAACTATAATTTTTTAGCTTTGTTAAAATTTCTTTGTTGGGGATGCTTTGGATTTTCAAAGATTCCTGTCGAGAGAAAGCAAAAGCAAACCACGCCATTAGTAGAGGGAGAAGAGGAAGAAGGGTGGGGTGAAGTGCTGCCTGTTTTTCTCATCTCTTTTTTCTCACATTTCGCTTTCTTTCCTCTCTTTTCTTTCTTTTCCATTTTCCTGTTCTGAGTTTCTTTTTGTTTTTTAATTTATTTATTTTTTCTAATTTTTGTTGCACTCTGTCTCTCCCAAATCCAATCCAAATAAGTTGAATTCCTGCATTTGGTTTTCCCATTTGGATTTATTTTGTGGATTGTCTGACCAATGGATCAGACAACGTGTTCCTATCAAACCTCACTCTCATCCCCACACCAATTTTGTGTCTTTGTCAAACCAAAAACGGTGTCGTTCAGCTTTTGCTCTGCTCCAGCTAGCCCACACACTAACTAGTGCTGCATGAGTTAATATGACTTTTTCCTATATTTTTTTTTTTATTTGTTTATCGTTATTTTTATAAATTATTTACAAATCCATAATTTTTAAACATAAGGAAAATTTTTCTATAATATAACAAATTACTCAATTTTTTGTTTGCTTTTTACTTGATTTTTTTCCGTTTCCTCAATGGTAAGTTTCATGCTCTCTTGTAAATTGATTTCATATTCATGCATTTCCAAATATGATTCTTGCTTTTAATCACTATGACCATTTGTTCTACTTTGACCGACTTCTTTTTCTTTTTGCCAATTATTTCATTAATTAACCATGGCTGATGAAACATTTTAACCAAATAAAGGGAAAACAAAAATAAAAAAGGAAAGAAAGATTAAAGAAAGGTAAAAACATGTGTCTTTTTTTTGCTGCCACATTGATTCCTTATAAAGGAGAAAGTGTGGGACATCCCCATAATGAAAAAAATTTAATGTTGAAGGTTTAATTTGTATTTATTTTTTAAATAATATATTTTAATTAGAAAATAAAATCATAATTTAATTATAAAATAATTAAACTCAAAATTTATATTTAATGAGACTCAAATTTAAAAATTTAAAATTTTAAGATCTTCTCTTTGATATTAAATCAATGTTTTATTAACTAATTTGCATTCATTTTAAGTATACTATGTAAAAAAATTATTATTATATAGTATTGAAAAATTAAATTGTTTTTAAGGCATTGGTTAAAAAATAAAACTCTGTATTTATTAAATTATTTTCTTATTTAACATAATCAATTGATTAAAAATATCGTTAGAAGAGTAAATTAATAAAGCTAAAATAATTCGTACGAAGAAGAATAATTGGGAGATGAGTGGCACACGTGTATACGTACGGGTCGCGTAGGATTACGTGCACCGTATGGTATCAAAAGACGGTATGTACAGGTCAGCAGTTGTCATTACTCATTCGAGAGATTAGATCATATGATTAGGGAGCGCGTGGACTGCACGTCTGAATCTCCAGAGCCCAAAGGGCAAAAGGCCCGGGACCACGTAAGGAAGTTACTGTAGGGCTAGGTCTAGATCCTAGGTAGACTTGATTCGATGATATCACCATCTGATGATCTGATTGAAAGCTGTAGTTGAATTTTGTATTCTCACGTGCGCGTAAGAATAAAAGAAACCGATTTTGATTTATAAATTGACAATTTGCAAATTTTCTTTCACAATGTTTCATCTCATGGATATATATAATTACTTTCAAAGTAGAACACTTATTGAACTCTAATTTGGTTCAATATGCATGGAATCTGTATGATAAAATGACACTTTAATAAGAATATTCGATTGATGGGCAATTTATATATTGAATTGCATGCATGGAGCAACGAGAGTCCGCCGCTGAGTCACGAGAGAGATGAACATCAACCCCCCGCCGGCTAGCCAAAGACTTAGCTACGAAGGCCAACTGTCCCTCTTCCGGGTCCACCACACCTCCTCCTTTCGGTTGCCTTTCACGGGGGTCCCATATCCATAACCGTAACCATAAACAAAACGGCAAAACCCAAACTCCCCTCCCTCTCGGCCCTCCCAACACAATCACATGTGCCATGAAACATTATTAACCCGAGAGTGAGAGATTGTGGTTGTAGCCAATGTACAAGCGAGTGTAAATCTCTGCATGAAATGAGGCGTAAAGGGTTTCTATGTCCTCTCTACCTTTACTTTTCCTTTTTTATTCCAATGCATGGTTAGACAAAAAAATTTTGACAAAAAAAAAAAACCAGCGAGTTTTAAGTCTTTGTCTCTCTCTCTCTCTCTCTAGTCTCCAGGGTTTGTCTTTCTTGGTTTTTGTTTGTTTTGCCTGACTCTTAGCAAATTTTATACACTTATAATTTATAAAGTGGATATGTAAATGTATGCAAGCTTGTTAGTGGAAGGAGAGAGGAAAAACAAAAGATTTGGGGACAAAAATTCTACCTGTGTGGGCAGTGGCCCCGCTATCTTTCTTCCACTATTCAACATTCAGCCGTTGCTTTTTATATATCCATTTGGTGTGTGCAATTCTGTATATATCTATGCATGTTTTCATTTTTGCTTCAATTTCTCTTACATGTCCAATATCAGACTACAATTGAGCATAACCCCATGCATGTCTTCTCCAATCAATCATGATTTGTGGTATATTTGTTGTCCCAGCCAACTACTTTTTGTTGATACATAGATGTTATTCTCACCAAATCTCTACTCTTTGATTGATGGGCACTCCTTCAACAACAACATAATATATACTTGTGGACTTTAGCATACCTGATCAGGCACGTATGATGTGAAACAAGTTTTGTAAGTATGTGTGACAACACTTTGCATGTGGATAAAGTAACTCTTTATCCTATTTTGTCTAAAATAAAGACTATGGAGGCTTGATTTTTTTGTATACCAACTATTATGATTTATACAGTTTGCATGTGAAATTTGTACTAAAAGTAGAATTAAAAGCATGAGGGAATGAAATTGTTTTATTCTTTATAGTAAATATAACCATTTCAGGGTGAGAGCTACTGAACTTGGAGTTGGTCAAGTAAACTGTGAACACAATACTAAAATTAAGCTGCACGCTCTTCTGTCTGTGGACTCGGAAGCCAAAGCCATTGGAGGGTTCACATCTGGAAAAAAACCAGTTTCTTGTGCCAATTTTTCCCCACTGATGACATGGAAAGAAGCTGATCACTACTGTTCAGGCATGCAAACAAAGATTAGGAGTATAAGACTTTTGGATTTGGGGGCAATTTTTTAAGTTTGTTCTCTGTTCTTTACTGAAGAACTGAAGATTCGGTAGTCACACTAGTAGTTTTGTCTCTCTGAAGCTTTATGCAGTGAGAATGAGCTTTCTTTCGTTTCTTTTAATTTTTATTTTTGTCATTTTCTCAATGACAAAAGCACAAGAGAAATTCAGTACATAGATACAAAATTAAACCCAATATTGCAAATGATAACATGACTTCTGACAACATGGGAGGGCAATTAATGTAACCTTAATGGAACTTATCTTGATGATTTATGTTCATGCTATGCATCAGTCTTTAACATCATTAATTCATAACAATCCCTTCGTCCACCTACTGATGATTTTGATATAAATGGGGAATGTATTTTAAGCAGAAGATGTGTGGAGTCCCCAAATTGAGCTATGGTGAATCATTTTGGCTGACTAGAATCTCATACTTAGCACTAGGAACTCTAATTGCAGCAGAGTTGACATCTTTTGGAGCTGTAAAGCTCACCTTTTCCTGCTAAAATCATGAAGATTAATGAAGATAAATTGATTTGGAAACAGTGAAAACAATTGAATAATGAAGAGAAGATAAACATGCGCATCAATGGATTCCACAAATTTCGCCCAAGCCATTATGTCAAATTATGTTGTCTTATTATAAAACTAAGATCATTATTGTCCATAATTACAGAAACCATATTCACAGATAAAGTTATATATTCTCCTTCTCATATATACTTCTGTCTTGGAACAATTCCTTTGTCTTCCCAACATGTCTTTTTAATTTTCCAGGAGAATAAGCTGTAAAGAAGACTCAGATGCAAATACATTGTCTGACTGTAGATTAAAGAGAAAAAGGTAAACTCCATCATTACCAAAGAATTATGAGCGGGAAAAGGACAATCTAATTGAGTCCATTGCCCCACACAAACATACAGCACATACAAATCAGAGGCTTTTTATTTTCCCAAATTAAAAAAATGGGCAGAAATGAATGATAGTCAGTCCACTTTAAAGAAGAGAACCCTACAATTTGGACCCCAACATGCCTCTCCCAAAAAACCCATTTCACATTTTATCATCCATTTCAATGAGGTAAGTATTTCATTTTGAAATCATATCTAGAAATCATAATTGTTTTTTATCTTAAATCTTAATCATAGAGGGCAAGAAAAGTGATCGGTGCATGTGTGACAATAAAGAGGAAATGCACCCAACTTCCCATTTTTCTTTTTTGTTTTCCCCCCATCAAGGGAAAAGATATGCTATACCTAGGCCTAGCTGATAGCCTGATAGCTATCCTCCTGATTCCCTTTCGATCAAATTTCATGGTATTCTAGCAGAAAGCTTCTACTTGACAGAAAAATGTTGAATTCAGGTTTGGTAAATAATAATGTCAATCTTGACCAAAGTTTAACTTCTCCATGGTTGTTCTAGTATCTAAAGGGCTCTTGGTTGGAAATGATTAGTCTAATTTTTAGCAAACAGGTTAGAGATGAACTAGAGTCCAAGCCACTGATATTCCACGTGGAAATAAATATGGCTACTAATTAGCTTTCTAAAAGAAAAAAAAAAAATCTGAACTAAGTAATTATACAAGTAGAGCGGAGGAATCCCAAGAAAGAATAGCGAGTTTGGCATGTTTGTAAAGCGAGACAAAAGCATGGAATTGCAGCGGGGACAGTCATTCAAGACTCAAATAGGACATAGTTCCTAGGCAAACCTTCTTAGGGATTTACAGATATATTCCAAACAGATCTTTGATGTGGTTCTTATAAGGCCTAAGAGAGCTACTCTACTGACTGACATGCTTTGAAATTTACAATAAAATAAAGAGATTTTATATTATTAGTGTTGCATGAAAATCATCAGTAGAAACTTTTTTTTAAAGGTGGGAAGGGTAGGGAAAAGGCAAAGATGTGTCTTGGCTTTTCACCCCCCCCCCCTTCTCTTTTTCTTTTTAGTGTTAAAGTTGAGAGGCCGATGAGTTATGTTTGGAAAGGATGTATGCATTCTTGCAAGAAAGATCCAAAAGTTTTTTGCCCTCTTTCTGCTAAATTTTCTTTTATGCGATGGAGCCCAGACTGTTGATTTCAGTGCTACAATATCAGAGTTGCTCTTTTCTCCACCTTAATTCTTGGAATTAGGGCCTGTGAGGCAAAAATGGGCCAAGCCCTGTTTTAAAACCTTCTTAATCACCACCAACTTGGGCTCCAGACCCAAATTCTCGATCCAGATATGAGATTCCGGTGACTATTTTCGCAATTCATACAAAAACATCGGGAATTCCATAAGAAGGTAAAAAATTGTTATTTTATTCTATGCTCAATATAAACATATATATATATATATATAATTAAATATAAATTTTATAATTAAATTTAAAAAATATGTTAAAATTATCATAAATATATAAAAATAATTGTAAGATTAAATTAATATGATAATTTTATTACAAAATTATATTTATATTTATTTTTACGTATTTGTAATACTTTTAATATATTTTACTTTTAATAATGTTAAATTTACATTTAATTATATATGATTATGCTAATTTTCAATGAATTCAAAAATATTAAACTTTATGAAAATTTTCAAATATTTCCTATCAAAATTCTTATCAACACATTAAATACTAAATCTTTCTTCAACTTTTAATTTATACTATTTTCATATCATTTATTCAAATTATTTTATCTCATATTATCATCTATTTAGAATTATCAGCTGTAAAATGTACTACTATTATTTAAAGCGAGAAACGGCTCGGATTACCTTAAAAATAAATAAATAAATAAATTGGTGTTTCACTGTACATACTCGTAGAATTTAACGGGTTAAACAGTGCTGAGATTCTGTTTTAGTATCTCAACAACTCTTTGCGATAAGCTCTCAGCGAGTGTTCCTAACATAGGTTCGAATGTTGAGCCTTCGACACTACTTCTGGATGAACCAACGTTGCTAGTGGTAGCAGTATTTTGTACTACGTTGGCTACTGCATTGACTTTCTCAGCGATCTTTGGAAGTAGTTTAGTTGCTTCGTCATATAACTGAGCTCCAGAACCAGTTGAAAACTCTTCCATCGAAAATTCTGTCCCCAATTTCGCAAATAACTGGAAAACATTCTCCGCAGCGGTGTCCAAGCTGACTAATGCTTCTCTATATGCCGTGATTTTCTCCCGTACTGCTGCACTTTCACAATCAACATGAAGCTTCTGATCAACCAGGGCTTCTTCGATGGTCGATGAATCGTCTTTATCCTTTTCATCTCGAGACAGTGCACAACTTGGACTGAGCAAGCATTCTCTTGAGTTTAGGTCCTCCTGTGAGAATAATACCAAAGAAAAACTAGTAACAAGTCATGTAATACACAAGAATCGTGATCATAACAAATCTATGAACCCTTATTTCTATCTTCACTTTGTGAAAGATATAAACTATGTCGCTCATGCACAACAGTGATAAACAAACCTGAGTGATAGAGCCTAGCACTTGCTTTTCGTGGACCAAAGGATCGTCCGAAGTGACATTGGTGGCATATTCTTTCTCTTGGTTAAACTTATCTATGTTTTGCATAGACGTGTCAAAAAGTTTTTTGCTGCCCACAAAATAGTCCCGTCGTACAAAATATTGTGAAGAGTATCTTCTCCTAGTAGATGATTGCCTTTTCTCAACCTGCAAATAGATTTATGGTTTATGGTTTTTCATGTACTTCTTGTAAATTGTAACGGTTTTTTTCTTAATAAGAAAAGCAAAATATCCAAGAAGAGTTGAAATGCTAAAATCTCCTTCAGCTTCAGTTTCACGACGCAGCTTATAGGATATAGCCATGCCATTGAAGCAGGGCCCAGAACAGAATGAAGTAGAATAAAACGAAAAATACAAGAATAACCAATTTCCAGCCACCTTTCTGCCCTTTTCTAGCAAAAGCAAATTTTCAATGAAAACCCACCATACTCGCCCCCAATTCTATCCACCTTTATGCCCGTTTGTCAGAAATATTTCTAATGAAAACCAATTTGAGCCTTTAGTTTAATTTAATGTTGCAGGCAGGAAAACTAACCTTGAGTATTGCGGACAGGTTGCCAAAATGCTCCTTGAACAGATCAATATCCTCAGACTTCATAAGGAAGGCATTAACATCCATAGCTTGCTCTGTGTTATCAGAATAGAGTTGTTCTACCACATCAGAAAATGCCTCGTGGTAAACTTTTTTACTCTCTGTGGCAAGAATACTATACTATGATTCTTGCTCAGGAAATGAAAACTACTAAGACAGGTATGTTATGAGGTGGCAGGCTTAAGAACGTTCACTCTCAATGGTATCTCAGCCAGGCGTTGCACAGCAAAAAAGGGTACCAGGAAGCTCAAGAATAGTCCATCTTAGGCTATGATTAGCTTAGTTGGTCCCTTCTTTTTAATGTTTAGATTCATTATTACGCTTAAACTTAGTATGAAGTCCCTTCACAGGGTCTTTATAGAAAACAAACCCATAATCATTGCTATTTGATATCTTCAGTTTCATCATGAAATTTACTGGAATCTTTCCAACATACTGGGTTACGAGAAACTGATCTTAAGAAATTGTAACCATTCAACTTACATGAAATTTGATTTCAAAACAAAAATTAAGCGTACCAAGCTTTGGTGATGACACTGGCATCGCTTTCAGATTTAGAACCTCTGGGGTACTCAGTAGATCCGTACATACATTATAGACAGTGAACCAATGATCTTCTGTGGCACAGCGGCTGAAGTGAAAGATAAAAGACTGAGGCATGAGGATAGAAACTAATAACGACTAGTGACAACTAGCCTACCATATGCAAAGCAGAATAAAGCAGAAGTGATGATATCATTTAACACTCACCTAACAAGTTCCTCAGGCGATGCAGAAATTTGGCTTTTAATGTCATTGGAACTTCCGCATAGGCTACTCAGGCAAGAGTCGCTGCCTCCTGACCCACCACCGGATGAAATTTGTTGGTCATGGCACAATGAAGGACTACCCCCACCATTGCCAATCAAAGGTGACAAAATCTTTTGTTCTGCTTGCTTTTGCTTGGAGCATCAACAAGAAAGATAAACCAAGATTAATGAAATACAAAACAACAATTTTTGAATCTTAAATAAGAGATGCTGACACTCTCCCAATTAATTAAAGGGATAAAATGATCACTTTATATCTAAGAATAAATCCAGTGAAAATGAAAACAATCTGGCGGAAAAGAGCTAAACTGGAACCAGGACAACCACTGGTGTGTGAGCCCACATGACTCAAATAATCCCTAAATCCTGATACGCCACACGGAAGGACCGAGTGAAAGTTTCCATTAATCCAGGTCTTATATTGTTATGGGTTTCATCAAGCCACACCAGAAACAAAAGTGGGGGGAAAGTTATCTATCCTATCATGAGAGGTAAAGCAACGACTTTGCTTTTTCACCATAGAAGTATTTGCAAATCAAAATGTCAGAGTCTACCATCAAGAATACCTGAGGTGAAGTGAACTCAAGATTTCGTTGGACAAAATCAGAGCTTGTTACTTTGTCTTGCGCCCATTTTGGAAGTCTTGAAATGCTTAATTTAAATGTATAGCTCTCATGGTCCCATCCTTGATAATTCGCTCTTTGTTTAAGTTGACTGAAGCTCTCAGCTAGCAATGCGTCTTTGGAATCAATTCTGAATGGCTGTTCCCCCTCTCCACAAATTATGGCTTCACTAATAGCTACTGGCAGAGCTACGGTTCTTGGAGACAATGAAACAGAATTTTCCTTTATTTTCTGTAACATCGTGGAAGCCAAGCGAGCAGGAAGTTTCCACACAAAAATACAACCTTCACCGCCTACCTGAGTGCATCATAAAATTATGTCACAAGGAAGAGAATAAAATTCAGATGAATTGAGATAAATAAATAAACAAATAAACATAGTTTCCCAAAAAAATGTCACGGACATGATATATGTTGAAGGTTATAATCAAGCATGACAGAAACTCACAGAAACTATATGCTTGCAGTCTGGTAAAAAAATGACACCAGTGGCAACTTCTCCATGTCCTACAGCTTGGGCAATCAACTCTCCACTCATAAAGTCATACACACATATAGACTTGTTTGAAAATGAACATACGAGGTAGCTGCCGCTAGGGTCCATTATAACCTGTCAAACTCATTGAAGTGTCAACGGCAGAATACATTGATGATGCACGTTTAACTGATTATTAACTCAGAGATCCGAACCTAACTCACCTTTATTGGGTCGCCAAAGTCTTTTTGTAGCTTGAATGATCTAATAAGCTTTCCACTAACAATGTCAAATGTGTTTACCTTCTTATCCTATGAGTAAAAAGTAACCAGATAATCATTACAAAGAATTGGGATTTCGAACATGAGGCTTCAGCAAATTATGTTAAACAGACAGTTAACTAAAGGGTTTTTTTTTTTCTTTTAATGCGTAGCATTTACCATATGATGGATAATGCTAATTACTTTACTCCCGAATAACAAATAAAATGTTAGCTTACCTGGCCAACAGTGATAACAACCTCCATCACTGGATCTACAGACATATCATAGACAGTTCCATTAGATGCCATTTGATGGTGACGACGTGAAATCTTACATCTACTATCAGTTAAATTGACATCACGGAACACAAGGGACCTGTGGGGAATAAACAACAATGTTAACTCAAATGAGCCATATGACACCCATGTTGAGTGATCATTTGATAAAAATAAAAAATTCATGATACAAATATTAAATCTAAACCATAATTGTCTGGTTTGTTAAGAGTAATTTAACCATTTCAAGCCATTTCAAATGCCATTGAAACAAGATTAAACTATCTAGAATACCATAAATAACAGTGATTTTGTCTCTTTCGACATGTTCTCAAGGAACTTCCTAGTCAAAATTTCCTATTTTCTGGTCTCATTACTATATATAAAGCAAAATACCTATCAGCACTGCAACTCAGTATCTTACATCCATTGCAAACAAGTTTGACAGAAGTCACAGCCGCTGAGTGGTCATCAATACTTTCAATGAGATCAAAATTCCTGACATAAAGGGCATTAGATCTATTAACATACAGATCCAACAAGCTGAAATAATTTTCAAAAAGAGAAGAAGAGACGATAAAATACTCAATCAAAACCTTTTAACATCATAAAGATGAATTATTCGATCCCGTCCACCAGAAGCAAGCAAGTAATGATTATCCGTGTCTCCTCCAGAATCAACGCCCTTTGTGCTAGACAAGCTAAAACTCAATGAGAGAATTTCTGCATCATGAGCATCCTGTCTCATTAAACAATGTAATTTATTGTAAGACGGAGAGGATACAGGAAACTAGTAGCGAAAATAGCTACTATATTCACAGCACTCAATTCTTTTTCAAACATATATCTTAATGTACCATCATGGCCCCCAAGTTTACCTTAATGCATGTATAATCAGAATTATGAAGATCATAGATATGAAGGTTTCCCTCACAATCACCAAGTGCCATGTACTTTCCATCTGAACTAACTGCCATTGAGCGGAAACCTTGATTGCCAAAAGTCGTATCCTCATTGGTGATTTCAAAACTTCCTGCACTCACTGCTTAATAGAAAAAAGTCCAGCAGTTGCAGGGGGAACTTACTAAAACATAGACTTTGCAGCAAGAAATATGAAAAACAGCAACAAAATAAAATGTTCATTAACTCTAAAAATATTTAAAGTGCTTAGAAGAAACACTTAAAAAATCTACATAGTTTTACATGTTTCCAAGAAATGCTAGGACCTCTCTTATAAATGTGGTCTTTACCTATATGCATAGCCTCCGCTGGTTTAGTGATCAAAGAATTATTATCAACAGTATCCCCTGATAAATCAGGTTGTAAGACAAGATCCCATAGCCTAATTGTTCCATCAGCTGAACATGTTGCAAAGGAGACTCCTCCAGAACATCCCTTAGCAGCACACATAAGAGATGGATCGTGGGTGTTTTCACAACAGAGATTCTTGATATCCCATATACAAGCAGAATGAGAAACAAGAACAAAGGACCTGGTAGCCTGGAAGGATGCCAATAAAAGTTTGCTTAATCCAGTTCTAATATATTAATAAGCTCCAAAAACCAACTTAAGGAGAAGAATTTAGGTTGTAACTGATATGCGTCATACAGAAACAGATCCAAATCAAGCTTTCTTCCTCAAACAAATAAAAAAAGGGAATAGTACTCGTCTTATATGGCACAATCACCTCATTCTCTTCATGGAAGTCCCATACATGGAGACTATGATCTCCATAGACAACGACTGCAAAGTAGAAAAATAAGAGCTTGACCATTATTATGTTACAAACAAGATGAAATATTAAGAGTCAAAGACTGAGTGATATGCTCACCTAGCCTTTCTGAGATGAACCGACAAGCAACTGCATCAGGAAGATTGGGAGCTGATGGAAAATTCTTTTCACTGGCTTTAGGGAAGAAAAGATCAATTTCGCCGTAGCATGTTTTGGCCTTTGAATACAGCAAACTTCCAACATATCCAAGATCCTTGATGTTGAAGAGTTGTACTAGTCCATTACTGCATGCACAGGCAATTAACTTGCTAGATGCTGATATGGCAAATCCTTTTTCCACCTGAAATTTAATTTTTGAATGCATCAAAACATGATCTCAGTTGCAATAATTGAGATATATAACCAGTGCATTTTTCAACAGCCAAAAGCCACATGTTACTGCTTTTTCCGGTCTGACTCTCCAAACATGAATTATTCATCATATCTAGATTATGTATTTAATATTTTAGAAGCCTCAATAACAGAAACCTTGCAGCGTGTTAGCAAGAAACAATCTTACCCTACAAAAGTACTCGACCATCTTAAATCTTGCCTTAAAACTAAAATACTATAGATCCAAAATTCAAGACTGTGGAAATGATCATTACTCCTGCAATTGGTGAACAATGACAATGGCTCCAACATGGGCTTTCTTGAGTCCATCTTTAACCTATACATTATGTTGGACCTCAAAAAACATTCTTATATTTATTGGAGAGCTGGTTCACTAATGTTAAAAACAAACAACATAGGATTGGAAATCAAACATACCTTTAAATCAACCAAATTTCTTAATGACAACCCCGAATCTATGAGGCATAGAACTCCTGTGAATAAAAGGAACGAAATGACACTTATTGATTATGCTTTAGAGCTCTAATCAATTTAACTTCTTAAAAACTGTAGAGCAACATTCAACCTGCATCACTCAGTGCGTATATGGGAAAAAGCTCATGAACCAGATTACAGTTCACAACACTACCGTCAGTCTGGATAGCGGACGTGACAGATATAAATGAACTCCCTTTCTGAGGACCAAGATTAATAGGCTTTGCATGGATAGATAGTGACATTGTCCCTTTATTCATACGAGTCCTTGGAGATGCTCCAACTGCCCAGAATTTCAGGTGCTTCTTTCCAGCAGTAACAATGTATTTTGCATCTGAAGAGAAAGTGACAGACGTAACAGCAGAACAAGATGAACTTGCTTTAAGCTTTGTAACCAAAACGCCACTCCGCCAATCCCAAAGGTAAATGTATCCTCCAACAGATACTAAATGTTCCCCTACAAAATCCAATTAAAATGGTTTAATGCAGGTTATGTAAACATAACCATTGCTAGGTTTCCCAATCCAATGATGGTAACTAACCATCGGGTGAGAAAGCAATGCACTCAACTCCGTATAGATGACCTTTCAGCTCAGATATGAAGGCATGAGTCACGCAGTCCCATACTAACACAGAAGGTTGATGCCCTGACTGCAAAACCATATTAGATGCGTATTCAAAGCAACAAAACACGAACATAAGTAATTTTCCGTTGCAGTTCCTAAACCAACTACATAAAACTTAAAAATAGTGAAAGAAATCTCTCTTCATTTCATTGAAAAGTAAAGTGTAGTACTAGCTCAAATCGATATATACATCTAAAATCGAATAAGCTAAAGGAGAAAAGGAATCCATGAGCAGATTAAACAAATATTATTCGATTAAAACGTCTTGGTACCTCTCCAGCAGCTACAAAGCGACCGTCACGCGACACAGCGACGCAGCTCAAAGGTTTAGGCACCCGATGAGAGAGCATGAGATGCGATTGCGTTCCAGATTCCGCATTGTAAACCACCGCAACGCAACCGGCCACGTAAACGCAGGTCGAGGTTAATACGCTGGAAGCTAATCCATTGGCACTCTTCGTTGTCAACCCGATGATCTCTTTCAAAATCAGCTGCGACAAAATTCAAATTTAGATACTCTTCCTTTTCTTCTGTCAGTATAAATTAGCGGATCGATTAGGTATTTCAGCGCTACGTACCTTTGATGCAGCCGGATCTGTTCTCTTGAGCTTTCGATTCGTTTTCATTTTGATTGGAGAAGAAAAATGAAGGGGAAAATAAACAGCTACTGCTATATTTTTGATGAATTTTCAAGTTGTTGGTAACGTTGGAACGGAAGAGGTAAGGGGATAGCCGATAGGGCGGCAAATCCGTGCAAAATCAAAAATTGAAAAAAGTATTACTAGTATATATGCGTTGTGTAAATGAAACACGTCTGAGCTGGTTTCAGCCGTTGATTTTGATGGGCCATATTTTAAAAATCAAGACCGTGTTTGTTTAAGCAAGTTTAATTTCCACTTACTGAAGCCTGAACCGTTTCCTCTAGTCTTTCTTTAATGACAGGACTATTTTAATGTTAATTTTAAATCCTGTGGAAAGCTTCTTTTCTTTTTTTTTTCATAATCTCACATTCCACCAACCCTTGATTACGACCTTTATATAGATTAGAAAATAATTTGACTAAAATAATAATAATAAAATTCTTCACTTTTACAATTTTATTTAAATAAATTATTATATCTTTATTGCAATTAGATAAACACTTAGTCTTTAATTTATATCAAATAAGCATTTAATTTTTAATTTATATTTAAGTAAATATTTAACCATTCTCATAATTTGTACATAAATAAATCTTTATCATAAATTAATATTTTGTTTGAAATAAAAACTCATTTAAGTATAAATCAATGGATTAAAATTTGTTTGACTACAACAAAAATATAAACATTTATTTAAAAAAATCAAAGTTTTTTAATCTTTTAATATTATAAATTAATATGAACTATCAAGAACTAATTAAACAAATCAATATATAAGTGGAATTACAATGTCATATATAGAGAAACTTGAACCTCAAAAAAAAATTTCTATTAAAAAATCAAAGTTTTGTTGGTAATATTAAGTTTATAAATACATCTTACGAGAGATCTCGTAAAATGTCTAATATTTTTATATTTGATATTATTAAAAAATAGATTACGATTATTTGATTTAAGAATTCAATATCTAATCGACGGATTATATGAATGTTTATATTATATATTTAATTTATTCATCTTGAAACAAACTAAAAATCCAGTAATAATGGTAGCTTTTTTTTTTTTTTTTACAAATTTATCAATAGTTAATTTAGGTATATATAAAGAGAGAAATTCTAAATAAACTCACTTTTCTCTCTGCACCACTCTCTGGATGTCACTGTTGAATACAAACAAAATGGGTATAAAGAAAATAAATGTGAGTGTATTTATTATTTATTTTTTTACAAAATGTAAGTGTATTTAAAACCTTATATATATGGTATATAAAAGTTTAAGAACAAGGGAAGTTATCTAATCCAACGGTACATTACCAATTTATTATTAAAATTTAAAAATTTATTAAATTTTTATTTGTAAATTTTTAAAATTTTGCAATTATTAATTAATAAGAGACTATAAATTTGATTCGAAATATATTTAAACTTTATAATTAATTAGTTTGGTAAACTTATGGAAAATCTCATCCTAGACTTGAAAGAAGTGAGAAAATTGAAACTTGAAAAAGTATAAAAAATATATTAAATATGAAAAAATCAAAATAAAAGTTTATTGGACCCACATTAAGAAATTATTGTGTCAACTTCTCAAAATAAACAAAGATTATCTAAAAACAATTATACACACAAAATCATTAATTAGATTAACATCACTCTCTTATTAACTCATTATATATTTAATTACTTGTTTATAAATTAAAAAATTATTGCCCAAAAAAATGTGATGGGAAAGTAAATTTGTGAATCCTTTGCAATTTACTTAAAGTACTAAAAAAAATTTCAATACCTAACTATTACTCAACCGGGTTGTGGCGTTTGAAAATTCCAAAAATTTATTTTGTACGGATTTTACATGATTTGAGCTGTAAAAAAAAAAATTATTAATCGAATATATTATACTCGAGTATCATTTGGACACAACAAATGTCAATAATTTTGTGAGTTTTATGGGATACAAATAAAAATTAATATTATTTAATAAATTTAAATTTAATTATGTTATTTTAGAAGGTTGAGAATTAAGATTCATATAATAAAATAAAAAATTTGAATGAGTTTATATTTATCATGTAAAAAAATACATAGATTTTGAGAAAGTAATCCGTAATTAGGATAGGATGAAAATTTTAAAAAATTGAATTCGTGAATAAGTATTATTTTATAGATGAGATCTAAAGCTTATGTTTTGAATTAACACTAAAAAATTTAATTTTTTTAATGCATTATATAAGGGGTATACTTTTAAAATCGTAAATAATAATAATAATAATAATAATAATAATAATAATGTGACCTTAAAATTCTACAGCTGTTTTGGGGGGATGGGAGGTTGTTGGAGAAAATTTTTTTGTTGGAGAAATTGAGGTTAGGTACAAAACCATGCCTTGCCGTCCATTGGTCATGGAGTGTGGTATTGCCAGCAACCTAAAATATTTAGTGACGAAAATACCCTCTAAACTGAGTGACCTGTATACTATACACTACATAAACAGAGACCGATTCTATAGTCGTTTGTTCGGTTCCTCAACAACCCCCGTATCAGAACAGTATTATTTTTTATTTTCTTTCTCTTTCTCTAATGCAAAGAAAGAAAATTTTCAGTATTAAAACAGGAGATCTTATTATAGATCGTTGATTTATATTATGTTAATTATTATATTAAAGTTTCATTTAAAGAAGGCAGTCACACATTGATCATCTCAAGCTTTCTAGTTATTTCTCTCCCCGCAATGGCTGCTACGACTTCGCTATTTCATTCTTCTTCTTCCACCGAGCCTTGCTGTTTCTTGAGCAGCTCTAGACCAAATTTGGTTGAATCGAGGACGACCAACCTCGGGTTTCAGCGTAAAGTCCTTAGAAAGCAGGTCACATGGGAGAGCGCCCGGGGTTTGTCGTCAAGAACAAGAGAGGGTTCGAAGAAGAAGGAGAGAGGAGGGGTGGTGAGGTGTACGGCGGAGGGGATAGATAGAAGGATGTTAATCGGGGAAACCGCCGTGAGGGTGGTGCCGGAGAGGTTCAAGGTGGTGGCTCTAATGGCTTGTGTTATGTGTTTATGTAATGCTGACAGAGTTGTTATGTCAGTTGCCGTTGTTCCGCTAGCTGACAAGTTTGGTTGGTCAAGTTCATTCCTTGGCATTGTTCAGGTAATCCAAAAATCATCTCTTTTCCATTTTCTTTTCTTTACGTTTTTCTTGAATCCATCCGACGAAATTTGTCAGTTTGTTTCATAGAGAAATGGGTAGGTGAATTGGGTGGTGGCTGATATGGTGACGATACATAGCTCACGGCTCTACAAGTAGAGAGGCCCGAAATTAGAAACCAAAGTGAAAATCTTTTCTTACATGGACACAACATTTCATACTGGTAGACGAAATTTTTGAAAATAAAAGTTTGAACGTACTTTCTATTTTCACAAAAAGAAAAAGAAAAAGAAAAATACTAACATGATATTCGTGAGCAATGCTGCGAGGCTTCCCAGTTGTTGATTCTTTGACTTCTGACCAGATAATCTGTGAATCAAATTTGTGTTTGAATTATATAAAATTTTGTGTTGAATTTTATGCAAGTTGCTAAATACAAAATATTTTTTATTTTTTACTATATTTGTGTATATTTGTGTGGTGGATTGCTAAATCTACCCAACCCGACATTAAACGAGAATAGTGGGCCTCGGCTACCTAAGGAGCCCAATTCACGTGGACAGTGGGCTTGCAGTTCTGTTTGAATTTTTTGAACCGAAGCTAAATACATTTGTTATCATGTGGAGATAGGGATGTTGAAGAAGGAGAAAGGGCCAGGTATATTATACAGAAACAGCATGCATAGACGTTAGTTAATACCGTATCCGATTAGAGAATTGTACCAAAAGAATCTATAGAGAAGGCCTAAACTTTAATTTCTACTTTAGGATTAGTACAACAATTCTACAATAAATGGTTTTTAGTGTTGTCTTTGTTTTCATGATTCAATATATTCGATGAAATAAATATGTGAAAAAGTATGATTTGCTTTAGATGGTGTTATCTTGTTTTCTTCCTTGGTAATGCTGATGAATATGTCTTGATTGGTTGAAGTCGTCCTTTCTCTGGGGATACATATTCTCCTCTGTGATTGGCGGAGCTTTGGTGGACAAATATGGAGGCAAAAGGGTGTTGGCATGGGGTGTGGCCTTGTGGTCTTTGGCCACACTTCTGACTCCTTGGGCTGCCAACCACTCCACCTTTGCTCTCTTGGCTATTCGAGCCTTTTTTGGTTTGGCTGAAGGTGTTGCTCTGCCCTCCATGAGCACCCTCTCATCAAGGTAATGACTCAGTTCTCATTAAAACAACTAGTTTAAATAATTTAATACGTGAATGTTATAATTATATATGTTAATAATGAAATTTAAAGAATTGATCTCTTGCTTATTTTCTCCATGTTTTTAGGTGGTTTCCGGGGCATGAAAGAGCAAGTGCAGTTGGAATTTCCATGGCTGGTTTTCATCTTGGAAATGTTGTGGGCTTAATTCTGACACCAATCATGCTGTCATCCATTGGAATTTCTGGTCCTTTTTTTCTCTTTTCATCTCTTGGGGTGCTATGGTTGTCATCATGGGTATACAAAGTAGCGAGTGATCCGAGAGAAAGCCCTTTTATCAGCAAATCTGAGCTTCGATTAATTCAGGCAGGGAAAGTTGATCCTCCAGTAAGTACAGGTGAGCTTCCACCTATGCGCATCCTCTTATCAAAGTTACCGACATGGGCAATCATATTTGCTAATGTAACTAACAATTGGGTGAGTTTTTTCACACGTCTAACATTTCTCTGTGGCTTCATTAATTCTTTTATGAGACTTAATATTACATTTGAGACTTGCTTTATACTTCAGGGATACTTTGTTCTCCTCTCATGGATGCCTGTATATTTCAAGACTGTAAGTTATCCTCTATTTAGATACCAAATGCTTAAAGCCTATAAAACTATCAAAAGCTTTTGAAAAAGTTGCTGGCATACTCAAGGGTTAATACCCTGTAACCTTTGTTCAGCGTTTCCTAAATTTAACTGCATTGTTCAAACATCTGGAGACTTGTATATCTTACATTTTTTGGTATGTATTTTGATGAGTACTTTCATATTCCTTAGTATAGTAAGTTTTACTTACGGGATGAATGCAGGTGTTTAATGTGAACTTGAAACAAGCCGCTTGGTTTAGTGCGGTTCCATGGGGGACAATGGCAGTTTCAGGTTACATTGCAGGTGTTGTATCAGATTCCCTGATCAAGGCCGGCTACTCTGTAACATTAGTTCGAAAGATCATGCAGGTAAAGCTATTTAATCTCTTAAAATTATAAGAATTCATGAATTTGAAAGTTTTGGTTTTGATCACTAAATATTAGCCAGAGTATATAATAATTGGAAGATGCAAGAAATTAAGTACACTATAGAAGAACACAAGCATGAAAAGATGGAGAAAGCCATGGTAAAAGACCTTTTGAAATTGGAAGTTGGCCCTCAGGACATTGATTTCTTTATTTTGCTTCCACTCGTTAATTAAAAGATGGCAACTGCTGATCTGTGATTGTAAATATAATAGTCTATAGGCTTCATTGGCCCTGGAGTGTCACTGCTCTGCCTGAATTTTGCGAAGTCACCTGTAGTTGCAGCTTTATTAATGACAGCAGCCCTGAGCTTGAGTTCTTTCAGCCAAGCAGGTTTTCTTCTCAATATGCAAGTAAGTTCCCTTTGTCCATTCAATGATGAAATCTAAACAAATCTTAGCCGCCAAGCTAATGCCTGCTTGCTTGGTTTTTTTTGATCAGGATATTGCACCTCAGTATGCAGGATTTCTCCATGGTATGATATCAGAGATTATTTTAAATTCTTAATCATATTTATTGTAGATTTGCAGTTTTCCTTAACAGAGCTTCCAATTTTTATTCTTAATGGGAACAGGCATAGCCAATTCAGCAGGAACACTGGCTGCCATAATCAGCACTATTGGAACCGGTTATTTTGTACAGTGGTTAGGATCTTTTCAAGCATTCCTCAGTATCACAGCTGGCCTCTATTTCATTACAACCATTTTCTGGAACCTGTTTGCAACTGGGGAGCGAGTTTTCTAGAATGTCAAGAACATAAGTTTAATAATGCCACATTAGAAAAACAGGTTCGTGCTTGGGAATGGGAAGTTATAGGAAATGAACAGAAGTTCAAATTAAGCATTCATATATATTTGTTGGGGGGGGGGGGGGGGGGGGGGGGGGCAGTTCATTCTTTGTTTTAGCTTCTGCCAAAAATATATTGATTTTTTTTAAGTGTACACAAATTTTAATATGATAATTTTCATATACACAGTTAGTTGATTAGTTGACACTCGAAGAATCCTTAATCTTGTCCGGACAGAAACCGATTTTCATTTTCTCTTTTTGCTGTTAACTAACGGGTTAGGACCACAGACCACAGTTCAAGTCAACCTTACAACTTTATCAGAAATGATGCCATAAACAATGATGCTGCCATTGGTGAATTTAAAGAGTAAGCTGCCATGTAAATGAATTTCACTCCCTCAAAAGAAAAATCAACCAGAGAATTAGCCTTTTCCCCCCAAATAAATTGTGCTTTTGTTGTAATAATCAACACTATGTACTTATCCATCAATATTTGCTTAACTTTTTTTTAGTAGAAAGTTTAAGAATAAAGAGATTGTTTCTTCTTCAATATCAAAGTAATTTTTTAATCTATTATTGAATTTCATAAATTTTTAAAATTTTTATTTGTAATTTTTTTTTTAAAATTGACCGATAATCCGTTAATAAAAATTTGGCTGCCTAACTCTTCTTCTTGCAGCAACATAACATACAAAAGAAGTTACTAAGAAATTGTTTTAGAGTTTTGACTTAGGCTGTCTGGTAATCAAAGTGTTAAAACTTACAACTTACAAAGTGTTCGGTTTGTAGTAAATTCCTGGGGACCGAATTTGTCTTTCCTTTTTATTGGGTATCTTTGAATGGGTTTACGTGGAATTTACATTTGTCCCGATTATATTTAACAGGAAAATTTTTAATTAATGATTATGTAATTGTGAAAAAAAAGTCAGATTTTAATTGTATATTTTTCAATAACACTTTAAAACTTGTGACAATTATTTAAAATTTTTATATCTTATGAGAATTATAAATGTATTCAATTTTTTTTTCATCTATTTTTTTTACATTCAAGGGACGTTTGGTTGGAGGGAATTTTTTTTTCCCCCGTATTTTTTTTTTCCGTCATTTGATTCCCCGTTTGATTCGATTATTTTTCTCTTTGTCAGTCATTTTATTTTATCTATAGTGTTCAATTTTAGAAAAATTTGAGGTAAAATGATTACTTTCGAATGTTTAGATATTTTTAGATTATCTGAGTTAAAATTTTTTTTTTTGAATCTAAAATAATTTTTTTTTCCTAAAATTTATCCCTTAAATTTTTTTTTGAATAAAAATTAATTTTATTTTATTTTATTTTTTTTCGAACCAAACTCACCCTCAATGCTAATTTTATTAAAAAAATAAAGACAAAAAAAAAAGAGAGTAAGTACATTAAGAATCTTTCATGTCTCATCTCGATAAAATCAAACATGTTTTGATTCTTATTTTAAGTTTTTATGTAATTATTTCTACCGAGAACTCAACGAGCTGCATAAAAAATAAAATTATTAAAAATAAATTTCTCTCCATCACATATCTCAAGGTGATAAAGCCCATTTAACTGTTGCATAAGAGACTCCGAACCTGCTTTGATTCCTTCACCTCCAAGCTCCAGCGACAACAACGATTTTACCCTTTTCAATTCTCGTACACCACTCTCCTACCTTGGATTACTTTCTCAATTACATCAATCCAGCAAAGTTTCAGCCTTTTTCAGACAGGGAGTGATAGTGTCCAAATAATCCCATCTTTATAATTTTCCTTGCTTGGGATTGGAATCACGGTCAAACCCTGTTTTTCCACCTACTTAATTTTGTTCCTGTTTTATGTGATTCTTGACCAAAACCCACGAGTCAAATCAAGCCAAGATTGAATTTTCCTTGGCTTAGTTTCTTACAAGGTTTCCGGTCAGGTGATTGATCAAGTGATCAGCTTTCTCAATTGGGTTATCTGTTTTTTTTTTTTAAAGAGATGAATTTCAGGAGCTTGGAAGAGTTTTGGGCCTTTTATGTGAGTCAGCACTCAAAACCATCTACAAGGCGCTGGCACTTCGCAGGCACTCTTTCCAGTATTCTATTATTGATATATTCTGTGTTGTTTAATTGGTGGTTCCTGTTCTTTGTGCCCATATTTGGTTATGGACTTGCCTGGTACAGCCATTTCTTTGTAGAAGGGAATGTTCCTGCCACTTTTGGGCATCCATTTTGGTCCCTTTTATGTGATTTCAGGATGTTTGGATTGATGCTTACTGGGAAAATGGATAGAGAGATCAAGAGGCTTGGAAAGAGACCTATCTTGCAGGGCTTCTAAGGCTCTTATGCAACACTTTTCTATTTAATTCCAGATACGATTACTTTTGTCTGTGTCTTAGGATGCTGCCAGCTCTAGTTAAACTTTTGGTGATTACATCTTTCTTCTGGTAATGTTTAAATACGTACTTCTTAAATTTATGGTGAATAACTGAGTAGAATTCCTTGATGACAGCAATAATTTGATTAAGCTGGATGGTTGTCGGTGCAGATATGTTTGTGGTCTTTCTAAATGATAGGTTGGATGTTTTTGGTTAAATTTATCAGAAATCTGAATGGTATATATGCTGTTAATGTTTGTATGTAAGTTGAAGAATCAATTTGTTGAGACCACTTGGTTGTGAGAGGCCTTGATTTTGGGTTTGGTTCCGGCTATAGGTCGGCAAAAATTTATAGAAGGAACCTTTAGATTGTTTAATTTGAGGAATGATGCTGTCAATAACAAGTGAATACAAAAATGGTTCAGCTGTGTTCATCCCAGAATGGGGAAAACTGAATATATGATCTTATTTTCTAGAGACACTACTAAGTATTCACTTCACAAACTGCTCACACTTCTTTGTTTGCTGCCACCATGAAATGAACTCAAACCTCTATCTTAACTTATTTCAAGAAAGCATTTCTCTGCCGTGTGGTTAAAAGCTTTCTGACATTTTTTGGCACACTCCTCTTTGACGTTAGTTCCAGGGATAAATATCTGGTGATTAGCCTGACTTTTATGTTGTCAACCAAAAGCCACTCACCATTTGGTAATCTTTAGGACTGCAGAGTGCCTGTATAGAAGTTAAGAAAATAAGAAAAATTGTCACTAAAAATGTAATTCTTCCAATGTACATATCATTTTCAGTAAGATTAAAAAATCCAATTCTAGTGACTGACACAGGATTCTATCATAGAGCAGCTCAGTGGTAATATCATTGTCTGAGTTGAAATAAAAGTACAGCTTGTATTTGGATGAATCTAGTAATAATCCTTTTAGCGAGCAAATCTAAATGATTTTGCTAAATGTTTGATTGTTGTTATTAGTTTGAAGTGAGGAAGCCATTCACTACCTAGTTTTTAACTCTAAACAACCTGGTTTGAGTCTTTGAGATTGTGTTTTCTAGAACTCACTTTTATGATGACAAGTATTTTCATGATACAAAAATCTTTCTTGAACTGAATTTGGTCATGGATGTGAGGTAGCAGCAACCAGCTTGAGCTTTGACGGACTCCCTCCCTCCCTCCCTCTTTCTCATTTCAGTGGGTGATGCTTGTAAAAACAGGATTCTTGCCGATGCTTTTCTGAGAAGAAATATGCAATTGCTTTCAAGCAAGATGAAAACAACCATTTAAACATGAATTTCTGGTGGTAAAGAATAATAATAAAGTTTTAAGCGTGATTGCTTATGCATTACGTTTGTGCCAAGAGAAAATAGTTGCAGGCAGAAAGTGAGTAAGAAGAGCTGGAAGACATTGCTTCATTGTAGATAAATCTATTTCCTCGGTGATCATGAACTGAGCTATCTAATGTCAAAAACAAAACACAAGTTCGATTCAATCATGTTACAATTTTGGACCTCCTCAATTAAAAAAAAAAAAAAAAAAGCTCAAACTTCAGAGAGGCCAACATTTTTTAGAGAACGGAAAATCAATTTGAACTTGACTGTCTAATTTTGTAGGATCTAATGCTTAAAGACATCTATATCAGTGGCCTTGGTTCAAGTGATGTAAACTATAGCATGTGTAGAGGTCCAATATGGTCCGGTTGTTACAAGTCAGTGTTTCGGGAGAATGACGGCAAAGGCATGGCCTCCTGTGGACGAAGGATGACAAGAATACCAAACATCCCAAGCATTGGAATGACGAGAAGCCACTTCAGCAGTTTGTAGTAATACATATGGAATGTGAGGGAGAAGTCATCAGAGAAATAGAGTCCATTCCTGTCCACCATCTCCACAACAACAGTTCCTGTAGTCCTTACCCCTACCGTTGGAAGTTTTATCCGATATTTTCCTGGACGCTCAAAGATCTGGCTTTGCTTTATCCTCCTTTCTCCTTGGTAATTACCCGGGACCAACAATGTCGTCTGCATTGTTTGAGCATGATATAAAAGAGAATGCAAAGTAAACCACTTGAGCCAAAAAAAAAAAAAAAAGACCAGAAGAAAGATATATTTGAATTGCTTTAGCAATTGTAATTTGTGAATGAAATGGTGGCTTACTGTGACATTGTAAGGAGCTTGGAACCCTGATGGATATCTATGTTTATCCACAATCTCAATCTCCACCCAAAAGCTTTTGCCTTCCTCGTCACGGAAAGCTCTTGATGAATGTGTAACATATACTCCCTCGCGGTTGTACCGGTTTGCAAAATTGTTTCTTCCTTGGTTATTTGATCTCCATGCCTGAAAATAAATTATAATGGATTAATACTTAAAATTCTTAGCAAATGCACAATAACTCAAACCTATGTCAGGTTTAGTTCTATCCTGCCTTGAGGGGATGGTGTGGGGCGGGGGTTGAGAAGCAAAAGACATTTCCGTTCATAGTTGTAACAATAAGATCTAGATCATCACCACCATCAACATTGTCAGCTAACACCATGCTATACCTGTCAAGAAATGGTCCAAATATAAGATAAAGAAACATGAAAGAGCATTGAGAAAGGTATGGAACATAGGGCATAAGAACAAATAACTTACGAAGTTTCACCAATATCTACAACATCAGCACATGATGTAGGTCCATCTATCAGGTACAAATAACCATCAAAGGATGTTGTAACAATAGTGAGTCCCTTGCCTTTCTCTCCTCGTTTACTTAGGTCAACCAGAAGAACTTGATTCATGACTCTCCCATGAGTTCTATATGGATAAGGCCGCACTACTGAACCATCCTTTCCACTTAGAACATAAATATTACCCGATAACGTGGGAATTACAAGATCTGTGTGGCCATCTCCATCAACATCACCAACAGCAGGACCCTGAGGAATGAGATGAAATTCAGAAAAAATGATCTCAAAGTTCTTCAAACAGGTATCTACCTTGATGTGTATTGACTCGGCACTAGTCCTTTTATACACTGTTTAGTTCTATTTAGCTATTTAAAACAAGAGCAAAGATTCTTGAACAGATGGCTAACATGCATCCAAGGCATAGACCAATGAACATATCATATCCCTCCATGCAATTATATATTCTGCGGTAATAATAACAAAAGTAAGAATTTATATGCAAAGAAAAGAAAAAAGACAATGGAGGAACAACATCAAATTATAAATGCATATATAGAAACTAGCTACCTAACAAATAATCATACTATCCGTGTACGGGCAAAACTACAGAAAGGATGCTACAACTCACTTGGGGAACCAGACTCTTTACATGAGCTTCCCAAATTTCTTCCCCTTGTGCAGTCCATGCTGCGACATTTCCATGTGTATCTGTTGTCACTAGCTCAACCTTGCCATCATCATTGATATCAGCTGCAACTACAGCACTTTGAATTTCCGCCATTTCAAGAGGAAACTTTTGTCTGATATTTCCTAAATGAAATGAACAATTCAGTTGGGTAATTGGTAAGAAAATTTGAGAAAGTTGCTTATAATTTAAAGTCAGTTCAAATGGGGAAAACAAAGAAGGAAGATCTTTGCATGGAAAGTTGCTCCCTGTGAAAACATCAACCAGCATGATGACAAAAACTTTTAAAAAGAAAAATGAAACAGAGTAATTTGATAAAAAGAGATATAGTGCAAGTGGCCACATGCATTTCAAGTACATATAGTTAATCACAGTTCAAGCAGAAAATTTCAGAGTGGTATGGAAGCAAGGATGACAAACCACTTAAGGCATTTCCACCATCTTCACATATGAAACCCACGTAATTGATTCAAAATCATGCAGACAATAAACTGCATGTAGAAAAAGACTAATCCTAAAGGATATCTACAAGAACTTGAAGTATGAGCAAAAGTAGTTTCCACATCGGAGTAGACTTGGAGGCTGGCCGCTTAAATTTTCATAGGCACAAAATTGGGGAATACTGATTACCTATGTTGTGAAGGGACACTCATATAATACAAACTGTAAGAACTATAAATTCAAAATACAGGGGAAATAGATTAAAAAAGCTTGTCAATCTAAAGGGATTACCATGGTGATCCAATACATAGAACAAGCCAAATGAAGTTCCAATTAGGATGTCCAAGTTTCCATCACCATCCAAATCAACAACACTTGGAGAAGAATATATATGTGCCCGGAAGTTGGCAGTATCTGTACTCAAATCTAAGTCTTTTGTCCACTTAACCTGCTTTGTATCAAGATTAAATACGACAATGCCACCAGCAACGTATTTTCCAATATCAATACCTCCAAGTTCCTTCATATGCTCCGGGTTGTCATAGTACCTAACAAATAATATCAGTTTTTCAGCTACTTCAACAGTGAAAGAGCAACCCTTCCTTCCATGAACTACAGATTAACTTAAAACAGATTGAAAAAGTTAAATATGAAAAGGGAAGAGAAAAAACTAATTTTTCCTTGAATGAATTCCCAGTGGCACTAGAAAGATATCCTAGATAATTCCCAGCGGTACTTGAGAGATAACCTAGACTACCAAGTCAGATTGAAAGCTAAGGAAGAGAAATTACTCATGATCAAAGAAGTAGGAAACAGCAACAATCATTTCTGACACCCCATCATTATCGATGTCTGCTATGACCTGATTACAATTAGAAAGAAAAATTTGACAGTTATAGCAGAATTCTACTTGTGTCTAGCAACGAAGTTCCTCCACTAGAAACAAACACATTTTCTAATCGAAATTTATACTCACTGGAGTAGACAAGATATGTGAGTCAATATTCACATAATCCTCCATTTTCTCATGTTGTCCTTCAGTCCACTCTTCATCTCCCCACATGGATTCATCAACATAATCATCATAATCATAACTATACTCATCAGCCAACTCATCACTATCACGGAATAACTCAAAAGATGAATCAGCATCTGCGTCTAATCCTTGATTATTTTCCACAGTAGCTTCCTGAGCATTCCCTTTTGAATCAGAATTAACTTCCCGCGAACCTTCAGAGTTGTTATCTTCTAGAAGCCGTCTCCCAGCACTTGTTTTATTATGTCCTTCAGTGTTTACAGAAGAATTATCAACACCAGTTGGCAGCTTGATCGTATTTTCTATTTGACCTCCGTCCATTTTCTTTCCATTATCTGCATTAGACAAGTTAACCTTGCTAGAAGGATTTTCTAGTGATGCTGAACCCGTAAGGTTAGATTGTGGTATACTTCCATTTATTTCTGCAGGGATAACCAACATGTATTGGTGTGAGACATTTCATGAGACGAGAACACTTTAAAATATAAATAAACCATGCAGAATAAAGGGACTAAACTTTTGCGAAAAGAATAATATAATCTCTCAATGACATGTTCTGTATACTTTTGCGAGTTTATTGTCTGCAAACTCCCATTAAGGAGCAGAGTGAAAGGGAGCTTTCTAAGCAACTTGCATAAAATGAGAGATTAAGAAATTGAGAAGTAACAGTGGTATAAAATCATTGAAAACTTGGGAATAGCATACGGTTCATTGCATTCATTTTAGCAGCCTCCTGGACGAGAGAATCATCATGGACATCTGGATGAGAACGGTCCACTGGATCAGGGTGCAATCCTGCATACCAATCTTTACGAACTTTTCTACGAGGCACCTCCAATTTATCAGTCATCATGTAGCCTGAAACCCTATAAATAATAACCTTTGGACAAATTAATATGACAATATCATGATAATGACTTCATGTACCAACTTGAGAGTAAATCCTCTAATGAGCAATTAACTAAGAGAAATAACCGGAAAAAAAGCACTTCGCCGTTGTAAGTAGCCAGAGCAATTTCCCTCACACCATCTTTATCAATATCATACAAGAGAGGACTGGAATGAACAGTTGACTGGTGAAAAGCAGGCCAACCTAACATTATAAAACCTCAACCGCATCAACTTAGATCAAATTACTCTAAAACTAAATGAAAATGCTCACTCCATAAACTTGATTTAACATGATCAGAGGAATACGTAGCATTGGTACCTGGCATTTTGTCGCCATCAGAACCTTCTAAAACTTCAAGGTAGTGAACAAATGAGGGAACCACTATATCAAGCTTCCCATCACTACAAATTATAGATCATATTAAGGTCAACTGAATTACTATTTTAATAATCAATTTAGTCACAAATTATCAGGTAATTTCTGAAAATGAAATGAAAAGAAGTAAAACTTAAAATAGTCAAAGCCCACGATGCAATTAAAAAATGAACATAAAGGAAGAGTAGATTCACCTATTGATATCAGCGATCAACGGAGTCGCGTAAATGCTAGAGCTAACCTCTGTTTGCCATCTAAGTTCTAAATTTCTAGGGCACTGTGTGTTCAACAAGGCGTCTTCATCCCTACACATTCACAAACACAATTTTTTCTTACAACGATAGGTCCTCTAATCGAATCCAATTGACGAACCAAACAATAGAAAAGAAGTAAATTAAGATCGCCAAAGCTAGAAGAGGACTTACATTTCGGGATAACCAAGCTCGTCGTCGGTGGCACGTCGTTCACGGAATTTATTTTTAGAGTCCTCGCCATGAGAGAAAGTGGAGCGACTAATCAAAAGAAAAAGAACCCACAAAACCCTAATATGGAAGGATTTCATGCTGTGATCTTCGTTTCAATCCAGAATTTGGAGCGAAAAAAGAAGAGGAAATGTATAATTCAAGGTTATTTTGCAGATGAGAGAGGTTGTTGGGGAGTTTGAAATCTGAAAACGAGATTATTAATTAAGGAGTGGATAAACCCTGGTCTAAAATTATAAAGATCCTGTTGCTGTCTTCCTCTCTAGGTGGAGGTCGGGACATTGACGATTTTGACGAGATGTGCACTCAACTCAGCTCTGCCTCTGCCTCCACTGTGCTTCATACTTCGTATAATATTTTTTATTTATTTGGAAAAAAGAATGTAGGAAGAAAGAAATTCTGATTTTTATTCTTTTGATAATTTTTAGTACAATGCTTACTAAAATTCTTTTCAAAAATCCTATTTTGAATATATTATGTCTATAAAAATAAATTAAAATGTAAATAAATGTTTCACTTTTATTCATTTTTAATGTCATAAGAAATAACTAATGACATTTATCGAATTATTAAAATTACTCCTCATCTTCATATTATATAGATGTGATAATTTTGCTATGTTTGAAATTAGTAAGGGAGAAAATAGCGCGAGGATTGATGCAAATATTTTGATAAATTGAATTACGGATTCCATAATCCAAATCAATTCTTTCATTCACCTTCACCTAGAGTTTTATAATTTAAAAAATGAAACATAAAAAAAATTACTTCAATTGAATACCTCAACCATGGGATAAAATAAAAACGAAATAAATACATTTTTCAGTCACAAAATTAAAAACTGTTTTTATACCATATTAAATTTGAAATTAATTATTATTTACAAATCACATATCACCCGCTTAACAAAATCACCGTTGCTTGAAGTACGTCGGGATTTTGTCTACGGGATTCGAAGCCCAATTCACCATTATTCCATCTTTACTCATTTACTAGCATTACCAGAGCATCTATAAAAGGTTAAGAACGGAGTGGAGATTTCCTGAAATGACAACCACAACCAAACCTTGTTTTTATTGAAATAAACAATCTACAATCCTGCGTCTGAGTGTGGAACGTAAGGGCAAAAATCCACAAACCAAGAAAAAGAGGAATGTTGAAGCTTAAGTATAAGAATCTTGTGTAATTACAAGGCATAACATAGCTTAAACAGCGGCAAAACAGTGAAAAAGTCAACGAGTGAGAGAAGAAACTGAAGTTGCAGACAGAAGAGCTGCAAAACTCTTTTAGACTCGGAAAAGAAAAGAAATTAATGAGAGAATCAGAAAACAGAATTCAAAAGTTCAATGAGCAAATACCAAAGTATCCCCCCATTTTCCAATCAAATATTCACAGAGAGCCAATATGCAATAACCCCCAAAAGGAAACTATGTATTTCGTTCTGGAAAATGGCTACTTTTAGGAGAACTTAAAGAGATCACTAACATAAGGGAGAAAATAGAAGGAAAAAAAAAAAAAAAACACTAATATACATTGGTTAACCTAATGCTAATCCTCTTGATCTGAACAACCATAAGAAAAATAGTCGCAGATCTGAATGTTGCGGAACTATTCAACTGGTGTACCACCTGGATCATACAACTCACCAGCATTAGCACACACTACAAGACTGACTAAGAAGGGGATAGCTAATTACATGATATAACAATGACCCTTTACATGATGCGCTCAACAGCCCCGGTATGCACCTAACTTACTACCAAAAGAAACCTGGAAGCCACTTTTAACACACAGGCAATGAAAGGCACACCCAAGCATCCAATACCTCAATCAACTGCACAAGAACCAGCATGCTATCCATCACCTCCGTCGTGTTGTATTTGTATGCAGATGGGGCTTGCTGTCAATCCTTATTCTATCAGCATACATGGGCAAGCGAATAATCTCATTAATCTCATTTAATAAGATTTCCTCTGTGATATTATCCTTTATACTTCGCATAACCTGTTCTTGCATAAGCATAAGCATAAGCATAAGCAAACGGCTGTTGCTTACTCCAGTTAGCTAAGGAAAATAATTAACTATTTGACAAATAAGCAATGAGACAGACCTTCTTGTAGGTATTGAAATCATTGGGAGTCAACTTATCTATCCTGATCCGCATATAGAGCCACACCTCTTGATCAGGAACCCAAGAACACTCGATAATCTTCCCAGAGCATGAATGAGGATCTGTAGCATCTGCAAGTAATTTAGGAAGTTAAAAAAATCAGAATCAATGGTAATGATCTCAAATGAAGCAGAAAAACAGGATAAAAACGATTGACAGCACCTCTGAATTCAACTGTATTCCCTTCCATCAACTTCTTTCTCCCCCTTTCATAGAGAAAAAGTTGTTGACGACCATCACTGTCAATCTGTCAAAACATAAAGCTTTCGATTTAGGGATGAAAACAAATTTTGAAGCCAAAAAGTGCCAAAATTTAACATAAAAAACCAATTAAAAGAAAAATGAGAACAACCTCAAATAGAAAGTCAACAGAGTTCAACTGAGCATATTTCCACTTCAGAAGACCCTCATGAGTGCGAGGTACATAAGGATCATCCCAGCCCTGACCAAAAAATTCATCAGTAACCACTTGCACCTAAAAAATAACTGTCTTTCCTAACAGACCATGCCAATGAAGCAGCACAAACTTAGAGTAAAATTGCATGAAATCCAAAAACCCTCTTCAACCACCTGAAAAATAAGCCCATCTGCCTCATGAGAGAGCTTAGGGATAAATTCTTTCAAAACCTTATTTACAGTAGAGAGCAACCAAAAATCCTTCCTCCGCACCTGATAACAGATTTAAGTAGATTCTTAGCACATCTCATAAAAGTAGTTCAATATATTAAACATTGCTGTTCCTCAGTACATACTCTGAAGGGTTCAAGTTCATATCTATAATGAGGATTCCAGCTCTGGTAAATGTTCTGGCGTTCGTAATTTCGAGGCTCAATCACTTCTCTTTCCAGCATTCTCCATCGTTCATAGAAAGGCCGCTGCACCAGTTTTGATCTATAGGATTACTAAAAAATGTTTTATGTATTTTTTTCATAAGAGAAAATGGAGATAACATGATCTGAAAATTAAGAAGGTATTTTGTCTCTAAATTTGAACCTACTCTTAAGATCTAATAACCCCATTCTTGAATCTCCAGAAGAAAAAGAAACTAGAACAGAAGCAACAGAAATTAAGGGAAACCAACACAAACTCCCCTGACAAATTTACTTTTATGGTCATTAAGTAATCTAACTGTTATCTTCCATTACCCCAAATGAGTGAGTAGCAGTTCCTACATCAAATAATACTTGTTGGAAAATTTGGTTAGGGAGATCAAAATCCAAAGCAAAATTAAGACCACTGATCATTAAAGCACTTTTGACAAGCCCAACTATGAATGTTTGTAACATATAGTCTCCAAATAGTCTTTGAGTAAACTAAGAAAAATAACTATATCAATAGATATCAACTGAACTATCAGCTTCATAAGACAGTTAAATGCAAAAGTGGACAAACAATTAAGAGAAAAAATTTGTAACAAATAAGCACGACCAACCTCTATGACAGATGTAGCATTAAGTGCCATCATATCATAGATGAGATATCTTCTCTCTTTCTTTTGTGAGTCTGGCATGGTGTCAATTATCATTTCCCCATCAAGCAATGTGAAATGATGAGTTCTGTCCCCTATACCCTTACAAGTGAAAAGATTATATCAAATTAATAAGATGCAAGAGATGCTAAATTCCCAGAGTTTACCTT
This sequence comes from Firmiana major, assembly GCA_033439115.1. Lineage (NCBI taxonomy): Eukaryota > Viridiplantae > Streptophyta > Magnoliopsida > Malvales > Malvaceae > Firmiana > Firmiana major. The sequence continues at coordinate 44,266,788 of CM065913.1, read as the reverse complement.
AAAAAAGAAGATATGCAAATACATACTTCATTTGGGTGTCTGAACGGAAACCTCATCTGAACCCTTCGGAAATTAAAACTCCTATCAATTAAGTAACATCCATCAACAGTTATTAACATCATATATCTTGTTCCATCCGCTTTCCAAGTGGCATAATAATAACGTTGCCTTAAAAGTTGTAAATTATCCCTGCGAGTGCACAAATAGAAAACTCCATTTTTATATAAATATTCTGGCCAAAAGAATTATAAAGAGAATAAAATGTAAAAGAACACTTAATGTAGCTCAACATTCACCCTTAGTTAAGTAAGAAAAGAACATCAGAAGCTGAAAAATAAAAATCTTAATGGGGGCCAAAACGGAGAAATTGGAGATATTCCTGCTTTATTTACTGACTTTATAGCATTCACTTTTATAGCTACTTCATTATTCACATCCTACTCTCTACAAAGGTAAGTTCTTCAAGCATGCTTCAAGACCTTTTCAGAGACGGCATCATACCTTCAGACACATCTTTACCCTTTTATTCTTCACCATTATTTTGCATTTTAAATAGACACTGTAAATACTTTCATTATCACAGAAGACCAAACTAATCCCAAGAAAGAATGGAAAAAGAGAAATGATTAATGTGTCAACATAAAACCTTAAAAGAAATTGAAATGTATTTTAATAAATAAAAATAAAAAAGTTCATTTGAAAAATGAATCCATAATTGTCTAATTATATCCTTTCCATTAAACCTGTCTACCACAATTACAACCAAATTCTGACCACTAATTTAGTAATTTTAAAATATTTATGTTTTATAACTTTAACAGAAAGCATAACTTCTAGCACATCTCAAGGCGCTTTTACTCTTTACTAGTTTATCAAGGAAAACTCCCACATGATTAAGAAAATAGCTTAAAACCTGATCACAATTCCAAGAGATAATTTGCCTATTTCAACAAAATGAAGAATCGGAAACTAGCATACAGGTAAACTAGCCATATTGAAAAAAACATATAACCACTTAACCAAGAAAATAGATAAATACATATATATATATATATAAAGGACCTGTTGAGCGAAACTGGATGTGACCCTGGAAATTGCGCATTTCCTCTAACCTGGTAGCATACAGGTATGATCATGCCAGAGCTCATGTTAAACCAAAACTGTAATGAATAATACGCAAAGTAAAGACTTAAAAGGAAAAATAATTGGCTTTCAAAGTGCATACCCCAACATTTAATTTCAAAGCCTGGTAGCAGAAGAACCGCAGTGATTCCAGCTGGTCGTGAGGTATTTCATCTCCCAAAATGTCATCATTTGTCAACACTACATCTGTTTCATTATTCTCCTGATATGACAAATGACTAATTAAAGCAGAAATCTAGACAACGTACTTATTCCAAAATTTTGAGAAAATTTTTTAAAAATCATATATGAAACAAGAAGAAACATAAACAAGAATACTGACAATTTGTAAGATTTTTATATCACATAATGAAATACCTTCTCTAACCTACATGGTGAAGAAGAAGAAAAGGAAGGCTGACAACCAGCAAAGACCACTGGGTGATTAAAGAAGATAACCCCATGCATAATATTTATCATAAGTACGTCATTTTCAGCTAACAAGTCAAAATCTTACCTTTCCGTATGAAAGAGAAGCAATGGATATTAAAAAGCTTTTATTAATATCAGATTTCACTTTTTTGTGCCCCTGTTATATAGCTAATAACATATACAAAAAAAGAGAGAAATAAACAATAATGCAAGGTTGTCCATACAGGTAATGCAGTTGGAACTCCATCATCATCATCATCATCATCTGCAACTGCTTCACCATTCAGATCAAGATCAGAAGATCTCTTCCACTCAGGAGTCGGAGGGCAGACAACCATTTCAGGCCTTCTTTCATGATAAAATGCATACAAGGCATCAATATAGTCTGGTTTGTAGATTCCTGGAGGACGTGCATCAGAAAAAAAATGTATTGCCTGCACAAAAGGTAAAAAAAAAAAAAAAAAAATCCATTATGAATACCTAAATGACATTGAAAAAGGTGAAGTGCAACAAAAACAACTGACCTGAGAAACAGGCATTGATTGTGATCGCATGAGATAGTGAATAATCATGTATCCAGTGCGGTTATGCCCATGTGTGCAATGGACAAGAATATATTTCTTTGATTTCTGACGTTGTAAAAATTGTGACACCTGATAAACATATTACATATAAAAATTCATAAATTGCTTACAGCACATAGGAACAAGTAACTCATGTGATCGGAAATGTGCATGCCATATGTAGATCAGCAAATGTACTAGATGAATGAGAAGTGAGGAGACAGTACTGATTATGAGAGAAGGTCTAATTTATGTTTAAGATTACAACACAGTAGTTTGTTGGCTCTCCCATGATGATAAGTAAACATATAATACCAGCCACAACTTTGGTGTTCAATTGATAAATGAACCATGGGAGTTGGGACTAAATCTATCACAGGAATGAGATTTTAAGAAGAGATAAAGACAGATATTCTAGTAGATTCTGGAAATGATAAACAAGTATCATAGCAAAAAGTACCTCATAAACAAACGTATTTACAGACACATTATCAGGAACAGCATCCCTTCCCCTGCATTGAATCTAAAACAAAAATTGAACAATTAAAACCAAAGAGGCAAGCAACAAGAAAAATATTAAACTACACTAATCTTCTGCTCACCTTCACATGCTTAATGCCTTCTTTCTTCAGGTCTGTAGTTTGATAGTAACGAGATGTGTTTGTCAAATCAATCACCAAACCAAGCTGAAAACAGAACATTGCAGGTAAGCTAACATGTATTCTCCAATTAACAACCCAACAGACACTGATATTTAACTTACTGGGTTGATATGCACAAAAGCACTGGTTCAAGTCCTTAGAACAAATGCTTTAGCAAAAGCTTGAATGGTATTAACACAGTCCACCACCTTACTTTGTATAATCACCTTAGTCCCTACATGCATTTTTCAATTCTATTGTTCACCTAACCCAGTATTTTCCAAGATTTTTGGACTCTTTTGCAAGGATTTTGATATGCCAATTACATGATTGATATGATGATAGAAGAGATCCAGTTCGCATTTCATGGGAAAATTAACAAGGTATTAACACAGTGAAATGAGAAAAGAAATGCAAAACTTTCTATATACCTTTCTTCCTAAAACTCTTTGCTGATGAATCACTTGTTTAAACGAGTATCTTTTACCAGGAGGAACGCGGTCATTATAAGCTTCACCAAGTGGAACCTTAGAAGGAATAATGCCGAATATTTCCTGACCAACTGAAGGACAGTCCAGCCAACCTGAAAAAGAGATTTGAAAAGAAAAAAAAAATGCACAATGATTCGAGCAACAACATGAATTTGAAATTTTTTTATAAATCAACCAAATCATCATCTTAGGCACGAAAATGAAACAAGTAACAATTTAAAATCCATGTGTTTGCTTTTTAGTGATGAAACCAATGTCATAAAACACTGTCTGAAAGGCTAAAACAATCATTCAAACTGTAAACTTCAAACAAAGCATTCATAAAATTCTTAAATTGATCATGGATATTTAGATACCATTTTGGCAATTTGTTGACATATACAAACCATTATTAACTATCAATTTGTATTAAGAAAAATGAAATCGAAGAAACAGATGGATTACACAATCTCAGAACACTGCAATAATTTGAACAATGCAAAACCAATGTTATTAAAATACAATAGCCCCAAATCCCCAATACTGTATAGCAATTATTGTGCAAAGGTAGGAATCTTACCAGGAGGGATCCTTCTTCTATCATAAGAATTTTGATTCCTGTTTTGATAAAAGAGATCATGTGCGGGAGGCTGAGGGACATGCACTGGCCGGTCATCTGGTCGGTCTTTTTTCAATCTCTTCCGTCTTTCTTCACGTTCCTATCAAAAGCAGATTCCATTACCATGCATGAATGATTAATGCAGAGTGACGCATAAATATGAAGATTAATAACTTTTTCAAAAAGTAAAGCAAAAACAACACAGAACGACATTGTTAACCTACATAGAAAACAGATGAGGCAAAAGTAAGATGAAAAAGAAACAAAACCCAATGACCATGTCAATTAACAATCAAAATTATGAAAACACTAATTTTGCATAAATGCAATGAACTGATCACAACTCCACTACAAATATAAGAACATCTACACAATTCCTTTGCACAAAAGCAAACATTTTCAAGCATAATGAATATAAAAGCCAAAATGTCTATTCTCAGTCCTTTCATGTTATCTTGCAAACACTTCATCTACCAATGAAACCAAAAACATTTGTCTTAGCTATATTACTCACTCTATCCCCAGTGCCTGGAATGATTCATTCTAAAATTGCCTAAAATCATATTTGCCAGAGGTAAAAATATAAATAAATAAAAGATAGGAGTTATTTCCAATCAACTATAGATATCAAGAGCAACTAGATGCATTCTTTAAATGGAAGAAAAAGAAAACAGAAGAAAGCCAGAGAAGAAAATTCGAGAAGTACCCGCCGTGAAATTTCAACTGCAGATTCAACATGTTCTTCTGGTGTAGAGTATTGTTCTATATGTCTTTCATATGTCTCTTCATCATCTTCAGGTTGTGGCGAAGCATTTAAGTCCATACTAGCTATCATTCAGCATCCACCAAATACCATAAACTTATTACCTATAAATCAATACAAATAAAAGATATCAATTCCCGAGCAAAAATTCCTCTAATAAATTAATACTAAATCATCACACAGACAATGGCTAGCCCTCTTCTTGCAAATAAACTCGTCAAATTAAGAGCAAAACCCACTTAACAGCTCTTGCTCTTTTCTCTCACACTCTTCCTTTACTATTTTCTTATTTCCTCAAGCTTTATTATTATTTTTTTTAGTATAAACTATGTCTAACAGTGGAAGAAGTAAGCGAACAAATCGAAAAACCCTAAACAACAAAATCACACGCAAGAAAATATCATTTGGCAGCAAAACGATACGGTTGACAAGCAAAAAAGATAAGAAATAAATTAAAAAAAAAGAACAAGAAATTAGCTTAAAACTGACCATAAACATGAAATCGACGACAAAATTACAACAAAATGACGATCCACAAAGCCGTTGAAGCCGCTAAAATAAACTGATATCCCATCAATTCTTTTCCGGTAAAACAAATTCAAGCCGCTAGCGAATCCGATAAACACGATAACTTGTTTTGCAAGTTGCAAGAACCCTACAATTAAGGTTGGAAGCCCCCCGGGTTTCTCCGAAAGCTTTCCTTCGAAACCCTAGAGAGAGAAAGTAGTTGGATTTTTGAAAAGGAGAGAGGGAGAGAGAGAATAGCAAAGAAAGTTAATAAATCACTCTCGGTGTCGAGATCGAGAGAGAAGGAGGGGGGGGGGGGGGGGTGTGAGGAGAAATCAAATAAAATGAAAATATTTTGTTAAAGTAAATAAGAAAATGAACTATTTGGTGAAATACCCAGGGAAGGCTTTATGCGAGATGGGAATGTAAATTCCATCAGGGGTAATATTGTCATTTAATTTTTCAATTTTTAGTTACTCGGATTAAATAATGACTGGTGTGGTCGTCCACAGGGGAAAAAGATAAACGTATAGAGCAAGGCGAAGCCTAACCAAATTACTTACCAACACTCGGGAATTAAAGATTCCACTAGAATTAGATCCCGCCACGCCGAATCCTTTTTTTTTTTTTTTTCCGATTCTTTTTAATATATAAATAAAAAAATTAAAAAAAATAAGTCTAATATTTTATTAAAATTAATTTTTAAAATACGATAAAATAAGTAAATAGATAAATAAATAAATGACTAGAAAACAAAAAAAGTTTGTATTGTTTGCTGGTGTTGGAGGGAGGAAATAGAAACGTGCGAGCAACAGATTAGGCCATGAAGGGATGAAGTAGCCAGAGCTGAAGGGGCAGAGGTAGCCCTAGCCCGTCTATCTTTCTAGCTTGGTACGAGTACAGCAGATAAGAAACTGAGAATGTGAGTTCACAGTGTTCTAGAGAAGATCGTGAGGGAAAAAGCAATGTGAAAGGCTGAATGAAAGCAACAGAGGGAGCTTTGGGGTTGGGTGGCAGCAAGCATCGGGAACCTGCCGTGTCCTTGACGTATTTGCCTTTCAAATGAGTATGCAAAAATTCAATTTTACAGTACGACGCGAGTCGGTAAAGGAAAAAAAAAAAAAAAAGGGGAAAGCTAAGCCAAAATTTCCAAAAGTACTACCAAGAAGCTGGAAACATGTCAATTACTATGTGTAATTCAAAAGTTCCAAACATTCCAAAAGGCCATGATTGAGTATTGCTTCCAGGCTCCAGCAAGACAACCACAGGCCCGTTTGAGTTGGCTCTTTTTGCCGGAATTTATAAAGCTGAAAGCCCATTAGACTTGAAGTTCTAAGCAGGACAGCCTGAAAGAGATGCGATAAATTTGCTGTACCCTGCATGTTTAACAATTTAAGTTTGAGCATGCCTCTGCTATCTCATAGCCCATAGACAACAAATGAACCTGTTTTTGCTTGTTCAGTTGTTCTTTGATGATTATCAAAGAACAAGCAAATATACTGTATCTGTTCACCTGCGGGGGCGATTTATCAGCTAGTGAAAAGTCGAAAATCTCTGTAGTAAGCAATATCCTCCATCTGCAGTATGTTACGTAGTAAGCAATATCCTCCATCTCCAGTAAATGTTTACAAGTCCATATGTGTCTTGTGCATAATCGGTTAAATAAGCGAAGCTTGGGATACGTTGAACAAGCTTTACAACGTCAATAGGGATCAAGCTTTCCTGTTTTATTTTAATTTAGGGTGTAGCGTTTACGAAGTTCACACAAAAGAACTCTCCTTTATCCTTTTCTTTTTTTTTTTTTTAATTTTTTTTGTCCAGATTATTGTTGTTGTTAGGTTGTCAAAATTTTTTGAGCAATGAGTTTGTATTACCTGACTGGTTATAACACTCTTTCTCGTGGGTGCTTAAGTTTGGAAATCTCATATCAACTCCAAAGCAGAACAAAAATGTAGTGATAAACTAACAATTTAATTCTGTCTTACAGAGAAAAATAGTAGAAGTCACCAACAACGTGAGGCAGAGGACATGGAACCAGTTGAATGACAGAGAATGTGAACAAAGAACCCTCCCAGAACTTCCTGAAGAAATGATGATTGAAATCCTTGTTAAAATCCCACCGAAATTTCTTTACGAGACATTCAGATATGTATGTAAAGCATGGTATAGATTGATTTGTAGCAGCGAGTTCATCTACAAGAATGCCATTCATCAGAAACCTGGAATATTGATCCAGGTACCTTGGGTTAAGTACAAGATGTGGGGTAAGACAACTTTCTTACATCTGGATGAGAAAGAGCTCGACTTCAATTTAATTAATTTTGGCCCGTCTCAAATGGGACTCTTTAGGTCCAGTTGCAATGATCTGACTCTGGTAAGTTAGCTAATTAGTCCAAAAACATCAATGCTATGTGTCAGGATTCATTGACTGGCTCAGTCTTAACCCTTCTCAATTGCCCTTCTGGTTGTAAATACTTGTATCGAGTTCGTGGCTCTGCACTAGGATACAAAGGAGTTCAAAGTGGTGCACATGTATGCTGATGGCTATGGGTTTGAGATGTTCACCATAGGTTCAGTTCTGACGACGGATGGAGAAGGATTCCAGGACCTTTCAAAGAAGCAAGTAAGAGGCCGTTCAAAGGATTTGGTTCAATCTGCTTGTTTTTTCTTGTACTTTGTTCATCTGAAATATTTCAAGGATTTATTTTTGGTCTAATTTAATTTGAAACAAGTTGTTTAAACAAAAGGAGTCCAATAGTCTATTGTAACCATATTACGAAGATTAAGAATGATAGGTTTCAACACCTGCAATATCAGCTTGATCATGCTAGGACCTGGTGTCTAATGCCTAATGGAGTGATTTATAACGATTGTAGAACAACTCCAAAAAACACATGGAATGGGATGTTTTTAGAATCTTTTTTAGTGTATTTTTAAAAGTTTAGGGTTAATTTGGATGGGTAGTACGAATGATTATTAAAAAAATATATTTTTTTAATAAAATAATAAAAAATTAAAAATAATTTTATCCATTTATATTTTTTGTCTTTTTCTAAAAAAATCAGTGTGGTTCGTGAGCCAAACAGATTTGTAAAGAAAAATATCATAATAATGTTTAAAGCATGGAGAGTTAAATTTTTTTTATTTGAGCAATTGATTTTCTTTTTTAATGTTATAGTCTCACGATTATAAAATTCAAATTTAATTTCTTTATCCATATGTATTTTCTTTACTAGTACTAACATCATTTTTGTATATGTCAAAGTCTATTAAATAGAATTAATTATTTCATATGAAATCCATGACCAATCCGATTTTTCCACTTTGATTATTACACATGGGGTAGAAATTAAATGTAAAGCTTCAAATAATCAGAAATCGTATTACTTTTTGACTTTCCAAACATAACGAAAATAATCAGATTCAGTTCTGGCTTAAATGCCTGATAGAACCCCTTCTTCCTCATCCCAAAACCAAAAAAGAGAAAATGCCATCAGATCGGAACATTTTTCACTACAGCCTCCTCAGTCTCTACATAAGCCTCCTACCAACATGGATAGGCCTCAACATCCTCCAGGCCCCTTATGGCAAGCTCAAACGCCCTGGCTCGGGCCCTACCATGCCTCCGTCGATGGCTTGGTTCCTCATGGAAAGTCCCACTCTTTGGCTCACTTTCTTACTCATTCCGTTCGGCCAACTTTTTACCAACCCAAAGTCATTCATTTTGATGTCTCCTTTCCTCATGCACTACTTCAACCTACAGTCTTTTCTGTCTTTCGGGTTTAATCTATGGAATACTTATCTGCAGGCCACGTGGGTGTCGCACTATAAGGATGACTACGAAAACGACAAGCTGTTTTTGTGGAGATTTCTCGGTGGATTGCTGATTTTTATAGTTAGAATATGGGTGAATATTTGGGCTGATAATGTCTTGGTGGGGCTAAAAAAACAGGGTGGCGGCGAATACAATGTCCCAAGAGGGGGCTTGTTTGAGCTGGTGAGTTGCCCTAACTATTTTGGGGAGATCGTGGAGTGGTTTGGCTGGGCGGTAATGACATGGTCGTGGGCGGGTTTTGGGTTCTTTCTCTACACGTGTCAACTTGGTGCCTAGAGCTCGTGCCAGCCGTCGTTGGTATATGGAGAAGTTCAAGGAGGATTATCCCAAGGACCGAAAAGCTGTGTTTCCATTTCTGTATTGAAGGTTCCGACTTCGCAGAACCTGATGCCTCCCAGAAAAGAAAAAGAATAATTGTCTTGGAGAATTTGTTTCAGTGATCTATGCTGTTGTTTTGAGTGGTTAGGCTGTGACTAATGCAGATAGGTTTTCTTTTTGCTTTGATTTGTACTTAGTTCGATCGATAAACAAAAGCCAACCATCGGGCTGCAATAAAATGCAAGATTTAGAACATAAAAGTTATTGGTAAGTGATACTATTTACGTAACATGAATGTTGGTCATTAGGAAGAATCAACATGATATTAATTAAAACATGATAGTAATTATGAGCCTATGACATCACCGCTTTCTCTGCTAGAACACCATTGCATTCCCTGTTGGATCTAGTAATTCTAGATCCATCATTATTCTCTACTAGACACGTTAAAAACAAAAAAATATCAATTAAAATTTGATAAAAATTATATAAAAATATAACCAAAAAAAAAAAAGGTTATGTTTGATTCATTGACATAAAATTTTTATATTTTATATAATATAAATATGATTTTACATAACACAAACTACAAAGGTTTGACTTAATCAATGTTACAAATTTAACCCTGTTTTGCTTGATCACTGTCCAAGTTACCTATGCATTGAGGTTGCGATCAACAACATCTGTAGCAAATACCAGATATGAACCTCTCCAAGAATATGAAGGCAATGTAGAGAAATGATTCTAGGAGCTGCATCTGCTCCCCACTGACCCTGAAACGGATGGATTACCTGCAAGTAGTAAAACATAGATCTTGCCCCCTTTGCTCAGGAAATTTTCAACAAGAAAGAAGCAACTTACAACTACAAAATACGTTTTGGACAAGGGATTAGGGGAACCAGACATTACAGTATCTAGCATTACCATAGACTACTAAATGAAACATGATTCTGCCATAGCTTGGCAGAAAAGTACTTGAGATAACATAGAACTTGGTCTTCATTATTATGCTACTGACAAAGCAAAACAGGGGATACGATGTCAGAAATAGAGATTATTCATTAGAAATCTAAACAAAAAAAGAACCAGATAATGTACAATGTCGGAGCTACATACACTAAGCAAAGCTGCGTTTGCACCCAAACTGATCTCTATTGTCTAGGCAAACTTCCATCAGTTCCAGCAGAAGACTGTATGGCTTCGGAAATGTCTACCTTCAACTCATCATGCTTTCCCTTTAATTCTGACGAGCTGATGGCTTCTGAAAGTCTTTGCTAAATCTGTAGTTCTAGAGCCTCAATCTTACTTTTCGAGTGAATATCTGTTCATCTGCGGGGGCGATTCATCAGCAAGTAAAAATCCGAAAATCTCAGTAGTAAGCAGTATCCTCCGCCTCTAATAAAGGTTTACAAGTCCAGAGCTTTGCAGATAATATAATGTATTGTGCATAATCGGTCAAATAAGCTAAGGTTTTCCCTTTTGACGATCAACTCGAAAGCAGAACAATAATGCAGTTATAAATTAATAATTTAATTCTGTCTTACAGAGAAAAATGGTGGAAGTCACTGACAACATGAGGCAGAAATAAGGAGATGAAGAAAAGCTCCGGTCATCATGATCACGTCTATTTGTATAATTTCAAGCATGAGGAGATGAAGATGAAAGAAGGACAAAAATTCATTTCCCGCAGTAGCAGCCTTGTCAGTTGCAGAAATAAGCAATCTTTGGCTTCTAGAGGCTTCAAAATTTTGCCTCCTGTTTTCTCTGCTGGTGAGAGAACCCTATCATAAACGACTGTTATGGGTTATTTTAGCTATACAGTTTGGTTCAATCTGCTTGTTTTTCTTCTAATCTATTCATCTGATATAATTTCATGGATTTAATTGTTGGAGCAACTCTAAAAAACACATGGGAATGGGATGCTTTTAGAATCTTTTTTAAGAACTTTTTTTTTTAAATGACTTTTAAAGAAAAAAAAAATATCACAATAATGTTTTTTTTTTTCATAAATATATTCTCTATTAAGAAGAATAATAATTAATAGGTTAAATTTTAGTTGTTAATATAGAGTTAAACTTTTTTTTTCTAGTCTCACGACCATGAAGTTCAAATTTAATTTGTTTTTCCAATGTCTATTTGGTTTAGTAGTACTAATAGTATTTTTGTACACGCCAAAGTCTATTAAATAGAATTAATTTTTTCATTTGAAATCCAATGACCATTGCCAATAATTCATTTTCATGCTACAAAGGATGAAATTGAGCGTTAACACTTCTTATTTGAATCCGACAATCCCAAAGCCATCATCTTAATTCTGAAGGAGTTAAAGTCGTAGTACCTATTTTTGACTTTCCAACATAACGAAAATAAACCAGATTCAGTTCTGGCATAAACCTTGATTCAGATCCTTCTCTCAACCCCCCACCCCCCAAAATAAAAAGAAAGAAAAAATGCTTTCAGTTTCAGATCAGATCATTTTTCACTACAGCCTCCTCAGTCTCTACCTAAGCGTCCTACCAACATGGATAAGCCTGAAATTCCTCCAGGCCCCTTATGGCAAGCACAACCGCCCTGGCTGGGGCCCTACCATATCTCCGTCTTTGGCTTGGTTCCTCATGGAAAGTCCCACTCTTTGGCTCACTTTCTTGCTCTTTCCGTTCGGCCAACATTTTTCCAACCCAAAGTCATTCATTTTGATGTCTCCATTCCTCTTTCACTACCTCAACCGTACAGTCTTTTACCCTCTTCGCCTGTCGAGGAGCAACAGCCAAGGCAGGAATTTTCCGGTGAGTATAGCACTTATGGCTTTCGGTTTTAATCTATTGAATGCTTATCTGCAAGCCAGGTGGGTGTCGCACTATAAGGATGACTACGAAAACGACAAGCTGTTTTGGTGGAGATTTCTCGGTGGATTGATGATTTTTATTGTTGGAATGTGGGTGAATATTTGGGCTGATAATGTCTTGGTGGGGCTAAAAAAACAGGGTGGCGGCGGATATAAGGTCCCGAGAGGGGGGTTGTTTGAACTGGTGACCTGCCCTAACTATTTTGGGGAGATCATGGAGTGGTTTGGCTGGGCGGTGATGACATGGTCGTGGGCGGGTTTTGGGTTCTTTCTCTACACATGTGCCAACTTGGTGCCTAGAGCTCGTGCCAGCCGCCGTTGGTATATGGAGAAGTTCAAGGAGGATTATCCCAAGGACAGAAAAGCTGTGTTCCCATTTCTGTATTGAGGGTTCGGACTTCTAAGCCTACTTATCATAACCTCAACAAAGGAGACCCTGATGCCTTCTAGAAAAGAAAAAAGAAGAATGGTCTTGACTCTGTGATCAATGCTGTAGTTTTGAGTCGTTTGAGTTTGAGTAATAAAATTTGTTTTCTTTTGTACCTAGTTCAATCGACAAACAATAACCAAGCATCGAGCTGCAATAAAATGCAAAGAAGAGTCAACATGATAGTGTTTGCGTAATATGGATGTTGGTCGTTAGGAGGAGTCAACGTGCAAGTACTTATGAGCCCGAGTCTATGACACCACCCCATTGACCCTGAGACTAATGGTAAAGCATAGATTTTGCTCCCTTTGCTCAGCAAATTTTCAACAAGAAAGAAGCAACTTACAACTGCAAGATACATTTTGGACAAGGGATTAAGGGAACCAAACATTACAGCACCTTGCATTTCCATAGACTACTTAATTAATCATGATTCTGCCATAGCTTGGCAGAAAAGTACATAAGATTACATAGAACTCGGTCTTCATTATTATGCTACTGGCAATAAGGTATTTCAACTACTGGTCAGAACAGGGATAAGAAAATGCAGGGTAAATAAGAAGAGTGCGTTATTCCTGATACTTATAAGCAGGCCACCGACTTCCCCAGCAATCACACAAGCTATACAATGTTCTTTGTCTATGGGTAAAGAAAGCAACATACAAATGGAAAATTTTCAAAAACCTAATTCAAAACGGAGAATTTCAACTTTAATAAAAGGGAGGAAGGGCAATAATTGTTGGCAATAGCTTATCGTGTCTTCATAGATGCAAAATCTTGTCCCTCTCGCCTGCAGGTGACAGTGGAGGACTTGGTGGCACTTGCAAGGCTTGAGGTTGAATAATTCCTCTGGAAGAGCTTGACGCAATTCTAATTCTTCAGTCAAACTTCAAACACCGTCTCGGATGGTAGCATTCTAACAGAACCAACATCCTGCAGAGTAATAAGAAATTACAAAATATACAAGTCATTGTACACATCAAATAAACTAGCTAAGTAATTAAGATTTTACACAGGAACTTATAAACTAGCAAAAACCACTGTTTAACAAAACGCTATCTATTTATGATTATTAGTTGTGATAATTAGCCACTATTAATTACACAACGAACAACAAACATGCCAGTGAATTTAGATAATGCTTAGGCATCTGCATTTCTTCCCCTGATTGCGACAGAAATGAAATACTAAATGCATTTGATAGTAAACTAGTTATAATTATTCCAGGCCCTTGCTCTAAATGGCATACATCCTTAAGCATCCAAATAAAATAATGTCAAAATTGAGATTATTCATCAGAAATCTAAAGCATGCTTTAGAATCAGATAATGTATAATGTCGGGAGATACATACACTAAGCAAAGCTGCGGTTTGCGCCCAAATTGATCTCTAGTCTAGGTTCCTCATACTTAGTTTCCTTTGGCAAATTTCCATCAGTTCCAGCAGAAGATTGTATGGCTTCAACAATTTCTACCTTCAACTCTTCATGCTTCCCCTTTAATTCTGATGAGCTGATAGCTTCTGAAAGCCTTTGCTTAATCTGTAGTTCTAAAGCCTCAATCTTACTTTTTGACTTAATATCAGGTTTCTTTCCTGCCTTTGCCACCTCCAGCTTCAAAGACTCAATCATATTTTTCAACTCTGATGAATTGACAACATTTTCAATTTTCTGTTTAATTTCTTCATTCAAATTATCCACCTTATCTTTTAAGACTGAGACTGAAGCTTGTTCACTTAGGGCTTTTGCGTTAGATTTTACAACCTCAACATCCAAACCCAAGGACTCCAGAGCATTAATCATTTCCAATTCTATCTCTTTTTTCATGTTCAGAATTTTGTCCTTCAGCCCTTGATCTAAATCCACAAAACTGGAGGAACCAGAATTCTGAACCTCAGCCTTTATCGCTTCAAGCTTCTCATTTAACTCAGGCCGGCCCATGACTTCATTGAACTTCTTATTAACTTCCTGCTTCAGTGCAGCAGCATCCGAGAGACTCTTGGCTTTAGAAAACTCCTTCAACATGTCAAGCTTATATTTGAGGGTTGTGTAATTTGGAGCTGCTGATAGACTGTGGTTGAACTCATCTTTAAGCTTCTCAATCTTATTCATTATAACAGGATTCATGAGTTGGTCACTTGAATTTACTTTCGAAACTTCCTCTCTAAGCATCTCAACCCTGTCCTTCAAGCCCACAGCTTTAATGGCCTCAGAGTATTCATAATCAACCTCCTTTTTCAATTTTTCTATCATGTCATTCAAAGCCAACTCAGGAGGCTTGGAGGATGACTCCTTGGCTTTCAAGATTTGCTGTTTCAGTTTTTCAACCTCACCCTCCAACTCCGCATTTGAGGTTCTACGTACAATTTGATCTTCTTTCTTTTTCATATTGACCTTCCTCTTGGGATCTACTGGGACACCTTCTTGGTATCCACCCAGTTTCCTAAACTTAAGCATTCTATGTTTTAGTAGCTCTTCTGTGTTCATTGCCGTGAGCTCCTGCGGAATAAGCTTTTGTTAATATATTACAGTATGATTCTTGATGAACTACTGCTAGTGGAACTCACATCCATTGATTCGTTAATTGCAGCTTTTATTTGTTGTGAAGTCCAAGCTGGATCTGCATGGGCACCACCCAGTGGCTCCTATCAAAAGTAAAAATAACTCTCAGATGCCATGGAGATTAACATGAACATCCAAAAGGAAACAACAAATCAGGAGCAATATTCAACCATTAAAGCTGCACAAATGCTTCGAAAACCAAATATACTTTTTTTTATCAAACATCAAACAGAGATATTAAGTACATAAATCACACTTCTATATTGTAAAAGGCTTTTGTTTATAAAGAATATGCTAAGGATGGTAGTGCAAAGGTGCCTTTAGCACTAAACTTTGCTACATGAAATTGCCTGCCATAGGTTTACATTATCATGGTTTTTCAATAAAAGAAACAGAAAAGGTAAAGAAAAAGGCACAAAGCAGAAAAACTAATTCAATGAAGATATGAGAGCAATGGTGTTAATTACAGGAATGATTCCATCACAAATTCGCAGCTTGCACAACTCTGGGGCAGTAATCCTCAGCTTCTCAGCTGCCTGCAGAGATGAATACTTTAAATGTTCTATCATGAAGGAAAAAATAAAAAGTAATACAAGATAAGACCAAAAGTTATAACAGTTTTCAAACCTTTGGAGAAGCTTTGGCACTCTTCCACAAAATTGCAGCACATGCTTCTGGACTATGCCATACAAAATCAAATCAGAGATGAAGAATATCAGCACATGTAGATTGCTGACATGGCATCTAAAAAAGATCCACATATACAAGGAATAATACACAATCTTACCCAGGTACCATAAACAAAAATAAAGATTTATCAAATAGCAATTTTGCACATTGCTTGGGTATGGAAGGCCAGATTGTATATAGTTAATTAATATTCAATAGAAACAATATAAAAAACTCAAGTCACCTGGCAACATAAAAGACTGCATTTTCCAACATTAACAACTTATTAGCACAACCAATGGCCAAAGCACCACCAGAGCCACCTTCCCCAATAACAATAGAAACAATTGGGACCTTCAAACCAAACATGGTCCTCAAATTATGGGCAATAGCTTCACCCTACATGAATGTTACACAAACAAATCAGTTGAGCCAACATTAAAAGTGAATACGGAAAGCTTCAAAATACAATAGTGCTCATACTTGACCCAGCTCCTCAGACTTAAGGTCCGCATAAGCCCCAGGAGTGTCAATAAAAGTAACTATAGGGAACCCATGGTGATCTGCATAATACATCATGCGTAGAGCCTTCCTGTAACTGTAAGTATTTCCTAAATATCAGTAAAAAGTGACAGATTCCCTCCTTCAAATAAACTGAAAATTTCAAAGGTACCATCCAATATGTAAGTTTCATTCAACTTACCCGTGGGGTGTTGGCATTCCAAAGTTACGCTGAATATTCTCTTTAGTATTTCTACCCTTTTGGTGACCCATAAACATGTACCTCCTACCATCTATGGTTCCTATACCAGTAACAACAGCTGGATCATCGTACCCTGCTCGATCTCCATGAAGTTCCACAAACTGGGTATATGGGAATATGCAAAAGACATTTATTAAGATAATTCTTCATCCACACGCCTATGTTAAAGATAATTTTGATTGGAATGTGCAATAATTAAAATATGAAGGCTGAAGAGCATGCAACACCAAACCTTATCAGTAATGCTAAATACATGATCAAGGAATGTAGGTCTGTTAGGGTGCCGGGCAATGTTCACACGTTGTATGGGGGTAAGATGTCTGTATAATTCCTTAAGAGCCTGAAATAATAAAAGAAAGGGTGAGAAGACTTAAAACTAGAAACAACCAACATTATGATATGTCAATATCTTTTACATATCAACCTCTGATAATTAGCACAAAGCTCAGGCACAAAAACTTGGACATTGCAAACACTGCAAGCTAGATGCACGTATGCATATTACATTATTTTTCATACACGTATCTGTAACAAGTAAAAATTCTGTTTTGTACATTGATAGATAGGAAAATGGTAATGATGCAATAGACCTATAGATAGAAAAATTCTGTTTTCATATCAGGCTTGCAGCAGAGACTTATAAACAAAGAAGAATTATAGATTTTGGAGTTTAACACCATCCAATTTCAAGCAATGATGCAATAGTTCCATTATTGATCATCCTCTGCAATAACTGAATGAACCAAAAACTAAAACGAAGCACTATAATCAAATTCTAAAAAACCAAAAATGAGAGTCATAGAAGTGCAACAGCAAAAACTCTGATTGCCCAATATGAAGAATAAAACTTCCAGGTTTTAAATACAGCTTTGGCATAATTAATTTTAATCCTGTAAACAAATTTCATACTTCAACTTCCCTCTAATTAACAGGCTTAATAGGTACTGATTCAGAGAACTATATGAGCATATAACTCCGAAATTTTATCACTGCATGGAAGCAACAAAAACACTCTCACAATGTTTAAAATTTAATACTCAAACCTGTTGATATTTATTCTCCAATGATATAATCTGATCACTAAAATCCAAACCAGTTTCATTTGCCATCCTCCTCACCTGCAGTTGAAACAAGCACAACATTTGAAGCAAGCACGAGCATAAATATCAACCAAATCAACAATCACTAAGAATAAGGAGTTACGTCAATAATCTTCTTCTCTAAACCAACAAGAGGCTTCTCAAAATCCAAAGTAACAGGCTTTTGCTTTTCTTTCAATGGCTTGAAATGGGAGAGATGAGTTAGGATTCCGCCTTTCACATTTGGATCCGGATCTGCAGGCCACGGGTATTCATGCTTCTTTCCTTTCCTAATCTTCGCAGCTACAGTTACATCCCTCCTTTTCACGACAAATCGTGCCTTTCCTAGGCTTTTAAGCGGGATGCCACTCACGCCGTTACTGGAGCTCCGAAGAAGATCGGATGCTGAAGTTCCGGCAAATACAGCGGGAGAATACGTCGAAGCCATCTCTCACTCCAAAATTTGATTTCTCCAAACTCTATAATCAATATCCAAACAGTTGAATCTCCAAAATTCAATCTAATATTTAGAAAAAAAAACATTTCCTTAAAAATAATTTAAGTAGTAGCGCTAAGTAAGATAACCTAGGAAAAAGTATGAAAAATAACAAATTAATAAAGAAAGTCCCTATCTTAGCTTTCCTCTGAGTAAACAAAGTAACATTTTGATCTCAGATTTTCCACAAAAAAATCTCCCAATTAATTAATCTGAATGCTTAGTTTACATATATTTGAGCTGAATATGCACATTTTAAACTGAAAAAATACAAAAGTGAACCCTCATTTTTCCCTGTAACCAAGCAGAACATCATTAAAATTAAGAAAAAAAAATGAGACTGAACAACCAAGATATATGAATCGGCATGCATCAATTTAATTTTATTTTATTTTTTAAAAGAAGCAGCTGAAATTAGTCGGAGAATTACCAGAGAGTGAACGAAGGAGGCGGAGAGAATCGGAGATCTTTCCAGAAAGAAAGAAGATCCCAGAAAGAGGAGGCGAGAGAAAAGAGTTGAAAAAAGTTGGAGAAGAGAAATGCGATTATTAATTTTTAAGGAAAGAGAAAAAAAAGAGAGCTTCGTGGAGATCGTCACTCCAAGGCCTTGTTTGGTGTTACAATTTTTTTTCTTTTCTAACTAAAAGGAAAGGAGAGTGGGTAGCTATACGTCGATATTTCTTATGGGAGAGAGAGAAAGTGAGCTGTGTTTTGTTATAAAAGCCAGCATTTTTCGGTTTGGCCGTTGAAAGAGAGGGGCGATTTGGTCATGTTGTAGTTAATCTGGCACTTGTCGCAGTAATGTAGCACGTGGAATGGCCGATGGGCTCGATTCGAATTCGATTGATTCGATGATCCCTCTCGTTGGGCCCTCCTTCGAACCTCTCTCTGGCCCTCCCCAGCTTTTTGATTGGTTCAATTTTTCTTATCAAATACGAGTACAAAAATAGCACTTGGAAATTAAATTCAAGCATGATGGTCAAATTATTGGATTTATCGGACTGGTCCTTGTATTCATATAAAATTTAAAATTTGTTTTATATAATAATTTAAATAAATTTAGACTATGTATGTTTCAAAATATAAAATGTTAGTAGAAAAAATAGCATAATCACAAAATCTTCATTAAATTATTGATGTAATGTTTTTTTAATTAGGTAAATTATTAATGTCAATTTCTCTTATTACACCAATTTTTCTTTTCTTTCACAACCAGAATATTGTTCTAACTTTGTAATTTTGTTTCTATTATTTCTAATCCCCTATAATTTTGACTCTGATTTTGCAAAAAAAAAAAAAAACTAATATTTTGCTTTAATAAGGTTTGGGTGATTTGACATTGTTGATTAATAAACCATAGAAAAAATAATAGTAAAAATTTAGAATTTAATTTTTTTTTGAATAATAGAATTTAAAATTTTAAATATAGGTCTTTGGTGAGGATTTCGGACTGTTAAGTTGGCCAATAAGTCAGAGAGATAGGGATTATTAAAAAAATATGTTTTTTATTGGCTTATTGGTGAAAACTATATAAAAAAGGGAAAAAATATTAACGTGACAGTTCTAAAAAAAAAAATCATTTCATCATTTCTGTTATATAATTTTACATATTTAGAAAAAATAAAAAAAATTAAATTTATTCATATTACTATTTATAAATTAAGTTTTGATTTTTCGACTGATTAAATATATCTTTTATGATTTTTTTTAAACAAAATTTACATATAATATGTCTAGCAGATAGGAATTAATATCTAAGAAGCTAGGTGTAGTAGCTCCATTCTAATGAGCTGCTATAAGGTTATTTATTACACAAAGACAAGGTTACTTTTAATTAATTATTTTCCATTTTAAACAATAATGCATATCAATTGTCGCGGGAATTTGTTTTAGTACACAATAATTGCCCTTTAATGCAGCTTAAGAGTATTTTTAAATTTTAAATTATATAATATAATTAAATAAATATTCTGATATCATTTTTTGTCAAAATCCGTCCATTTAAACTGTCAGGCGTGATGGAACATAAAACTCTACTTGAACACCCATAGATCAATCAATTTATGCATCAATGATTTCCTTTTATCAAATTATTTAAAATATAAAAAAATATTATACTATATATTAAATATTAAATTAATTTTTTAAATTTTTAACAAATTTATGTAAATTTTTATCAAAACTTTAACTCTATTAGTTTCACATTTTATCATTGTTGTAGGTCTAAATTTATCAAATTTATTTGGACATAATAAAAAAAACTATACATAAAATATAATAAAAAATAAATACTTTTAGAAATTAGATCGATGAAACCAAACACAAAACAAATTATATAAGAATAACAAAGATTATTTCAATGATGCAATTTAAATATTAAAATAGAAAAACAAGTAAACTAATATTTAAAGAAATTAATGGAAATAAAAATATGAATTAAAATAATTGCTCGACTGAAATAAAAAATATATCAACCAGATCATCAAAATCGTCATGGAAAAGAAACCCTCTATTAAACTCCAAACGGATGGGGAGCAGAGAAATCTAGTTATCCTTCACTTCCTCCAAAAAGGACGGTATTAATGTTGGGAAATGTCAAGTGCATTTGTTAGGGTAGGTAATCTGCACGTAGAATTTTGTTATATTAAAGAATTTTAAATTGATGAAAAAGATAATTCCGTTGCCGGGACTCGAACCCGGGTCTCTCGGGTGAGAGCCGAGTATCCTAACCAACTAGACTACAACGGACACTTGCGAATTTATCCTATCTTTTCCAATTGTAAAACGTTATCACTGAGCGGAGCGGTACATTACCCGTCAACTTGTTTCTTCCGTGCTTCTTCTATTTAACTCCACAAGTCCACAGCTCTCCTGGAAGATAACAGCAATCGATTCTTTGCTAGAATTGGACCATCTCTGTAAAGCTTTTTTTTTTTTATATATATATACATTTTTTGCCTGCCTGCCGCCTTGTCTTTAGCCAAAAACCCATCTTTCCTTTTACAATCTCATTTGCCCCTTTTTGTTAATGAAGGGGACGTGGGTCCGACGGCACCGAAGAAAGCTGAGCATTTTTCAGTTGACAAAGTTACCGGGGATGGCCGCTGCCTATATTTCAAGCACTGGTAACACTTAATCTTTGTTCTCTTTGGGGTTGAATTAATTTTATTGTTAGTACGCTCTCACGCAACTATAAGCCTGGTGAATGCATTGGAGAACCACTTTGGCATTTTTCCCATCTATTATATTAGCTTACCAAGTTGTCACATTTCAAAGATAAAAGGTCAAAGGTTTTTTTTTTTTTTTTAAATACGGAATTGGGTGAATTAAGTGGTACTGTTGACAGTCATGTAGCTTCAATCTCTAAATATTTAGGAGAAACCAATGGTTGGAGTTGTTAGCTGCAGATGATGTTGTCGAGTCCTTTGGGGTAATGAGTTCTCTGTTTTTGAAGATTCAAAAGTATTAGCTATCTTGTTTTGATCCTGAATCTATTTGGTTAACTTCGCAGCATTCTCTGCTGCTTGAGTTCTTCTATTAACAAATACCGGTTTGCTACTCGTCTGTGTTTATATGAAGTATGAACATAAATAATATAATACTACTTGATTTTTCACTCCATTTGGTGCCAAAAATGTTCCTTATTCCTTCTAGGCATTCAGCTTAACAGCTACAACAATGAAAGAGCAGGTGAGTGACCTCAGAAAGTCAGAGATATGTCCCATGTTGCTTCTGGAATAATTCTGAACGATGGCAATCAGTCAGGTCGAAGGAATTGCTTTCAACAAGGGTATTGCTTTAAGCACCCGGGAAGAGAGAGATGATGCAGGTATGATTTATATACTTTTATGTTCATTCAGCTTAACTGAATTTTCACATACTCTCTTTTCTTCAGTTACACATACTATTTTACTAAGCAGTTTAGTGAGATTTCTTTCATCTTTTATATATTTACTTAATCTGCAAATCATATCCATTTTTCTGCCCCACCCCGTTCTCTCCACTGTTCCTCGTAGACATTTTTAATGGTTTAGAAACAACGGCTCATTCTTGAGTTTATTAATTCAAGATTAATGGAGAAGCCAAAAGCGTCAGCATGGTCACATGTTCTGTTTATTTATTGGTGAATTTTTCAGTAGCTCAGTTCATCGGCTTCAAACTTTTTAGACACATTACTAAACTAAGACAACTCAGACACATATCGTTGCAGTTGGGTGTGAAAGAGGCTTGATGTGATAGTGGTAAAGACTGACAGCTGTATAAAGAGGCTTTGATTGCAATTGTAGTTGAAGAGTCCGTTAGGCTCTAATCTTACTGCTGACTTATCGAAAGACCTTTAGTTCTTAATTTCCTGATCGGTTCCTTATCATGTCCTTATGAGAATCTATCAACTTTTGCTGTTATTGCCAACATCCAATGACCTAATTTTTGGGAGGACAGTCAGAGCTCCCAGTTTGTGTTATTTTGATGTTATTTATATGACTTTCTCTTTAAGCTGATCTTCAATGCTAATGTATTACTGAAGTTCCGAAGAAGATGAGTTACAACCGTGTTTGCAAAAACTTCCTCTGCCTTTTATTTTTATGGGGGAAAGAGTGAAAATTACTGTTCTTGAGAGCTAACCTAAGCCTTCAGTTAACGGCTTTGTATTATTTAATTCACGAAGAGGCCTGCCATTTACTCGTAATCATATCTCTCTTTCTCTGTGCACATATTTGCAACTGTCTATAGTCACTTGTCTGGTGACACAACAGATGCTGATAAATTGCCATGAACTCTATCCAGGTGCTTTCAAGATTGTGTGGTCAGCCAATGGTTGTTTATATCCCAGAGCATGAGGTATGTTTGTCTCCAAGGGGTAAAAATATTGCCCTATTTGTCGAAAAATTTAAGCTGTTTTTGAAAATGCGTTTTCTTCTCCTATTTTAATGATTTTTTCTCCTATTTTTTTGTTGTTCGATTGTGTTAAGCTGTATGTACGCCTAGGGTATCTTAAACTTGCTTATTTAGGCCTCTTCTGGTGACATTTACAAGACCTAGTATTGTCTGCTAAACTTGCATTACCTCGGATGCCAAACCTTTTTTTTTACTTTCAAGTTTTATATATGAACGAGTGCCACAGGTTGTAACTGCCTATTCATCCATGGATTTATAAATTCCGAGGTGCTTCTCACATCTGTAAATGAAAATGAAGTGCTGCTAGAGCAAAATTGATCATTGTACATGTGCATGCATCTGCCTGACTGCCTCTACATGATTGTGTGTGCATTCGCATGACTTTTTTATCTTCTCAGTTTGATGCTTGAATTAATTAATTTATTGTTTGTTTCCTATATTGCAGCATAGGAAGGTTGGATGGGGCTCAGGTTTCAATTCCATTGCAGAGTATGTAACTGAGTTCCATAAGTGCACCAGAAAAGGAAAACCCAGGAAAGCTGCGAGGCTCCTTTACAGTGGGAGAAACCATTAAGATCCGCTTGTCTGAGAGTATCCTTAACGAATGAATAGATTAAACAACGCTGAATCTTAACAATACGAATATGATTAATAAATCAAGAGGGTGTTCTCAGCAAATTTTTGTATCTTTTCATAATGGAACATGGGAACATGCGCCATTTAATTCTCTTTTAGTTTTTGGTTAATTACTATAAACTTTTTGTTGTGTTGGTGGATAAGTACATACTTTTCTTGGATCTATGGGATTAGGGTTTCCAGGTTCATATCAAATATACCAATTCGGCAGTTCTCCTAAATAAGAGTAAGATTTCTTTGAACTTGGGAATTTATTAAAAAATGTTTGGTTAGCTGTTTGAACATTGAATGAACGGAGTTAAGTTGGCCTACCACTATGAGCTAATTTAATACTAATGGCTTTGATACTGAAATACAAAGTTAGAATTCAAGCCTTGCCTCTTATGTAAACATGACAGATTACTAGTTTTTCCTAAAACGACAAAGTGGAAACCAAGAATGGAAAATAAACGAGAGCTAATACGTGGCAATACTTTCTTTGCACGTGCTGAGTTTTGCCATAACGTCCAAGCCAAGCCGATAGAAAACCCCCATAGAAAATAATAATAATAAAAGGGAAAATATTGTAAGTATTATTTTTTTAATCCTCCATGTTTAGCCTTTCTTTCGGTATCGCCTTCTTCTCCTTCCTTCCATTGAAGCCGAAAAACTTAGGTTTCGATACAGAAAAGAAATAAAAATTATCAGAGAACAACTATAAGGGGCTCAGTTTAGTTATTTATTTATTTAATTTAATTTAATTGCTGGTACGGGGCGATGGAGGGAGCAAGCAATGGAGGGATGTTGTACCACGAGGTACAAGAGTCAAAGTTATGTGCCGTCCATTGCGTCAACACGGTGTTGCAAGGACCTTTCTTCTCCGAATTCGATTTAGCGGCGTTGGCCTCCGATCTCGACACCAAGGAGCGCCAGATGATGCTCGAAGGCACTGCCGCCGCCTCCTCCGCTGGCGATTTCCTTTCCGAGGAATCCCACAATGTCTCCCTCGGCGGCGATTTTAGTATCCAGGTTATTTTTTTCCCTTTCTCTCCTTCCTTTGCTCTCGTTTCCAATATTGGATGGTTGAGAAGGGCAAAATGGAGAATTCAGTGTCAAAAATGGGTTCTTTTGTTGAAAATCTTAAAGCTTGTAGCTGCTCATAATGTGGAAATTGAGTTAGAAATGAATTGGAATTTTTTTGGGCTTTACGTTTTCATTTCTCTTAATATGTAAGATTAGAAAATAAGAGCTTTTGTTAAATAATGTCAATTAGAGTTGAACGTTTGCTTCTTTTGGAGTTTCAGTGATTAGGATTAGCAGTTTGGCGACAGAATTTTTAGATTCGGACATGGAAAATTTGACTGTTTCTATCGATTTTCTTTTTGGTATGGCATTGAGAATTTACTTTTATTGACTTCGAAATTATGATTGTTTGGATTGGTTAAAACCCTGTGACTTTTCTTTATGAATTAGCTAATTCTGTCTTAATTTTCTACTTGAGTTTTGTTAGTTAAGCAAGCACCATGAAAAAAATGTGAATCATATTGACTCTACTACTATATGCTTCATTTGAAATCAATTTGTATATTCATTGCAGACTGAGCCCGTTTACATTAATATGTATGATACATTAGGTTTTCGATCATATCATAGTAGCCAACTTGCCCTTGATCGCACATACGTGGAGAGTGTTATTCAGGTGGTGCACGTGTGAATCACTTGAAAATCTACATGTGTAGTCTTATATGCATCTTCATTTCACTCAGTATAGAGTGCATTGGTTATGTGGATATAATTCTTGCAACTGCTAATAAAAATAACAGCCTCTCATGTCCCAGCTTTTCCATATAAGCCAGCTTCCTCGAGCAATACACTTTCTTTCTAGTGTTCTTATAGTTGACGTAGAAAGCAACTTGTCAATCCCCAAAAAAGTCCATGTGCATGCATGTAAACTGGGGCGGAGCAAGATATTCAATGTCCAATGCTTAAATACTCTAAAGTCTCATTGAAAAAAATTAGCATCTTTAGAATTATAATCTAAAGGTAAAGCCTTTCTTTGTCGTGATGAAACGCATGGGAATCTTGATTGGGGCAATTATCAAGAAATAATGTAGGACAAGGCATTCATCTTGAAATTTCCTTTTGATAATTTGCCTCTATTCTATCTTCAATCTTAGGTGTTTATTGGTATCTGCAGTTGGTTTTTACATTTAAGTGCCATATGTCTTATGAATCTCCTCTGAGATACAGCAAAAGAATACAGTTGATACAGTCAAAATTTTGCACCTCCATAAGCCTTAGGTATCCTTCCTGATATGTGAATATATCAATTGTTAGGAATTTGTTGCTATTCGTAGATATCTTGAGAATAGCATTAGCAAGGTTAAAAATGCTATTGGCTTCTTGCCAAATCAGGAGGCTAGGAACGTGAGGTGGTATTAGTTAGCGACTTGGAATTATTTTGTGTTGTATTTAATTTCAGTGGCCATTCATGCATGCCCAAACAAGATTATCAATTCAATATCCTTCCATGTAAGATGACCATGATTTTGGCACATAGAACTCAGTTAAGGTATTTTATTGCTGTTACTTATGTTTTCCTTCTCTCTCTCTCTTTCAAACACACACAAACAGAAGATATCTTCTTTTTCTTACCTTATTTATTGTTTAAAGGAGTCCTTTCGTTTCCTGTTGGTTGTTCAAACAAGTGCATTTGTATGGCTGATCTATTTTTAAGATGTCTAGCTTGTAATTTATAGCATTGTCCTGATTATATATATTTTGAAAATTCTTGTTCATAGGTTTTGCAAAAGGCTTTAGAAGTCTGGGATTTGCAAGTTATTCCCTTTGACTGCCCAGTTGCCGAGCCTGCCCAAATTGACCCTGAGCTGGAAAATGCATTCATTTGTCATCTGCATGACCATTGGTTTTGCATCAGGAAAGTCAATGGGGAATGGTATAATTTCGACAGCCTTTATGCAGCCCCGCAGCACTTCTCAAAGTTTTATCTCTCAGCCTATCTGGACTCATTAAAAGGATCTGGGTGGAGCATTTTCCTGGTGAGGGGAAACTTTCCAAAAGAGTGCCCCATTTCTTCCTCTGAAGCTTCTAATGGTTATGGGCAGTGGCTGTCCCCTGAGGATGCTGAGAGGATAACTAAATCGTGCAACTTAACAGAAGCTCCTCCTCTGAGGAACGATATGGCTCAACAGCATCCTGAGCGGTTGCCTTCGTTAGATGAGACAGATATGCAAATGCTTTCAGATATGGAAGACGAGGACTTGAAAGCCGCAATCGCTGCCAGTCTGATGGATTCTTCCCCAGCAACGGCCAGTGCTGAAGCTAACACTCCAAAAACTGAAAATAAAGATAGCCAGGAAAAAACTGCATGAGAGGAAATTTTCTTTTTGATATATATATTTACCGGGTAGGAGACAATGATTCATGTGGTTTGAACAAACATCGTTGGAGCGAGGTTGCTGCGTTGTGCAGTATATACATTCATTACACATTTTCAAATCGAAATTTAACATTGTAAAAGACACTTTTCTGAGATGTATGTTCGTAGTTATGCTGAGAGTCTATAGATGATTTCTATTCCAACTGTGCCTTGCCAACATAAAATCTTGCAGAAAATCTTTAACACATTAGGTAAAGTACTCTTAAAGATTTTTATTTAAAAATCTTTAAATCGCTGTTATTCAAAACTGTTAACCGTCTTGAACTCTGCGTGTTAAAGTCAAAATTTTTATTTTAAAATTATTATAAATATATATATATATGATTAAGTGTAAATTTAATATTATTAAATTAAAATTATTATGTGTTTATATTTATTATAATAATTTTAATATAATTTTT
Source organism: Firmiana major (assembly GCA_033439115.1). Taxonomy (NCBI): domain Eukaryota; kingdom Viridiplantae; phylum Streptophyta; class Magnoliopsida; order Malvales; family Malvaceae; genus Firmiana; species Firmiana major. Next base: position 44,239,307 of record CM065913.1, on the reverse strand, counting down.
TTTTAATGGTGCTAAATTTATATTAAACCACATACATTTTGTTGATATCTTCCGATAAAGTAAAAAATTTTGCCGTTGAAGTTCCCTTCTGTTGAGTTGAGAATGAATAATAATGACCTTCGTCTTACCCGAAGGTGCGGTCCTTTTACAGTGTTGCCTGGTCGTAAAAACGTGATGCATAAGAAGCCGCTAGCCAACTAGAGTACGGTAATAACCATGTTGAATGCCCAAAGCAGAGCATTAAATTGTACTATGAACCGCAAAGTACGAAGTATAGTTCATTTACGGCGTTACATTCGGACAACCTCGTCAAACGACAGCAGTAACCTTAGTTCTGACACCGTAGAAAACATAGGCACATGACATGAGAATCCCATTAGCAGTCAGTGAAGGGAATGTCTTCACTCTTCGCATTCACATTATGATCTATTAGTATTTATTATCCAATCTGTTTATCTCATAATTTAAGTAATACTGATTGTTCTATGATCATATTCAGACTTTTTTTTTTTTTTTTTTTTTTGGGGGGGGGGGGGTGGGGGGGCGGGGGAGGGGTTGGGTTGTTGTGGGAAATAGTGGGAATTTGAAAGAAAAATAAGAGAATAAAAGTCGAAAAAGGTATGAGTGGGATGACGCTTTTAGGCTGGAATCTGTGGGCACCAACCCCGCCTTTTTGCAGCCATCAGTATATAATTCAAAGGACTTTGGTAAAGGGTTAAGAAACCTATTGCTTTTATATATTTATATATGTTTTTTTCATCTAAAGTCTGATGATAATCTCAAAGCCATCTAAAATATTTGGGGTTTAAAAGATCTGATATTTGATTCAACTAAAGGGTCTACTTACAGTTTCTTGTGAATGGGTTCACCCAGTCGATTGTTTAACAGGCAGAGAACTGTTCATGAGATCCTTGGAGGAGGTTTAGGTAAAGTATCTCACTTTTTCAGTATTGGGTTTTTCTTTTTGAATTCATTTTGATACGTTTGACTGAATCCCAATAGAATTTCATTTGGCTTAGTAGTTCTTTCACTGTGAAATGGATCTTCAATGATCCTTTCTTTAACTTCTGCTTTACAGCCTTAGGATCAAAGATGTTGCTTTGTGTTATAGGTGACTTTTTCTCTAGTGGAATGACAATTCTTGGTCTACTACCATTTAACCAGTTGATTTTGGAGTTTACTACTGCAATTTACCAGTTGTTTTAAAGTTTAGGCGCACCATAAAGGTTGATGGTTGTTTTTGCTTTGAACAGTTGCTGATGTGATGTTGTGGAGGCGAGGGAATTTGACTGTGGGGATCTTGTTTGTCACTCTGGCTGCTTGGGTGGTGTTTGAGAAATCTGGCTACACTCTATTATCACTTACTTCTAGCGTTCTCCTCCTGCTCTTTGTCATTCTATTTCTCTGGGCCAATTCTGCTGCAATTCTTAACCGGTAATTAATGCAGCCGTGGTATTCAAACTCAGATGCCATAAGATGTTATCAGTGTCTTATAAAATCTGTGGAAAAAGGTCCTTCATTGTAGTTAAGAGCAATAATAATGTTGTGAATAAAATTCTGGTGATTATTTTCTCTTGCTCTAAGATATTAAGCTACTTTCTTCATTAAGCGTTGTTTTTTTTATTCCTTCGCACTTCATTTTCTGCTTGTTGCACATTGCTTCACAATATGAACCATTCCTGGTATATATATATATATATGATGAAGATTGCATGCATAGTGCTGATATTTTAAGGAAAAAAATGGTTAAACAATTACATAACTGTTAGCATTAGAATAAAATGAAGTGTGTTCCATTCTTAGGATTGATATGAATTACCCATTTTTGCTAATTAGAAACTAGCAACTGAATTTTACTTATTGTTGTCTTAAAATAGACCTGCTCCGCCTCTTCCACAAATGTATCTATCAGAAGAAATGGTAAATCAAGTGGGAGCTTTCATCCGCACCCATGTAAATGATTTGCTCGCAGTTTCTCAAGATATTGCTTTGGGTAAAGATGCAAGGTTGTTCTTCAAGGTTACTACATACTTGTTGCTGATTTCTGTTATTGGTGGCTTGACTGATTTCCTTACTTTGGGTTACACAAGTAAGTATTAATTCCAATTTGTTATTATTGCTATCTTCACCATCGTCATAATTTGCAAGTAGGGTTTTGGGGTGGGAGGGAGGATTGAGTTCAGAACCACCTTTCTCAGACTACCTTCGAGTTCCGATGGGAGTTCTGTTTTCTGATGAGCATAAAATAATTTCATGGCCCAGGCGTTGTTTCTCTTAGTGGTTTTAATTCTACAGATATTTTGACTATATGAATCTCAGATTCCAGTCATATAACTGTTTATCAACTTTCCTTCTGCCAGGCCTTGTCGTTGTTCTTACAGTTCCAGCACTCTACGAGAGATACGAAGACTATATTGATTCGTATGTCATAACTGGGTGCAGGAAAATGCAGCAGCTGTATGTGAAGTTTGATTCAGAGTTTGTGAATGAAATCCGGAAATGGATTTTGGAGAGGCAGAAGTTAAGCTGATTTCCTTTGTTTCTTCTTCATTCAGTTCTCTTTCTTCTGTAGAATTTGTTTTCCTTTATGCTCGCGAGTGCCAACACAACAGCAGGCCAAGTTTCTTGTTGAGCATTGGAGATGCGGAGAAATGCATTCTCTGAGATGATATTTTCTTCTGTATCATTGTCTGCGGCGTGTGTGTTCATAGGTTTTGACCAGAGAGATGTTATGGAATGAAATTATCTTCAGTGAAATGAATGGTTGGTTGATGAACACTTATACCAGGAAATATAGTTTTCTATTAACACTTGAATACCACGTGGAAAATTTCCATTTACAAATCTAGATGAAAATCGTAAATTTGCAAATTCAATCTAAATCATACAAGCGGTAGCAGAATGCTCTTAAGGAATTGACAGCCATTAGAAAGCTTAATCAAAGACTCAAAATGAGAAAAGATCACTTGTAACAAGCAATTTCTAGTCCTGGCTACCTGCAAAGCTATCACGGTTCTCTTGCTGCCACCCAAACCCTTGGCTGTCTCTACCGATATCACTGGAGTGGAACTTGCCTCGTCTAGGTTGTGAGATATGAGGTGGAAATGGTGGAGGTGCTGGCGGAACTTGCATGGGCAGTGGTGCCAAAATACCTTTACCTTCCCTAGGATCTATGGTGTTATTACCCTGCATGGCTTCCATCCCTTTGTTGCCAGATGGTGGGGGAGGAATAATTGGTAAACCTCCAGGATTTCGCCCATAATCACCTTGATAATTTGCAAAACCATCCCCCATCATGTGACCACCTGGTGTAGCTTCAAATTGGACACCAGGTTGCCCCCCATTCCAAGGCTGAGGATAAGCTGCTGGGTAATTTACCCCCCCACCTGGACCTGGCGGGAAACCCAACAATGATCCCTGTTCGTAATCAACATCTGCTGCTGAACTTGGTCGAGCCATATCATATGGAGCACCATAAAACGGTTGAGCTCCATCAGTTGGAAACGGAGGAACGCCATATTGAGTTATCATAGGGTTTGAATTCATTGACATAGCAAAATTAGGAGGTTGCATGGTATGCATTGGTGGGTATTCAGAAAACTGATTCTCAGGTAAAAGTCCCTGCTGCTTGTCTGAAAACTGACTAGATTCTGGTTGTGGGGTGCCCTGCCTGTCAAAGCCTTGTTGGAAGTGGTTGTGAGGGCCAGACATGTCAAAGCCTGGGGTATGATTATTGTCCGCTTGGGGCTCTGATGGATAATTCTGCGATTGACCAAATACTGACGGTCCCTTCGGCATCATTGGCCTCGGAGGCAGTTGTTCTCTGGGCTGCTGCCAACGAACTTTGCCTTCAGTATCATATAGCTGGGGGTTCGAACCAGGAGAAATTGCAGGTTGTTTAGCAGTCAGCACCTCTGATTCTTTACCGTCTTCCTGCTCTGCATTAGGCTGTAAAAGCTCAGCATGGCTCTCATGGATATGAGACTCAAAGTCAGTCTTCTTCAAAAACGACTTAAGACAGTGAGGGGCTGCACAGATGAAGATCCCCTCCATCATCTTGATTGTCTGAATCTTCTGTATACGTTCATCGCAGCTGTAAAAACATAAGAAACAATACTTCTGTCAATGTCAAGTTACTTGTGTTTAAACAGAATAAAGATTAGTTCAAGAACCATCCAAAATCAGATATTCCACAAGAAAACAAACAAAAACCACAGAGTGATTACTCATGAAATTTCCACATCTTAATGAATTTGCTTAATAAAAACTCAGTGAATCATTTGATCTTGGCCGTGATTACTTATAAAACATTCATAAAAGCACATTGGTAATAGCATTAAAGAATTAAGAAATGATCACTTACAGATAGCAAATTGAATCACTCCTTGCACAATCGAGGCAGAAAGCATGCTCACAAGGACTCTGCAACCAAAAAAGATTAATCTTTAGAGTGAAACCTAACATAACCATTATTAAAATAATAATAATAATACCATTAAAATCAGAAAATTTCACATATTTTGCGTAACTTATCAATTCATTATTTACTCTTTAATTCTTTTGCAAATTAATTAATATTAATTCAAATCTAAATAAAATTTAGTAAAAATCATAAAAAAGCGTACCAAGCGGCCGTAGACCGCTATAGGAAAATCGCAGCGAACGCAGAAGTGGACTCGCTCGCCAAGCTGGCGGCGGGACCTACGACCGACGGTCTTCACGAGTGAGGAGGAGGTAGCGGCGCCAATGCTCTTGGCAACGGCAAGGTCGGCGAGAATGAGGTGGTCGGGGCACGCCACCGTCACAGTTTCCACTGGCAAGGGCTTCACGGAGCCGCCAGCGTCGGAGGACGGACCCTTGCTGAGTCGGATTTGAAGCATATTTGATTCCACCTGTATCTCCGGCTCTTCCACAAAATCAAAATCGAAAAAACTTTTGTCCCCTCATAGATAGATCGAAGTTGTTAAAAGGCTGTTCGGCCTTTTTTCTGTCCTAAAATGACTTGGAATTAGATTGAGCCTTTTTCCTTTTTCTTATTCGGGCTGCTCAAATTAGGCCTGTCTTCGTTTGGGCTTTTTAGGATATCCGAGTACAATTACGACAAATTTCTGATTAGCAATTACAATATTTCAATGGGAAGAAAGATGATAACAGCAGTCGGGAAAATGACCCTAGAAATTATTGCAGTGTTTCTAAGTTGTGTGAAATTTCAAAAGATTCCCCATGGGATAACTCGTTTCAATTGGCAATTGACAACAACAATGACATAAATATTTAGGGAAATAAGATACATTTCTATTATTCTCTGTAAAACTTCAATGGCAGTCCCACTTGAAATCCTTGCTCTGTGGGATTCATGATCATCTCTTTTATTCTCAAGAGGATTCTAGATTTCTGACAAATTTCTTGGCCTGTCGAGGAATGAAGAAAGAAATATTTTAAAAAAGCAAGGCAGCCATAAACAATAACAGTGCATTTATAGACAGTCTAGATAAAGTAGTAGTCCTTGTTCCATAATCAGCTAGTTACTGTCAGGAAGAAAAAAGATAGCTCATGAACAAGCTCTGTTAAAAAGACAACAGTGTTCACTATAGTCAATAGGCCAACACAAGATATTCTCAAATCTGACTTCCAAATAGGTGTCAACCGAGGGAGATGAAGTTGAGAAAATCAAAAGCCCCAACTCTACAAATAGGGAAAGCAAATATCAAGCAGAGGGGTGAAAAGTAGAGTTTGCAACTTCACCTGTTCTAAGGTAAGAAACATGATCACATTCCAAGATCCTAGCCGTCCAAAATTTGGGATAAAACCCTTATAAAAAGCCAAAGGTCCCTGCAAATGATAATGAATGTTGTAAGTTAAATGCTCGTCTGCATTTAGGCTGTCAGCCACAGCTAGTACCTCCTTAACTAGCAATAAATTTTTTAACATACAGGCATAGAAAGGATATGAAACCCTTTTTTTCATGTGCCATAAATAAATAATGTAACTAGTGAATCATATCGAGTCATAACTCAAATAAAAATGAAGAAATGCTTAAGTATGTGAGGCTTTGGTGCTTAGAGGACTGGAACCATCTTGCAGTTAAAGACACAAATAATCAATTTCCATCATAATTGTTTATATAACATTTTAAAAAGCTAAGTTTTGGGTATAGTGAAGACAGGTGCCTCAAAAATGAGAAACAAAAGATCAAAGAAAGCAAACATACATCATTTTTCAAAGTTTTGATAAAACAATCAAGTGTACTCTTGTAGGTTGAATCTCCCATCATTCTCGACTTAACCTGCAGGGGAAAAAAGAGAAAAAAACCATCAAATTTGTCTGGTATTACAGTGATTGGAAAAGATGGGACAATAGCACATTCATCCAGATTATAAAGCAAACAGGATGTAGATGCATCTCGCTGAATAGGTGAAATGAAAAACAGACCTTAATTCAAATATATTCTCACCCAGAGAGACATCACAATATAACTTCCTACGGTATTACTTATAGTTATAATTACATTCACATAGATGACAAAACATATTAAAAACTCCTCTGAGAAAATTTGACAACAATATATAATGCTAAACATACTTAATTGGTTTGACCAAATAAAAAAAAATTACTTGATTGGCACAGACAAAGTGAACGGAGTCTGTTAATCACATGCATGCTACATCATCTCATTGTCATACAATAGCGTATTAATTTCATTATGACCAGCTATAACAAAAAATATACTACCAAAATATGAGAGAAGAGGCAAAACGTGAAGTTTGATTGCATACCACATCTACTGGAGAACCAATACAGACAGCAAAAAATCCAGCCCCAAGTCCAGCAAAGAGATGAGTGACAACATTATCAGTGAATCCAGGGATTTTCAAAATTGTCTGCATGGAAAGATAGACATTAGAAAAAACAAAAATGAACACTTTTTAAACAGGAAGTTCAACAAGACAATAAGTATGTACTTTTATTATTACTTTACCTCCTTTACTTGATCATAGCTTGCAAGTTCAGCAGCATTTATAATAGCATTCCGTGCTATATTAGGTCCAAGCCCAGTCCAAAGAGCTGCAACTCCTTCCTAGAGTTGGAAAATCAAGATGCAAAGTTTAGAGTTGAAATCTAGTAACAAGCTGGAGACTTGTTATCTCTTTATTCCCCCATAGATATCTAACCTGTCTAGCAATGGTGGAATAAGCATTAAGTGCCCCAGAATAGCGCCTAGGTACTCCAGGTGGTAATCTTCCTTCAGCCTGAAGTCTAACTTTCACAAGATCGGTTGGATTTGCCACTGTAATTCCTAGAGCACCTGTTTAGAAAAACATGTATGGTAAGGGCACCCATCATTGATAAATTTTCCAGAAGTAACAAGTATCCCAGCCATATCTTCCATAGTCCTTACCAGTTGTAAGGGCAGCAAGTATTTTCTTGGTCAAAGGAACGTCTCCAACATGGTCTTTTCCCACATAAAAATTCTTAACCTGCCATAATTAAAAGTTTATTTGTGATCATATCAACAAGAAAACAGAAACTCATAAAATACACAATATGTTAATGTGAGAAGAAGATGTGACACCCACAGGCTCATACATCCCAATTCTCAAACCACCAAAAAGACACTGACGATGTAATCCAGGTATAACACCTTTCCAGAGTGCAGATAAGCCTTCTTCCCTAGCAATAGTACCAACTGTACCTAACAAACCCCTGTATTTTGGCAAGGCCGCCGCCACATCTCCAGCAGCAGTTTTTTTCTGAAGCTGGAGCCTAACTTTGGCAGTGTCTAAAGGAATTGTACATATCTGCATTAGATTCAAGTGTACATCAATATATAATTTGAATTTGATATTTAGGTAACAATATTTCTTCAAAAAATTCGAATCACAATACTCCTTCTCAATTCCCTTTCTTTAAATAGTTTTAGCAGCGATTGACTTGTGTAATACTTCATACCTTTCCGCAGTTCATAATCCAGGAAGTCAAACATTATTCAGATCACATATAATTTTTTTTTAATTTAGCGGTAAAAGTTGTTTGAAATAAACTAAATTGTTGGAACTGTCGAAAGAAATTGAAATTTAAAATGAAAAATTTTCAAATCAACAACTTCATTAATCCAACTTTTGTTTCAGTTATAAAAAATGTGAACTTCAGTTGGTCCCGTCAAATCTCCGCATTAACACGCACCAAAAACAAAAAAAAAAAAAAAATGTTTCCTGCATACAGATTTACAATCAAGTCATATATCAAGCTACCGTTTTTTTTTTTTTTCGTATTTCAAGTCACCCGAAACCAAACCAAATGATGAGAATATTAAATCGTGATCAAAGTGAAGAAGCAGTATAAAAAGAAAAACAAAGGGGGTCGGTAGTGATTTTTTCTGATACCTCAGCGAAGCAAGCAGCGAAAGCGCTGCTGGCGAAGGTTCCGGCAAAGGAGATATCGGATTTACCCTTTTGATCAGCCACCATTTTCAAAATCTCTCTCAGCCGAATAAATGTAAAGGACAGTAAGAAAGGAATTTAAAACAAGGACGAGGAAAACAAAAAGAGAGAGAGAGAGAGAAGATGGGGGAGGAAATGAGGAATCTCGGGAAAAGTGACGAGGAGGCTTGCGCAATTTGGTTTGCCGCTTTCTTCCCTATTTCCTCGTCTCGGCGTCGCCGCTTTTACTTACGACTACTTCGGTCCACGTACTACTTATTATTCAGTTTGGGGTAATTCCATTTGGGCAAAGTTCCTCTAAACTCTCCACAGTTAAGAGTTTTGATTTTTACCAATTACATTAAGACACGTAACCCTACCTGAGATTTATATTGGGTTAAAAAATTAATGATTTGCCACTTCAGCTCGTTAACAGAATGGCGAAGTCTCTTAATGACTTCGGTTGTGATGTTCGCTTGTTTTATTCATACCACATGAATTTCATGGTAACATAATTGAAGACCGAATTGTTTATTAATTGTTAATATTTTTAATATAAAAAAATATTACTGAATAAAAATTTTAAAAAATTGATATAATGTTTAAAGTATTAAGATGATAATTTTATATTACCTTACCAAAAACAGATAAAACACATGTATCAAATTGTTATAAATAATATTGTGCTTCCAATTGGGCCTATTTGGATGGAATCTTTTGGTGGGAATACCTGCTGGGTTGTCAAGATATATGCTCTGTGACTGGCAGCCCTCGTTAAAAGCCTGAAGAATATGGTTTTCCGCATGGCGACCACTTGGCAACGGTTAGCTCATCAGTCTGGTGATGAGTGGTTAAAAGGATAGCCAATGTCAAGGCTCTCCTCTCTAGTCTCAAGTAATTCACCAGTGAATTCTTTCTCAGCAATCATGTTTTGGGCCAATCATCAACAGTTTTATAAATTTTAAAAATTTTACAGATAAAAATTTAATAAATTCATAAATCTAAATTCATAAATCTCAATAACAAACTGAAAGTTTATTTTTATTTTAAAAATAAATTAATTTTCTCTTCTCTTAAACTTTTTATGCATGAAAAAAAAAATCAACAGTTCAATTTCTCTATTGTTTTAACAAAAAATTGACAAATGTATTCAAGTAAGAAGACTTGAGTTAGGAGTAATAGAGGATGAAAATCTGATAACTGGCCATTGCAAATGTTGCTAAGTCATGAACAGAAACATTGACCAGACCTTTTCACATGTGCATGACAGAGCAAAACCAATTCTTAAACTGCCGCATCAATGCAAAACCCCCCGTCTGTTCAGAATTCAGATTATAAAATGACCAGCAATAATATTTCATGTTCCAGCAGTTCATCTCAGGAAAAGACAGAAAGAAATGTAGGAGGCAAGGTTATTAACGGCCTCTCAAATCCAATTGTCAGAGTATTTGCAAGTTGGACACTATCATCTTCCTCAACAAGAGAGAGCTGGATTGCAGCCTTGTGATACAAAGCAACTAAGCAGCAAAGAATTAACTAGTGGTTGTAAGAATATGCCTTGTGTTTCATTAACTAAACAAGTTCAACAAGTTGTTTCAATGGCTTAAGAAAAGAAACACCAATCAAACTGAAGAAAGGAACGTACTCGAAAGTCATCAAAAGGAATCCAGTGAATAAACATTTCTATGATTTATACCTGTGGATAAATATAGATACAGATCAACTCATACAACATCGTGTTCTAACAGTTTTGATTGATATAATCAAGATACATCGATGAAGTAAAGACGATAAAATTAAGCCCAAAAATGTTTTAACAAAGAAAAAAGACTTATTGAGTGAGTTTCAACTGTACCAAGCAAGGAAAAATCAATAGCAATTAATTACTTAGAATGTGACTTGATGTTCCATATTATAGTTGCTTTGATTCCAGAAAATTGGAACTACAGCTTGAAATCTCTTTTTGGTTTCTAGAAAACAAATGATGTCAGAATTTGAGGCATAAGCAACAGGCAGCTGCTTAGACAATAGCTGAACAGCTTCTGATGATGCTCAAACTTGTGAATTAATATTAACAAGATGTCATTTTTTTCCCTTTTTGGATTCACTGTAGAGAACCACCCCAAGAACCGTTAGTGAGTAGCCCAGCATCCCAACGAACGAAACAGGATTCCTGAACAGAAAAATTGAGACCACTACAGCAACAGCACCTTTTGCATTTCCCAGAACCTGAAAGAAAAGACCAGTTTTGAAAGATGATAATAACATATTCCTCGAAACTGGCTCTGACATACAAAAGCAAAATGTTTTTAAATGAAATCTGATTCCATCCCATTCCCCAACTTATTGAATACCTGGAGAGTCAAGGCACTTGTGTGTCTAGTGACCAAAAAGTTGGTCAAATTCACGAAATATGCAAGAGAAGAATTGAAAAGCAGGTAGTACACTATTTTGATATCTTTTCTTGCAAGAGCTACAGTCAAGGAAACCACGTTTCTCTCCATCAACAATGTAGTAGGAAGCAAGATCGCTACTGCTATTGGTGCCATATACATCAGCAAATTCATGGAGTTGAGTTTTTCCCTGGAAGAATAAATTGGACTCGTTTTAATCTTATACTTGTGAAAGGAAGTACTATATAGGCTCAAAACATTGGCCCTAATTCTTTTTCCTTGTTATGTAACTCTAGGAAAAGGAAATTCATAATCTTTTGATTTCTTCAACTTTGAAGATTTCAAAGTTGAATTGAGAGAAGAATCAAAGCTCACTCTTCTGATGACAACAAAATTGCCTGAAGCACAGATTTAAACGCCCTTGAAGCAGTAGCTGAAACACACGTTAGAAATCCGAAAAGGTGAAAACTTGGTTCAGCCTACAACAGACAAACACATATATGTGAAAATGTATTGACAAATTATAATATATTCTCTAGCCAAACAGAAACCAAGATATGACAAAAGAACCGGATTTAGCTAACAAGTTCACCGAAGCATAAAGAAAACCCGAATTATCCTAAAACAAAATCAACATGAAACTACTAAAGATAGGAAATTGTTACCCCACTAGCAATGATGACTCCAACAACCACAGGTATCAGGGTCAGGTATGTAATCCAACTCTCCGTCTTCTTGCTCATTACATATGCAAAAACTGCTGTAAAAAATGGCGTCGTGGCACCAACAGCCTGATTAAACGACACCGGAAGATACCGTAATGACACGTTTCCAAGAACCACAGAAATGCAGAAAACCAGGCTCAACACTGTGATCTTCAGAAATTGTTTCTTAGAACCAATGCTTTGCATGGGAACCACCTGGAGCCATGCTACGGCTACGTAGCTTAGCACAGAGCAGGCAAGCATGTGGCACATGGTCAGGAAAATTGGGTACTTGAAGCCATAGTTGCTGAGCAAGTACTTGTTTAGAAGAAGAACGCCAATATTTGAAGTGTACCATGAGATCACGATCCAGATCGTGGTCCATGGAATCACAGTCTTCATGGCTATGGCTTCAAGGGGTTTTCTTTTCTATTTCTCTTCAAAATTTCTGAAAAAGCAGGACGATGGGAAGCTAAGGAGGGGCGATAGAGCTCTAGAGCCCGAATAAGAGACGAAACTATAGGAATTAAGAAGAGCGTCAGGATTAAGTGCTACAAAGCTAACGCCACTTGCATGCGAAATAGGGTCATTTTCATGGGACCTACACTTATATAGGGTACTTGGGACCCAAATCAGCCGATTTAATGATCATCTAATGTTTGATTTTGGGGTTGCTGTCGACTGTTTATAAATCTAAAATCTGCCTGTAAACGTGATACAATATTGCTCACGTACGTGTCAGAAGAAATTCAGGTATTTTTCAACTTTGAAGACTAGCGTTGGCAGTATCCAGCACTAATTCCACGCCCTCCCTAAAGAGGTTTCAGCGAAATTAAGAAGCAGAAAGATCTCATATCAAGGCAAATAATAGATGAAAGTTGCATATCCTCCCCACGATGTTACATCAACTCTGGCTCTGCCCGTGAACATGATGGCTCTGCCCGTCTAGCTCAGTTGGTAGAGCGCAAGGCTCTTAACCTTGTGGTCGTGGGTTCGAGCCCCACGGTGGGCGTCAATTACTTCTTTTGCCCTTCTAAAATAGACCTAATATAAAGCCAGCATGCCAATGTAACAGCAAGGCTGATGATATTCCCATTCTAAAATAGACCTAATATGATATTCCCATATTCACAAGCATCACAACTTCATTGTAACAGCAAGACTGATGATATTCCCAAGAATTGGTGTGTTAAATTCGTATATGACACTGAATAAGTTATATGCTTGACCTGTAAGTTATATGCTATTCCACTACAAAGGCACTTGAAATTCACATTGCATCCAGGAGAATTATTGTTAGCAAGCTAATCAGCTCGCAAGGAGTATTTGGTGATTATGAACCTGGATCAACAGATCCACCACTAATACGAGCTGCTGCTAGCTTCTTGAACTCCTGTAAGACATTAAGTGTGTGTGGCCATATAGAGTGAAGGCCTCCTGACAACAAAAATATCACTCAAATAAGGATCTACATTGAAGATAGACCAGATCAATATGATAAACTGATCCAAGAAACAGCCAAAAGCAAGTGCTACGAAGGACTGCCATCAACAAAATAAAGGGTGATGAGGAATGGCATAATACTAACATCATACCTCTGCAACCTCAAAAGTAGTTACATATTGAGAATATTTGTCAACCCCGCAATGACAAAATGGACATTGATGTCAAATTGCCAATTACCTCCAGAAGCAAGCAACATCTTGACAGCATCTAAGAGGCCCATGCCAGCCACGGTTGTGAGTTCTGCAATAAATAATAACATAAGGAAAATAGTTCAACATGCAGTAAGACCCAACTTATGATTAAGATAGTTACATGTCATTTGAGAGGGATATCATGGTGGTCATGAACTAAAAACACGAGGAAGAAATAAATCTCTCTTTAAATCTCTCTTTAAAGTACAAAACACCATCTAAGCTTAGATGGTGTTGAGAACAGCATTAACCTCTAATGCTTCTACTGCAGGTATACTTAGGATGACAAGTTGCCCCATCCACAAATTTTGAACTGGGAGTATTGAGGGCTGCATGCATCATTGCCTTAAAAACTTACTGCCAACAAAATTCATGTTTCCCACATTTAAGGCAACAGTTCTCGGTATAACTCAAAAGCAAGATTCACTTACATTTATCATGAAGGTTAGGGATGATGGTTGAAACTCTTACAGGGATTCTATCACTTTCAGATTTATGGAAAGGCAGGCTATCAAAATCTGTCACAAAAACAGTCTGTTCGAACTAATCTTCCATAAATCATGCAGCAGGACCTTTGTCGTCACCCCCGATCAATGAGATCCTATGACTCGTAGAAGTTCAATGGGAGGAAAACCAGTTAATGCTACCAATGGGACCCCACTCTTCATCGACAAAATTAATAAGTGTCATTTCTTTATCAACATTATACTTATTTTTACTCCATTCATCCGCTGGATTAGTAAGATAAGCGCTCGAACCATGATTTAAACCAGCATCTAAAAGCCCCTGTATCACCATTGACTAAAAGTTAAAATATAACTTTTAAATGAGAATAACTTATGGAATTCTGTTTGAACACAAATATTCAGTTCCAGAGTCTCACTTTTTCAAGATAACTCATTAAGCCATAGGAACAAGCCAAGTGCATTGATACGTGCAAAAATATGCATTATGCTTTCACTGAACAGATATTGTGTGCTAAACACTCATATCAGTATAAAAAGAAAGTATGTAATGATAAAAATGAGTAAACTTTCTCCCCTTCATTTATCAAAATAGACAATGGACAGAGATTTTCATGAGCTTGTAGAATGCTTTTCTCAATTGCATTAACAATGACATCAAAGGACTGCCTTACAAGTCCAAGAGAAGTTACAATATATACAAGATATTGGAGATACCCTAAGGCCAGCATGAGAATGAATGCCACAGATGGTAACATTCTTCTCTGCGTAAAGCTCACCATGCCTAAACAAAGCAAAGCACTATCATAAAAAATGTGCTAACAACCTGCTTGATCCTAAAGTTACTTAATTTGTTCAGATTTTCATCAAACATTCATGAACAGCATAAAAGTTTGGGAATACCTTGCCTTTAATCTCTCAGGTACCTTACTTGTAACAATTTGTGAGGCCATACAGGCATCACGATTCACAAATACTATGCTGCCCCCTTGAGGTTCAGCCACGATAAAAGGCTCGAGCATGTGACCTAAGATGAATGTCAGATGCATTTTTTTCAAAATTTGCATAACCCCTCATATTAACATCAGCAGCAGGCCCCGCTATGCCATATCTTCCAAGGCCAGTCGAATAATTGGAAGCTGATAAAAATCCTTCAATTTGCAGTAAGTAAAACAACAAAAGAGATAACCAAATAACCATAGATGGCCTCTCCATACAGCAACAATCTTTAGAAACCCTCCTCATAGCTTTATCTCATTCTTCACTAAAGAAAACATAGAAGAATGTAAGCTACATATTTCAAATTCGTACAATTAAGGGTCCCAATTAGATCTTACCTCAGTTGAAAATAATCAGAATTCTAACCACCAGATATGAAATCTGGCAGAGAAAAAGAAAGAAATAGGAAAAAATGGAAGTGGGTATGTGTACCTGCAGGCTGCAGAGTGAAGGGCAGTGTTTGAGCTACAATCTGAAGAAGAAATGAACGGATAATGAAAAGCGAGTTGAAAGTGATATAATCCAAAGTTAAGCAGCAATAGAAGAAGAATACTATTAAATCAAGCACATAAATCTCATTCGATGTGGGGTTCGGTTGAAAAGACTAAAGCTGGATAACTGGAACTTTGACAGAAGCTTTTAACAGGAGCAAAAATCGTGCTGGTAAAGAAAATAAAATACTAAGAATTCTTGTGCTTGGTGAAGTGGAAAAATATGAAAATGCATCTGAATCTAATCGGTGCGGTGTACTTTGTTTGTGGTGCAAAGTGCAATGGTGTACCCCAACACTGAAATCGCAGTAACAAGCCTTTCCAACTGCCTAAACCTCCAACCTTCACTCTGCAGTTGGTCCAAACACAGATAAAAATTAGAACACTACACCCCATTACCCCTCGTCGCATTATTCATTGTTCTGTGCCAATTCATACATTCCAAATTTATATCGTAGAAAACCTCAGGGTCAATTGAAGGAGAAACCGTTTTCAGAATGAAGATTTAAACCTCTCAGAGGAGAAACCACCATTATGGTTTGAGACTAGAATCACACGATCTTTACCTAAACTAGTCTTCCAAATTTCATCAGGGTGAAGAATGGACCCAATATCTCATATCTCCACTCCAACATAACATTTGAATTTATACTTTTGGCACTACGATCGTAAAACAAGAACAGAGAAAGAACGGAGTTGCACACTTTAGCCACTTAAAGCCGGTAATGTTGAGTTTGGGCCGAGAGTTCGATTTAGTCCGTTTGATTTGATCATCTTGAATTTCAAAAACATTTTGGTTTTGACTTTTGAATAAAAGATTTTATTTTTTTGGATAAAAACTAAGATGGATTTCAACTTGATTTGGTAGTCATTTATTTTATCGACTGCAGCCCAGTCCAAAAATGGGCCCTCAGTCTGTCACAGGACGTCCCTTTTTTGAGGAATCGGGTGCTGAATTGCCCCGAGTCTTCTTTATTCAAAGCAAAAAAATAACAGGCATTTACAGGAAACGTCTCCGAAACTTTCACGAGCATAACTTTAATGTATATCTGCAATTTTTATATTATAATTTATGCTAACACATCAAGCATCACTTTATTTTAACTTTTATAATTTTTATATATAATTTTTACCAAATTTTAAAATTGCCAAATTATTTTAGTGAAAAGAGATCAATGTAGATAACCTGGAAAAATGTCTCTGTGGTCAAGGGCTGATCTTTCTGGCAGATTCAGCCTTCACAGTACCATAGCTGATGTTGGAGGAAGATGCTTAGTTTAAGAGTTAAGACTGTTGCCCTCTCTTGTGTCAAGCAGCAGAATGGGAAGGCTGTTTGTATAACATTCTGCTCGCAAGTTTTTAATGCCTGCTAGAACTTTGGTATGCGATCAGCATAAGCTTGGGAAGGCGTAGCCGGCATTGGTTTTACAGTTACAAGTCGTGAAATGGTTCCTAGGGAATAGTAAAGGTTAGGGCTCGAACATTGCTTGACAAGTAAATCTCTCTTCAAGCAACAATTAAATAAGGATTCGTGATCAAAGTGAATATCGTAATAGCAGCACAGCAAAATCTTCATGTTTCAAAAAATGGATTGCCACTCATGTTTTATAATAATATCCAAATACTGATAGATTTGATGATAAATATTCTACTTGAACTAACCATAATCATTATCATAAGAAATATAGAAAGTTCAGAAAAACACCATAGAAATGAAAGATAGGAAGTATAGTTCTCAGATGCAAGACAGCAAAATTTATCTCTAAATTGAGATTCAGTCCCGACTCAACCTATCCACTTGCAATGCCTATCTAGCATCTACAACGTCCAACTGCAATACAACAAAACCATTAATGAATAAAATGAATTAGCATATAGAATGAATAAGAAAATGTATGCAAAAAAGGCCAAAAATGCAAAACTAATTGATTTCCATCCTACTAAAACCAGACATACAAATCCATTTAAGCAAAAGATGATGAACTAGTCGGATAAAGAGATATATAGGAAGTATAAATCTTAGCTATATTTTAAACAAATTTCCATAATCAGTCCAAAGTCTAGCTATCAAAACTTTAGTAGCTGAAATTTCAAATATGATTTCATCATCTAGAGACGGATACAATCCTCAACAGTTTAAGAATCCAGAAATGGCCATCACTTGACTACAATTCTAACATGGTAGAATGAGTTCTCCAGTATCTATAAAATGGAAAATGATGTTAAATCTTACGACACTCAGAAGGGTGAAAGAATCGTTTCAAATTACCTCAAATGTTGCTGGGATACATGAAAACTCTCACTTTATCACCCTATTCAACAAAAAGAAAACGAAACCCATATCAGCAAAACCAAACAAAACTAATAAAGCAAAGCTACATAGTTGATAACAACTTGTTTAATTACCATGGATTTGGGAGGGAGGTTGGACTTGAACTTAGCACGAACAATGCCACTGTTACCATGAGGCCTTGTTACTTTACCCCAAATGCAACGATAATGAGACCCATTCTTTTTCACTTTCGCCTTGTAAATGTATGCCATTCGCTTCCCACGGTACCATCCTACTTCCTCCTTTGTGTTCACTCCTTCGATCTGAATCAGTGATGTGTTCGGGTACTGGTTCGATTTCGATCTTTAACAAAACCAAACCAAAAACCCATTCTCAAGCAACAATCTAAACACTCCCTCACCAGCTCAACAAATCAAAAGTAAATAAATAAATAAAAAAACTGCGTTACCTCTTGTAGCCCAGAATGGTTCCACGAACGTAGAGCCTATTAAACAAAATAAATAATTAAAGACCGAAAGAGAAACAGGACTGACGAAACTACGAAAACGAGATTCGGGTCTGAGAGAATGAAACCTGACGCGCTCCCCTTGGCGACCTTTCACCATCTTCGCCTCCAAGAAGCCTCCGCTGCCGCTTTGTATGCGAAAGAACAAAAACCCTAATGAGGGGGCGAAAAGAGAAATTTATATTTGGGGCAGGGGAATTTTATGGTGTGAGTGGGCCTATATTTTTGGTGGTCACGCGAGAGTGGATTTATTGTGGGCTTTTATGCTCGCTATTGGGCCCAACCCGACCCAGATATTAACGGAGAATTCCTTGATTTTTCTTTTCCCGACTGTAGCACGTGGACCCAATGGATTATTTAATATCAGAAAAAAACAGTTACTATAATATGACAAAGCAAAACTCTTCAATCTTCATTCGATATTATACTAAAGATTTTGACCTTTTCTTTTTTTTTTTTGATAATCCTCCGCTTCCTTCCTTGCTAAGGAAATTTGTCCCTTTAATTTTCACTTCTTCCGCTTATCCACACCACTGCAGCACTGCAATTGTCAAAGAAAAGCCATGGAACAGCCTCTTCTCTCAGGTACCCCATTTCTGGATTTGCTTTTTTTTCTTTCACTTTTGTTTTATAGTTTTAGATGTTTCCAATCATGGTCATGTTTGACTGATCCTGCATTGATCTTGGGTTTTTAAGAGAAAAGAAGTGAAAGTGAAGAGAGCGAGAGGTTGAGCGCGTATCAGCACGTGGGGAGAACAGGGTCGATGATTCCAACGGCTGCCTTGGCGGGAACGGAAGTTAGCATTGAAGAGATTCGGTCAGCGACCTCTTTTCCTGGTCATTACCCACCTTTCATTCATGCCCCTTTGATCAGCTCCCCCGAGCCCCATCCTGACGGTATCTCCAATACAAGCAGCTTTTTTTTTTTTTTTTTTTTTTTTTTGTAAATGGGTATTGAGTATTTCAGGCTCTTTTGTTGAAAGGTATAAACTTTTTGGTTATGAAGTTAAGAATTTGAGTTGCTTTAAATTACCAATTTCGGTTTTTGGAGGATGCAAGAAATTTAATTCCAGAATTAACTATCGGGAACTGAGTAGTCTATGTAGATTATGAGTTGTGATTTGTGAAATCTTATGGTTGACCGGTTTTATTGCATGTCCCAGAGCAAGCTATTCTTCATCAAGGTCCTTGCACAACAGATTATGGCACATACTCCAATGATTTTCAAAGGTGAGGCTGGAACTCTCTTGTATCATTATGATAGTTTATATGAAAGGTAGCTGAGGTGAGCCTCCTTGATAGCTTCATTTGGAATTTGGAATGTGCGGGCAATGTTGCAATATTTTTTTTTTTTTTGAATTAGGACATATAGCAGCCGCATTTCATACCCGCATTGTGAAGCGTTTCTTAATCTCACCTGTGTTTTGACACATTAGAATTTACTTTGTGATTGAGGAGATTAAATGTCAGAGAAGTAAAAATGCTATCATTCTTGTTGGAACTGATTGACATTTGCTTTGAGGGAAAAATAATTGTGAATGCTTAAACATCAAGTAGTAGCATATACTGATTAAATGAGTAATCTACATATAGGCAATTATTGGATGAGGTAGAGATACGGGAGTTGCTCCTCGATCATATTGGTCATCGATGCTGTTGGGGGAGTCGTCCTGCTCGGACATGGAAGATTCATGCCATTGAGGATTGCAATGTTTATGTGGGAACTCTAGAAACTTTCATGGAAGAAAGGGAAGTGGTCAGAGAAACAGAACCTTACCTTGGTGCCAACATTGATGGAAAGGATGAAAGTCCTGAACTTGGCATTTGGGAATTGGATCTAAGATCTCAATTCCCTGTTCTCTTTGTACCTTATAAAGAAACACGAGTCAAGATTCCTCATAGTGAGACCATTGAGAAATGTTCAGGTAATGCAACTGAAATAATGGAGTCAATGGGAATAATATTGGTGGACTTTTACATTTTAAATTTGTCGAAACACAAATTTATATGCACTTTACATTTCTTAATAGCTATTTCATTTCCCTTAGTTCCTTTTTGTATCTGTTTCCTGATATAAATATATTAACGCTTTATGCTTTATTAGTTATACATGTCATGCATGGTTCCCTCCTTCCTTGTTAGTAGAGCTTAGCTTTAATCTAATGTATAAGAAAAAAAATTCTGCAGGTTGTGCAGGACGAGGAGATATTGCATGTCCTGCGTGCAATGCAGACCAAGAACCTGGAATCTATAAGCAAAATCAGATGTCCGAGTGCCCTGCTTGCTATGGAAGGGGATTAATTGCTCATAGAGACGGATCAGACACTATGTAAGCCGTTTCTTTATTTAATTGTAGAAAACCTAAACTATCATCCAAGTTAGTTGGTTACTGGTTCTAACTTATGAATAATATGGCTGTGCTTATACTTTACAACCATGCATGATTTCATGAAATTATCTGTGTGTGTAATTCTCATGCCTAAGGTGCTATGTGGGTTGCTAGTTTGAAACTTTTGTCTAATGAACCTCATATTGAACATTGTAGCCATTAATTTGGTAGTTGGTTTATTACTAATCTCTCAATGTTTTTTCTCTTTCTAACATATAGTTTGAGGTATGAGTTTTTTACATGATTCACTTTTGCACTGACGGGTATATCTCTGCAGATGCACAAAATGTGATGGGAAAGGAAAGATTCCTTGTGCAACTTGCGGATCTCGTGGCTTACTAAAATGTGAGACATGTCACGGAAGTGGTTCTCTGTTGACTCGTAAAATTGCCATTATTAAATGGTAAGCATGCCAATCCATGTTGCTAATACGGTTATATGCTGGCACTACCTCAAAAATACTTTTGTTCAAAATATTCTTCTCCATCAACTGACATAGTTAGATGATCCAGTACATGATATTTGGATATGTCTTCTCCAGCATATATATAAAACTAAATTTTGTTGCTTCTTGTCCTCATTGAATGCTAAAACTCTATTTCTATGACATTTTTTAAGGCAATTTCTAATGCTGAAATTCGATCAGGAGGGATATTTTGCTGATTATGGTCTGTGAAATCAGGATGTATGTGTATGCTGCATCTGGATATTATATTGGATAAACCACATTTGCATTTTACCTGTAAACCCTTAGCATAGTTATCTCATATCTGTATAATCTCCCATTTCAATTCATCTAAGCTCAGTTTTGTTACCAATAGCAATTTCTGATCAAAAGAATCTCTAGAATGATGTCTAAGTAGTATTCCATCAGAATATCTTTTTTCTAGAATGCTGTAGAAGGCATATTTCATCTGCTAGTTTACAAATGTTGATACTAGGCACATATAGAACTTGCATGTTTAAGTTCTTGTGTGCTTCCAGCATCTTTAATTATTTGAATGATCCTTTTTGTTGATAGGAAGACACTTTCAACTCGAAAAGTAAGTGCAACAAGTGGAGCAGCTTCGGTTCCAGACGAAATTTTCCATGGGGCCAAAGGGGTTCAGTTGTGCAACAATCAGGCGTATCAGTGCACTCCAGCCTTTTTTGCTGACTCTTTCTTCCTCAACAAGTTCTCTTCTGACGTTATTGCAGACAGGGCTTCTGTACCTCCTATTGCCAGGGTCATATGCGAGAGACATACAATCTCAGTGGTGCCGGTGACACGTGTCACCATGTCTCACCATCGTCAATCTTTCAGTTTCTACATTGTTGGATACGGCCGGGAGGTGTACTTGAAGGACTACTATCCTGCTAGGTTTTGCTGGGGCTTGTGTCCTTGCCTTGAATGGTTGAAGTTGTAACTAGACAGATTTTCAAGTTAAAAGAGATTGTTTCTCAATTATTTATACTACTCCTATGTGTGGTTTTTTATGTGATTCATAATAAATTGGTTGATTTCTTGAATGAAAGAGATTACAGGGTGTATTTCCATTTGATAATCATAATTATTCTTGCATTATGACAGAGCTCATTTTTATTGGCTTAATAATCAAATATAATTTTTTGCATTATGACAGAGCTCATTTTTATTGGCTTAATAATCAAATATAATTTTTACTTTTTATAAAAAATAAATATAAACTATCAATTTTTATTTGCATGCAAATTAATTCATAAAATTTTATTTTTCGTAAATAAATTATCAATATTTTAAAATCATACAATTAAATTTAAATTTGTTAAATGATATTAGCTTTTATTTATATTGCACAAGTGACAATTGACAAAACTATCCATGGCAACTGTTATATAAGATATTGAAAAAGTAATTAGTATCAGATTTGATTGTATTATTTTAATAAATTGTAAGTTTATTTACAAAAAATAAATATTTATGGATTGATTTACATATAGTAAAATGTTGAAAGTTTATATTCATTTTATGCGAAAGATTCAAGATATATTTAAGTATGAATAATTATTCAATACTAATTATTCAATACATGTTCATTGAAATTTTTAACCCTACATGCAGAATTAAAATGATAACATATATTTTATTTTATTTTTCTTAATACTTTTATTATTATTCAATACACGTTCATTGAAACTTTTAATCTTATATGTAAGATTAAAATGATAAAATATATATCATTACTTTAATCTTGTTTATGAAATTAAAAAACTTCATTAGATGTATATAAATATTAATCCTAATTAAACTATTTCTATTCTATGTAACTATTCTTTAACTACTTTTCTTCAATGCTAATTCCACTTTTTTTTTTTCAGCGGACAGCTTATGACAATCAATAAGCTTCACCGCCATAGCCGCAGTAAAGATTCAACCACAACCACAGCCTGTTCTCCAATTATTACTAACACTTGCTAGTTATCACAGTACAGAATGTTATGACACGTTAAGGTTTGGTAGTCCGGCGGTGGGAATGGCATGAAATCTGATCAATCATGGCCCATTAACCGGTAGACATGCACTGAACAAAGTTTCCATCGTATACCTAATTCCCTTTTCTCTATTCTTTAATGTCCTCGTCAAGACCAGAATCCCTTTGGTCCACACAGCAAGACAGAACTTTTCTAAGTCCATCATCCTAGCTTGCGTTAGAAGGCTGGAAAACTTTGTCATGTGAGAGTGGAGTCCCATTCTCTCTCCTTTCAATTTTCTATTTGATTTTCTGGCAATTTACACACTTATTTTTGTTGAAATGCGTGTGGACCCCTTCAATTTTAGCTCTCGTATCACTGGATTTAGGGTCGGTTCCAACATTGATCTGTGACAACCATAACATATTTGTCTAGAAGTTACAGACGGCATTTGAAATTTCTTTTTGTTTCTCAGTTTTCTCATTGACTTTGGCAACTCATTCAAAAAGTTAGAAGCGTTCCCCAATTTTTTCCGCTCACCGTGCACCTTGGTCTTTTGGTATCCGCCTTTAATTTAGAATTTTTTTATTTATTTTAATTTAAAAATTTTACAATTTTATATCATAAAATTATCTTATAAATATAAATATCTTTTATAATATGTTATAGTCGATTTTCTTGATGTAACATTTGTTCTTGTTGATGTCATCATGAATGGCTAAATAACAATAGTTTCATAAAATTGAAAATGAAATTGTTGAAAGCCAAAAGAAAAAATTGGTTTGAAAGCATTGTGATAATTAAAGCCATTTTGGAGTTTTCACTTGACTCATTGACTTTTAAGAACAGGGAAGAGGCATTCAACTCACTGATTTTTTACATTGTTTCACTCACTCTGTTCTCCGCCAACCGGAACTCAGGTAAACCTATGAAATTATGCTTAATCTACTATTGTTACTTACGTATGACTATTGACTATTTTCTTTTGTACGAAAATAAATTTCTTTGACGAATTCTTAAGGATACGGTGCATCTTTTTCCACATTAAAAAAAGAAAACAATAATTCATAATCAGCATCATATCATAATATTTTATTTAAAAAAATTTAAAATATTTCTTAATAATTCTTAATAAAAGGAAATGATTTTGCATACGTCACGTCTAAGTAGAAATTAAAAAATAAAATAAATAAATTTTAAAACAATATTTAATAATTTTTTTAAAAAAATAATTTAAATAAATAATAAGATTGATTTTGATTTTTCCAAAAGTATGAACTTTTTTTCAAAATTTGTCTTTAGTAGAAGGCACCGAATAAAAACAAAAAAACCTAGCTAAAAATTTTGGATGAATTTCCAATATCCCACTTAAGTGAATAAAAAAAATGAAAAGCAGATTAAGTAATAAAAAAAAAAATCGAAAAGACAGACATGCGGTAACGTGCGGGCTTTCGACAATGCCTGTGTCCTGTGGATTCTCGCCGCGTTGAAAAAAATTTGTTTTTGGTCTCTCTTGCGCTTGATTGCCACCGCATAATTGGGCTTAGATCACATACCTCGCAACCTATCACGCTATTGTGCCCAAAAAGTTTAGGGCCTTGTGAATCAATATTTCCAAGGCTTCGTCGGGGATCGGTTCCTCTAACGAGGTGCAGTTCCTCTCAAAATAATTAAAAATAAATAAATAGATAAAAATATTTTTTTAAAATTATATTTTTAAATACTTTTTATTATTTTTAATCTCACAATAATTATTTCCATTGCACATTCAATCCAACCTCAATTCGAACTCATCTAATCCCGTCATGATCAGTGAAAAGCCATTATATCTGGGAGTCGTTCATGATTTATGATAACTCCAACCGCATCCAACCACAACTTTTAATAAAAAAATCCAACGGTCGAAAAAAAATAAGAAAAAAGAAAACATAATCAAAGTCAATCAGTGAGCCGACGAGAGATTGTACTGTATCATGGGAGACGTAAAGAGATAAAAGTGGCTTTTCAGAAGAAAATTGGTGCGTAAAACTGAAACCAAAAAGGATATCAAAGACCAAAAGGGATGGGATTTTTAGATTTTGAAAAAAAAAAAAAGGAAAAAGAAAATCAGAATGGGACATTCGAGGAACGTTCCAATTTTCTTTTGCAGAGAATTTAATTCCGAAATTGTCCTTTGAAATTAGTATTTGACTGGCATATTTTAAAACATAAATTATATGCCTTAATAATAGAAATATATAATATTTAAGTTTTAATTTTAAATAATTTTATCTTATTTTAAATTATTAAATATTTTTTATAATAAAAAATAAATTTTATAAATTGAATTAAAATTATATCATATATTATTTAAAATAAAAAAATAATAATAATAAGATATCAAATTTGAATTTGAGAAATCTAACGATCTTAATTTTTATCTCTAATTATAAAAAATTAATACTTATGGATAAATTAGATTTGTGTAATTTGCAAATCTTTAGATAAGACCAATTCGTCATATAACGCGCAAACCATTTGATAAAATCAATTCATTATGTAAATACGTATAGTTCGATTTGGACATTAATTAAATTTAGACATTAAAATTATCTGCGGAAACCATGAATTATGACAAAAATTGAAAAGAACAACGTGGATGAAAATTTAAGTTATAACTACTAAGCTACTTATCAGTTACCAGCACGAGTGTACTAAGAAAGAGTTTTATCATCTAAAATGGTGAAGGCACCAAACATATTTAGAATAAAAACACTTCATTTTACGTTATAACAAAAGTAATAAACAACAAGATTTTTTTTTTATTGGGAATTAACAAAAAAGGTTGCACAAATGATATGGGAGATTGTTGGCTTGTTGTGTCAGTTTAAGTTAAAAGACAGACAGTCACCGTTCAATCCCTTATCTGTCACCCTTTTTTCACATGCAGATGTTTATAGTTGCTTGTTAATCTGAGATTACTTCATTTAATTAGGTTTACTAATACAAAACCTAAATTATGGAGCAAGAAATTTAGTAGTGTGAAGAAGTTATTTATTAATTGAAAATATGTATCGTGAATTGAAATTTTATTTTTGAAAAATAAGTATCAAGTGTAGTATGATTTTGTAATTTTATTAAATAATTCTAAAATTAATTAAAAAAATAAAAAATATTATACATATAAATAGGATTGAATGATTATGTGGTATAAAAAGAAAATATGAATATTTTCAAACTTTCAACAAGTTCATTAATAATATATATTTTAATTTATTATAGTTTCATGTTGATTTATTAATTAAAAGTTTAAATTTTTCATATTATATAATTTAATAACTGTGTTTTTTTAAGTAATTGGATTTAATCATATTTTAATTGAACATGACTTGAATTTACCATAAGTATATTCAGATATATCATACAATATATATATCGATTCAGTTGTAAATTGATAAATATGTCATTAATTCATGATAAAATCGATTAACCTTTATATGTAGATTTTATAATTAATTGAATAGAATCCTACTATATGTATCTAATATCATATTAATAAATGATGAAAAAGTTTTAATTTCACAATTCACATGCACAAATTAAGATTTTTGAAACATAATTCATTAAATTGAAAAAATAGATAGTGAAATGAATTAATTAAATCATGGTTCATAATAATTTTGCATAAATTATAGTGTTACTGGCTTAGGGATTCAAATATTAAAAAGTGTATTTGTATGCTCTAACATGGTTGTGGCACATGGTTTCAAAAGCATTAATAATAATTACATATCACCATTGCCAATTTGTCTCTCCATGTATATAGTTTCTCGTTTTTATGACTAGATTATTTTCATTTTATTGAGAATGTAATATTCTGATGTTCTGTATTTTTGTGTGTGTTGAGTAGAAGTGTTATATAAAATTGGTTAAAAGAATAAAAAATTGAATAAAAAACTATTTGCAGTAATAAAAAAAATAAAATAAAAAGATCTTGTTAGGGTATAACCTTTACAAAACTGATGCTAAATTTCTTATCAAAGCAATATTAGTATTTAATTTACAGTGCTTCGATATAAAAGGTTTTTTTTTTTTTTCATTTTTCTTTATGAATGTTTTTAAGAATAGTTTGACATTAACTATGAAATATATATAGATTAATATTTTATACATTGTCGGTGAAGTTTTTTGACTTCGTAAATGAAATTAGGATGATAATTCATATCTTATTTTATTTATTTTTATTTTCTTAATATATTTAAAGGACATGCGTCATCTTAATATATTTATAAACTAACGGTATACAAGATAATTTTTCAATATTTGTATATTAGTTTATGACTCGTGCAATGCATGAATTAATTATTTATATAACTTTGTATTATTCGCATACTTTAATTTTTTAAAAAAATTATGACTAATTTAATTGTTTTAAATTTAAATAATTAATTTTATTTTAAAATGGATTAGATGCCATATAATATTTTAATTATTTTATAAATTTTAAGATAATACTTAGATTATTTTCAAAGTTTCAAATGTATTTAGATAATATTTTAATTGTTTTATTTTATTAATTTTTTTTCATTTTGTAAATTTATGTCTTTCATTGCCCTTGAAATATAAGATTTAGGTCTTTTATGTATGAATTTAATCTAATTTTATGTTGAATTTGTTTAAACATATATATTTATTTTTTTACAATCTTGATCCAAATTCGAGCCTAGTTAGCAAATTATTGATTTGAACTAATAGTTATAAGACTCCTTTAACTTAATACTGTTAAAAAAAAAAAAAAAAGTCATCCATAATTTATTTGCCAAAGTGGAATAAAGTTGTCAAAACCAAAATGTAAGAAATAAAACTCTATGTCTTAATAATCCCAACCCTATGTTCTCCATTATACTTTGAAGGGGTAAAAAAATTATTAAAAAATTAATAATTTTAAATTTAGATAATACAATGTTTGAAGTGATTAAAGTTTCACACAAAAAGATTTTAATATAGTATTTAATTAATATCTAATTAAGTAAATGAAATATAAAACAATTTAATATTATCTAACTTCTTCATTTTTCACTTTTCCAAAATTTCTTTCTTCTTCGAATCATTATTATAACTGTCTACAAATGTTATATAATAAAAAAATATTAGAAAATTAATTTTAAAATATATAATAAAAAAATGTTATATATCCATTTTAAAATATATTTTAAAATATTTAATATTATCTAAATTTAAAACCTCAACCTCCACATCCCTTAAAATTTCTCAAATTTTTTTTTATAAATAATTATCTTAAAACAATTTTAAATACTATCTAACTGAGAATATTGAAAAATATATAATTTTAAAATTATCTATGTAGAAAATTAAATAAAATATTAATTGATATCTATTTATAATATAAAATAAATAGTATTAATTTTTATTCATTTAAAAATATTTTATTAATTAAACTAAAAAAAGTATAAAAGTAAGCTATCACATACATAATTGAAAATTTTAAAATCATTTTTTTCTAAATAAATAATTTTTTTTATAAAATATATAAATTTTTATTAAAATAATAATTGAAATTTGGCTTTTTTTTTTTTGTAATATAAAATATATTATGTATCAAAATATTTTTCAAACAATAGAAAGTCATTACTAATATGTGGAAAATTCAGTAGCATACAAAAATAAGTATAATTGTAAATATTTTATCTCAAACACTCCGACATTATTATGATTATAATTTTTCTATTTTCTATAATAATAAGTTTTTACTGTTATAAGGAAGATTAAGAACTTTAGCCTTCTTTCATCTTTGTGACGCAAAATAATACTCCTTAAAATCATAAATGAAAATAAGAACGATTGACAACCACTGTTTAAAAAAAAAAAAAAACAGTTTTCTTAAAATACAAATTAAAATAATGCAATGAAAAGAAATTGATATGATTGAAAAGGAAAAATAGAAACTAAAGTTTTTCCGTTGAGATTGTTAACTTTTCTTTGATAAAGCTTTGTCTTACCTATTTAGTCCTAAACATTTTTAATAATCAAAGGTAAAAAAGAAAAAGAGAATAGTTATTTATTTTCGCTTATATTTACTAACTTTTTTTTTTCAATAATGAATGTTTAATTAAAAAATTAAAAAAATTATCAAATTTGTAATTCATATAAAATAAATACAATAAAATATAGTATAAAAATTGAAAGAAAGATTAATTAGAGCCAGTTTTTCAAAAAACATGAACTAAGAAAAAAACTCACCCAAATAATTCCTTAATGACCTTCACATGAAGAAAGATTATTCTTTTTTTAGAGATACTTTCAATAAAATAAATAAAAGAAAACAATGAAAAATAATTGATAAAGTATAAGTATTGTTATAAATTAAATATACGATATTTAGGTAAAAAAAGACTTGAGAAATAAAGATGGATATAACAACTGTTAATACCGTTTGTGTGTAAGAGAGATAAAAACACGAGAGAGAAAAGAAAAAATTGACAGTAAAATAAATGTATGATGATTAGGTGAAAAAAAGGTGTGAGAAAGAAAGAGGGGTATAAAAAATTTTAATTAATTTTAAAAAATAATATTAGAGTTTGTGTGTATGAGGGAGACAAAACGTGTGGGTAGAGAAAAAAGTGAGAGAAATAATAAAAATATAAACCGAATGAGAGATTTTTATAATGTTATGATGAGAGAGAAAATTTAATCAAAATAATTACTTAATTATTTTGCAATTCATATAAAAAAATACAATAAATGACAGTAAAATAAATGTATGATGATTAGGTGAAAAAGAGGTATGAGAAAGAAAGAGGGGTATAAAATTTTTTAATTAATTTTAAAAAATAATATTAGTATTTGTGTGTGTGAGGGAGACAAAAAAGTGTGGGTGTGAGAGAAAAAAGTGAGAGAAATGATAGAAATATAAACCGAATGAAAAATTTTTATATTAGTATGATGAGAGAGAAAATTTAATCAAAATAATTGTTTACGTGTGATTATTGTAAATGATACATATTGATACCATATAAGAAAAAAAATGATGATGAAGGAGAGAGAAATGAGTTAACAATAAACAAAAAAAATACAATGACTAAGTGAAAAAAGAGACATGAGAAAGAAAAATGGGTATAAAAATTTTCAATTAATTTAAAAAAATAATATTAGTGTTTGTATGTATGAGAGTGACAAAAAAGTAAGGGTAAGAGAGAAAAAAAGTAAAACAAATGATAGAAATGTGTAGACACGAGAATCTTTAAACTGTTATAATAATAAAAAATTTAATCAAAATAATTACTTATGTGTCATTATTATAGATGATATACATAGATGCCATATAAAAAAATGACAATGTATATGTATCTTATAATATATATATATATATATATATATATATATATGATACGGATCTTTTACTATTTATTTAATTGTCAACATCTCTAATTTTTTCTCCTTTTTCTAAGATTAAACTTTGGTAAAAATTTTCAAATTACATTAATTTTCTTTTTTTATGATGAAAGTTTTAGTTTGAAATGTTGAAACTTAAATTTTAAATTTATAAAATTTTTATTTTGTTCTTTTTAAAATATTAATATTTATGTAATTTAGAAAGTATTCTTACTCAAATTAGTCAACTTACCAAGGCAAGTCTCAGGATAAATAATGAAAGTATATACCAAGAAAAAAAAAAATTAAAACTTCATTGGAAGATAATAAAGAAGAAAATGTGTAGATTATAAGGTGAATTTTCTTCTATAAGAATTATCAACAAGAAAATCATTTTCATATGAAATTGAAAAAAAAAGACGAATATCTTTCAGTTTCACAGATTATGATTCTTTGTATGGTTAATTTTTATAAAGAAGTATAAGGAGAAAGAAAATTAAACATTGAATCTAACCAATTTTATGAAGAAATAATATCTTTTGGATTATACGTTTATTATCTATTATAATTATTATACTCAGAGAGTAATTTTTTTTATATTTGATTTATGAATAATAAATATTTTAAACTTCATAAATAGAAATAAAATAATAACTTATATATCGTTTTATTTTTATTAAATTTTAATATTATTAAAAAAATATGTATTACTTTTTTAATTTTATTTGTAAAATCTACAAAATTATTATTGTATTAGATAATAATCTATACTAATTATACTTATATAGTAACAAAAAATAATTGAGTTTAAAATTTAAGTCTTATAAAATATGAAATTGATTTTACTTTATTATTTTTGTAATTTATTATTATTATTTATATTTATTAATTTGACAAATTATCCATTCCTGCAATACAACATGTGCCATTAATAAAAGTACTTGCAAAAAATAAAAATAATTCTAAAATTGACAAAATAGAGGACATTTTGGTAACTTTAATTAAACCATTTAATGCAACAATGATTGAAAAAAAAAAAACCATGCCCCGGCTGAAATAAACGTAAACCCCATAAATACATGTCCTCATTCCCCAAAAAGAGAGAGAAAGTGTTGCACAACACTATATATGTAAAAGACCAAAATTTTTCCTCGCCTCTGCTTCTGCCTTGCATTGCGGAACCTTCCCTCTTTTCTCTCTCTTTCTCTCGCCTCTCCTCTTTTTTCTACTCTTTTCGTTTCCTTTTCTTTTCCTTTTCGTCGAGTTGTTTCTTTTTCTTTTTTTTTTTTGGAACTTCCGGCGATACTATGTCGTCGGGAGGTGCAAACAACTCGGCAGGCGGGAGCCCAATACAAGGTGGGCCCACCACTACAAGACGACGCGTGGCAGATCTTCCCACGGTAGATTCCGACAACAACAATTCATCTTCTGGTTCGGACTATTACGCCCTTCCCTCTAATGACGAAGAAGCCGACAACCCCAACGGCTACATTCCCTCCAGTTCTTCTTGCGGCTCCCATTATTTGCACCACCACCCCGTGATCAGGTATCTGTTGCTTCGCAGGAAGTTGTTATTTTCTTGGGTGCCCGATACATGGTTCATTTGGATTGAAGACACATGTCATTGGGCGTTTAATATGGCTCAGAGTTTGAGATCCGGCAGGAACATGGGCCGGAAGATCCTCGTAATTCTGTTGTGGATGGCCGTTGTTTCAGTTTTTATCAAAGTCTCGCTTCTCAGTAGTCACGTTGAGGTTGACGGTAAAGGGAAAAAAGAAAATGGCCTCTTGATCTTGCAGACGTTTAAAGATGATTGGGTCTCGGCCCAACGCGTTGTCGCCGAGACCCATGTCGAATCCGATGCGCAACACTCCATGCCTAAACGCGTCCTTGAAAGGGTCTCTGTGAGTTTTTTTTTCCTCCTTCTTCACCTTTCTTTTCCTTTTCTTTTGGCCAACAAAGATATATGTTTTGTTCTTGGTTTTCTATTTCTTTATGAATTTTGAACGGTTGACGAATTTTTTTTTTTTTGAGGGTGGTGGCTCTGACCAAAACAGCGAATTTTCCACTGTTTCTGGTTACTTTATCGTGACCATTTGTCTTATTGGCTGTTAATGGCTTTTCTTTGTGCGTTCACATGAAAAGTTTTTGCTGTTTCTCTTTTTACTTCCTATCTATGGAATTCTCTATCTTGTCTTGTAATAAAATTCTTACCTTGGTTGGTGTAATAATAAATTAAAAAGTAAATGAGATTGCTTTATTTGTTGGTTTAGTTCTTTCTTCTTGTTCCTTATACTCACGTGTTTTATTTGCCTTATCTGCAGACCCCAGAAATTTGGATGAAACCAAACAGCGACAATTATCAGCAATGTATTTCTCGACCTAGGAATCGAATCAGTATGTTATGTTCCTTTCTCTACTTTTTAAGAACTTTCATCCAGAAAAAAAGAAGAAGAAATGTACGTGATTTTTATTAATAATCTGAACTAACTTCAGGGACCCGATCAAAGAGTAATGGTTATATCATTGTTCATGCTAATGGTGGACTGAATCAAATGAGAACTGGAGTAAGTTTGATTCTTGACATTCCTAAACTTGGATAGACCTTTGATTTTATTTTTATTTTTATTCTTACAATTTAACCTTTTCCACAAGCTAATCTTTTGGTTCTATTGACGTACAGATATGTGATATGGTTGCTGTTGCCAAGATAATGAATGCCACCCTGGTTCTTCCTGCTCTTGATCATGAGTCATTTTGGAGAGACCCAAGGTAAATTCAATCACTGTAGTTTTTTATATCAGTTTTCTTTCATATAAGCTTCAAAAGGATAACTTTTTAATACGTTTTGCACAGCGATTTTAAGGATATTTTTGACCGGAGGCACTTTATCAAAGTACTGAAAGATGATATTGAGATTGTTGAGTATCTACCCGTTAAGTACGCTGGAATAAAGCCCCTTGTTAAGGCCCCTGTTTCCTGGTCAAAGGTATGGAAAGGTTTGAAATTCGTGAAATGCATGATGATATTTCATTTGATTCAGTGTTACTGGAATGGTGGCTTAGATGATCTATTTGCAGGCTAGTTACTACAGAAAAGAGGTGCTTCCATTACTAAAGCGGCATAAGGTGATCAAGTTCACGCACACTGATTCAAGGCTTGCTAATAATGGCATTGTACCCTCCATTCAAAGACTGAGGTGCCGTGCCAATTATGAAGCTCTCCGCTATACAAAAGAGATAGAGGATCTTGGGAGGACTTTAGTTGATAGACTAAAGAACAATAATGAGCCTTACATTGCTTTACACTTAAGGTACCATCATTATTGGCATCCAGTAGTATTTCTCCTTTCAATCTCTGAGCCAAATAAGGTAATCTTAATTGCAGGTATGAGAAGGATATGCTTTCATTCACAGGCTGCATCCATAACCTTACTGTGGAAGAGGGTGATGAACTCACAGTTATGAGATACAATGTGAGACATTGGAAGGAGAAAGAAATAGATAGTGAAGAACGGCGAAGACAAGGTGGATGTCCAATGACCCCTAGAGAGGCAGCCATTTTCCTCGAGGCCATGGGTTACCCTTCCAGCACGCCTATTTACATAGTTGCTGGAGAGATTTATGGCAGCAATAGCATGGCAGCCTTCCGTTCAGAGTATCCAAATGTCTTCTCTCATTCTACTTTGGCAACTGAAGAAGAGTTGGACCTGTTCAAGCCATATCAGAATCGCCTTGCTGCGTTGGATTATATTGTGGCACTTGAAAGTGATGTTTTGGTTTATACCTATGATGGGAATATGGCTAAAGCCGTACAGGGGCATAGAAGGTTTGAAGGATTTCGGAAGACCATCAACCCTGACAGGTCTGTTCTTTTCAGGCTATCAGATTCATGCAGAATTTCTTCCTTTAAGTGAACTGTACTGACATAATATCTTTTATTTCAGACAAAATTTTGTCAAACTCATTGATCAGCTGGATGAGGGTGTAATATCTTGGGAACAGTTTTCTTTGGAAGTTAAGAGTTTACACTCAGACAGGCTTGGAGCTCCATACCTAAGACAGCCAGGAGAGTCACCACGACTAGAGGAGAATTTTTATGCAAATCCCCTTCCTGGGTGCATCTGTCACAGATCTCGGGAGCAACAAATTAGCAGCCTGAAGTTTGACCAGCGATTGGATTCAGTTCAAAGATAGTATTTTATTTGATGGATTAGTTGGTTGAATTATACACTGCCCTTTGCAGGATGGCTGATAGGGATTCTTGAATTAAGGCACTTTCCCCTGGTAGGGAGACTTGCAGCAGCCATCTATAGGGGTGAGAAATCTTATGATTTCCGATTTCTCACGTGATTCGGTGCCAGCTGAATTTTACAGTACCAGTTCCAGTTTTGTTAGAGGGCCCAACCTGCAACTTAGGTAAGCAGAGAAGATGATGTATAATTCTCAGGCGAATCAGGTTAGTTATACAGGCACACGTTCATATATGTCACAGTGGAAATACAGTATTGATTTATTCATTATTCTTTCAATAACTTGGTTGTAAAAAAAAAAAAAAAGACATTTGCCAAATTAGCCTCACAAATTCGGATGTAATATCTGAAATAATACAGAATGGAGATTGTTTCCCAAATGTTCTGAGCAGATACCACCATCTCACTCTCAGTTTCATTTCTTTCTTCTCTTATTAATGATGGCTACAATGCAATGGAGCGTTCATCAAATTATTGATACAAAATTTGTCAAGATACCAACAGTTGGTATTTTCATTTCGCCTTCATGATGAATAGTGAGTTTCTGCTTTATTGTCTGTCATGATGAAAGAAACAGTCCCGACCTTATTCGATAAAGGGGAAAAAGATGGAAATGAAAAGAATGAAGGCAATCAACCCTGTTCCCCCAATGTGTTTCTATGGACAAACAAAGAGGTTTTAAACAGTTCGGTTTTCTAATGATTTCAGCACAACTGGCAGTTGTCTTTCAATCAGCCGGTTAGCTGCACAGCTGGGTTTAAAATGTTTCACAGCTAATATAACACATGAAGCTCCGAAGATGGCATTATGAGTATTATTGGAGCAATATTCGATGCTTCTCTTTTCTACAAAAGGTATTTATCAGTAGCAGAAAACAATATGAAATCTGTACGGATTTGATCAAATGTAAATTTGGCAGTCTCCTCTCTCCAGCTCCAGACATTAAACAGAAAATTATGCCTAGTTTACTTCACTATATCAGAAATGCATTGCATTAACTAATTAGAATCATGGGAAACTTACTTTTATTTCGGATTCAAACAATAGACTATTTCCAATGGCTAAACAATCATGTGAAATAAATTCTGATAAATATTGGATCTTAGACTGATGGAGAACTGATGATTACATAATACAAGAATATGTTGTGCAATCCAGCCAAACAAACTGTCACTCAAGATGGAATGAATAGAATTCAGCAATGCTATGATTTGTACATTTCATGCAGCCTTTTACTATTTTCATGAAAATCTTGCCATATTCATCAGATACAAAGCCTCATAATCTGCCTAGAAAAAAATAGTAATATTCTGCAATCAAAGTTCTATGGCTCTCAATTACCACATCGAAGGTACATAAACCTGCTCTCTCAGATTTTGTGTAGCACTCTCAGTAGGAAAACCTCTCACAGCACCAATTGTCCACTGTGATATAATTCCTGCAGCAATTGCGAAGCGTAGCTGCCTCTCTAATGTACCTTGATTTTCAAACATCTCAGGGTAAGTGGTCAGCTTCCTCATAATACCAGCCACAAGAGCATCACCGGAACCAGTTCGATCACAAGTGAATGGTGTTATTAGGACATCCTCTGTTCCAACAACCACACCATCAAATGAAGGTGTATAGTAATGTATTCTAAGCGTTCCATCAGTCACAAACAGAAATTTAAGTCCATCATGCCACAATGGAGAGATCTCCTCCCGGGTATAATGATAGTAGTTTCGACGATTCTTGGTTTGATCAAAATTCTCAGCATAGTATTGAGGCTTGTAATTCCTTTTCCTCTCATAATACTCTTCATCCAGTAGAAACTCCAGCTCTTGCCTTGAAACCTCAATGATATCTGCTTTGCTCCAGGCTTTTTTGATCACCTCCCTTGTTTCGTCACGTGATCTCCACAAAGGCAATG
The DNA here is from genome assembly GCA_033439115.1 of Firmiana major. Taxonomy (NCBI): domain Eukaryota; kingdom Viridiplantae; phylum Streptophyta; class Magnoliopsida; order Malvales; family Malvaceae; genus Firmiana; species Firmiana major. The sequence goes on along the minus strand of CM065913.1, from coordinate 44,202,990 downwards.
GCAAATTCAAATCAAAAAATATAAGCCCCCCAAACTTCTTAGACCATGCTATTGCTTTAAAAACTGTAGATTTCATAGAGGGAGACGTCAAAACCTCTGAATTGAAGTGGAAAATCCTAGCCTGCATCAAAGGATAGCAAAACATCCATATTCAGTCAATAAATTCAATTTATCCATATGATCTACTTTAATCATCAAGGCAAAAATGGTTTATCCATAAACCGAGTCTAAAAATTTCACTATTCAAAGATTTATATATCCTCAAAACTATCAACTACTCAATTAATAAGAAGAGTTCACTAACTAATTTCATAGATGCCACTCTAAGCACACCTACAGCATCGTCATATTTGATAAATTTAAAAAAAATGCTCCAAAAACAGAAAAATGGGATGGTTCTTTTTCTATGAATTTCATACATGGATTTTCATTGCGGAAAAATCATCAGTGTTTAAAATTTACCTCTTTCAGAACAGCAAGATTCAATTCAGAGCTAAGAAGAGAGTCCTCAGCAGATTCCTTAACAGTCTCCATCTTCAACTTCCCATTCTCATCAAACTTGACCTTCATATAAGTACGCCCAGTTTTAACACTCTCATCAAACTTAACAGCTCTGGTTTGTACTTTCTCTTTATTCATCATCAAAACAAGCTCATCGCCAAACTCATCTTCCCCAACTTTCCCCATAAATGCAGCTCTCCCTCCAAGCCTCACGTGCGAGATTGCCACGTTGGATGGTGGCCCACCCGGAGCCCTCCCGAACTCTGGTGGGTCCCACTGAAGCATTTTCCAGTGGGAGTACTTATCAGGGTGCATCTTATCTTCGTTCACTCTAACTGTGGGTACAAACTCCTTTTGTACAGCGCCGAAGCAGCAGATCAACGGAGGTTCCTCGTACGGAAAATCCATGCCATCGTCGAAATCTCCCAGCTCCTCTTCCTCTGCCTCACTTTCTGATTCAATAGAACCATTTTCAGTCTGGGTTTTCCTCCTGCGCCTTGTTTTCTTTGCTGGAGAAGTTTCTGGAGAAGACGAAGTTGGTTTCTTTTTCCTGCCTCGGCGAGTTGGTTTTGTAGATTCAATGGCTCCGTTTGTTTCAATTGAGGCTCTTGGTAAGGCTACGATTTTGGGAGAACTTAAAAACTGAAGTTTTGGGTTCGCAGACTTGAAGAATAGTGAGAAAAAATGAGGGAGTTGAAGTGATGCCATTGTTCAGCTTCAAATGCTGTAGGGTTTATCCCTGGGTTTTTCCTTGTCCTTTGTCCGATAAATTTTATCGGGTCGTGTTTTATGGGCCTTAATGTTCGGGTCACGTAAGAATGAAAAGACGAATCCAACGGCTAGCAGCTCGAGGAATACGTAAGCAAAGACGATCTTATCCGTTGGATCAAAAGTTTTCCTCAATCCGACGTGGCGCAACAATGAAATCGACTGTCGTTTTGCAGCATTCTTTTTGGTTCGGTTTCCTCAAGACCCTTGCGGTTGGCTTGTTGTTTGACTTCCTTTCCATTCTTCTTGATCTCTGCTTCCGGTTATCAAACGAATCTGTAGTCTGACGAAGGAGTACGATTTGTTAGTCGAAACAATTTCTTCGTGAGTTGCTTCTTTTTACTGGTAAGAAAGTTCCCATCTTTTCTTTTTTCTGTTTCCAAGAATAGGCTCTGTTTTAATTCTTTGCGTTCTCGATCTGAATTACTCGGCGAGAGCTTATTTCACGAATAAATTTGAGATTCCTTTAGGCCCATAATTTATTTTACTTGAACCACAGAATCACCTGATACGGACTATATCTGTTTTTCTGCAGCTGTTTTATTGCATTTATTGTTTGTTCGTTAGTTAATCAAAGGCTGATTTTATTGCTGTACTTATTAACTGGAATCACATTTCAGTTGATTCTTTTGATCTTTTCTGCTGTTGCTATGAGATTTAGTTATAAAGATGACTATTTTGAGATAAATTAACTTTGAATAAATGTACGTCTAGATCAAGATATATAAAAGATAGAAAACACTGAGAGGGCTCTGCCTGATACTTAAGTCAATAATCTGTTCGAGATAGAAGAAATATTTATATGAAATAAAAAGTTTAGAGCCGACTTGCATACCTTAATGAGTTGTGTATAGTTTTGCTAAGATTTTTTTTGAGTTGGAATAGGATTGAATGTTGTCAGCCTGCAAAGAATAAAAAAGTTTTGATTTTGGGCCATAAGCTTAAGCTAATCATGGTATTACAAATTTGAAGTTTCCGCACCTATTACTAACTATCAAAACATCTTCCATCACTACAAACTCTGTTACTTTAACTGAGCCATCATCTTTATCATTTTAGCCTCTAAGGTCCTGATGTATGAACACTCTCTTAAACATTTCACTTTTAGAAACCTTGGCCATTCTTCTCATAATTCTCACTGACTTAAGTATCGGAGCAAGTCCCATTGGGGACAACCAAGTTAATCCAAGGAGAAATGAGTTGATCCATTATTCAAGAGAAATGTGTGAACACTCTCTTAAACATTTTCACTTTCAGAAGTCTTGGCCATTCTTAACATAATTTTCACTAACTTAACCATCAGAGTAAATCTCACTGGAAACAACTGGGAACAACCCTAGTAGACTTTATTTTGGTAGTTGATCCAAGGAGGAATGAGCTGATCCACAACAAATAGTGCCCAATACCTTTTTGGCATCAAGTGGGTATTGGAGTCTATTAACAAACGATGAAGGTGCTGTACTTGGAGGCACAAACTTAGGGATATAAATGAGTCAAGCTAATTGTGAGCTACTCAAACTTGACTCGATGACTCGATGATTATTCGAGTTTAACTGATTTATTTTCAAATTGAACTCAAGCTCGTTACTCGAATAACGAGTCAAGCTGAGTTCAAACTTTTTAATACTCGGCTCGAGAGTCTAATCGAGCTTTATATTTTTAATATTTTATTATTAATTTACCATTTTACCCTCATAATATACGGTTGAAAATTGATAAATCGATATTGACGAATCAAGTTCGAGTGGCTTGAGTATTCTGTTGATTTGAGCTCGAGTTTCAAAAGCCAAATTTGATAGATCTCGAATCGAGTTTTGAGCCTCGAATTTTTAAGTCGAGTCGAATCGAGTTCAAGTCTGATACTGAATCGTTTCAACTTGATTCGATTACACTCCTAAGTGCAGTGGTGGCAAGGATCCTGATTTTTGGACCTGGCTAGAACGCTAAAGGTGATGACAACAGTTAAGCAATATAGTTTGTAGTTGACGTGGGATTCTCGCATATAACTTTCGTGGGAGATGCTTTTGGTAGTTATTAAGAGGTGCAGAAACATGAGTTTGTGATATCATATTTAGTTTTGGTGGCCCTGAGCTCTCTATTTTATATACATATTTTTCTCGAGCATCGGAGTGTGCTGCTTGGAGAAAGATCTCCGACACTCCCTGACTGTTTTTTTTATATTTTATTTTTGACAGATCTTGATTTAGGCATCCATTTACTTTAAGGTTGATCTATCTCAAGATAGTCATCAACTAGTTACATTCATAGACTATAGTCTATAACTAATCTGCTTTTCTGATTGCAAAACATGTATCTAGTTCAGCTGATTGCAAGATGAAGGGTAAAGTACAAATATGTGTTGCCTTTAACATCATAGAAATTCAATCCACTATCGTAACATTTAAAGAAAATCAGCATCAATAGTCTTGCTTAAAGCTAGACAAGGATAGGCATTTCCTAAGAAACCAGTGAAAGATGCCTAAAAAAGACTGTCATTTACTCGCTGAACTCCTTGTTAATACAAGGTGGAGGGAGGGGTATTACGTGCGTGGATGTTTGAGGCTATGTTTTTTATGCATTGAGAGTTGCAATTTGGAAACTGTGGTGAGTTGAGCAGCCTTGGCTGCTAACATTTCTTGAGATGAAGTGATATCTTTCTGGTATTTTTTTTTTTCCTACAAGCAGTGCAAGAAATCTTGGAAGTTTTCATCAGTATCACCTCTCACTATTTGAATATGAACCTAAAGTGTTTGTCCTGAATTTGAGAACTGAAACCATATTATGTGCAGAAAATGGGCTTCTGGACTTTGCTAGAAGGTTTGCTACTCTTTGCCAATGCATTTGCAATACTGAATGATGATAGGTTCCTTGCTCCAAGAGGGTGGACCTTGGGAGAAATTCAAGGAGGGAGAAGAAATACGCTTAAGGGGCAGATTATTGGGCTCATACATGCATGCCAATTCTTGAGACTACCACTTATCCTTTTCAATATTATCACTATCGTGGTGAAGTTAATCACTGGTTGAGATTGAAGAGGATGAGAAAGGTATGGCTTGGAACAGAAATTAATCCTTGCATGTGAATGTGATATGATACTATGCTGTTTGGCCTTCAAGGGTCGTGAACTGTGAGTAGAATACTCAAAAATTTAAGAATCAGTGAAGCTCAATTGCTAGTAAGATCATGTTTGCTGCCTATGCAATCAATTCATTTCTAAAGTCCTGTTTCTTTGTAGTTTATTCGTTGTCTGTTTGACAATTTGTAATCGTTTTGTCTGTTTGACAATTTGTAATGATGGCATATAACTGGTGCATCTTAGGCTAATTACTGAATAACTGATAATTGTGGACGCAGGGCTTGGGGCATTTAACATTCATTGATAAAAGTTAACTATTATCAACATCTTAGGAAAGAATCTACTCTTTAAAATATGTAGTTGTTTGTGCATTATGATTCAGAGTTATTCAATTTTACATCCCTTACCATGGCTGTACTCTTATCTCTGCTCTATGTTAAAAAGAAGTGAGCTTTGCACAAGACAGATGACTCCAGGAGTAGGGCTAACGGTGCGTGCAAAGTTCAAATATAGTATCAGGAACCAGGCATGCAAGTCAGGTTTGATGTAATGATAACATGCTTCATTTTGAGATACCCCAGGAATAGAGCGAATGGTTGCATCTTAATGAATGAGAATAATAGTAGATAACAAATTCCAGTGACATTTATTAGCACTTCCTTATCTGACATTATTAGAAAGAGATGAAATAGCAGAAAATGAATCCATCCAAAGATCCAAAATATACATATATTTTGTTTGTGATGACTAGCAGGACTTGTCAAGACTGAATTGCCAGAAAAAAGAACATCTAGGCAAACGTATTATCCTAACCACCTTCACAAAAGCCACATAGTTTAGCACTCACTCGACTGGTATCATAACCTCATTAGTCCTGAAAACGGGTAAAGTCCAGGGAGGATTATACCTAGCCAGCAAGAATTGCCCAATCACCTTGTGCCCATCTCTCTCCAAGCTCTTCCTGAGGTTCTCCACTTTCTCCTCCACCACCTTATCTGTTGCCACTCCTCCAAACTTCACCGCCCCATATTTCCTCTCCCCTTCCTCTCTTATCACCACCCTCTCATCCAATGGCTTGGGAGCCTCCTCTGCCCTCTTATACATCGCTGGCAAAAGAAACTGCATAGTCACCATGTTTTTGTCACCTTTGGTTACCACAGGAGCTGTCATGGCAATCTTTTCACTTTCGCTTCCAGGCGTTTTAGTTATCACTGGTGCTGTCATGGCAATCTTTTCAGGTTTTGCATTCTGCGGATTGCCCAAGGCACCTATGTAATTTGCCAACACTGAAAAGCCCCCATCTTTGTCCCCCTTGAACTGAGATGGATCGTATGTGACTTCTGCTACAACTGAAGGTGAGTATTTTCGGATTTCATAATCGGCTGTAGACTGAACCACTTCATATTTTGGAGTTTCCACGGTGATCTTACCAAGAATCAGACCCATGTTGGCGAAACAAGTAGGAATAGAAAGACTGAGGATCTAACTAAAGGATTCAAAGTAGAATGAAGTGTAGTAACTGCACAAGCCAATGAGGAATCTTTTATAACCAGACAGAAGTGAAGACACTGTTTAATTTGCCACTGAAATCTAGATTGTTCTTCAATCTACGCTTATTTTTCCAAAATGCTGTTACTTGGGGGAGGAGTAAAGACGACATATATACGCTCCTGAATTTTGTGGCGCAAATTTGAAGATAAATTTGTGAACTTCATTTGTCCACGACCTCCAGGGAGAATGAGCCTTCTGGGCTTTACACGCTAGCCATTTTGACAATTTCAACAACAAAGAATATATACTAGATCATCAATCATCATGTACTGTACCAAAAACAAATTCTTGTCAATCAAAAGTTTGGATGATGTACAAAATTTATACTTGACCGCTGCAGAATTGCCTTCGGCCATGGAATGAGCTCAGAATGATAGAAACTATCTTCTGATATCTGACAAAGAATCTGTTCTGAACTCAACCTTGGACTTGGACTTCTTCAGCTCCTGAATTTCGTGGCGCAAATTTGAAGATAAATTTGCGAACTTCATTTGTCCACGACCTCCAGGGAGAATGAGCCTTCTGGGCTTTACAGTTACTCACGCTTGCCATTTTGACAATTTCAACAACAAAGAATATATACTAGATCATCAATCATCATGTACTGTACCAAAAGCAAATTCTTATCATACAAAAGTTTGGATGATGTACAAAATTTATACTTGACCGCTGCAGAATTGCCTTCAGCCATGGAATGAGCTCAGAATGATAGAAAATATCTTCTAATATCTGAGAAGGAATCTGTTCTGAACTCAAAAACCTTGCTTGGACTTCTCCAGTTCCATTAAACGTTTAGGATAGATAGGGAAGATAGGTGCACAAGGAGACCAAACCCATGTCTATTAAGTGCTGGCCCTCAAACTCCTGTAATACACTAATAAAGCTTGGGCCTTCATCCAGTCCGTGTTATATTACACACTCCGAATACCAAACAAATCCCTGAGCTTAACTGGCTTATTTCTGTATCTTAGCCAGATATCGGTTAAGAACAGTTCACTTTCCAAAAAGGCCCTTAGGGTTTGGCTCTAAATTCTAATCACCGTGTAAACGGCTGCAATTTTCGTTGAACACCGCCTCTGTAGGATTTGGTGACAACCAATGTTTCAAGATACCATGTTTTCAAAAGCAGAACCGATCTTTTAAGACAGCAATCTGAATTTCTCTTTTCATTATGCTCTTTTTTATAGCTTTTTGTTTTCAATGGTAAAAAGAAGGGCATCAATGAGGAGATGTTTAAATTGTTATCCTTGCACTTTGATTATCAGTGAAGAAACAAAGTGGGCATGTTCGTCTCTGAGATGCTTCTTTTTCTACTCTTTTTTTTTTCCTAGGTTTAGTTTTTGGATCAAAGATGTTAACTTTATTCTGCGTTATCTATCTGATAGTCCTTTCTTTGAAAGGAAACGAAGATGGAACTAATCAAACACTGAGATCCAGTTAGCTTTGATTTGACTTTTGTTATATTGGTTGGTTCAAATTGAAACGCTTGAATTCTTAATCCATGTTTGCTGGCATTGGATCCATGATGCTACTTTACAAACTGCGTTATCTATCTGAACTTCCTTTCTTTAAGGGATTGAGGATATTATTTCACGCTGAGATCCGATACTATTGTTCCAGTAACATGTTCACCGCCAGTCCTACTGTTCTAGTAACATGTTCACAGCCACTCCTGTGTCTTTCAGGCTAAGTTTTCAGTAAGATTCAAGATTGGGTGTAGTTAACAGTTGTGTTTCTCTGTATCATTCAATTAGCAAAAGGGTTAACATACCTAATCTTTATGGATAAATTATGGATTGGTTTGTTAACTCCTTTGATTTTCATATGAATTTGTCTTTTCCTATATTGAACATTGATTGATTGATTGATTGATTGATTGATTATTAGCTTAGGAACCTGATGGAGGATGGAATTGGAAGGAAGTTGTTTGAAGAATTAAATTAAGCTCCTATCCATTCTCCATTATAACTGTTTCTCTTGCACCTGGAAGTAGTTGCTTGTGAGTTGCAGTTTATCGACTACGTAATGTTCTTTACAATGTCCTGTTGTTTAATCTTCTTTTGGCATTGTTTATGTCTCAGTTGGAGGATGAATTGATAGCTTTGCAGGTACCGTTGATGGAAGAAATTCTAGCAAACCGTGTGAAGTTTTGATCTCAGTATAGCTTCTGCAGCCCTGGAAGCTGACTTGGTTTCATACTTGATATGCTTTTTTCTTCGCCATGTGCATTGTTATTTGATAAATTTTAAATACATTGTGACCTGTAAACCTGGAATGTTGTGGCTGTACTTTAGTTTTCTAGAGAACAAAGATGAAGCTGGCTTGGCTTCCATTCCATGCACTTTCTGCCATGTGAAACAGATAGTACGAATGCTACAAAATCAGATTTTAATCTGAACTACCTTTGGTCCACTTTCTACCAAGTACTCGTAATTTTATTCAAGTTTGATCCTATATTTATTCCAAGTATTATTCCCCAACTTAAGCCTAACATCTCTTGGTTAGTACATAAAGATTTGATTAATGGAAATAATTATTCAATAAATTGACAATGAAATTTTTAAATTTTATAAATGCAATTAAAATGATTTTGGATAATAATCCCGAAATTTATGATTTAGGACAAAATAACATATGAAATTTGGTTAGATTAGATTAAGTTTATGAAGAATAAATATATTAAATTAATGAAAACTATTCATTAAAAAAGAAAAGAAAAGCTTGCATCAAATAAATAAATAAATAATTATGATTATTTATTCATAATAAATAAATTTTTTATAAAATAATCATGTGATATAATTTGTATGAAAATAATATATGTTAATGTGAAACGATCAATACATACAATTTTTTTCCAAATTAGTATTGAGCCAAATCATAATTATCTGTCATGTTACCAAATGCCTAATAAAAGAGATGTAATAATCCAATCCAGCTGTTTATCTCATTTTGAAATTCAAATCGAACCGCTCCTACCCACTTAATTTGACCGTTACTTTATATTCCGTTTGAAAAAACAGAAAAAGAAACCAAAAAAAACCCTCTTTTCTCGTCAAAACCAATTCAAAAATATAAACAAAACAACAAAAATCCCGCTTCATCATTCAAAAATAACTCTCCTAATTTCCTTACCGTTAAGCCCTTACCTTCTTTTCTATAAAAATCCCTCCGTCCCCACTTCTTTCTTCTCTAACTCTCTCATTTTCCGCCTTCTCTTTCATCTTTCTTTGTTTCTTTTGTTTGGGTTAATCACAATTCTGAAAATGCGTGAAATCCTTCACATCCAGGGTGGCCAATGCGGTAACCAAATCGGTGCCAAGTTCTGGGAAGTGGTCTGTTCCGAACATGGCATTGACCCAACCGGGAAGTACAGTGGGGACTCGGATCTTCAACTTGAGAGGATCAATGTTTATTACAATGAAGCAAGTTGTGGAAGGTTTGTTCCCAGGGCTGTCCTAATGGATCTTGAACCTGGTACCATGGATAGTCTTAGGTCTGGTCCTTATGGTCAGATTTTCAGACCTGACAACTTCGTTTTCGGACAATCTGGAGCCGGGAACAACTGGGCTAAAGGCCATTACACTGAAGGTGCAGAACTCATTGATTCCGTTCTTGATGTTGTCAGAAAAGAAGCCGAAAACTGTGACTGCTTGCAGGGTAAGTTTTCTTCCTTTCTTTTCTTCTGTTCTGTTGTTGTTTTTGTCCCGTCTGTTTTTTCCTAGACTTATGTTGGTGTGTTTTTTGAACAACAGGGTTTCAGGTTTGCCATTCCCTGGGAGGAGGAACAGGATCTGGTATGGGAACCCTTTTGATTTCAAAAATCAGAGAGGAGTACCCGGACAGGATGATGCTTACTTTCTCTGTTTTTCCTTCTCCAAAGGTCTCAGATACAGTGGTTGAGCCTTACAATGCTACTTTATCTGTGCATCAGCTTGTTGAAAACGCAGATGAGTGTATGGTTCTTGACAACGAGGCTCTCTATGACATTTGCTTCCGTACCCTCAAGCTCACTACTCCAAGCTGTAAGAACATGTCTCACTTTTCCTTTCTGGGCTTTATGTAATCTTCTATTTGGATTTAACTAATTTCTGGGTTCTTATTGTGCAGTTGGGGATTTGAACCATTTGATATCTGCTACAATGTCAGGGGTAACATGTTGTTTGAGATTTCCTGGTCAGCTAAACTCTGATCTTAGGAAGCTTGCTGTGAATCTCATTCCTTTCCCTCGGCTTCACTTCTTCATGGTTGGTTTTGCACCTCTTACATCTCGTGGGTCCCAGCAGTACAGAGCCTTAACCGTGCCTGAGCTCACTCAGCAAATGTGGGATTCTAAGAACATGATGTGTGCAGCTGATCCGCGCCATGGTAGGTACCTTACAGCCTCAGCTATGTTCAGAGGCAAAATGAGCACAAAGGAAGTTGACGAGCAGATGCTCAATGTCCAGAACAAGAACTCATCCTACTTTGTGGAATGGATTCCAAATAATGTCAAATCAACCGTCTGTGATATCCCTCCAAATGGCTTGAAAATGGCATCGACATTCATCGGGAACTCGACTTCAATTCAGGAAATGTTCAGGCGTGTCAGTGAGCAGTTCACAGCTATGTTTAGGAGAAAGGCCTTCTTGCATTGGTACACAGGTGAAGGTATGGATGAGATGGAATTCACGGAGGCTGAAAGCAACATGAACGATCTGGTGTCAGAGTATCAGCAGTACCAGGATGCAACTGCAGATGAGGAAGACTATGAGGAGGAAGAGGACGAGTATGAAGAATGAATTTTATGATGTTATATGCGGATGTAAAACAATGCTAAGTACAAATTGCCAGTCTCTGGCAACAGAAAGTATTAATCTGGATAGCTGTATGCTAGTATGAATGTTGAATATATTGATAATTCCAGTTTTTCCAATTTTCGAAATTTGACATTTTTAAAATTCCAGCAATTTGACTTTATAGTATGAATGTGAGAATTTACATCATAACCATGGGAGCTTGTTGGCGCACAGACTGGCAGAAAGTTCGATGAGCATTGAGTATTAATGGATTGTTCTGACTCTCTAATTACTCAGAGTTTACTCACAAAAAATAGATTCTCACACAAAGAACTTGTTCAGGAAATTTATGCATCTGTGATAACCGTGAACTCAATGCATACATACAACAAGAAACAAAGAGCATAAATCTTAAGACAGCCTCCCTACACCACAAGATAGACATATAGAGTGCCCGAGCACTTAATCTTAAATCAGATCACAGTTGCTGATTTTTCGAACAAAGAACTTCGTCAAGAATAATGCATTCATAATTAAGATTATGACAAGTAACATTGCAATTTATATTTAAGGTAAATCTCAAACCTTCCATCATCAAACACTATTTAACATAGAGCTACATTTTTCACAATTGGCCATCAGCTACAAAGCACACACAAAACCAGAGATCATCAATTTACAACATAAAACATCCAACCTAACTCTAGCATCTAATTCTTGCCATCTTTGACAGCTTTGTCTACTACTACTATGACCTTCTTGTACTCAAAATCAACAGGGTGCACACCACACTCTTCAGGCGCTACTGGGCGCCTATCACCGAAGATGGTCCATAGGTATAGCAAGCAAGAAGCTGTCAATGCTCCACATGCACCACCGAAGATGAATACAGCAAGCACTCTCCACAAACAATTGCTACCCTTGTGAGCTGTTGTCAGAGGTTCGGGTTTCTTAGCTATAGCCTCAGGATCAAGTGGTTGAGAATGCATCCAATTTGGAACCTGCCTTAGCTTAAAACTCCACAAGTGAATAAAGCAAGTCTGCAAAGAGTTCCCATTTGAAGAGCTTAGGCCCACAAACACTTCCTCATCATTCCATAGTTTTGACAAGTCGATTGAGTATGAAAGTAATGGACCGTCAGGCCTGGTACTACTAGATTGACTCAACCTAATCTCCAGTCTCTTTGAACTTGCCTCATAATCAATCCAAGAATGTAATTTTTCTCCATTGTTTAATACCAATTTGACAGATGATAAATTTCTCACTTTGACTGATGCAAGACTACCCACATCAATTCCCACATGGTTTTCATTCAAATCAGCATACTTGGCATCTTTGAAGGTATCAAATTCTACAGCAACAATACCGCTTTTACTTTTTTCCGATCCAAGAGAAATCCCAAATGAACTATTGCTCAATACATCAACATTTGAACTACTAGGAACCATAACAAAAGCCAAACCATCACCATTTTCATGGGACAACGAGAAGGAAAAGTAAGTTGAAAAAGAAGCAAAATTCCTGACTTTACCTTCAACAAGCTTGATGGGTTTCTTATACATGACCCTGCCAGCACTCCAACTCACTGAGTTAGTAAGTTGAATCCACGAGCCATCATTAGCAACATGTGCATCCCCATATAAAGCAATATCCGACTCAAACTTTGGATCCTTACCAAAACTTTTGAAGGAAAAAGAGGAACTTTGGTCTGCAGCTAAGATTTTGAAGAGGAAAATAAGAAAAGTTAGGGCTGTGAAGTAGTTGGAAGTGGAGAATGCGGCCATTGCTGAAGTGGGTTAGAGCTGAATCCTAGTTTGGTTTTCTTTTTTGTTGGTCTATTCCACTAAGATCCGCAGAGTGATGATTCCATTTCAACTAGTTGATTTCTTTTCCGTTATCTTTTAAGCTTCTGGGTGAAGGACCAGAGGAAAGAAAGCAAAGAATAAGGTGACCGGGTTGGCTTTGGAGGTTGTGAAAATTAAATACGTTTACACTTTTTCCTTCACTTTCTCTCAGTGGTAGCTGGGTGAGGGAATATTATAATGGACATTTTTCAGTTTTGCACTTGTACTTTTTCTAAATTCTCAAATGTACTCAATTTTTTTTTTTATATTTACATTTCCGTCCGAAAAACTCATTAATTGTTTTGGTATAAATAAAGCACATTCACTTAACATTTTTCATTTGATTAAAGTTACCTGTACAATTAAAGTATTCTACCCTTCTTCTTCTAAACTCCAAACCAGCACCATGTCTCCACATTCTTCTAAAAAAAAAAAAAAATCAAACTTCAAAAATTAATTCTCCAATTGAAATTTAATCTGAATAAGTATATGTGAAACAAATGTGGATACTTGAAAAATTTTGGTTTTATTGAAGAGTTACAGACAGTTGTCAAAGCAAAACTTGTTTGTTAGCCACAACAAAAAGGAGGCTAAAAAGAGAAGAGAAAGATAGGACATGTCTTAGTAAAGGTACTCTCAAGTCTAGATAATGCTCTAAGCCTTTGTAATATATAAAAACAAAAACACAGAGTGAAGAGTACAGGAAGAAAGTGTCTCAACTCTCAAGTCTCTATCAATTCTAAGCAAAATCGTGATCCCCCACTACCCTCTTCCCTTTCCAATTTCCTTTATGTTTTATAAGAAAAAGAAAAAAAAAAAAGGGTGGATTCTCATGTTTGAAGAGAAGAGAGGGACCATTTTCTAACGTGCGCAGGGTCAGGCGTTGATAAACCCACCCGAAGTTGTTGTGCAACGTGCCTGCCCACACATTACCCAAAAGCTCTACCCAGTCCAGGTTTAAACTAATGCAGGCGTGCTGTAAGTTTTTGAGACATGGAAAAAAGAGGGAAACTTCCGAGTCTTCGAAATTTGACCCATCGGCTCTGGCTGAGGTTTGGGTGATTGTCGAGCGTATGTCCTAACTTATCAGTCATTCTCAGTGGCATTCAATGCTTTTTATAGGATTGTGCGCAGAGAGTTGGTGATTTTAAATGCAGTCAGTTGTTGCATTAAAGAGCCCTTCATCAATGACTGGTTTTTATATTTACTCCAAGGTTGTATGATTCGTGAGCCCGAAAGAGAAGAAGAATCTGCAGAATTTTGGTGGGTCAGACCCCTCTGGCCGTCAGGCGTAGTTAAATCTGAACGCTGAGAAATTTATGACAATAACCACTGCATTGATTGAGCTTTTAAATATATTCTGCTGTAGTCCGTAAATTTGACCAATCGTTAAAATTTGTAACTTTCACCAACTCACATGTTGTTTGCATATCAAACTACTGTACTTTTTGAATGTTAAAGCATCCTTTTCATACATGTAGAGAGGGAAAAACTAATGTTATGTAAATATAGGAACAACCTGATTTAATAACCAAATATTCTCTTTTTTTTTTTTTACAAAATAAATATAAATAGTCAATTATTTATTTTACTATATAATTTTTTAATTTTTTAAAATAATACAATTAAATTAAAATTTATTGAAAAACATTAATTTCTTTTTATATTGCACATAACATACTATATAAAAAATGCATAAAACGATCCACGTCGGTTGTGTTCAAATTATAATTAATATTATTTAATTGATTAAAATTTAATTATATTATTTTATATTTTAAAAATTTATAAACTTTATTGTTAAATAAAAAATTAAAAATATATTAGACAATTAAACAGGAGCAATTTTACCATTTTTTACTAAATAATTGAAACAGGTAACTTGACATAACCAAGGTAAGAATTATAGAATACATGATCAGGAATGATTTTTATCCTAACCAGGAGTTTGTTTTCCTTCCTTTTTTCCTGGAGAAATGTGCCATTTCTCTAATATCAAACCGTTATCTATCCACATTATTTTTATGAGATGAACAAGGCTATGGGGAACGGGACATTGCACATGGCATATTTAAGGTTAAAAAGACTGCTGCCAATAGCCAAGAATCATATGACCTTTGGTGAAAGTGAAACCCTACTCCCCATGCACAATGGGACAAAGCTTAGAACCATAAACACTGGCACTTGTTTGTGTATTAAATTTGAAACATGGGAGGGGACCAATGGCTTTTGAGGTGTGAATCTTGTGACCACTGCCTCTTGGCTGTTACTCAGGGTTCATTTTCAACCCTATGGGGTTTGGTTGGTTTTCTGAAATCTTTTACCCTGTTTCTGAGGTTGGCATTATATCAAAATCAACAAATGAATCAAGGACACAAAAAACCGAAGCCAATATCCATTTCCTAGATTCAGCAAAAATGGTTATTATCCAAACAGATAAGTGAGCCTCATTAGAGAGCTGATCAAATCATAGATAATCCATGAAAAGAGTGACAACCTAATAAGTGAATACCCTCTCCAGGAAAGAGCTGGGTTTTATCCACTGCTAGGATGATAGTGGTTGAAGTGGACCTCGATAATGTTCTGGCAATCAAGCAGAGAGATAGAGACAAGAAAGAAGCCGAATAAATATAGCTACACATCAGTAAAAGATAATGATCAGTTGGATACCAACTACAGTGTAAAAGGCAGTATCGTTTTTCTGTCTAGATCAGGGACAGACTATATTGAAGATGCAGGACGAATTATATTAAAGAAGCTGGCATGACACATTTAATTGGTTGAAGCCCCCATATTTCTAACAAATGAAGTATTGGAGGACCACCATTAAGCCAAGAGACCATATAACCTAAACTTCCAAACACAACTGATAAAACAAATGACCACAACCTTGTAGTGTTACCAGATCAGCTCTTTTGGGAGATTATTAAAAGCAATCTTTAAGTCTCCACGGCCATAAAGTAGTCCTTAAAAATCATTTTTAGAATTGTATTAACATTCTGCACTATCTCATCATCCTAGCTCTCAACCGAGAGTGAACAAGCAAAGCCAATTCTGGTGTCAGTCAGTTAGCTACACCCTACATTGGTGGCTTTAACAACTGGATTCCATTAAAACTTTCCCTCATTTTCTAAAGATCATAGAATAGTCAGTTAAAAAATAATGCATATATTAACTATCTACTATCAATTTTAAGAAACTATGTCTGAGAGAGAGAGAGAGTGAAGCCAAAAGTTAAAACCATAAGGGCATAAGGTATCCAATTTCTTAATAAACACTAGACTACAAATTAAATAATCTAATGCAGGTATTCATCAATGTGCCTTTGATTTAACCAAGCATAATTATTAAGGGGCAGCTCAATGACAATCAAACAGCTCATTAACTTATAGGCCTTGCATACTGCCTGATATTTTGAAATACTATTTGCTATTAAAATAAAGATCCTCTTAGCCTCCTCAAAAAAGAAGAAGGGGGGAATGGGGGCAGTTATGAGATGGAGAAGGACTAACCTATGTCCGTAGCTCAAGACCCAATCAAAGCAAAGATAAAAGAATGTTATGCTTGCCCTCAACCACTCATGGCAAGCACCAGGCTTTTATGGAAAAAGGGAAGGGTAAAAAATATAGTATGAATTTAAAGACTTCAACAAAGAGCACAAGGTGTTGTTCTTGCTATTATTCAATTTAGTTACAAGGACACAAATCAATTAAATCCACAAAAACTGTCAAACCCAACTTCAAAATATGCCTCTCTTAACTACTTGACTAACATATTCAAGGAAAAATGATTAGGGGACAACACAAGAATGTTAACCAGTTTTCTGAGAATATACGAGTGAAGATACACAACTCCAGGAGGCCAAATGCTCATTAGCTTACATCAGCAACGGGGTAAATCAATTATCAGCACAATAAAATAGGCAGAACATCACCTTCAGACACATGTACATGCAAGCACAAACAGTTCTATACTATATCAGACGGGTTAACATCATGAATATCAAGTTTTATCCAGTTGCTCTTCAAGAATTATGTTGTATCAGCCTATAATTTTTTTTTTTATACAGTTGCAATATATAAACTTGTAAAGCATATTCATAATGGGTAATATGTTCTTCAAATTAGTCAGTTAATTATGAGTGTGTACTGTGTACACTATTGTGAATGTGATATACGAAAGGCCAATGTCTTGACAGGTTTCAGACAATTTCCTATTACCTAATGGCAAGGTATAATCAACACAGCAAGCAACTAAGAGAATGATTTAAACAAAGCTTACAAGTGTATATTATAACTTCTACTGCGATCTACACACAATGTTGAACAAAAGACCTCACAGAATTGATAGCAAAAAGTCATGAGCTTAATGAACTTAACCTTTGACCATAATGATTATCATAGAGTACATTCATATCACTTTGTTTCCAGAAAAATATCCTTGACATCTAGCACTGCTAAGCTTTCTTTCCCAAATAGAGCCTTGTCTGCAACAAGACATTTTCATTTCAAGACGTTTTAATTTGATAGATAAATACATAAGTATCCACCATCATTTGTAGAAAGGACCTTTAGATTGATTTCCAGAAGTTTTTCAAATGGCACACGAGCACATTGGCCAGTGCATGACTCATAGTAACTTGTTCACACAAATGAATGTCATACCTTTCCAGTTTTGCAGTTCAATTTCATAAGGCTGCCCACGAATTCTGGAAAAAGTCCCAAATCCAACTCAAACCATTGAATGTGCCACAAATAGCTTAGAATCCTTTGATCCATTTGCTACAGTATCAGAATACTTTCTAGGTGGTCGTCTGGCTTAGAATCCAAAACAGAGGTTGTAACACCATTAGAATCTAAATTATATTGCACATTTAGCTTATCAGACTTGAGGGTTTTTCCTCCTCGCTGTTCTTCCTGAATGCTTGGTCGGCTTTTTCTTGTTCTTCTTTGCCTGTCTGAAGATTGTCTCCAAGTCATCAATGGATACTGGCCGAGGTTTGTTTATTTGTCATTTTCTGTAAGCCACGTATGAACAGTTAACCATACTAACTGCAAACAGAAATGCAGAGAATATTCAATTATATGCTAAGAATTTAGTAGTATTATACCTGTAAAAACATGTATATCAGAAATTTGGAACTCCAACCAAATGCCCTTGAGTTGTCTTTGTTCAGGTCTTAGTATGCTGTCTTTATAGTTTAAATACTTTTGAAATCTTTACATACTTTCAAACAAAGCACAAAAGAATCATGAAGCCAACAGTTTTAACTAGATTGAGGTAATTGGAATAAAAAATTTATAGAGTTTAACCATCTTTTTAAAATTTCTTCAGAAATCCTGTTCAAGCTCAAAAGAAGTACAGAACGAGATTTTTCCATCTTCACACTATGCAACGGTACATGACAAATTAGTTTATCATTGTGAACACATATTCCCAACCTTGGAACCAACAAAACCTCCAACTCCATCGCACTCTCTTATGAAGTCAAGGTCTCAAGGATCTCTTTGTTTAATACACATCTTAAGAAAACACAACCTGGAAGCAAGGGCTTCCTTTACTTGATATTGAAACATTTTTTAATCTATTCTTCTCCTGAACAGCTGGAATATACATATGAAGACAAGAAAAAAGTATATTATATGCGTATCAATTTCTTAACCTAACTACTCTAATGCCATAAAATTCTAAGATCTTAAAACAATAACGCCTAAAATGTCATAGGAAAGTTTTCATTTCTACATCTAAGGAAATTTAACGGGGGATGCTGCTTCGAAACCTTGGATCCCAAGGCTGTTGCAAAAGAGTAAGTAACAATGGCTAGACCAAGTCCAAACTTATATTTTTGTGTCTTAGCCTCGAAGCAACCTTAAGCACAAACAAACATTTAAGATAAATCATTAACATTGTTCTCTCACTTACGTTTCAGTTAAATCTTCCAATGAGTCTCCGTATAAAATTAAAATGCTACACATAAACAAAGCAATGCATTTCATGTTTTAGCAGTGAAAAATAAATTGGCAACAAACGGAACTGCATTTGTTTACCTTAAATTCGATGTCCGGGAAGTTCCTAGCGAATGAGCGAGCCATGACCATGGCTGTCCCGAGACCTCTATACCGCGAGACTCGAACAACCCACCATTGGTGACCCGAGTGAGCCAAGTTTTCAAGATTGAGTTCGTCAGTCCAAGAAGCGTATCTCTTCTGTGGTTTTTTTTTTTTTTATGAGCCTTTCTTCAACTTCTTCCCTCCAATTATACCCTGCTTTGCTCTCTCTTCTTTCGTTTCTTGGTTGCCTTCTCTCCCTCACTAATAGCTGCTGCTGCTGCTGCTGGTTTTCAGTCGAATCGGGAGAGGCGGAGATTGGTGGGAGATGCGGGGTGTGTTTAGTTGTGGGAATTTTGAGGGAAATCGAGACGAAAGATTGTAGAAAGAGATAGCAAGAACGCCATGGAAGAAGCCCCTGCTCCTTTTTTTTTTTTTTGTCTTTTCATTTGCCTTTTTGTTGCGGGTTATTTTACACGCGTCGTGATGGGCCGAAATGGCCCAATTCCTTTTTCCTTTTAAAAAAAAAAAAAAATCTAATCCTCTGTTAGAAATTACAAATAAGAAATATCTCTGCTTAGATTATATAAATTCTTAAAATTATTTATAATCTTTTTTTTTTTTTTTTGCAAGCCTTGATTTCTATCCCACACAATATAATTGGTTCTTTTCTTTCTTTTTACTTACTTACCCATTATCTCAATATCCAACAGTTTTAAAAGAAAAAAATGACTACTTTTTATGGGAAAAAAACTGTTGAAAATGGAGAAAAACGATTGTATGTGTTGTAATTTGATTTTAAATTCTATTGAAAACTCAATTTTTAGAAGGGTTACATTAACAGATTGTGTTGGATTTCAGTTGATATAGGCAAAGATTTATTCTAGGTAAATTATTTTTTTATCAATAAAGATTGATTTTATAAGTCTATTTATTGATAAGCAAAGATTGATTCAATTGATAAATTATTTTATCTTGACCTGCGTAGTTTTAAATTTCAATATTTTCAATAATCATTGCTTTGAGTTTCAGAATGGAGCAATTTATTTACTCCAGTTCTATTTTATGTTAAAAAAAAAGACTTTTATTGATTTACAATAACAAATGCTTATGATTGACTTAAGTCAACACTTTTTTTTTTTTTTATAGAGTAATAGTCATAACAAGGATCAAGTATAATATATGACGTAAAAATTCAAAATTATTCACCTTAAAAAAGGATCGGATGAAAAATGACAGCGATTTGTCATTTGTAATCAGTGATAAAATCTCCAAGTATTCATTTTAATTTTAAAAAATATTATATAAAATAATTATTTTATATCAATACATATATTTTCCGTTCAAATTATAATTATAATATACAATCAGTTAATCACTAGATTATAAGAATCAATAATATATTATTGTAAATATTAATAAATTTAATAAAATAAATATTAACTATTTAATTTTTACATAAAATTTTTAATTAACGATTGATTTTTTTTAGATTTAATAATAAAATTATGTGATATGATTTAAAAAAATAATAATAAAATAAAATTTTATATTTTTATAATTCAAAGCACGCTGTCCCAGTTGACTGTCATTGTTGTATATTCAGCCCCGTGAATAGTGAATCCCGGTAAAAAAAAACTTGTTACTGCTAATGTTACCGCTACCAAACGGCATTTTCCCGGCAAATCGAAAATCTGAAATGCGGGTAACCAAAGTAACCGCTCAAAGCCAATAAAAGGGAAAAAAAGAGTCGTCCCAAAATTTTCAAACGCTCCCGCGTTTTCACTTCCCCTCTAAAAGCCACTCCCCCAGCCATGGCGCCATCTCCACTTTCCCTTTCTTAACCCGAATATAGCTTTAATCAAATCTGAAAGTTCATCGCCATTGCTTTCCCTCTTTTCTTCGCCGTCTCTCTTGCTTTTCACTTCTAAGAAAAATGAGGAAGCAAAGCAGATCTAAGAAACCGGAGAATCTCGGCAAAGGAAAAGTCACTCCAGTCCAAGTCGCATTCATCGTTGACCGTTACCTTTCCGATAACAACTACTCCGAAACTCGTTCCATTTTCAGAAACGAAGCTTCTTCTCTCATCTCCAAATCCCCAGTTCGAGAGGTAGAGATACCAAATTAACTGAGTTATTGTATTTTCACATCGTTATGATTTGTTTTTTTTTTTTTAAAAATTATTATTTTTTGGATAGGCGCCGAAGAGTTTGTTAAGTTTAGGGGCGATGTTAGACGAGTACATTTGCTTGAAAGAGCAAAAGGTGATAGTAGAGCAGGAAAAGGCTCGTTTGGAGCAAGAAAAAAGCAGGGTTCAGGCCCTTTTGCAGGGAATGCAAAGTGTAATGAACGCTTACAATGCAGCTGCGACTGCATCGGTGCCTATGATCTCTCATGCTAATGCAACTAGACCACTACCCGTGAATCCTCATTCAGATCCATGTGCTGGATCTCCTCCAGGTACGAATCTTGAGCTCTGTTTGGCTACTTTGATTATTTTAGAACTGGTCAGATTTTGAGGTAGTATTGGAGGCATGTTAAACAACTGAAAATTGAAATGTTTATCACTTGTAGATGCACATAGGTTTAACTTTAAATTATAGTTTAATTTTGATGTATGTAGAATGAGTAAGATAGTAGGATATTGTTAATGTGTTTTAGTTGGGCTAAATGGATTGTTTGCTCATTAATGGCAAATTGTTTTTGGTAAGTTCTTTTAATTCACCATTTAATACCATTAGGATTTAGAGTACCATGGGAGATGTCTAAATTGTTGAATTTCCACTTGACAATTAGTTCATGATCATAATTTTAAACCATGGTAGATGCTCAAAAGTTTTTTACTATGATTTTCTAATTCATCATAAGGTTGATATGCATGCATCTTGAATCCTCTTTGCTCAGCAATTTTTGTATTTTGCTTGGTTCTATTGCTTTAGGCCCTCCCATGTATAGCACTCCAACTGTGATTCCATTATCCGGTCCCACTAATTCCAGAATGAAGGGTGATAATTACTCTTCGCCAATAACAAGTCAGCCATTAACAAGAAATAAAAGGAGTTCAGAGGCTGTCAGCGAAGCTCCAGCAGCTGCAAAGAAAACCCGTAGCAAATTAACTTCTAGGAAGTTAACCCAAGGTCGAGTTTCTTCATTCTTATGCACAAAATTTTACGCCTTTATACATCCATAACATCCCTGACATGTTGGTACAGGAACAGAAAAGCTTCCAGATTCTGATAATAAAATGGAAAGCCAAGTAGCTGGTCAGCTAGTTTCTGTAAATCAATCATCACCCCCCAATTGTACAGGCAATGAATCTACGATGCACGTATCTGGTGTTGCCAAGTGTTTGTTCAATCAGCCACAGCTGTCCCATCCAGCCAATTCATCAGGTCCTAGGACGCCCCCACGAGCAGTTTCCTCTCAGAGCGATAAACCAATGACTCCAATGGGTGTTTCTTCAACAGCAAATTGCAGTCACAACAGTACTCCTCAAGAGATCACTCCTACCAACTGCACTATAATTTCAACTGAGAGAGTTGGAGTTAGTCCTTTAAAACGAATGACATGTTATACCATAGAGAGGAACCATTGCATTTCTTCTAGTTCTCCGGTAAAGACATGCTTGAAGAGGCCTGGAAAGAGGGATCATGTAAAGAGCAGGCTGGACTTTGATGGTTCTGATGCAAAAGTGACTGCGGACAAAAACAAACCAATAACGAATGAGACTTCAACATCTGAGTCTGAAATGGATGCAGATCTCTTTGACCTGGATTTTCCTAATTTAGATGCTTTTGGAGCAAATTTCTCTTTCTCTGAATTGTTAATGGATCTTGATCTTGGATGTGAAGGAATCGGCTACCCTTGCCAACCAACATTGGGTACTTTTGCAGATGCTCTTTCAGGGTATTGGTGCTACTTCAATCGTATTGCATGTTTTGACCAATAATTTTTCCACATGTTTCTTTACTATGTTCAGTTTAGTTATTTTTCTCTGATGTTTACATTCCATGCATGCCACACAGGTCATCTCATGAATCAGGTGAAGGCAATCTCGGGGCTAATCAAGTTATGTCAGAGTTTTCATCAACCGTCACAGAAGTGTTTTCAGAGAAAGACATGAATGCACAAGGTAGTAAAGCTCATTGCTGCCTACTTTGATTGCATTCAAATCGATATTTGTATACAATATACTTACTCTGCATGTGCTATGGCTGCAGGACCTGACGCCGTGACTTCAGTGAAGTCTATAACAAAATGCATAAAAATATTAAGCCCTGGTAAAACACTATATCCTTCCACTGCCTTTTTCATTCTGAGATTTATTATTTGGCTTACCTCATGTTTCCTTTTTCCTGAATTTGCAGCAAAAGGTCGAAGGAGTTTTTTGGAGCAACAAAATTGTTCTGCTACAAACTGAGTGGATTTACAATCAAAATGACGATTTGGCTGACATGCACCGGTACAGCACTCTCTACAAGCAATGCATAACAACACACTATTGTTTTAGTCAACAGTTTCTAGAACCTTTATGCGTTTTGCTATGGCACTAAACTAATTTCTTTCTAAGGATCAAGTTATGTTTGAGATAACCTGCCATTGATATGTCCACTTGATTTTTATTTAAATTCTGGGCAACATGTGATGCTATTACATGCTAAGAAATGGTAAACAAATGCTGTATTTTTTATTAATCATGTAGCGTTGCACCAGGGCTGCTGTTAGCAGTTTGATTGTGTAACCAAGCAATTCTTTAATTGAATACTTTTTCTCTTGAATGATTTCTTAAATGCACAGATAGTTCAATGACCTTCCTGCTATGCTGCCAACCAAAGAATTCCACAATCTGTAGAATAAGGATGATTTTATCTTCATTTTCAACTGCAACTTAATGTATTTCTTTACATTCATAAGCAAAAATACTCCTCTTTGCTTTTTGCATTTTGATCAAGACAGATATTTCTCCAATTTCTCTACCTCTTCCTGGCTTCCAATATAAAGTGGCACCCGTTGATGTATCTGTTAGAAGAACACAAACAAGCGCAGTGATTATCAATATAATAATCTACAAGAAAAAAGAAATCACAAACTAGTTAGTAGTTTAATATTTCTCACCTCTACAGGTTGGATATCTAGGATTCTTTGATGTCCATCAGAACCTTTCCCCCCAGCTTGTTCGACAATAAAGCTCATTGGTGCACACTCATACAAGAGCCTCAGCTTACCATTTTTGCTCTTTTTGTCTCTGGGGTAACCATAGATTCCACCATATAGCAGTGTCCGGTGAAAGTCTCCAACCAAGCTTCCGATGTATCTAGCAGAATAAGGCTTGCCACTAGGACCAGGGTCTTTGAGGTCATCAATGTACTTCTTCAACTTGTCATCCCACAACTGGTAATTGCCTTCATTGAATGCATAAATCTTTCCTGCTTTTGGGATCTGAATGTTTTCTTGAGTTAAGACGAATTCACCATACATGGGATCCAAGGTGAATGCAAATACTCCCTTCCCTAAAGTAAGCACGAAGATTACAGAGCTTGAGTACATGCAGTAGCCAGCAGCTAGTAGATTGCTCCCTGGTTGGCACACGTTCACAACACATCTTTGTTCTGTTGAATCAAGCTGCTGGCCATGCATGAAACAATTAGGATTTTCCATGTTTAGAATATCTGAAATTTGCATATGGGTTTGGAAATTCAATCAAATAGATATGGACTTACAGCGGAATCATCACCGGTATCTGCTAGGCACTCATCGTTGGGGCTGTATATTCCAAAAATTGAACCTGTGGAAACAGCAGCATCAATGTTGGATGATCCATCGAGTGGGTCAAATACCACAATATAGTTGCCTGAGTAAGTCTCTTCTACTGCCACCGGCACATCTTCTTCCTCTGATGCTATAATCCCTGTCCTTCCACTTGATCTCAAGCAGTTGGAGAATACCTGTAAATGCAAGACAATCAGTTTCTTGGATTTCGCCTGGTCAAGCAAAAGCAATACCAATTTCAAGAATTCTTCAGATATAAATTTCTGAAAGCCATTTTCTATAGTTTTGAGAAGTCCATATTGTTTAAATGCAAAACATGGTAGATATTTGATAATAAGACCTCATTTGAAACGACGTCGAGCTTCTTCTGGTCCTCTCCTTGAACATTGACAGCGCCTTGAACACCAGTCAAGTTGGAAATGCTAGCCCTTTGCACCAAAGAAGCAATCTGCTTACATGCCATAGAAATGCTGGAAATCACAATGGTGAGCTCTGCATCAATAACACCCGCTTGTTCCTGCTTCAACAACCAGCTTGTTAGTGTATAGATTCGAAACCCACTTTTCTTCCTTTCTGCCTCTGCTGCCCCCACAGCCATGCACCTAACCCCCGCAGCAACATTCCTTCTCCTGATAGTGTTACTGCTGTAGCTGGGGAACGACACAAGGCTTTTGGAATCAAAGACGCATAGCTGAAAAGGGGAAAGACGAGACAACGAGCAGTGGTTTGATAACAGTAGTTGAGATGATGTCGTTGATGCAGCTGCTGCAACCATTATTCTGGTTTTCTTTGGTGTTCTTTCCTTTTGTTGTTCTTGTTGATATTCTTGCTCTCTTAATTTTCTGTTACAGCAGCCCAGCAGCGTCGACTGGGACTGGGTAGCAGACACTGGAAGGCGAGATTGTGAGGTTGACAAACGATTTCTGTTATTTGGGACCCACTTATCCTCCATTACGCATCCACGTTTGTGATCATGGTTCTTTGAAGAGTCCAACGAAACGAGCCGAGGTAATTACAATTTACAAGTGGCATATCAAGTTACCACTTGGTCGGGATATCAGAAGTGGGCTACGTGGGCTCAGGATTCTAGGACCATGGAGGTTCAATGTTAGAAATTCAGTCCAAAACTTGTTTGGGTTAGGCTTGGTTAAATCAACAACCCAAACTGAAAAACTTGGTTTTGTGAAGCCATTCGATGCTTTGGGTCCGATATATCCCAAACAGGGTAGCTTCCTTTTTCTTTTTTTTTTTTTTTGAGGTTCGAGTAAATTATATAATTAGCACTCAAATTGTGTTAAATAGTATTTACACAATTAAAATATGAAATTTTAGTTGTCTCGTATTATTTTTATATCATATTTAAAATTATAAAATTTGAATTGATTCATAATTTTTTATTTAAACAGTGAGAGATAATAATAATTTAATTCGAATTAGATTCTTCATTCCTTCTTAAATCTAAAGTATTTGAGTTGACTTTGTTAATCAACATGACTGCCTAAGTTAAGAGGAAGTAGATAAAACATGAAATGTTTTTCTCAATAGACAAGAAGGTATCTATCTCTCTTTGTCTCCAGCTTTTACTGACGTCATGTAGCTTCCAGGTTAAAACAAATGGTCATGTCTGTCACTTTATTGTTCATAGGAATTGGAGATTAAGAACCTGAGACATTCCTTCGTGACCAAGACAAAAACCATGGTTATTATAATTATTATCTTATTACCATTAATTATCAATTGATTATCGAAGCCAGCAGTTAATCATTGTTTAGTATATATACAAATTTAGCAAATCAAAGATAGGCAAGTGTAAACAAAAAGAATGAAAATTCATTGAGATGACCTTCGCAAATAACATTAATGGTAGAATTTCCTTGAAGGCTGCAAAACCTGGTCTATATTGCGTAGCGAAGACTCCAAAACTAAAGAACAAAAAGAAACTTCTTTGCATTTTAATACAGGCGTGGCCGCCTCTAAACTTCGACGAAGACTAATAATTTTGTGAACTTTCCTTCACCATCACTGTCGATACAGGAAAGGTGACCGATGACGAACCAGCAGAGTCTCTCGATGTGAACAAGATAACCAACAGCGTCTAAGAAAAATGGGTGACTTTGAGCTAAATTAAAGGGTATTGACTTATCAATTGTCCATCTTCAATGAGAATGCAGCTCCAGCCTTTTCGGCTTTCGCTGTTTAACAGGAAAATTTGACCCTGTCTTATGTCCTTCGTTTTTTCCAATTGGAAATTGTCCCAAAATTGGCCAATACAAATCAATACTTTGTAATTATGAATCATAACAGAAAATGGAAATAGAGTCAATGATTCAAAACATCGACTTTAATCATTATATTTTAATTTTTTTTAAAAAAAAGAAATTGTAAATCTGATATTTAAATATCTAACATCCATATTTCTATGTTTTTCAATCCAAAACTTTAATTAAAAAAAAAAAAAAAAAGCAAAAAGTCAAAATGAGAAGGGTGTGATACGCGTAATATTTTTGGTAAACTCTTCATACCGTTAATTTATTCACAATTTTCTTATTTAATTTTTGTTGCCTAAGACTTTTAAAAGAAGAGAATTTTAATTAAACAATATAATAGGCATGAGCAAATGGAGAAGAGCCAAGTTGTTCAAACATTAAAATTCTAGAAGCAAAAAATTGAGTGGAACAAGAAAATTCTTGGGGTTGGAACACGGAAACTTAAACATGGAGGCAAGCAAACACGTCTTAACCAAGTATCAAACAAAGAATCGACTCTTTAAGTAAACAAAATAATAATAATTAAAAAAAAAAATCGAGAAAAGGAACGTTAAAACAAAAGAAGGAGAGACTGGTAAACTGCCAAA
This sequence comes from Firmiana major, assembly GCA_033439115.1. Taxonomy (NCBI): domain Eukaryota; kingdom Viridiplantae; phylum Streptophyta; class Magnoliopsida; order Malvales; family Malvaceae; genus Firmiana; species Firmiana major. Next base: position 44,175,802 of record CM065913.1, on the reverse strand, counting down.
CGCGTCTTTAACCATAATGGTCAATTCTTTGTAGCCAAGCCAAGGACCCAAAGACAAACTAGAGGCTAAACGAAGAACCCAAAACGAAGCAAACGAGGGCCGTGTTTGTTCTATATATAGATACCCTTTTGGTTTTATACATTTTCACATATCTTCTTCTTCTATATATATCAAACCTCCTTTTATTACTCTCCCTCACAAAACAATACAACGCCCTGCTTTGTCATCAATCATCCATCTCAATTTTAACGAAACCTAGAAACTAGCTTGATCACCAGTTTAATTATGGCTTCTTTCAAAATACCCTTGTTTCTTTTCGTTTCTTCTCTTTTCCTTCATGCTTCTCTAGGTAGGCAAATGCAAACATGTAACGTTTTGTATTTTCATATATCAAACGTATCTTATTCGGGTGATTTTATATCTTTGTTGTTTTTTGTTTTGCAGCTGAGATTATTTGCGAAGATTTGCCCAAGGATGTGTGTGCGTTTTCGATAGCATCTTCGGGGAAGAGATGTTTGTTGGAAACAGCGGTGGAGAAAGATGGGGACGTAAAGTATCAATGCAGGACATCAGAGGTCGTTGTGGAGAGAATGGCTGAGTATATTGAGACTGATGAATGTGTGCAAGCTTGTGGGGTTGATAGAAACTCCATTGGCATTTCATCCGATTCTCTTCTTGAGCCACAATTCGCTGCCAAGTTCTGTGCCCCTGCTTGCTACCAGAAATGCCCCAACATTGTTGACCTTTACTTCAACTTGGCCGCCGGTGAAGGTAAAGAATTTTCCACCTTTATTTATTTTTTGAACGATGTTCTTTCTGATATCTCAATATGATTGGTGGTGGCAACTGGTTTTCAAAGAAAGCCATTTAAGGTTTTATTTCTATCTGTTGTCTTTTTCTTTTTTAGGGAAAAAATCTTAACTTTCAATATCAAGTTCATTGCCTAATTAGGGTTTTTTAATTAAGAAAATGAATTTAGAAGGTTTCATTTTATGGAATATATATATATGAGCCCACATAATAGGATTTTTGGAACCTGATTACTAAAATTAAAACTTTAACATTCTACCAATAGATCACATGATTGTTGGTTATACTGTAGCTTTATTTGTATGGTAAGCATGTCAAATAACTTGCACTAGAATTAAATACATTGAAGTTGCCATTATTGAAAACACTGCCCTGTTTCTGAGGAAAAAATAGGTGATAACTTTGGTAATTGTTTCTACAAGGTATGAAATCTCCTCAGATCATTGTTTAAGCTTTACGTTTTCCATAATCTAATATTAATTCCTAATTATTTTCATCTAGAGTAGTCTAGATTTCCATAAGGTTGGTTTAGGAGTACATATCTTTTGTTTTCAATATTTCATGCATGTTTTCCACTTTTTGATTTCTTTTGTTTCACACGTGAATCCACTGCCATGATGCTTTTGCTTGTGATTCAATCAAAGGAATATTGTTGTTGGTAATGAAATCTCAAAGTCCCTCCAAGACTTATTAAATTAGGAATGAAATTTAATGGTATATCTTACGGTGGCTTGCAGGAGTATTTTTGCCTGATCTCTGTGATGCTCATCGCAGCAACCCTCGGCGTACCATGGTTGAGCTTATCTTGAGCTCTGGGGCTGCCCCTGCCCCTGTTTCAAGTATACCAGGATCGTTGGTCGGTGAAGCTCCTGCCCCAGCTCCCCTCGGATGATCAAGTTCCTCTGCTTTTCAATAATGGTTTCATCAGGATTGCTTTGTTTCGAGATGTAAATTGATTTGAGGAATAATTTTAGAGAGAATAGGGAATTCGGGGTTTGTTTATATGAGTGGTGTTTGCTGAGAGACATGGTGTAGGAGGGCAGCACACAGCTGCCTTTACTTTCTATTTTGTTAAACAAACATATATGTTTTCCATTCATTAAAAAATAATTCACTACGATCCTCTCTTAATTCTGGCGATTCACTATTGAAAATTTTAATAATTAGTTTGCTTACGAGCAGATCTTAATGAATTATCTTAATCTATGCTTGCTTTCTATCTCGATGTACAGAGAAGTTAAAATCATGGAAAATGGAAAAGATAACCGATTTAGAGAGAAATGTGAGCTAAACATTGTAAATGGGTTAAGATTAATTGGACTTCAATCTTTAAATGGGTATTCAAAGGTTGTCTCATTTACCAGCCCAACAGGTTGAAGATCCAGTGCTCCATCCATCAAGTAAAGGGCTCATATAACCCAGATCAATGATTTTGGGCCAATTCCTGATGCACAACGGCCCAATGTCATGGATAGATTGCAGGATGCTCACTATGAATCCCAACCAATGAACAATTTTTTCCTTTTTTGTCTTATTTTATAAATATGATGAGAATTGAGAAGCTTATATGGCACACACAGACTTGTGTCTACGTGGAGATCTTCAAATCTTTTTTTTTTTTGATACACAAAGGAGGTGGTTTGGCTATCTCTAGAAATAAAAAGCTTTTTTTAACCTCTCATTAATCAAGCTTTATGATTCTTGAAGAATTTTGAAAGAAAATTTCAAATTCTTTTATTACAAATTAATACCAATAAATTTGAGACACTTTAGCCATGTTTTTCTGTGGTACTTGAACTACTAGCATTTTGGCAGATCCGCAGGAGGAGGGGGCAAAGTTGTCGCTGGAGTTGGTCCGTTCTCAACCACGAAAGCAGTGGCCAGGCCCCAACCCAAGTGAACGTCCAAGTGACAATGCATTAGCCATACACCTAGAGATATACATTGTTTAGCAGAAAATCAAGAAAAGATTGACTATGTTATATAATTCTAACTTTTGAATCATAAGAAATGGTATTAGAAAATTAACCTGGATTATCGGCTGTGAATCTGATGACAGCCCATCCTCCAACTGGAACGCCAATGGTGTTACGCATTGGTGGGTCGACAAGATTGAACAACTTCCTATCTGTGGCAGGGTTATAGTTCCCAAACCCTTGAGCCAAGACGTGAAAGTTGAAGCCATGAATGTGCATGGGATGATTCTCCGCTCCAAGAATAACTGCGTTCTGAAGGATCATCTCCACCGTTGAGTTGAACTTCAGCTTCGTAACCTTGGTAGCTTTTGGAGCAAAGAACAGCGATAGATTGTTGCTGATACTAGTAACATTTGTGTAGTCAAATTTAATCGGGGGCCTGGCAGGGAAATCTGTGGTGTAAACCCCGCCCAGGTTCCAAAACAAGGCTTCCAGCAAGCTCAATCTCGTGGGTAGCACGAAGGATTGGTTGTTCATGCTGGCGGAGAATTTTGCTCCGACTGGACCCTGGCATGTCATATTTGCTGGACAGGATTCGAGCCCCAGTCCTATCGTCACAAGCATTTTGTGGTCCACATTTCGTGGGACCTGGGCCCAGTGAGGCCCACCCTTCAACCCTGTTAAATTGGTGGAAAACTTGTGGGCCGTAGGGGTATCATTGAAAGCTGGGAGGGCTGGCATTAGAGGCGCTGCAGATGATGGGGCGCCAACATAGACTAAGACGCCTCTTGTGGTAGTATTGTCGAACGGTACACCAGCTGCACTAGCATATGGCCTAGCGGCCATGTAATAGGACCCAACATGCTGATCTGCAACCAGCAAAACATCGACCGTCTGGCCAGGGGCTATAACGACAACGTCGGTGACGTAAGGTTTGGTGTAGCCGGCATCAACAGCAACAACTGTCAGATTGTGATTGGCTATCTTGTAGAAAAGCTGGACATTGAGTGCAGCGTTGACTATGCGCAAGAGATAGGTCTTTCCAATCTCCACCTCAAGCTTGTACATTTCTGACGAAAATCATAACACAAAAATTAGTAGCATTTATCTTATCAAAACTTATATTAATTAAGAGATTAATAGACTAATCAATACTAATTACCGTTTTGAGAGCATGGATAAAGATCACCGGGCCATCCATTTATCGTGTAAGCATCAGAAAGATTTGGACTTGCCCCAGTGGCAACTGCCTGATTCTCAACATCGATGACATCAGCATTCCACCACTCCCCTGCAATCATAAAGTATATTTTATTTTTTTCATTAAAAATTACATTGTTTGTTAGGAAGTTCCTTTAGAACATTCATCATCTTCGTCAATGGTCAACATGAATAAATAATGAGTGTTTAAGATAAGTGGTAAATATGGCTACCTAATAAGATTGGGAATTCCCTGTGGGGCTCAGGGAAGGGATACGAGTGGCCTGATTTGGGACGAATAACCAATGCACCATAGACAGTGGAACGTAGCCATGACACATGAGCATGCCACCAGAGCGTTCCTTCTTGACCGCTGATTCTGAACTTGTATGTGTATTTATTTCCAGGGCGCATCGGACATTGAGTGACCATGCCAGGTCCATCCGCCCAGCAGCTCAGTTTTTGAAGCACTCCATGCCTATTCAAACAACAAACGTTACTCGAAACTCATCGGTATATAATTTGGAAAACTATCTTTAGTTATCATATCCAAAAGGGGTCTGTAAAGGTAGTTTTCGAAGATCACAGATACAGTTTCTCTATTTACCTGATGGCAAGGTTCGTCTGTATAACTCTTTTCTAACTTCACAAGTTAGAGACTTATACGTCTGATTTATCCTTTCGTCATTAGAGTTGAACAATCTTTCATTTATATGTGCTAACAAACCTAGAACTGACTGGCCTGACGAAATATACAGTTAATCTAAATTATCATCAAAACATTGAGTACGCGTGGAAGCTTTGGTTTTTTGAGCAAGCCGTGGAAGCTTCGTTAAAGAAAATCAGCAGTATACTTTCATGACGATGAGGACTAACCAGTGAATAGTCAAGTTGTACGGTGACTTGTTAAAGACATGAACAATCAGTGTGTCACCCTCTCGAACGCGGATTCTTGGGCCTGGGAGGCTACCATTTACTGCAGTAATCACCTGGCGATTGCATAGCCGATTGATAGTCAAGTTTTGGACCTGCAACAAAATTAAGATCACGAAATCCAATTTTCATTTGACGTGGTTGAAATTCAATGGTATCATTCTCTCCTGAAGATTAAAAGCGTTAAGGTTAAGGAGAAGTTAAACAGGTTGCAAATGTGGCAGGGATTATTACATAGAAGGTGTGTTCCACCACTGCAGCTGAAGCTATTGAAGCAAGCAGAAGAGCCAAAGCGCATGGAAAGAAGATTACAAGGCGCCCCATTTCGAAAAATGGAAACGCGCGCGCACACAGAGAGGAGAATAAATGAGAGCTATAGCAAGCTCGAATGCTTTGCACTGAATGACAGGCAAAGAGAATCTGATCGCCTTATATATTTGAGGATCTGGATTTTTTTTATCTTTCTAAACGAATTTAAACCCTTTATTTCTGTTTTATCTGTGACGTATTCAACAGTAGTAAATTAATGTACACTCCTGAATAAGCAAGGCTAATCAAGAACATAATTCCATTAAAGTTTACATATTAAATTTGTAAAATTCTCGCATTTTAAAAAATAAAAATACATAAATTTAAATCAATATTCAAAATCATAATTAATTTGATTTCCAGTGTATTTAGAATTTGCGATTCTTTTCCTACATATGTTTAAAGTCTGCTGACTGTTGCTTTAAAAAATTCTAATTATTTGACAGAACGTTCTGAGTTGAAAACTGTCAGAATGAAGCACAACGAGCGTAGCTTCCAGAAAAAGTTAACTATGCTTAACTGGATCAAGTCAAAGAAAAGAAAAGTAAAAAGGTTATAATTAATTAACACAACATATAATTGTTTCGGTGGCTCCAAATGGATCCATTAAGCATATTAATTATTATTTAACACAACAATATTCCAAAACATCAGGTATGTGCCAAAATTTGGCCAATATTATAGGTTTCTTTCGTTATCTTCAAACGCATTTCAATGGAATTAATTAGAAAATAAAAATATTCAGATTTAAAAAATAATAATAATTTCATTGTACGATTGAACCGCGTTACAAGTAGGTGGATTGTTCTTCTTCAAAAAAGTTTCAATGTTTTTTAATATATTTAAATAATAAAAATTAATACACAAAGATATTATAAAAATTAACTAAAAAAATTTAGATTTCATATTTTATATATTACAACTACATTTTCGTTGCTATTTTTTCTATGTTATGAGTATATTGTATTTTTTCATTAATCATTTGATCAAATATATGATTTTTCAATTTATTCTAATTATAATTTTTTGTAAAAAATAAAATAAAAATATATAATAATTTTAAATTTTGATCATGAAATGATTTAAAATATAAAAATTATAATTTCTGATGAAATGAAAGCTTATAAATATATATATATACATATATATTAAATTAATCATTTCTTTCTTTTTCCTCTTTCCTTTCTTTGCTTTCCTATGGCACAAAAAAGTTTGTCATGTCATGTGGCAATTAATTCTTAATTAGATACCTTAAATAATAAGGTGCCTTACAATTTTTTTAAAGAGATAAGGTGCCTTACAAGTTACAATTTCAACTTATAATTATATAACTCTATTTGACGATAACTTTAAATAATGTATGTAGACATATGATTTTTTTTTTTTCAAAATTTGTCTGATTATATTGATTATTGATAATTTATCCTTTCTATTTTTGTTTCTTAAATTTTAATGGAAAAATATTTATTTAAACAAAAATCGAAGAAAAAATTAAAAAGAACAAATAAAATTTAATTTTCAGCCAATAATCATTTGAAAATGGCTTCAAATTGGAAACCAATTTTGATTGACACATGTTCCTCGATTAAACCCTTCGTGAAGGCTTATTACTTTTTTTTTTTTTAAAGAAAAAGTCTCAACTTAAAGCTAGAGAAAGAGGATATATGCTTTACATTTTGAATTTTAAATTTATTAAAATTTATCTATAAAAAAAAGTATATATACATGTTCCCTAATTAAACCCTTTGTGAAGTCTTATTAGTTTTATTTTTTTTTTAAAAAAAAAAGCTACAAAAGATAAAGGAAGAAGTACTAGGATTCAAATTTAAATTCATTAAAATCTACCTATAAAAAAAGTATATAAATTAATTAGATTCAATCCCGAATTCAAAGAACTTCAAGCTTAAGAGATTATCAATTTCAACAACCAGCCTAGCACAAGATAAAATTTTGGCTTTGCTAATTAATTAAAGAAGAGAAATTTAGCAAAAGAAATTCGCTATTTGCAACAGCTTTCTTGTGTGGAACAAATTAGGAGACTCAAGGTGGTATGTCGAAAACTATTAATTTTTTTTTATTATTATTATTGGCCAGACGAAAACTATTAATTTAGTGAATTTGAAATTATAGAAAAACAGATCTTATTTAAATCAGGAGTTAAAAAAAAAAATGGGATCTGATTCATGCCATTGTCATTTCTGTATACGTTCCTAAAAAAAGCTCCGAAACATCTTATTCTTTTTGGTTTGTTCCTAAATAGTTTAATTTGATTCTAAATTAAGGTATCGATTTGGGGTTGTTCTGTATCACGTACATTAGCGACGAACCCTCCGAAAATTAATGTTTGCCAGAAAGATAGATTTGTTCTATTCTTCCCACAACCTCTGTCCTTTTGCCAAAACCTTTTATGTATTTCCAACGATAGTTAGAAGCCTCTGGCAATTTGTAGTAATTAAGAACGTTAGAAACTCTTTGATTTTGTCGTCTATCTTTGTTGGTGTCTGAATTAATGATTTTAATCTTATGTTTTAATTCTATGGAACATCTTCAATTGACATTGCATGTTTGGATGGATAGAAAAGTATTTTTCAAAAGAGTATAAAGATTTTTGAAATTGGCACTTGGCAATTGGCATTACCGTGTTTTAATTAAAAAATCCACATGATAACCGCACCAAAAACTTGGTAGCTTTTTATTCATTCAAACACTCATATCTAACCATAAAAATTAAGGAAATGTTAATTTGGATATACCATAGAAATTAATTTTAATAAAATTAAAAAAATATAAAATAAAAAATAATTTTTATAAAAATTATTAAAATATCTTAAAAAGTGGTGAAATAGTAATTTCACTTTAGTGAATCTTTTTATATTAGATGTTAATAGATAGAAATTGATTAAGAATAATAAAACTATCATACGTGTATCTTAATAAGTATGAAATTCTTTTAATGAAATCAAAAACTAAAAAAAAAAACTCAATAAAAGGGCAAACTTAAAGATAAAGCGTAGAAGCTGTTAACAAAATATTTAAATTATTTAATCTTAAAAAAATATTTATTTAAAATGTGAGAAATATTAGCTACTAATAATTTAATTTTAAAGAAATCATAAATACTGAGTGACTATTTTAAATGTCTTTCATATTTTCAAAATAAATTATATTTGTAACAAATTAATATAAATTTATGACATAAAATCTTACCCATTTAAATACCAATTATCTGACCTATTTCAAGTACACTGAGAACGCCGAGTACCCGAGGTTGCTCACCTCTAGATTTAAATATATATATATATATATATATATATATATATATATATATATATATATATATATATATATATATATATATATATATATGCGCAACCAAAAAAAAAAAAAAAAAATCTGCAGCGTTGGTCTCTTCTGCTGGCCTAGCCGGAATTCCACTTACGGGCCTGCCTTGGACCTCAGTATACATTGCCTCATTCACTTGGTCTTGGGCCTATACAGTCATTACTCATTAAAAGTTGATGTAAGAAAGCAAATTACGAAAGACTTCATCAATTCGGTTCCTGAGTAAACGGTCCTTTTGGGTTCATTTAACTTCTCAAAAATTTATATTTGTGTTTTTGTAGTTATAAAGAGAAGATATTGAAATTTTAAATTTTTAGGGTCAAATATTCATATATATATATATATATATATATATATGTATATCTATTTGGTCCAATTAATCTATATTGAATTTATCCTTGATTGATTGATTCATGTATTTATTGTAATTAATTAATTTTTTACGCATAATACTTAGAATAATTAAAAAATTTCTTGTTCTAATAATTTAATAAAGAGGTGAAATTTCAATGTCCCCATTCCAATTAATTATTTTGATTTGATTAGAGTACCCTGCAAAAAATAATTTAAGTGTTAGTACTTATAATATGAATGATTACACGTGTCATTTAAAATTATTAAAAAAATAAAATAAATAAGATACGTGTAATTTTTTTAACTTTATTTATACATAAAAATAATTATCCATATAAAATATATATATATATTAAAGTCTAACACTGAGTATACAATTATGAGTAAAAGATTTTATAAAGTTGTCAAGTTATTAAAGTTTCTATTATGGAGACTTAATACTCACTCGCTAACTTACAAATATAAAAAGTAAAAAAAGCAATAAAAAATTGTGTTTATAGGCTGTCGGCTGAGAGGAGAGAGTAATTATAAAAAGTTTATACAGTCTTCAAAGAACCAAAAATAAAAATAGAGTTTGATTTAACTTTCGAAACGTAATATTCTCGGTTAATTCTTCATGCGAGGGTCATTTTTAATTTGAATTTAAAAGTTGGGAAATTTTGTAGAACTTGGTTTGTATTTTATATATTGTATAAATTGGAAACCATAATATTTATTTCCTATAATATAAATATATTGCCACGTGCACATGTAAATTTTTAATTGCATTAATTTTTTTGATAATTTTAATTGCATTGATATTAATGACTCTTTAGTATATTTGTATTAATATTAATATTTTTGACTGCATTTAAAATTGCAATAATAAAAGTTGTATTTTATATTTTGAGTTTATATTTTTTTAAAAATTATCCTAAAATCTAACATCAATCATTAGATAACTTTTTTTTTTTTGTTACAATAACTTACTTTTTTTAAAATATGAATTCTTTTTTAAATTTTTAAAAAAAAATTATACTAACATCTAATTTCTTTTTTATTTTTAAAAATTATCCTAGCATCTAAGATCAATCATTATATATTGAATGTGCAAATCCCTAATGCATAAAACGTGAAAAAAACAATTAAAGTAATTGAGACAAGCAAAAGGAAAAAAGTAATTAGAAAATTATATGATATAAGGACCAATTTTATTACCATATAAAAAAAAAAAAATGAACCCTATACGGTTACAACAATAGAGTTGACTTTTGACAACAATAGGTTAAATAATTTAAATTATTACGTCAAGAATATCTTGTCTTGAGACAATGAAAGTGAAATCCAAACTAAAAAGAAAGAAGAAAGAATTTCAATCTTGCAAAAACAATAAAAGTACTATCACCAAAAAGAACTTCAACGCCTTTGGTCAATAATCAACTAATTCTAGCATTGAGGTAGATCCACCGGCGGTGGAGGCAAGGTTGTTTCCGGAGTTGGTCCGTTCTCAACCACGAAGGCGGTTCCCAGGCCCATGGGCAAGTGCAAGTCTAGGTGGCAATGCATAAACCATACCCCTGTACAGTTGAGATCACGAATAGAAACAAGAATGTTAAGTTGAATCTTTTAATGCTTTCACGAGAGGTAGAGAAAAAGAAACAAAATTGCTGCAGATAATTTCAATTTAAGATCCGTTCAACTATCACTTTCATCTCCTTTGTTAGCCTAAAATTAGCAAATAAAGATAACCCATCCACCGCCCTAGAGAAAGGAACGTAAATCCTTGTCTAAACCATGTTTGTCAAAGAAGCTATATGGAAGTTCCTTTCCTTTTGACATAGTCTCGAGCTCTACCATTTCTTATCATTAGGTTGAAAAAAATTAAGCAAAAGCTGAATACATCCAACTTAATCATGAAATTAATAAGTAATGATCATAGAAAATTAACCTGGATTATTAGCTATGAATCTGATGACAGCCCATCCTCCTACCGGCACACCGAGAGTGTTGCGTATTTGTGCGTCGAAAAAATTGAACTTCTTTCTATCCACGGCAGGGTTATAGTTTCCGAACCCTTGGGCCAATACATGGAAGTTAAAACCATGCAGGTGCATGGGATGGTTCTCCGCTCCAAGGATTGCTGTGTTCTGTAAGATCATCTCCACAGTTGAGTTGAACTTAAGCTTGGTGACCTTGGTTCCTTTTGGAGCAAAGACCAGCGGCGGGTTGTTGTTCATAATGCTAGCGTTGGTGTAGTCGAATTGAATTGGGGGCTTGGCTGGGAAATCAGTGGTGTAAACTCCATTGACGTTGAAGAAAAAGGCTTGCAACATAGACAAGCTGGTAGGTAACACGAAGGATTCATTGTTCATGCTGGCGGAGAGTTTTGGAGCCTGGCAAGTTGAGTTTGCTGGGCAGGCCTCGAGCCCCAATCCAAAGGTGGTGAACATCTTATAGTCAACCTTACGTGGGACCGGTAGCCAGTGAGGCGCACCAACCAATGCGGTAATGTTGGAGAAAAACTTGTGAGCCGTTGGGGTGTCATTGAATGCCGGGAGGATGGGCATTAGCGGCGTTGCTGACGACGGAGAACCATCATAGATGACGACACCCGTTGTTGTAGTAGTATCAAATGCTAGACCAGCTGCACTTGAATATGCACTAGCGGCCATGTAATACGACCCAACCGGCTGATCCGCAGTTAGCAAAACGTCGACTGTCTGGCCAGGGCCGGTAACCACGACGTCGGTGACGTAAGGCTTGGTGTAGGTGGCGTCAATTGCCACAACTTTCATCTTATGATTGGCTATCTTGTAGAAGAGCTGGTTATTGAGTGCAGCATTGACAATACGTAAGAGATAGGTCTTCCCTTGCTCCACCTTAAGCTTGAACATTTCTGATCGGTAAACCATGTATAATTAATTAAATTAAACATTAATTAACACATAAATATAGATTAATTACTACTAAAATCGACTACGTGCATGGAGATCATGTATAATCACTTACGATTTTTAGAGCATGGGTAGAGATCACCAGGCCTTCCATTTATTGTATAAGCATCAGAAATGTTAGGAGTAACGCCATTTGCAAGTGCCTGGTTCTCCACATCAACGACATTAGCTTGCCACCATTCACCTGCAACGTCATCGCTGTTAATTTTGTGTCAATAAAACCTAGACCCCAACCAACATTTCATTGCTTTTACTTAAGCGAATAGAATCATGAAACTGTCTCGTGATTAATTTTAGAATGTGGGAAACATTAGTGCATTAAATTTTTTTAAAAAAACTTATAGTATCTTAAAGACATTAATCTTTAGTAAAAATTATTTGAAGTGGTTAATTATTAGGTACCTAATAGGATGGGAACTTCCTTGTAGGGCTTAGGGAATGGGTAAGAGGTTCCGGCTCTGGGGCGGATGATGAGTGCACCGTAGACAGTGGCACGGAGCGTTGAGACATGCGCATGCCACCAGAGGGTTCCCTCCTGTTTAACGATTCTGAATTTGTAGGTGTATTTACTTCCGGGGCCAATTGGACATTGAGTGACCATGCTAGGTCCATCTGCCCAGGCGCTAAGTTCCTGAAACACTCCATGCCTGCTCAAGCAGTCATAATTAGTCCACAAACATAACCGTTAACAAAGGCTTAAAATATATGAATATGAATATGAATATGAATATATAAATAACTAGAGAATAATGGGCTAATAAATTTAGTTTTAGTATATAACCGTAGTAGCTGGATATGGATGGACATGGAAGAAGATAATTTGTACACACAACATAATGGATTTCTCGTGGCAATATTTTATTTTCAAAGGAAAATTAAAAATCTCTCTTTTGACTTAATAAACAAGAATCTAGGACGTGAAGAGTGGTATTTCATCAATAAAGACGAGAAATTTTGAGGAATAAGTCAACAATAATTACACTTTTATAAGCAAAATTGACGCTGGAAACAGCTAAGGCCTAACAGGCACAGATTTAATTTTGTAGTAAGGGAAATCTGATTCTTAATTATTTCTTAATTTGTCAAAGTCAAATTGGAAATTTGGTAAAAACTGAGTTAAATTCACTTGTATTTTTCACGAGGATTTTACCAGTGAATAGTCATGTTGTAAGGTGACTTGTTAAAGACATGAACAATCAGTGTGTCACCCTCTCGAACGCGGATTCTTGGGCCCGGGAGGCTACCATTTACTGCAGTAATCACCTGCCTTTTGCATAGCATATTAACAGTCAAATTTTGCACCTGCCAACAAATTTAGATTATAATGTTAGGGACATATATATATATATGTGTAAAATTTATACCAGTAAAAACCCATATAATAACTCTCATTTCCTTTTTTTTTTTTTTTTAAAAAGTTAAAAACCGCCGCCAATATCAAAGAATGAGATTTCTTTTTTCAACACTTGAGATTGCTAAAGTGTGAATCTAATTACAGAAATTAAAATTTTATCACTCTATCAACAGATCCCGATTGTTGGTATCAAAGATTGAAATGGTTAAAATCTAATCAAAGAGGTAAATATCTACAAAGCAATGTGAAGGGTAGTCATAAAAGCCATTGCCTTTGAACTGGTATGATTGGTCAGTTTCTAATTATATATATAGACACACACACAGAGAGATAAACGCACAAACAACATGCATGCTGTTACATGCTACTGTTACTGAGGTAAGACAATGATTGCAAAGACAGGTTTTCCCTCGGGGGAGGAAGAGAGTATAATTAGGTTCTAAAACCCCTTCTGTTTATGGATTTGCTTGAGTTGTAGTGCAACATTTTGACCTTTTGGATTGTAAAAAGGAGAGTATAAATTTAATGGATGAAAAGAAAACAAAACAAACTGTTTATGGCTAAAGCTCGACAAGTAGATTATTACAAAGAATGTGTGCTCCACTATTTTTGAAGCTGAAGCTGATGAAGCAGCCAGAAGCAGCAAAGCACATGCAAACAACAAAACAGGACGCCCCATTTTAACCGAAGGTCTCAAAGCCACGATGAAAGAAGAGAAAAGAGAAGAATAGAGGGAGAGATGATAGAACGCTTTGCAAGGAATGAGCGGGTAAGAAAAACAAGAGGTTATATTTATACTTTGAAGTGCGAGGGTTCCTCGCGGAACTTGCATCATTTTGTGTTTTAACTTAATAATAAAAAATAAAAATTGTTTTTCTCATATGTCAACTAAAGCCAACTTAAAAAAAAAAAAAAAACTAAAGCCTGCAAAATTAAATAAAATATAAACAATGGGAAATCTTAGGATTAGCACCCAATTGCGTAACTACCTAGCCAAAAGGAGTTGGAAAATATTTTCTGATTTTTCAAATTTGAATTGGGCAATCAACGCGTTAGTCGAACCTTCGTTATCTAGGGATTAAGTTTGTCCATCAAAAACATTATAGATTAAAAAAAGAAAAATAGAAGTCGTTTATGATAGAATATTGGTTGTTCAAGAGATAAACAAATTCCTTTTGAATATGATAATATTTCTTTCTAGGACCGTCAATTCCCTTGTAGTCCAAAGGGTTCGTTAGTCGAATTTTCCTTTGGGGTAGTATTTGTAGGTGGAAAATAATTGAAATAACTCTGCTGGGCCTCGCTGTTCCGTTTAGAAATGTAATTTCAGTGCAATTTTGAGGTAAAGGGCACATCGATGCGTCAAACACCTAGTTTCTGGGTTAGTCATCGTTAGGCTAGATTAGACCCTCCCTGTCTAAGTACACAGCCTCTAAATGCCGTGAACGATAAAATGATTGAAGTTAGATGGAAAAAAGAAGGAACGTGCATGCAACATAGCTATAAATGTTTTTGGTTATTATTCAAAGGATTACCCTAGTATTTTATTACTTAGTGCGGGAATTAAGATCAGTTTATTATATTAATTTCAACCCTATACCTAGATTAATTATTTGTAATAAAGCACAAACTCTATGGTACATCCTATTACAATTAATATGCAAAATTTCAAGCAACTTAGAACGTTGAACCGAGAAGAGACCCAACTTCCTTCGAATGTGCAATACCAAAATTTAGTATATATAATAGTATATATAGTATTAGTTGGTCTCATTCAACATGGGATTGGTAAATACTAAATACTGTTGAATAAAGTCATATACCTTACTTTATACGATTTATAAATACTTGAGGTTAAGTGGTAAAGCATCGGAATAGTATTAAATTGTTTTTAATTTATACCGACTCTTTGCCTTTTTATTTGAAGATTGTTGAGGATAACTAATAAACGGTTTCTATGAATGCTTTGATTTTTCTTAGTCAATTTAAAAAAATCATCAGATCTTAACTATCCAGATGGACTTTCAATCAATAATTAATTTTCTGAATTTGGCCCAGTACAAGGATGAAAATTAAGAAAAATTCATGCTATATACGTAATATACTTGGCTTGGATTATAAAGTCAAAACCGGTTCCTCCAACCTCATATCTTCTTCAATACATATATTAACAAGACCAAAGAAATAAAAATTACTGGTTGTCATTGGTCTAGAATGTTTGAACATATCAACCTGCTAAATGATTAATGTTCAATACCATCTACTCATTTACTTTATATATATATATATATATATATATTAATTTCGAAGATATAAATGTCAAAGTTCGCCGATATCTTATGACACTAGCTAATCACGTCATCTTCAATCTCATACCTTCCCTGCAGTTCTATTTTTGCAATGACAAATTACAGTTCTAATCTCCGACTTGATTCCAATAAATATGGTGAAGAAGAGAAGAATGACTTAAGATCAGCTAAGCAATGACTGCATAATAACAATTAAAGCTAACGTTTATCATAAACAGTATGCATCAAGAATTAGGTATTACTCCAACATTATTTTAGTGAGTCTCCAAACCATCTGATCATTTGTTTTTGATTTGTAGGAAACGTTTGGGGATTGTCTTGTTAGGTAGCCGCGTTGACTAAAATTTTTTCCAGAGATAGACGACGGTTTGGCCACTTGCCTTGGGATCAAAGATACCGGGCTATCCTCTCTTCTCTTCTGCCTTGGAGAGAGTCAAACTAAGCTTCTACATACACATATATTCTCCCCTGGATAAATCTGTGGATTGCTATTGCCGCCTCAGTCGAAATTAGTGAATCGTCCAAGCAATGGTAACTGGTGTTCAACTTTTTTCTACATAATACTAGGATTTTGTTGCTGCTGTTGTTGTTTCTTTTAAATTTCTGGTAAGAAATACAATAATCTTCATTTGCTTGGATCCCACGCCAATTGTTAATACTCCTGAGTTAAGTTAAATGAGATAATTATATTACCTATTCAATGATCGGATGTCTGAATTTGTCCATATTCAAAATCCTATCAAGATTTCAACAGCACTAATTAATATAACTTCATTTATGGTTGAAATTAAACATGCATGGCATTTGAAATCTTGAGAGCGATAGTTACCGTAGCAGGAAATTAAAAGAAATGGTCTAATTCGCTTAAACTCGAAGCGACACAATCAAGTTAGCTTACTACGGCTGTCGGAACAACTTTAATTAAAATGCTAATTAATCACATGAACTTCAAATAAGTCCTCTCCGTTCATTGCTGCAGCAGGCAGGCAGGTAGCTAGCATGATATGCACTTAAATTAATTAAAAATCTACTTAGAATTGGTAAACCGTTTAATTTATATATACACAAACATGGGGCTTAATCATGGGGTATCTCTGGATTAGCAAGTTACCGCATCAGATGTTGATTTGGTTGATTTTTTTTTCCTGTTGCATATATATATATATATATATATATATATATATATATATATTATTGATTTGTTAGTGAATTAATTAAGCACAAAAAAATAAACATATAAATATGTTGAAAATTATACACGAAACCTTTTTGTCACTTTCTTTTTCTATTTAATTACTAACATATTGCATAGGCCATGCATGGATCAAGGTTTGGTAAAAAAAAGGATGACGTACTCATGATATATACATAAACGATCGAGAGGAGCTAAGTTGATTAAGTCTTTCCTTAATAGTCTAAAGTTGTAATAAACAAGTTGATTAGTAAAACCTTTTCTTAAAAGTTGAAAAGATCTCTTTTGTCTCATTGGCTCTCAAGTTATATTAGAAATTTAAAACTTTTCTGGGTTAATCCTCAGACTTCAATCTGTTTGAAATGGTAAAGTCAACACCATATCTGCTTAAGGAACAATGGAAGGAAAGAATCAAATTATTACTGAAACAACCGAATCAAAGACCTGGAAATTCTGTTCTGGTTTGAATGTTTACTGATCTCCAGGGGACACTTGCTTTAGCCTATAGCCTTCAGTATTGACTAATTAATTAAATTAAAGTAAATTACTAGAGTTGGGATGTTGGGAAGCATTTATCTGAAAATTATATCGTTGAATAGCGATAAGTGAGTTGAAACTAACTTGGACGGATTCGGTCAGATACATGGGAACATGAAGTCGTATGTATGAAAAAAAACCCTGGATTGGATTGGATACACACTGATCTATATTCTATAGCCTCAAAAGCATGAAATTAAATCAAAATAAACCTCAGAATTTAAACATACTTAATTGTAAGTAAACGATGTTAAAATAACTATAGGAATTTTAAATTTAAGCCTCCTTTCAAGGACTCAAGTCTATGAAATGGATTTTTAATGTAGACAGTGCAAATCTTGATAAAGGAAAACTTTGATCCTAACTTTTTTTATATTCATTTTTTATGTTTGTTTGGTAGCTTAGAAAAATCAGTGTATATACTAGATTTGTTGGGATTTTTTTTTTTCAATTTTCTTTGAGAAGAATTTTAAATTTGAAGGTAATACAATTAGTTGATTAATCGAGGAAAATGGGTTTCGAAAACTTGCTTAACCATGATTAGAAACTAATTTTTCTAATTGCAGCCTATTTGAGCCTTGGTTCGTAGTCCAAACCATATGATTTCCGTTAATTCAAGCCCAATCCAAACAGAAACTATAGAGCTTATAAATTAAATTTTATTCTTTATATTTAAACCGACAAAACCAACTTTATTAATTATTATTCTTTCTATGAATCATCCAACCAAACTTTGTCTCTCTTTTATATAAAATAAAGTGAAATATGAAAAGGAAATTGGAAAAAAATAATCTTACAATAGTAATAAAAATATAAATAACAGAATACTTGTTCATCTTATATTATTTTAAAGAGAGCAGCAAGCTTTCCCGCCAATTTAAACCGTGGTCCCCTGTCAATATTTTTGTTAATGAACTATCGGAATTGGATCAAAGATGAAACTACAAAAGTACCCTCCCTTTTTATCCTTCTCAGAAAAAAAAAAGAATTCAGCATGTTATAAAAATAAATCCCATAATTAAGTGCATTTGTTTAGATAAATCAAATTTGTGTATATTAATATGTTATATTATAGTATTTTTGATAGTGATAATTTACCTCAATCCAGTCACGCGCTTGGGTTACAGAATATAAAGGGTCCAAAATAATAAAATTTTGAGCTCATATAAATATGAATCCTGAATTAATTAAAAGAGTCACTCAGAAATATCTATAAATACCTCAAGTATGATCAGTAAAACTCGAATATCTTTTTTGGCTTACAAAAACTCTGCTAAAACTGTCTTTTGACTTAAACATCGGAGTGTGCGTGTAAGGACAGATCTCTGCGCCTCTCTGACTTTCACTATTTTTGTAGAACATTCAGGACACCTGGAGAAGATCACTGAAATATCATTTCATTGTTGTTTGGAACAACAACAATTTTATTTAAAACTTGTTTTTTTGAAAGAATATTTTTCCATTGCTATATATATAAATGTAAGTTATTTTTTTATTTAAACAATAGAATTTCATAATCTATAAATATAAATACCACATTATTAAATCCATCAACCATAGTTATTAGTACTGTATTTTTTTTTTTATTAAATATCCTTTGTTTTTCCATCAATCATCATTAGAAAATTTTCGATTCCAGTATTTGGGAAAACAAATTAAATTCTAGTTCGGTTTTGATAATAATTCAAAGGAAGGTCAAATCCGTCAAGAGAAGAAAACTCGGAGGATAACTGTCACAAAATAAGGATACCCCACAACACTAGCCCAACACACACTGTGGCCGTTAAGTCTGGTACTTGGGAGACTGTCATTCACTCTCACACTAATGGAAACGGAAATTGAAGCCGCTCAAAACGGAGGCGACAAGACCGTTTCGGAAATTAACGTCCCATCAGCCTTGATGGCGACGACAGGGGAAGAAGCGATGATTCGACGGTCAGAGGGAGAATGCGAAAAGAGCGAGTGAAGGGGCCCTGGTCGCCTGAGGAAGATGCAATACTCAGTGGACCTGTCAGCGAGTTCGGGGCGAGAAATTGGGGCTTGATTGCGCGAGGTATCGCTGGTCATTCTGGCACGTCCTGTCGGCTTCGTTGGTGCAATCAGCTTGACCAGGCTGTTAAGCGCAAGCCATTTACCGGTACAAAGTCTACGCCTTTGTTGATTTTTGATCTCTCAATGTGGTTGTCCTTTTTTTTTTTTTGGTTTGTTTGGGAATTGCTTGGATGTTTTGCATGTTCGATTTATTTAATAATTTGAAGTTCATAGTACTATGTTTGTTCAAAGTTTAGGCTACGCCATTTAATTGTTAGCCAAAAAGTAATGCGGATTTATGTGTTCACAAGTTACAATCTTTTAAGAACTGTGCTTTGAATGAACAAGCATATGAATTCCCCAAAATTCCAACACGAAAACAATGTTAAACTCTTTTTTTTTTTGGTGAATTTTAGGAATATGCGTGACAGAAACAGAGATTTTAATGTAGAAATTGATAACCAAGTAGCTTCTTGAGGAAACTGGAAAGGAGTCTAATTGTTCGGAAATGGAGAAATTTTGCCAAGCATTCGAGAAACTGACTATTATTTAGGGAAGTGTCAGTGCTTATAAGAAAGTAACAGGGAGGGGAAAGTTATCTTCATACCATAAGCTTAGTATTCGAGCAGAAATAGTATGTATTAAGTCAAGGCATATTGTGCTCATTGTCATATCCATGGACATAAGTTCAGGGGACAGCAACCAGTATTAGCTTACAACTTTCACTCATCAATTTTTTTTTTTTTTAAATTTACTGTGTAGACATATCTATGCATTTGTATGGTTGGTTGATGCATTTAGGCTTTACTTGCTCTAATGGAAGGTACGCCTTATACTGATGTATTTAATGTTTTCTCATAAACTGAGCCGATAATATTTTTTTTGCAGATGAGGAGGATTGGATGATAATTTCGGCACATGCAATACATAGGAACAAATGGGCAGTGATTGCAAGGCTTCTACCTGGAAGAACTGATCATGCTAATAAAAACCATTGGAATTCCACATTGCGCCGTCATGCATGGAGCTTGGTAGAATAAAATCAGTATCTGAAAATGTGGTGGAAGATACTAGCTGGGATAAAACCAAGGCATTATCTGAAGAAACTGTCTTTTGCGGAGGGTTCATTGAGGTCTCTGGAGGGAAAAGATGTAAGCTCTTTGGAGAGGTCAGATTATCAATTGAAGGGCAAAGAAGTGACGGGAATTCAATCTACTCATGAATCAATTGAGCTCTTTTCGGTCCTGTTGGTCATATCAGTGCTGGTAATGTTTATAATAACCTGGATGAACCAGAATTTGTTTCAACATGTTAAAGGCCAGTTCCAATGCTAGGACTTTCAATTCAAACATCAAAGCCAGATGTTAGGATCTGCAAATTGCTTGAAGGAGTTTACACAGAACGCTTAGTCCCTCTACAATGTGGTCATGGCTATTGTCGAACTCAAAATGGTAGAAATCCAAATAACTCTTTGCTGGGGCCAGAATTTGTGGAATTTTCAAACCTCAATCTTTTCCATATTATGAGCTGGCTGCAATAGCCTCTGATATAAGTAACCTTGCTTGGCTGAAAAGTGGATTGGAAAATAACTGCATCAGAGAATTGGATGATGCAGCTAGTGGTACTGCATCTCATAGATCTCAAGTGCACATGGGACACTTTGAAGAGCGCAAAATGAGTGATCGTTTGCGTATCGAAGAGAGAAACAACAAGCTTATGGACATAATGACTACTTTGCTGTCAACATAGAATAGAAGGCAATTCTAATTCCAGGTTGAAATCTTTGCTTTGGTCTTGTTACATAATACCCTGTCCATTAGCGTGGGAGTGATGCAGGAATGGGATCCAGTTTTGTTCTGTGTTTGAAGTAAACGCCATATGCTACTGAACTATAAGAAGGGCTTCATTGTTTCATAGTCATCAAAATGCTTGACCTAGATGCTTAAATGGTGATAGTAGTTGACAAATTTTAAACAGGGGAGCTTGTTTACATATTCATTTTACGAACAAAGCCTGTTAACACCCTGTACCAGTAAGAATTGATGACAAAGTTTGGAATTACATTCTGATTACTACTCTTTGTCTTTTTTGTTGTGTATGTAGTTGCTTCCAATTGAAGTTTAACGTGAACTTTGTTGGGATCAAGAATGCCTTCCCTAGTATCCACATTGGCCTTATACTCCTATTTTAGCGTTCTCTTCTTGAAAAATTAAGTATCGTTAATCACTTTTTGTCATCTAGTCTAGTTTGTGTTGTGGCTAGTTTGTTTTGAGAGCTTCAAAACGATCTCCATATATATGCTTATATCTTTCTCCCAGCTGATCTTTTATTCTCGTTATAACAATAAATAGTAACTTTTGCCCGTTAAGGAAAGTTTCCTGCGATACTCAAGCGAGCCCAAAGGACACATTAGCTGATTAGCAAGTGGCAGAGGCTTGGGCTATCATAGAATGAATTCTAATGAGGAAAAAGCATGTTATGAAGTAGAACCCTTTGGTTGGATTGTAATTATGTTTTGTATTCCAGAAAGTTGAAAAGGACATGAGATATAAGAAGGTGATATTTGGGTGAATTGGTTGTGTTTAGTGCTTGAGTGACATTGATGTGGAAAGAAGCTTAAAGTAGGTGTGGTGTGTTCGATTCATAAATAGAATGGCGACTGCCTTTGATATTTATTTCTATTAGATTCAGGCAGATAATCAGGGCTGCTTGTCTTTATTTTCTTTTGCTAGAAAATCAGAGAAAGGCTTAAAGCTGTGGATGGTGCGGATAGAAAGTGGAAGACATCTGGTTTCACAAATAATGAGTGCCCATGCCTAGTGACAGAAACATGATGTATCCTTTCAGGTTTCATTGATTCAAAACCCTTCACTCTAAGAAAGGAAAAAAAAAAAAAAAACTGCTTTTAATCTTCCTTGATTCTAATCCCGAAAGAGACACAAACTAGGGGCTGCCTGAAAGAGAATACGCATGTTGTATTGCATTTGCAGAACTGCTTTTTGTTTGAAACCAAGTGCGAAACATCAGCATGTGGTACCAAACTCTGAATACTTATCATTCCATTTTCGTGCCAATTCTGTTGGTTTTCTAATAGAAAGATTCAACTTTATGAATGGATCTCTTTTTCTCTATTTTTTTTTTTCCTGTATTTTGTGTTGGCGTGTGTTTAACAAGTTGAATTGAATACTTGTCTATATTAGAAACCTAACCCTGGAAAAGTTTCACTAGAAAAGTTCGATTCTAAAGACATCAAATGTGGAGAACAAACGCAAGTCGACCCCATAGGCTTGATGGACTATGCACTCTTTCGAGTCTGAACCGAAACACCAAGGGACCATTAAGAAAGAGATTAGAGAAGCAATCAACAATGGCACTGTACAATTTGCTGCCAATTAAACCAAAGTCACGACATATTCAAACAGGCAACGGACATACCTAAGAGATTAAGTTAGATGCTTCTCTTCTTTTAACAGCTAATAAAAACTATTAGTATATTCCTTAGAGCCGAATCATTTGATGATAGGAATGGTACCATACCAAAATCTGTTCATTTAAGAAAGTGACTTAAAAGGTTTCTCTTCGTCATTTTAGTTGAATATGTTGAGTCATTATGACCTTAAGATGAGATGAAACTCATGGAACAACAAAAGTTTTACAAGGAATTTGTAATGTAATTACAAGTATGAGAATATTTATGTATCAAACTTTAGTTTCTAAAAGTTGTTCTTGATTGATATACTGTTAAGACAGGGCATTGATAATTCTAAAAAATCTGTACATGCTAAGACTTCTTATATTAAACTATTATATTAAGTAGATTTAATTAAATAGTTTATTTAAATCATATTGGCTCACATTTAATTCTATGAATTTAATTTAAGGATTTAATTAAATCTATCAATCCAATAATTAATTAAAACAATTAATAGGCTTTGACCAAAAAAAGTTTGATAAAGAAAAAATAATTAAAATGTTTAATTAAATTATTAAGTTCATCTTTTAATTAATATAGCATATATTAGGCTAATCCAATTAAAAAGAGTTTAGTGGGTCTTGAAGTACATATTGATTAAATGATTTAATGATGACTTGAGCCTTAGGTAATTATAATTCTAATTAAGCTAAAATTTGAAACCCTAGTCTATGAAATCCATGTTATGGCTTCTCACCAAATAGAGTTGACGTTCATAAGAGTTGACGACAGAGAGAAATATAAATCAATACCTCTTATGGTATTTAAAAGTATAGTTAATATCAAAGTAATTGTCGCAAAACATCCTGCAAGAAACTCTAAAGCTACCCCTTTCTCCTTGTGTAAAATTAAGAAGTGTTTATGGTGTTGAGTTTAAAGCAACTCAAGAGGTAGCTGTGTCCATAATTTAATTCAACTTTATCAAAGAAGAAATGTTCTTGGTGCTGAGTTTAAAGAAACTCAACTTATAGTCATGTCCATAACTCAATTCAATTCTATCGAATGGTCATGGTCAGAGATTGAACACTCGAACAACCTCGATAAACAATTTCAAATTAATTTTTGAATTAATCAATTCAAGAATTAAAATATAAAAATTTTAAATTTCTTGATTGCTTGTTATAATGATTAAATTGATTCTATTTGATTATCAAGTTAATCCTATGCATGCTTTAGCATTTTTATGTTTTAAGTTTTGTTACTTAAATGATTATGTGCATTTAAAATATATAATTACGTTAGCGTTAGCATAAGCCATATCATGATGAGATAACCATCCTTTCATTCAAAAACAACTTG
This sequence comes from Firmiana major, assembly GCA_033439115.1. NCBI lineage: Eukaryota > Viridiplantae > Streptophyta > Magnoliopsida > Malvales > Malvaceae > Firmiana > Firmiana major. The sequence continues at coordinate 44,151,811 of CM065913.1, read as the reverse complement.
TAAAAAAAGAAAGAGAATGTTAGGGAAACAAGATGGGATTCAACAAAAAGGAGCTTACCAGCCCCACCACCACATTAACATTTTGCAATTCACTTACTCCGCTTTAGTTCTCCATGGGAGTGGGAATGGCAGAATGGTTCCACCTTCGACGTTTGAAAGCGATCCAAAAGGTTTTAATTCTTCTTTTTGGATTGTCGGTAGCAGATAATTTTCGTGCTTATCTATTTATAATTCTTAGATTGCAAATCATAGAAAATGAAAAAATTCCTTTTAACCTCTCCTTTGCTGGAGATAATGGAGTTCTCAATCATGTTCCAAACCTAAACACATTTCTCCAGTGATAATTTTTTTATCAAAAAAGAGTAAATTACAAAAATCATAATTATAATTAAATACTATATCCATTAAAATTACTTAAATTATTCAAACAAATTAGTATATTGATGTAACTACAAATTCGCATACAGATAAATTTGAATATAAGATTTTAAAATTTCGAAATTTTTATCTTGTCTATCTCATTATGATGGATAATTGAACTTTTTTTTATTTTTATATTTAATATCATAGTGAATGAATTTTGATATTGAAATTAATAATTTAAAATTTTATTAAAAATCTAATTTTAATTTTAATTTTATGTTGGGTTTGATGTTTTTCTCTTTTTCAATTGAAACATTATAATGTTTGATACACATGAAAAAAAATGCTTATGAGAATCTTCAGAAACTTAGGTTGATTTGGTTGGGTGAAATAAATATTTTATTGAAAAATATATCGATAATTTTCAACATTACTTTAATGAAATAATGAAAATCATGTAGTGAAGAATCACATTTTCTTTTTGCAATAAATAGATACTTCGAAGTTGCAACATATATTTTTTAAAATTCCAGAAACGTCATTGACCGAATTTAACATTTAGCCAATCCTATTTAATTTGCATCAGAAACCTAGTTGACTAAGTTCATCGTTTAATCAAATAAGAATCTATTTGCTTCATATAAAAAATATTAATTGAAGAAAAGAATTATATTTAAATATTATAACAAATTTCTAATATTATAATTTAATAGTTATTTATGCAAAATTTGCTAAGGATATATGTCAAAGTTTCCTTATTGTTAAACGAGTATTAGATAACAAAGTTCTAATAAGATAGAGAACAACAAAACCACAAATTTTTTTTTTTAATATTTAATAGCAAACTCGGGCTGTTTTACATTGAGCATCGAGCAAACCTTGATTTATTAAAAATGAAGAAATACAGTAAGGATAACTCTTTATCCTATATTTGAAGAAAATACAACTTAAAATAAAAAAGAAAAACTATAAGGAAACCAATGGAGATAGAACAATCAGTTAAAGTTTGAATATTATTTTCCTTCTGCCTTTGAATTTTAAAATCTATTATTAATAGATAATTTATAAATTTTAAAAAATTTATAAACAAAAATTTAATAAATTCATAAATTTTTAACTTTTCAAATTTTGACATCTTTATAAAATAAATAAATAAATAAATACATACATTTAAATAAATGTATACCTTTATCTTTATCATAAATTTTTTATACCCTTTTAAAAGCTAAATTTCAGCATATTTGATATTTAAATTTTAACTATTACAACTTCACCTCTTATTTTTGAACATGGGCATCTTTTATAAACATATATATATATATATATATATATATAAAGATAAATGCATGCATCTAAATATAGATTTGCTCCTATACATTTTTATCATATGTTTTTTATTCACTCTTAAGATATAACTTTTAACAAATCTTCTGAATTTGAACATTTATAATCTTTCTTATTTTTCAGATTTGACATATTTTAAAAATAAAGAAAGATAAATGCATTCATGTTGAATATAAGTTTAGTCCTATCTTAATCATAGTTTTCATATTTTAAAAACACGAAGAAGCTGCCTTAGAGAAACTCTTTCACTTGGAATTTTCTTTCTCATTTTGTTTTCGCTGATTTTCTTTTTCTTTATTCCCCTCAATTTCTTTTTCTTTTTTTAATATTATCCAAATAAATAAATTAAAATCCTAGCCTTTTTGTCGTTCACGCAAAGGCAGATATATATATATATACATAAGCCTCGCTCACCTTCGTGTGGTCCACTCCTGGTCAAACCGCTTCATACTCCCAGATGTTTCGCTTGTTTATCAGTCTCCATGCACAGTCCCCTAATCTACCCTCCGATACATCAGTTCTTCATCACTGTTTCCGTTTCCTGATGTGATCTCTGATCAAAGTTAAGTCCAATCCAAAAATGGAGGAGCTTGAGTCAATTGGATAATCAAAGTTACTCAATTACATTCAGTTTAATTAATTGAAATAACTCAAATTCGCATTAACCCCAACTACAGTATTAATCTGTAAATCAAGAACTGATGAACAAGTGATAATTTATGATTTTGAAAGAGGGTGATTAAGAAACAATAGTAACTTAAGAAGCCTAAGTTGCGATGCATTGGATAATAACCTTTTTGCCATTCCTATTATTAATAAATAATACAGGCCCTTCGCTTAGCGTACTGATTAGTGTATCAAAGCTAACTCAAAGCTTTCAGCTTATTCAATAATTAAATCTTTAATTAAAGACAAGCCAAAATCCAATAAGGCCAGTTTGGCAGTTTCAGAATTTCAATTACCAAACTACCCTTGATTCTTATCCAGGTTTTTCCCCCCACTCGCTTTCCCTTCCGCTAAAACCCGAGGATAAATCTGTCTTCTTGTGGAGCAACTCATATGGAAAGAGAGAAACGACAAAAAAGAAAAAAAAGGTTATTTTCCGACATGTAATTTGTTAACCTCAAAAATAAATTCTTGTGTCGTGAAAAATCGTGTTCTTCTAGGGAGGATGCGTACCTACAATATTGACCGTCTGATTATGTTGCAGATTCACACATCATTACACTGATACCATCGGACGTACAGAATCTGCTTGAGACAAAGATCCCAAAGTACCAACTGAACACCAAATCTTCCAACAACTTTGTTTCTCTGTCTTTCTTTTCTTCTTTTTCTTTTTTTAATTGTCTAATAATGTAAAGAAAGGAAATCTGCTCTTTGTTCTCTGTGCACTCACTGCACGTTTCTGATCTTCTTTGCAGTGCGTGTCTGAATCTCAACACTTCTAGCAGAGCATGAGTCCTTTGTCTTTAAAGGCCTCTACTTCTCTTTAAGCTTCCCTCTCTCTCTATTTTTTTTTGGTATGCATTTTTCTTGAGGACGAAGCCATGACTCTGTAAATCTGGCCATGTTTTTACCTTATGGTTTTTTGGTTCACTTCTTGATTTGGGGTGTTCCAATTGTTTCCATTTTATAAATTTTCTTGGTTAATGAAACGTTAATGGAGGAAAAGGGTCACCTAATCCAATAGTAACTTCTTTAAATTCTCACATTTTATCCGAACTTTGTGCAAAACCTACTAAAAGCTTGAACTTTGAGCCTATTGAGTATTGATCCTCAAACTTCGAAGCTTTAAGCCTGTTAATGCTCTTTACAGAGTCTTAACTCCAAGTTTCAGCTTCTAGGTCTTTTCAAAATGTCATCAATGGAGATGTCCTATGTCGATTTAGAGCAAGGAACTCACCGCCGGCAGCGAAGTGACGTCAGCGCCGGCGAGGTAAGCGTCTGCTTCTCGGACGCCGACGAGGGTTCTTGCTACTCTCAGTTTTTTTCCACAACAGGTGGTTCCTACGATGAGTACAATTTTGCTTGCGCTTCTGATGAAGAGACTGGTGACGTGCCGGATTCCAGGAGGGTGTCTTCAGTCTCGGATTGTTCAGTGGAGGTGGAGATTCAGAGGGGAGTTCCTGAAATTAAGGTGCATTTGGCGAAAGTTGAGAAAGATTGTAGAATTTGCCATTTGGGTTTGGAAAGTAACAGTCATGAATCTGGTGTTCCTATTGATTTGGGTTGTTCTTGCAAGGATGATCTTGCTGCTGCTCATAAACAGTGTGCTGAGGCATGGTTTAAGATCAGAGGAAATAAGTAAGTAAAAAGGTTCCAGCATTTTTTCTTGGTTCAATTTTTATGTTTGCTTTTGGCTTCTGGGTAAAATTCTAGATGTCGAATTGGTAAGTTCTTTACGTTCTTAAATTTATGTCAAATAAGATGCAGAGGAAATTTTTTTTTTTTTAGTAAAAACTATCTTTTTGTGGATCATAATTATAAATTGTATGACTTGTTCTTTTGATTATTGCTTGGACTTGGGATTACACTTTCTTGACAATGTTTTACATTTTCCTAATTGTACTTGAGGCCTGAGGGGGTGATTGTAATAAGTAATAACTACCCACTATAGCCAAATAAAAAGAGTTAAAAAGTTGATTGTTTTGGGTGTTACTAGTTAAATTAAGTCATAAGGTGAAAAGATGCTTTTGCAAAAAAGAAATTTGCTTAATGGATAAGAAAGTTTGATGGATATTACACTTTTAAAGGAGGTTGATAGACAATTAGAGAATGAAAGTAAAGCTTAAGGATAAAGCATTAAGAACTCCTCATGATATGTCTAATGACAGCGACAATTCTTTGCAGTTATATGCTTTTTTGTGATCTAGGACTCTCTTTCCTTGTAGGAATGTGGGGATTTGACCTTTATTGATGCATTCTCTTATCTTTAGATGAAGATCATTGCTTGCTGGTGCTTCACTTTGGAAATTTTAATTTGTAATTACTACTTCCCAATTTCTTACTTGACATGATTAGGGATTACTGATTTTTTAGATACCAAACCATTGGTGCAAGAAGTTCCCTGATTCTAGCTGTGATTCTAAACTTTTGGTAGGATTTGCATTGGCATGTTCTGCACTTCATGCATGTCTAGATTGGTGTCATGTTTTGGTTAAACAACTGTTGATACGATAACCACCAGACCCACAGTGGATCTAGTGGTGTTTGCTAGCTATTGCACCATCTAATATTCCAGTTAGGTGGTTAATTGGCCCTCCTGATTAACCTGGATAATTGATCAGATTGAATTTGAAACTGTCCAACATTTGATATGATCATGCTGCAAATACAACACCATTGTACTGATCCTCTAACATATTTTTGACTTGAAAGCCAAATGGAAGGCCAGATTAATTAAATTTACTAGTTTTAGCTAAGAATTTACAAGGGACCCATCTTATACCTTCCACATTAAAAGTCATATGCGAAGAAAGACTTGGAATTGGTGAAGACTGCCAACTATAATATCTGAGTTAATGTGCAATTGTTGAAACTACGCATAAAATTTGTTATCTTAACGAATGAGCATGATTTATGATGTAAAATGAAGATAACGATAGTTTATGTGATATATAGATCTTTTTATACAAGTGTAATGATGCTACATAAGTGGTAGCTTTAACTTTTTTACTGAAATGCAGGGCGCAATTATTGTATACTGTATCATTAAATCTATAATGCTGCATAGTCCATTATTCATTGAACATCATTAACCATTATCCCCACATGCAACGGAATATTAGCTCTTCCTCAGACAGAGTTACCTCAATAGTGATTTTTTTTTTCCTTTGCGATTTATCATACCTCTTCTTGTACTCAGTCTGCTTTTTTTTTTTTTAGGACCTGTGAGATTTGTCATTCCATTGCACGAAATGTAGTTGGAGTGAATGAGATTGAGTCAACAGAGCAATCAAATGAGATCAACAGTTCCACAGCAACAGCTGCAGTCTCAGGACCAACACCCCATACAGACTCTCAAAGCTTCTGGCATGGCCATCGCTTCCTCAATTTTCTCCTTGCTTGCATGGTATTTGCATTTGTCATATCATGGCTCTTTCACTTCAACATGCCATCATCCTAAAATTCTGTAGCACAGTTCCTGAACAAAATTGAAAGAACGGAAATAAAGAATCTGAATTACTGTAAAGGAACCTGGAAAAATTTGTGGCTGTGATGATGAGTAATGGGATAGTGTAGAGGCTTGTGATGGTTAATAGGTATTTTATGCGTCCCTCTTCTTCTCCATACATGTAGAAAGCTTGTTATATCTAATATATGCACATTCATCATAATTATCATAGCTGCGTCTTACTTTAGTACTTTAAAATAGGCAGTCACACTACATCTGGTTTTAGAAGAGTTGTGAATGGTTATGCTGTTGGCCGGTATAAATCGTAGTTGCTCTGTCGTAAAGAGGCCTTTTGTCTTTGTGAATTTTCTTTGCTCCTCATTCTGCGATTTCAGGAAAATACCTTGTCAAATAACTGGCTTATAGAACCTGAACTAAACATCTTGACGTTCAGTAGCATTAGCTGACTGTCGCAGACAGGCTCATAGTCATAGTTAGTATTACGAGTTTAGCAGCTCCGATTTTTTACTTCTTCCGCGACGTATTTTCTCCTTGTTAACAATGATGTCCGGACAATTTTGGTAGTAAATGAATCAAAATTTCAAAGAAATGCCAGAACAAAATTCTTTTACTGGGCAATTCAGGAGTAGTCTGAAGGTTATGGACTCGGTGATTGGTAAAGGGTTTGGCCAATTCTTAGTTGCATACGTTCGATACTTCTGGCACTCAATTGATACTACAAATATGCAACAATTGATTTTTCTATCAACATTTAATCAATTAAAGAACCAGGTACCGTTACTGATGGTAAACGGGTTCATACTCATTTTGAGGATCGTAAAAACCAAGTTTTCTAGTGCTTCAACCAGAGTACATTCTTCTGTATGATGCTCAAAGTCTCAAACGGTGCAGTCGGAGATTATACAAACTTGAAATAAGAAAACCAAGAATAAATATTGAAGACTTCTGCAAGGCAGCGGTAGCCCAGAGTGATAAAAAAATGGAAAATAAGGAATAAATACAAGAGCCTAAAGAAAACTGTGGGAGATGGAAAAAAAAATGGAAAACTAATACAAATTTCAGTTTTTGCTCCTTTCGGCTTCCAAGTTGGTGCCATCTGAGTGTTTCTTGGGCGTCACTTTCCATCCCTAGGCTGAACAGGCAAGCCGCCTGTAGATACAAAGCAGTGGGCCACTCAGGGGACACCACCTGCGCTTGCGTGGCATCCCCAAGGGCCTGTTGTGGCCTATCATTCAGCAAGTATGACAAGCAGAGTCTGGCATAGACGGTTGGTGACACCATGGTCCCGCCATCATTGAACTACACAAGACAGACAAGATCTTCGAGTCTATCCTGCTGTTTTAGACCATCAAAAATCTTTCCTGTATGGCCATTAATGTTCAAGTGGTAGACTTGAAAATGATACGATATTAATGAGTTGAATTTAATGCCAACCAACAATATATGTGGCCTATATCATTTCTTTCTTTAATCTGTTGATTTGAGGAAGTCCTTTCCTGTCTATAGACTATAATTAGCTCCAAAGTAAATAAGCTTGTATAATTGTCAAACCCATATTTTCTTGTTTCCCTGTTTTTGCAACACGGCGTCTGTCTATCACTTCAATGAGCAGTCTTGTATAGACAGTATATTATACTGCAAGAATCACAAGCGGTGTAGGTTTGCACAAGGGAAACTCACCTGTGTGTAGCAAGCAATTGCACTTGCAAAATCCTTAGCTCGAAAAGCAGTATCTCCAAGTTTCTTACAATTCAACGTTTCCTGAGCTGAGAGGCACCAGAAAAAGCAAAATCAATTAGATACAAAGGACATGATTGCTGAAGTAGACTGCTAAATAGTAAATAATCAAAGCAGACGGGCAATTATCCTTTGCTCCTTAAGCCACGAGATAGTAATTTGAACAAATAATCGGGTACAGAATGGAGTCTCTACAGTGAAACATTGTGCAGTACATTGGTAACGGATCATGGACTAATTCTGTAATTCCATAGCCATTTCTTACATCTGTTATCTTCTCCTCCAACTACTAGATCAGTATGAATTTGTGGCAGGTTGAGGATAGGTATTCCTTCCTCAGCCAGTTCAAGATAAAGAAAGAATTAAACTTACTTTCGCTATTAATTAAATTTTAAGATAACACAAGAAGTTTGCTCGCGGTTAATGATTGGTTACGCTGAAAATGACTCGCAGAAAAAATTTTTCACACCTCATAAAAATAGAACATCAAGGATGGAGTAGCGAACCTCATTAGCAACCCCTCGTCATCTTTGTATCCCATCTTCTCCAATATTTCATGTATAGCAGTCAGATCCATCCTCAAGCAAGCCTCTCCAAGGTGTCAATGACTGGCTGTTTTGAAGTAGATACCCATCAAACATATGATGGTACCTAACAAAACTCCATGTATTCAGAAATTTAATGGTGTTTACAAAAGATAATCCAAAATAATGGAAAAAAGGAGAAGTAACGCAAGTGGGTGCAAAATACAATTATGTCCTTGAAATTAATAAATGGTCTATGAGAGAAAGTTGGGAAAATACCAAACTACAGAAAATAACAGCTAGAGAATATTCACTTGCAGTAGTCTATTCAATCAGCAATTATATGCACCTCTGCTTCCTTCTGAAGTGACATGAGAGATATGACAAGGGACTTCACATTTGACCTCTCACGAGCTTCATACTGCGAACAGCGACCAGCTAACCGCACTAACTCTGCTCAATCATCATTAGAAAATGGCCCTCAATTCAAGTGCCTATAAACAAGGCACACAGACACTTAAAAACCATGAATTAATTCAAATCGTCTTCACTAAAGTCAACAGCATCCGATTGCCGGCATCACACTTTCATTTGAAAAACTTTTATACTACCAAAAGTTTTCCAATGACCATTAAAACTACGGCATCTCATGAAATTACTATAGCGTGCAGTTATTACAGCACCTTTGATATAAAAAAAAGGCTAACTTATTAAGAAATCAAATCATACAACAGAAATAACAGTAAATACTAATTTTCTAACCAATTATTGGTACATCCAGATTCAAAATATGAAGTCAACCATGACCAAGCTTTCTCTTCCAAGAAAAACTTCAGTAATATCGACAGCATCAAAATTGCAATGAAAACTATAATGAGTCCAAAGAAATTTTACATGGCTGGGAGGAATACGTTTACCACTCATAAGATCTAGCAGCAAGGTTCCAAAGCTATACACAACACTCTCTGGCGTCACTCTACCTGCCAAAGAAGCATATATTTGAGTTGAGAACTGAGATTCAAAGTAACAAATTTCATAGAATTCAGAAGAAATGAATCGTTTGAACATATCTAACCTGTTCACAGGTATTCTGGAGGTGTAAAAGCTAAGTTTGTACTATAACTCTAGCCATCTCTGCTATTCTTCATGAGCTCAAAGCAAGACAGCCTGGGATTACCATCCTGTTCAGAAAAAAAAAAAAAAAAAAAAAAAAAACTAATTCAGAATCAAAACCAAGAAGGCAACAGGGGTCATTTCTCAAGCAAAATCTTCATTAACTTTACATTATCAAACAAAATCCTGTATGCATTGAGATCATGGTACAATTAAAGCACTTCCTTTACTGCTACAATGCTCCAGAGCTTGCGCCAAGTAGAGTGCCACCCTCAACCTCATTGCCTATTTCATTGGCTGATTTTCCCCACACAATTCAAACCCAGCAACTTTCTTTACTTCAACTACAAAATTCACTTTGAGGCTAGAGTGAGCTACCATATTCACAATGGAGAAGCAAAAGGTAACTCACAGTGAAAAAGATGCTTAGCCAACGTTTCATTGGGCATAAACTCGGCAACCAACAATCTTTCCTCGCCTTCACAACAACAACCAATCATATTCGCCAACCTTTCACTCCTTAAACTCCCAACAGCTCTGGCTTCCTCCTACAACACATTTCAAAGGCAAGTTTAATAAATTAAACAATTACAAAAACAAAAATGAAAAATTGCGATTGAATTAAACGGACGAGGAATTGGCGAGAATCGGGCCAGGCGAACTTGTTAAACCGTTTAACAACATTAGGAGCTTTTTCACCGTGTTCCGACACCATGTTAAGGGAAGAGAACCCACACGTGGCAGCTTTCAATTGCTCCAAACTAAATTCACTGAAACTCGGCCATGTGTTCTTCTCACTGTTGCCCCCATTCTCTGCAGTAAATTACAATATAACTAAAAACGAAACCAAAAAAAAAAAAAGAGATTTTTTTTTTAAGCAGAGAAAAGGAAACAGAAGACGGAGAATCAAGGACGGAAGCTTAAAGGTTAGACTGAAACCGGCAAATAGAGAATTTAGAACAACGAGCTCCCATTTCAAGTCAAACAATCAAACGGCGCAAATCAAATGATCAGACTCCGTACATTGCTGCTACAATCCCTAACTCTCATCGTCGTATATCCAAAGTTTCTCTTTTTTTGTTCCGCTTTAGTACTACTTTCTTCCCACTCTTTACTACAAAAATATGGACTTTATGATTTAGAATTTGTAGAAATTCAAGTATTTATCCAATCCATTTTTTAATTTTGGGTTTCAGCTTTTTCTACAATCTCATCATTTTATTTCTTTTCCCTCTTTCATTCTCTTTTCGACTTTCTGGGTGGTTTTTCTGGAAAATATGTTATGATTTGAGGGTCTTTTTCGCCCTTTGGCGGTATCAATCCCAATTGGAATAAAAATCAAACAAATAGTTTGGTCTTAGATTTGGTAAAGTTGCAAGATTTGATTATCTTTACTAAGTATCACTTTCACTTTGTGTTATATTATGTCCTCATCAGATTATTATCCAATTTTGCGATGTCTCTTCCATGACTGGGACCAATTCACCATTTCTTTCTTTGTTATATTTTTCTTCCGTTTCCTGTTTCCGCCATGGATATTGTTACTGTTTTTATTGGTTAAAGAATTAAAAAAAAAAAAGAGAGAGAAGAAAAACATGAAATTTGGGTTCAAAAATTCATACTTGATTTGTTGAAAATGTGAAAATTTTAAGAATATGTGTGTGTTTTTCTCCTAGTTCTTGAAGTATCATGCTTTTACTTGACTACTTCACCATGAAACAAGAATCTTGTTTTATGACAATGAGCATGATCATCTGGAAACGATTAATGTTACAAAACTTTTCCTTAGAAAACTACAACATGAAATGATTTTTTTTTTAAGAAAAAAAAAGAAATTATAGGCTTTATTGAGGGTTGAAATAGTGGTAAAGCATGTGATCGTAGACAATGAAACAAGTTGCCATTTGACTAATGTCAATCCAAGAAACCTTAATCAATGGAAGAAAAGGCAAAAGCCTTTGTGAAGGAGATTCGATTTAGAGGTGATAACTTAACTAAAAGGCATATATCATTTCAAAGAGTCCCAACTACCTAAGAAACGAAGGAAACTATCAGTCTATCACCACTGCACTCTTCTCCTTGGTATTGGAACATCAAAAGTTGCAAGTAAGAAGTACTAATCGAGCAAAGGCCTTTCCCCTGAGCGTGTTTATGAATTTATTAGAATGAATTGTGGAAGTTAGAACTGCATAATTTCTATCTGCTTACTGCATATTTAACCAGTGGTCACCGAGAAAAAAGATATGAAATCCCATTACAACCTGTATAATGAGCTGTCTCTAAGCTAAAATGGAAACAAAGAATCAGGAAAAGGACCCAGGAAATCAGACACAACAAAAACATAAAAATCCTCGATGCAATTCAAGCATGCCCTGGTCACACTTATCGACCAAGGGATAACAAAGACAAAAGAATCAAGAGAGTCCATGTCTGACAGGTTGTGACATAATTAGTTCCACCCACTTAGGGTTCAAGGGGACCCCTTTCTGGCTTTTTACAAGGGAAAAAAAGGAATGGCATGCAAAAGGAGAAAGTGGACGTTATTCAGACATGCAACAATGATGAAATTGCAGCTTCTTCTCTCAGGCCACAGCCTCTCAATCAGATATGCAATTGTTCTCCTCTCCCGCTCTTCTCTTTATTGACTAACTTTCACAGCTTAAATTGCGCCAGCATTCCTTCTCTGGCCATCCCCACAGTGGGGCATCAACCACTTAACCTTGCTTACAAGATCACCGAAGTATAGTGCCTCTTTTCTGTCAAGTTGTCGAAACAAGCACACTCCAAAGAGAGCCCACATGGGCAAGCAAGACTAGCTGTTATACAGCCCATGTCCTTGAAACTTTAACAAGGATACACAACAAAATTGATCATACAAATACAATAAAGAATATAAAGATAGAGTTTGAAGTATGTATACCCTTCTTTTGCTTAAATCCTTTCCAATTATGTTAGTGATAAGATTAGATGGATCCCATTCAAACCATACCATGTTCTGGCAGAGTTTGTAACATTAGAGATCCTTTTTCTAAAAGAATATGGAAAATGTTTTAATGTTCTTAATATTCTACAATCTTGAAGAATCCTATTCACACCCACATGAACTTTCCAATTGGAAGTCATATACATGGATTTTGGCAATGTAATGGAGTCATATTTTCTACGGAACTAAAGCTTTACCAGCTAAGTAAGAGAATAGTAAGTTAAAAATTATGTTCAGGTAGTACATGTATTTTTATTACCTTAAAATTCATAAATGGAAGTAATTAATCGTGAGATTATCATTATCATGTTTAAAGTAACGAATCTTGCATGTGTTCTTAAGAAAAGAAAAAGAATTTGTCAAAATTTTGAGATAAAAGGTTATGAAAACACATGAAAACTCTTGAATAGAATTGAAAAAGAGATGTAACCAATTTTTTTTGAAATTGTAAGATCTTTGGCACAAGAAAAATATCTTCATCCCTGAATTTAACATCATTCCTTACTACCAACTTCTTAAATTACTAATTTCACAATATGATTGAGAATAATTGAGACCCCATACATCAAACCTTTATTAAGAAACATTAGCTGAAATGTGCAGCAATTAAACATCGCCTAAAGAATGATTGGAACATACTTAGAAAAGAGTTTCCTTCAGAAGAATAAACATATTTAGTTATGGAAGGAAAAAGAAGCCTTCCCAGCACACTATTGCGCCTTTCAAACGTGTGAAAAAGGAAGGGAAGAATTATAGACAGCTGGCACTGGGGACTTAAGGACAATACGAATTAGCTTACGTCACCAGCACGTTCATCATCATCAGGAAAGAAATGGAATGTCATGTGCTCCCTCTGACTCCTGTCAACGCACACCACTCCAACGGTCATTTAGTTGCAGGAATCAGAAGTTTTAAAGCCAGGCCACCGCAACCATATGAAACATCATGGGGCCACACAGTTCCAACCCCTTTTACTATATAATCCGAGATCTTTTACGACACTTTACATTGTCTTTCACCTGTTAGAGTTGGGTTTTCGGTTCTATTATGATTCAAGTAGTTAATCTCAATGGCTTCGGCATTGAGAGACAACAACTATATTTCACCATTCAACATTGTTGGGAAAAAGATCAGTGTTCCAAAAGCTACAGTAAATAAGGGTACTATCAACATGAGAAAGAGAATGACAGCTGCAATAGGAACTTGGAAAATTCCACGATACATGTTAATGCTGATGATAGCTGATTGTTTTAACCAAGGCACGCGAGGACTGCACAATGTACAAGAGCACTACCCAAGTTCTGTTTTCTTAAGAATTACAAATCAAATTTACCACTCTTGGAAGAAGCTAAACCTTTAATCCAAGATTCATAAGGATTTCAAGCAGCCTCATTACAGTTATAGCAGCAGTTTCCATCATCTACGCACCATTCATTGCAGTATCGACATGGACTCCATTGGCATCTTCCAGAGTCTTGCCATTGACCTGAGTTCTCGGCCTCTAAACAAATAAGGAAAAAAAAAACATAAATGCCGATCTAAAAATTGGATATCAAGACAAAGATATTCAAAGAGGCAAAAGATTTTACAAATAAAATTACTATACCCAATCTGCAGGGTCCACAGAATTCCCATTCAAGAGCTTGTGATTCTCTTCTTTGGTCTTGCTATCCTTGTCTTTGGTGCTCAATGGTAGCAACAGAGGTGAATTTCCACTGCTTCTGTCGGGCAATTCTGCAGTAATATCTTAGTGTTAGAACTTAGAACCAGTGCCAAAGGTTATGACCCTACCAGCCAAAAAATTAAAATAATATAAGGTTAGACCAAATTTAGGTAAGATCAAAACATTCTAACCTGGCAGTTTCTTGTCTATGAAGAATACCACTAAATTAACAGTATACCTGCGGAAAAATCATACCACTGTCAAACTAAATTGAAAAAAAATTAAATTTTAATTATGAATAGAAATTTTAAAAGTATACATCATACCACGCAACAACTACATCAACCGAGTAATGTTTGCGGGAAGCTACAATCAAGAGACTTTGAATAATAGCTACCAACCAAGCAAGCTGCTTTATGCACCTGCAATTATACAATAATACCATCAGAAACCAGTCAATTTGTCTACTCATATGCATGTCAATAGAGCGAAGCTAGAATTTATTGTCCATTGATTATACGCAAAAAAAATTAATCAAACATTCTTAGGGTACAACCAGATCAAAACAATTTGCTTTTGCAAATCAGAAATGTTGTAAGAATGGTACTCAACATAATAAACTCTTGTAGTATCCAATAATTGTATTTCCTTTATTCTTTTCCCTTTATCTTCAGGGCTAGTAACTCAAAACAAGTACATTGAAAGAATAAGCCATGTTTTACCTTCGTGTGCCATATTTCTGATAGGTGAGCACAAAGACCAGGGTGAAGATCATGTGTGATGAAAATATCAAGTCACCACAACCATATATTACACCTCGAGGAACTACAAATTTGACAAGTAAATGAGTCAAAATACTTAAATAAAAAACATATCTATATCTTTAAAAGCAATCAATTGAAATTTTCAGCAAAATAAGAATACATACAATTAATTAAGAGGACTTCTAGCACACTGTCCGGTTTTGGCAACGTGGCAAGCTTTGAACCCTGCAGAAAACACGAATTATTTACTAAAAGGATCTTAAAATCAATTTTCATTTCTTACATTAACCCCCTAAGAACAAATGTTCAATGCAGAAAAAAATAAAGTTGAGAGGAAGTACACACATAATTTCAAGACTATACCTCTCGGCAATGATAATTTGGACCAGGAAGCTGAGTTGAATAGAATGTGATGATTCGGAGAATCTGAGAAGCCTGCAGCAAATAAATAAACAAAGAAAACAAACAACTGTGAATAAAATACATAAGAAATGCTTAAGGTTTCATGATTTATCAAGATTCATCAAATTAGTAAAAGTAGATGAACAGCTTCATCATTGAATTCAGTCTTAATTAGACAGGTTATTTGTGAAAATTGTACATCAAAGTACAGAGACACCTTTGGCTACAAAGAAAAAAGCGAAGAACGGAAAAATCATCCACCATTTTGTAATTGAAATCCTATTTCAGCCAAAATGAGCTTACTGGAGTCTTGATCGCAGTAGCAGCAGGGTTGGATGAACTTATCAAATTGAATTAGCAGCTCAGTAAATTACTTGCTAGAGAATAAGGACAACTATTCATCCGATAATTAATAGGAGATTCCAACAAAGCTTCAGTTGATTCTAACTTAACCATGTTAACGTACATTGACATTATATGACAGAAGGAAGAACCTAAAAGCAGTCCTCGAACAAGGCGCTATGGTGGGTGCATACCATAATCAGAACAAAAATATAGACTAAGCATCAGCACTCACAACTAAAAATGCTAGCACCCTGCACCAAATTATAACTGTGTAGATCTTTTTGCTCTTGAAGATGAAAGGATGGAAAGTCCACTGCAAATAGCAATTCACATGTTAGAAGTGGGGACATAATAAATGCTAATATAACTGAAATAAGAGAACTGCAATATGTGTAATAAAAATGTGTGAACTGAATAAATCTAATGAATGTAATTATTGATAAAGAAGGAAGTTAAAAAAAAATAGAGCCAACAACATCACAATAGCTTTACCAAGAAAAATGATAGAAACACAAAGGTGAACAGCGTCTCACTGATGTAGGCCTTATCTTGCCCAAGCTCCTAAATTTACAAGAAAATGAAATATAAGAATGCATTTCACCAAATAATTGGCACACAATAGAGATAAGAAAGAGCAAAAACAAAAGAAACTCATTCTTACTGGAAGAAGAAAGAACCCAAGATCCTGAAGAATTGGTCCTGGCCGGTGTAGATAATGAACTCCTCGAGCAGCTAGACCATGAATGTACTGCAGAGAGGAAATGCACATTTCAGACCCAAAACAAAAGCCAAGGCTTACTACATGTTCTAATTATTAAATGACCATAAATTAAGCATACTTGAATTTTGGAAGATAGAAACTCTAAACCCAACAGAAATCTTTTGAGAAGCAAAGACATGTAGCATAATAAGGTTGAACAAGATAATAACATCCATTTAGGTCAAAATTTTCATTGCTAAAGCAATGTTATCAGTATGAACCATGATAGAGATTTATCTTATGCTAAAAGCATAGGCTTCATCTCTGTAAGTTACAAGTGCAAGAAACCACGATCTTTACAGTTTAGCAGATCCTAATTCTTTTAATCGAAACAAGCATCTCTGTCATAAAAATGCTAGCTTTGCCACTCTCCATCCACTACTTAAAATGTTTTCAGGAAGAATTCAACATTTGAAAATCAAACGAAATAGATACTGAAAATAGAAATGGGTTTAATTTGAACAAAGATGAAAAACAAAATGAAACCTGAAAAATGAGACCGGCAAGAAGGTATTTCCAATTGTCTAGAAGAAGGTTGATCTCTGTAGTTGTCTCCGCACAAATTCTCTTCCATAACTACAAAAAACAAATATATATAAATAAAACCCAAATACCAAACTAAAATCCCTTATAATTTCGATTTCTGGTATACAAAGAACAATGAAAGAAGGAAAAAAACCTTTGAAGCTTCGCGACCAATGTAAAGCGTCATCTTGCTGTCGTGTAACAACCAGTTCCATAGTACTTCAAAACCCACCAGTTAAGGTCAACATCATTAAAATTAGAAACCGCTCAATCTTCTGCAAAATCCCCTTTTACCAAACCTTAACCTCCAAAAAGAATAATAAAAATAAAGTTTAGCGAAATTTATTTATGCTTCTCTTTCCTCCTTCAATAACCAACTTCAAATCCACTACAACTGGAAACAGCCGCCACTTAATCGATTCTCCAAACGATCGAAAGAGTCACGCACGATCGACGACCAAGATAGAAAAACAAGGAAAACAAAGAAAGGAATGAGGGCAAACAAAGGGCTGAATTAAGGCTTCTTCGGCGTCGATATAAATGAAGAGAATCTTGTAATTTTTTTTTTTTTGAAATACTAATGATAAAAGGAAAAGAAAAGCGTCGGAGATTCTATTTCTCGGTCACTCTCCGTGTTTTTTCTTCTTTGCTCTTTTTTTTTTGGGTGATTATTGGCAGACTTTCTCTGCTTAAAAACGCGAGTTGAACACGGAGAGACAGTTGAGAATTGTGACAATGAGCCCAAAAAGAAAATTATTATATAAACACCCTTTTTCACTCTTTATTTATTAAAAATAATAATAATAATATATTACCCCTAAACGAAACAGAGAGTTAAAAATAAAAAATAAAGAAACTTCGGCCGCAACTAATTACAACTATTTACTGCGAAAGTGAGAGCGAGAGAGAGAGAAGGAGAAACGGTAATTCCTTAATTACTTTTTAACTTTAATTTAAATTAAAGGTTCAAAAATTAAGAAATACGAGGAAAGAAAAGGGCAGATATTCCCTCTTCTCGAAAGTAAAAACGACTTTTTTACTTTAACCTACAGACGGTTGGTGAGGCTGTAAAAAGATTTTGTTTTCCATGTCCAGGTCCAATGTCCTCCGTCCTCGGCCTGCAATTCCGGGCGAAATATTATTTTTTTTTTAATTGTTTTTTCAACTTTGAAGGCCATTTACAGTATATTTACTAAAATGTCCTTGAGGTAGTGGGTGAGATCATCACGTGCGTCTCGGTTTACGAGAGTTGTTAACAGCCTGCCGCTTGACTCTTCCTTTCCGTTGCTTTCCCCCTCGTCTAGAATTTCAAATTTTGAAAGCTTTGAGGAAGAAAAGTGGTGGTGGATAGGATAGGATAGGATAGTTTCGATGAAGTTGGACCAAACAATGGATAGAATTAAAAAATGACAAGTGTGGGATTATTGATTAATGAATTCTTAAGAGGGTGATTAATTTAAATAATAGCAAGTGTTGTTAATGATTGATGGGTTAATTAATTTCTTTTTCCTTTTTTTTTAATCATTTCAGATGTTTTTCTTTTTTTGAAATGATGTTCAGATGTTCATGTGCCGATGTGCATATACTCAGATTTCTTAGCTGCCAGTATGTCTGTCAATTTGTCATTACTTGTTTAACTTTTTACCCAATGTCACATGCTATGCTTAAACTATTACTACTACTTTTTCTTTTTAATTATAAAAATGTTAATATTAAGTGACTTGAGCCATTCTATTGATTGCGATTTGGGATGCATAAGTATATATAAACAAATACTTTTTATTAAAAATATTAGTATTATCAACAATTTACAAGTTTATAAACTCACTGTGTCATTAGAATGGACATTTATTTGATGAGAACTTAGAATGTGACACAAAATTTTTTGAATTCAATTCGATTTTAAAATTGAATATAATAATTATACGTCAATTGCTTCTTTTTTTTCAACAGATTTATGTCAATTATTTAATTAAATATTATAGTGTATCTAGTATTAAAAGAATCAATTGGTGGATGACATGGTCATAGTATTTATTAAAGATGACCCAATGACATTTTAGGGCAATTCTTTGCTCCTTTTAATTTACTTTGTTAAGTGTTATTAGGGTCATAAAAAAATTTGAGGGTGAAAATAATCCCAAATCTTGATTTTAATTAGTATAAATAATCTTGAGTCTTGACCCCCCAAAAAAAATCTCACTAGGCAACTATATATTATAATTTTTCAATAGAATTTGCTAGTAGTTGTAGGATTTACATGATGATGGACCCACTTTGACATCAATTTTTTCTAAAATGACTCAAAGGGCCACTCCATTCAAAGATATTTGAAAACTATAGGCATTTTTTTAGTAGGACATGCTTTTCTTCTAGCCATTTATAAAGTTATAATTGCTCTTGTGGTCACTTAGGTGAAACCACTTTTTCCATGTTGGATGATATGTAGGAAATAATTTGGGTACTAACAAAGAAAGTTGATTTTTTCTAGGTTCATGAATAATGTTATTATTCCCACAATGCTACCATATTGTGAAGTAGAAGGTGAAAAAGTGAATCAATTATGATGAATAATTGAGAGAAAATCTTCCGTGCTTTGAAAAATCTCATGGAAGAAAAAAATTGGATTTGATTTTCAATTCATATTTGATGCGGCGAGATTATTGAAAATAATTAAAAAGAGGACAAAAAATAAAAGAATAAAATTATTTTTCATCATTGATTTTAATTTTTTAATTATTTTATTAAAAAATATATATATATTTAATAATCAATTTTTTTATTTTCACCAAAACCAATTTCATCATTAATCCAAACTAGCAAAAAAAAATTGATAATTTGAAATTTCACTCACTTGTTTGTAAAATAATAATAGTGATTTAGGTGATGAATAAAAAAAAAAGTAATAGTGACTTATGTGGCAAGAGTTTAGAGAACTTTAATTATTTAAATATTAAGAACAAGATGTCAATAATTTATTTGCTTTTAATTTATTATTATTTATATAAAATTAAATTAACATTTGGTTTAAAAAAATAGTAATAGCATTAATTATATTTTTCATTTAGAATTATTTGTGATTATTATTTTGCCTTTGTGTTAAATCATGTAATATTAAGAAATTAATTATTAAAAAAAAAAAAAAAGGTAAGAGAAGTCGTTGGTGACAGTTAAGGGCAGTTATGGCAATTCAAATAGAAAAATATTAAAGAAGGCAAAAGGAAAGCGGAAACATGGTGGCAAAGAACAAGGAGTGCGGGGAATTGCATTGGTACGTAACGTGGATTTCAACGAGTCAATAGTCGTTATTGCCGACGGGCCGACCCTTCCCCTCTCTTCCCCACATTCAAGGTGAGATATTTCGTATTCAATTTCATATTCGGGGGCGCAAACAATGCTCTCGAAAACGCTGAAAACAAAAGAATGGATCAACAAGGGCTGGAGAGGCGGCTGATGGCTTGATGTTGGCATGGCAAGACAGAAAACCGCCAAAGCCTAGGCGGCCCTCTTGAAACGTGATGGCGACTTGCCTATTTGTCAACCCATTCACAAACAAATATTATGTACTAATTTATGTCTAATTGGGATTTAAATTTTGTATTAAATTTTAAAATAAAATTATTTATTATTATGATAAAGGGATGTATTAATTTTTTTTATAATTATTTGAGTTAAGATCATAATTTTTTTATTATTTTAAAGAGTATTAATTTTAAAAAAATAATTTAGAAAGATTCTATTATATTAACCGTGATGGATAGAAAAAACGGTGGATTAAGATTTTTTATTGGTTACAAAAAATTTAAGAGTGAAAAAAATTATATGATAATTGAAATTAAGATATATCGTTAATTTATCATTAAAATTTATGGATATATAAAACTTTTAATTATAAATTTTTTAAAACTTACATATTATTCATTAACAAGATATCATAAAATTTCAGACATGATATTTTGCCCTTACCATAATTAGCCGATCTCTGTTGACAAAGTGGGTTGAGAGTTGAATTTTAAGCACCATAGCCTGTACTATTTCCCAAAGTCAATGGCATGCTGAAGTTCCATTCTCCATGGATGGAATTATGGAAAGGTCTTGGACAACTAATCCAACAAGCCTAGCTAAACTAAAATAGCCTTTAAAACATTTTCAAAATTGAAACTCCGCAGGAATCATGGTTAGGCCCGGAGGGACCCTGTGAAGGCCTGACTTTGCTGGCTGGCTAATTTGTTTGTTGCTTCAGCATCAATGTGTGGTACCGATTGCCAATATATGAGCAGCACCTTTCATATACCTAACACAAACGTCAGCATCCTATTCTTTTTCTTTTCCATTTCCATTTTCATTTTCATTTTTCATGGTTCTTGGCTTCTTGGGTTGTCAGATTTCAAATGACTTGCTTTGAAGAAGTCCCATGTAAAGTTGATGTTGAATTTTCATTTTGTAGAATTAGAATGTTCTTAACACAAGTTGGTGGTAATAAATGGGTCAACTATCCCAGAAACTTAACTTCAAAGTCTGAAATTTTCTTTTTCCTTGAAAATATACAGCTTATATAATAGTTTAATCCAGCACCAACCTTTTTCCAATTTTCCTTGTGAAATATCACTGTTTTGATCATCATTATTATTCAATTTGGAATAAAAAAAACTTGTCAAATGAATCAAAGAAAGAAACACTAATGTTACTTTCAAATAATATTATGAATGACTGTCACAATTCAAGTTTTATGGAGTTTTCATTTGGACATCAATGGCTTGATTGACAAGATATTTGCAAACCCATTAAATTATTTAAAAAGATATTGATGTTGGTAGTTTCCAAAGTGGGGTATAATGGAGTTATTTGTGAGATCGTCATAGCTAAGGAAACTTCTTGGAATTTTGGCATGTCTTGTATTTTTACATCTTCCTTTGGAAAGGAAAGTTCAATTGATATTTCTTGAAAAAAATAGTCTAATCATATGGATTTAAGTTTGAAAATTCACATGATCCTAAATCGATTTATTAAACGTGTATATTTATATAATCAAAGATTTTTTATTTTTTGTCCGGTATAAAATTAATACCATATATTTTTATTTTTATGAAATTATAATTATAATTTTTTGAAACGGGTGATGTGATAAATTTGTTTTTTCTTAATATTATAAAAAATTCTTTTCAAACATTCCTTAGCAACCAGAGATCAAATGAAATGGGCTTCAAACAAGTGAATCCAAAACTCCGGTCTGTACTCTGCATACAGACTCATAGCTTATCTAAGCTATCTCAAAGGAGCCCATGTCTGTATTTTTGTTCAAGTTGGCTATTGAGCCCATAACCTTTGTCTTTTCTTTTATCTGATATGCCTTCGACAGCCGAATCTTCCGGTTCTGTAATTCCAGACGCCTGTCGTTATCTCACAGAAGATAGAGCAGACAAAGCATAAGCCTTTTGGCTTCAAAACCCAAGACCCTAATTTTGCTCTCCGTTATAATATCTTTCTATGCTAAACAACCTTGCCTCTCATGGCGATCCAAGGTTCTAGATTTTGCTACAATGTGAGTTTAATTTTCTCCTAATATATTTTTTTGTAGTTGAAGTTTCAGTTGCTATTGATTCCTTGAATTTGAACTAATGGGCAATTTTCATCCTTTATTCTAGTTAATAACCCATTGCGAGTTCTTAATTTAAATTCTATAAATATGGTTCCAAGCCCACTTTTTATTTCAGTCAACTGGGGAAAATGATTTCTTGATTAAAAATGAAAGCTAAAATTTTTCACTCACAGATATTTATAATTCAGTGTTTATCTCTTTGACTCATAGTTTTCTTCAACTGTTCTAGGTAAATGTTAATTCTGTGCCATTTTTAAGCACTATTAGTTTCAGGAGTCTTCATTGCTTTTCTCCACCATCGCTAAAGAATGCGTTGTTTTCGGGTCAATGTCTGTTCAAGTTGCCAAGTGGAAGACCTCGTAAGTTTCTTGGCTCTTCAATTACCTGTAAGATCCATCGAATCATCGCTATACGTGCTAGCCTGCTAGGCCCAGGTTGTATAAGAATAAAGGCATTGTAAAGGTTTTTTTTTTTCCTCATAATTTTAGCTCCTGGTACTTAATTCTTAGCAATATTTTCATTTCTGGAAAATTACATGCCTTCTTCATCAATTATCAATGTAATTACAGTTGTTCATGAACCATGTCTGGTTTATATTTTAGGATGCACAGTGATTTCAAACTTGTTACCTCAATGAGCATGTTTTCATTAAACAATATATTTTCCTCTGATTTTTCCATGTGAATTCGTTGTTAGTGGATGGATGAATTTTACTTTAATTTAGCTTCATCTCTTCACCAAAAGAATTTCCTGTATTTACTTACGGGACTTGAGTTTCACACAGGTCTAATTCCTATTAATTTAGTACAGCACCCTTTAGACAAAATCTGCATATGGTTCCATTAATGCCTTGTCAAGCAAAAGGTGATGACATTGGAAGGGATCTAAGTGCCGAAAGCATCATATTGGACGAACAAACCTTACAGAGGGATCTACTGATTGCCATTGAGGAAGAGAACTATGCCGAAGCAGCAAAAATCAGGGATGACCTTCGGCTGCTCCATGACGATAGCAAGGCTTCAATACTGGGAGCAAATTCTCGTTTTTATGATGCTTTCAGGAGAGGGGATCTAGCTATGATGCAGAACCTTTGGGCAAAAGGAGATGACGTATGTTGTGTGCACCCAGGTGCAAATGGGATAGTCGGTTATGATTTTGTAATGGAAAGCTGGGAAATTGTATGGATGAACTACGAATTTCCTCTTGAGATAGAGCTGAAAAATGTTCTAGTTCATGTTAAAGGAGATTTCGGGTATGTTACATGCGTGGAATTGGTCAAGACAAAAGGTAGCAGTTGGGGAGGACAGTTTGTGACAAATGCGTTTGAGAGGATTAATGGTCAATGGTACATATGTATTCACCATGCTTCACAAGCCGACTTGTGAAAGTATCAATTCACATTTTAGAACAACAGTTCTCTATTAGTGCGTTCGTTATTTTATTTTATTTTTTTAAACTCAAACATTCCATTTGCAGAACAGACTGTGCATCGTAAATGTGAAGGGTTCGCTTAATCAAGTTCTTTTGGCTGCTGTTACTCGAGTTCTCAGTTTGAACTAGCATGTTAAAATACTGTCAACGGGGCAATAAGCTTCGTGTTTTGCCAACCTTCCGTAGTTTCTTTCCTTAGATCTCTGCTGCTGCATTGCACATTGTTCAGTTAATGTTGTCAACTGGCCTTCTAATTATAACAAGTTTGCCTTCCTTCACAAAGGGTATACGTTTTCGACCATTCGCCAAGTCACCAGATACTGACTTTATCACCATTATGCATATTACTGAAATATTTCTGCTAACATGCATGATTTTGCTGCTCTTGACTTTACAGAAAAACTCACCCGATTAAAACAGTGAGCGGTATATTAATTTGCAATATTATTTCTTCTGTACAAGTAATCTGTTCGTAACTTGTGCATCTCTTACAGAACCAAGATGATTAACCATGTCTAACAAGCCTACACCCCGATTCCCGGTATATGAGACTTGAGGACTATACCTGAAAAGCAAAGCAGGTTCCACGTTGGGAACTATACTCTCCCAACAGGGGAATGAGGAGGGTTCGGAGCATATTTTGCAGGCCCGGTTCCAAGGACGATGGTTGGTTTATTTTCCATCCCAACGCTGCCATTTGCTGTGTTCTCCTTTATAACTTTTCCTTCAGTCTGGTAACAGAATTCTCGCAGATCAGAGGATTTCTGACACTGTATAACTGTTACAGAAATAAAGAAGGCTTGTAATGCTGTGATTGATGAACTGAACTCAATTGCGTAGATTCCACTCTTTTGTGGAACCAAGCTGAATATAGGCCTGTTCTGTTCTTCTCCCTGCTTGAAGAAAAAGAAGAATTTATTCAGATATCCAGACAACATTATTATATATTGGAGAACTGAAAGGTAATAAAAAAAAGAAAAGAGTATACCTGGGCATAAAGTTCAAGACGATTGGCATTCAGGCAAGCTTGACAAGTCCTTGAAATCTTACAGCATCTGCTGTTCTTGTTGGAGAGAATACGTAATTTGCAACCAACATCCCAACCTCCACAGTCACATGATCCACCAGATTTCCATCGGTCAATCAATGGAGAAGGCGTTCCTTTCTTTGGCAAGCTGTGGACACCACCGGGAAGTATGACAGTAGTAATATTAAAGCCCACATTTTCTGCAGAGTTGCAAAAGCATCCATCCATAGCCAAACATTCAGTAAAGCCCTTCTTCATTATGACTATATCAGTGCTTTCAGCAGGCATTTTGAAGACAATAGCAGCAAGCTCTTTATTTGGTGTAAACTTTGCTGAAGCTTGATCTGCTGGCCTTTGCTCCACACCAAACAGAATAGACTCTCTTATCAAATACTGATCACAAGAGTCCTGTACAGTAAAGTCTGAAATATGAGAGTTGGAAATCTTCATTTGCCCCATGATATTATAGATGTAGCCACAATTTTTTTCTTTATTTCCATGACTAATCCAGCTGCCACTTTTCTTTTTAATTTCACTAACAGAAGAGAATATGTAATTCTGATCAGATCCCCCCTGGGCAGATGATGCTAGGCTTTTCATGCTAGTTGCAAGCAGGTTACTGCCACTGCCAACGACAAATCTGAACAGCGGGAGTTCATTCTTTATTGTAACCTGTAGAAGTGCTTGAATCATTGATGACTCGACCTTTTCTTCCTGAAGGAATTCGTTAGCGTTAACTGGCCTTGCACTAGAGGAATTCAAGCTTCCTTTTGATGGCTGAACAGTATCAGTGAAACGAAAGGAATTAAAGCCCTTGGACTTCAGCAGTGGGTCTAGCATCCTTCTTAAGGGGCTGGACCTAGTTCTGTTATGGCCATTCATCTTCTCTTTGTTCACATCATTCAAAAAACCAAAAGAATTAGATCTCACAGGACCAGATTTGACAGAAACATAAGTGGAGCTCAATTGTGGAACAGCAGAAGAACCTTCCTTAAAACTAAAACTTCTACTCATTCGACTTAAGCTAAAACTAAAACGGTGATTTGGTGAAGTAATTCTGCTTTTTCTGGTTGCAAGTTCAGCCATTTCTTCTTTCAGTATTTTTAAGGTTTCAACATCAGCATCCTGTGATTTTAACTTGCTTTCTGCTGAACAATTGCCTCGAGGTCTTATATTTCCTGTGTTATTTGAGCAGGCAGACCCATAAGATGCATCGGATGAAGGCTCCAGACCCTGTACCATCATATCAGTTTCAGAATTCATCTCAACCCCTGAATGCAACGGACAAGAGTTAGGAACTTCAGAACATAATTCCCCAATGCGAACCTTCTGAAGGAAATCACATGAAAAACTATTCCGGTTTGCTTCATTCAAAGTTCCATCCAATAATTCTCGGGGTTCTTCAAAAAAGCTATTTCGGGCAGACCTTGGTAGAAGAACAAGATTTTTGCACTCACCAGAACATTGATGACCAAGATCAATTTCAGATTCCTGGGTCTCTTTCTTCTTAGCTTTATCACCCTCGGCCCTCAGCATTTTCCTAGAACCCAGTGAAACTGCATATTTTCTTGATTTGGATGAAGACGCCTCCACATCTGACGTATTCTTCTGATCCAAATCCTTTTTATTTACACCAATTTCGTTTTTTGTGTCACCATTACAAACACTTGCAGTTTCCTTTGGGAGAGGTGAGACCCCATGGTTTCTCATGCTTGATGACATATTTCCCATTTCTGAAGTGATTTTCTGATCTAATTCTTTTTTCTTCCCCTTCTCAAGAATTACATCTGAAGAAGTTTTGCCAAAGGATTTGTAGGCCTTGGATGGCTTCTTCCGCTGATCCAAGGTGCTCTTGGAAGCAGTTTCAATATCTTGAAAGTGTCTAACCTTCTGAGTAGATGGTTTTGCACTTCGAGGAAGGCCATCCTTGTGAGATGAGTTAATCCTGGAGCAAGTTGAAGAGTGTTCCTTGCTTTTATTGGCGGAAGCAACCTTGGGAACTGCACTAGAAAGGGTAGACGACTTGGTATTTGTTTTCAAGGAAGAAATGCTGCTTGTGGAGTATAAATCATTTCCCGTTAATGTCGGGATATGCTTTTGGTGGTACTTCCATTTTTCTAGACGGGTCCAATCCAGAACTCCAACATTCAATGCCTTTTCTTGAAGGTTTTCTCCACTGTCTACACGTTGTAGGTAACCTGGCAAGTTTGACATGTACCTGATAAGCTCATCCTCTTTTGTTGGCTTGCCCTTGAGAGGCTGAACCCGGCAATCCCCTAAGTATTTTGTTTGGGCCACGGTGCTGTGAATTTGATCTTTTCCTGGTTCACCTGGCGGATCACCATTTGGCAAAGCAATACCATTTGTTGCTTTTAACTTGCCTTGACTTTTTAACCTCTGGTTTGCTTGAGGCAACGGAGCTTTCTCCTTCACTATCTTTGAGTTTTGGAGCGGGTTTGAACTCCTTTTTAACTCTGAACCAAATCCCATTTGCTTTTCTTCTATCAAATGGCATCAAATGAAATTTTGCGCTTTACCAAGACATCTTAGCTGCAAGAGCAGAAAAAAAGAGAATTTCTTCCCTAAGCAGTTTATCAATCTGATTGAATAACCTGGTTTGTAGCAAATATGATTTATGACATAATATAATAAATTAAAGTTATTATATGATTTATGATTTATGTCAAATTTCGTCCCCAAACCTATTTGAACAAAAACTTGTGCTAATCATATGTGGTCAACAAATGCAGCAAAAATACTTATCCTAAACATCTAGGTTCAAACAAATACTAGCTCGTCATATTTTATCAGTCCATATATTAGGGTCTATATCCCTCTGGTAAAACACACACACACAAAATCAAAGGAACTAAGAGAGAAAAACAGAATCCATTTAAAGATTGCAAAAGTAACATTAGAAAGGACTAATACTGCTTCAGTAATTGGAATCTATGGCAGCTCAGCACGTCAACTGATCAATAGAAATGACTTAAGTGATTCCCCGACAAATCATTTTTTCTTGCATTTCATTGTACGAATCTCATTAGTAATCACAATTATTCAACATTGAAAAAGGTCCCGAAGTTGTAATATTTTCTTCCCATTTTAACGAAAGTCAATCTCTAGGTTCAGCAATTCCATGGTATATAAAAAGAAACGAGAAAGATTCTAAACTCTTAGCGACGGATTATTTTCTCTCTTTTAATCTACAGATAATATAAAGCTCTGAGAAAAAAAATGCATTCTTCGTAATCAAACTCAATCAGCTGTATTTGATTGAAGTTCAAAACAAAAGAATCTCACAGATCCACAACGAATCTCAATCAAGAATCACCAAATCTAGCTTCTATTTGGAAGTTTGGAAAATTACGGAAAATGCACGAGAAAACAAGAAACAAAGTTCACATTTTCCACTCCTCGGATGGAGTTAACAGCTAGCACTTAGCAGCAAGCATCGTCTATTTTATTCTTACAAAGTTCAGATGAAAAAAAAACTAGTTCTTAGTTCTTTATTTTCTTCTGGTTTCTCGGCCATAAACAGAGCGTTAATTAACTAACAAGAAAAACCGCGAAGCGAAGAACGAAATTAATCAAAAAAGGAGAGAAAGAATCATACATTACCAGCAAGAAATGGAGGCAATGCAGGTTGAAGAAAATGACGTAAATCTCGAAAAACTCGCCGATCTCGAAGAAGATCCCGATTACAGAGAGAAGTAAGGCGGCGAAAATCCCGAAGGCCAAAAAACCAAAGAAACTCAACGTAGATTCCAAGCAAAGCAAAGAATTAAGAATAACCGCAAATTGAGAACAAAGAACAAATAATTCACCGAACAAAAAGCAATCACCAATCGTTGCTTCCTTCAAAAAATCATTTTTGTTTATTACATCAAAGCCAAAAGAGAGAACGCAACAATCAAGTGACAGAGAAAAAACGCGGCTATGATTTTTTTTTTTTCTTCTTTTTTGGGGCTTGGGAGTGACAGGGAAGAGGGAGTGAGAAGTTGGCGTTATATATTAAGATCAGACGGTTGAAAAAAAGCGGGGCTAGCAAAGAGGCGGGTGATTTGGCTAGAAATCTGGGGCCCGCCAATTGTGGACTTTGAAGACTATTTCTTTCTTTGGGGGCGAATCCCGAAGGAAGGTGTGGGTCCCACGCGCCTCCCCTCCAGCCGAGTCTACTGTCTACATCAGCGGACTCTTCCCCCTGGTAATAGTAGTGTATTAATTATACCATGCGCCCAAGTCTTGGATCAGTGACTTTAATATTTGTCTTTTCTGCCTTGTTACTCATAAAGTTCACATTGCATTATCATCTTATTCTTAACTTCCCTTAAATTACGTTGTACTATTTATTTTGTGATTAGTACTCTTTGTTACTTTAAAATTATTCCCCATTTTTACACTTATAGTAATTTATTTAACAATCAAAATTTAATTTAATAATTATTATTTTTTGTTAAAAGCAATTAAATTCAAGATTCAAAATTTTTTTATTTTACTATTAATAAAAAAATATTTAAAATTGTTTAATTTTATAACTTTCTAATTACATTTTGAAACTATTCTTTTAATTTTTTTTAAATAAATTATTTATCTTATTATATATATATATATATTTAAGAGTGTAAATAATTTTTTTTTAAAAAAACTAAAACTAAATAGTAGATCCAATGATTTTCATGTATTAAATATGAACTCTTCTTAGTAGTAAATTTTTTTTTCTCGTGACAACAAAATACTAAACGGAAAGTCATCATTTAGCCCTTTTTTTTGGGATAATTTGCTGATTAAAATAATATTAAATGGCCGAAATTTTCAACAAAATCACACTAACCATTTAGTTGTAGAGTGTAATGTCCTTTCGTAGTGTGGCCGTGCCCTATTTCAATTTTGTTTTTTCTTTTTCAAAAAGGTAAAGGCAAACTCAGCCCCACCAAAAAATGTGGGGGAAATTTTGGACTTAAATATACATAAAAATGGCAATCTTTGTTTGGCATTTATGTTTTTTAATTCTTCTTTCTTTCTGTCTTTGTCTCTCTTTTGGGATTGTCGTATTCCAATCTTCGCATGCAGGCGATTAAAGATTTAAAGTCGAAAATGTTTGTTCTTCCGGGTTGTGGCCCTGCCAAAAACAAAAAAAAATTATCTGTTTTGTCTTACTAATTTGGGAAAGATTATTATCCATACACTGATGATGATTTTTTTTTAATTTCATAAAAAGAATAAAGAGGATAATATATATTTTTTAAAATTATTTAAAATATTTTTTTAATAAAAAAATAAGATTGAAATTATTTGAATTTAACAAATAAGTTTGAATTTAATGATAGTTAATATATCAAAAGTTTGATTTTCTCTTTTTTTTTTTTATATATATCTTTACAAAACAAAATAAAAAATAATTTAAATTTAAAATAAAGTATTGTAATATATCATAATTTTTTTAACCACTCAATTAAAAAATTATTAACATATAAAAAATAATTAAAATAATTAAACATATGATGGCCTTTTAACCTCATTTAATAATTTATTATTATTGCATTTCTTTGTTGGGGGTTAAAGAATTTTATTACATCCCTAAAAAAGTTACTTATGGAATGGTCCGAATTCTCTTCGAAAGGTCAAAAAAGGATTGTAAAAAGATTTGATTCTTGTACTTTAATTTTCTGTAATTGTTTGTTTGTGAATGAGATTCATGTCTCTTAAAAAGTTACATGTGATAACTTATAGAGTTAGTTTTTATACATTTATTTAATATTATATATTATTATGTTAATTTCCCATATAAAATTAAAAAAAAAAAAAGTTAAGCGTATTTGGATAACGATATATAGTATTCATGAAACGACAGGAAGATTCATGAATGAGGCCAGAGTCGAGCTCTGCATAAGTGGCTCTCATCGAACCACCTCGATCCGTCTCTTTTGAGCGTTGTCGGATACAAGAAATTTAATTTTTGGGTTCACATATTTGTTTCAACCTAATATATATAACCATAGCCCAGAGCTAACGCATTTATCATGCGAAACATGGCTTAGCCTGTCCATGAATCGGCTTGGATCCTTAATTGCTGACTTGAGATGAGATAAGAAAGCCACCGTCGTCATAGAGCAAATGTCTAACTCATCAGGCAGCAGCATTATATAATATTTTAATTAAAAAAACTTCAACGAATTTTAAAATTTTTTATTATCTAAATCTTATCTCCATTTGGCTACTGGCGCTCACGTTCAATATCCCTGGTTTATAAAATTCTAGCCCTCCAACGTTGAATAACCTCCAGGACCCGTGGAGATTGAGATGGAAACAGGAGTTCGTACTAAACGACGCAACAGCCCAGGACTTGTGGTTAGAAATAAAAGTTGGCCTGTCTGCTCTGCCTGCCACAAGGCTAAAGTTAAACTTAGTCATGCACATGCTGTGACTATACTGAACCAATTGTCTATTTTTGGTATCCTTAACGATTGTTTGAAGCAAATTCATTAAACCACTCTGGAGATCGGAACCCAGGAGCTAAAGCAAGTTACTTCAAAGAATCAAAATGGAACAACCAGAACCTAGAGTACCCCATGTCGTCTTCTTGCCTTTCCCTGCACTTGGTCACATCAAACCTATGCTTTACCTAGCAGAGCTTCTCGGCCATGCAAGATTCCAAGTCACCTTCATAAACACTCAACACATCCATGATCGTCTCCTCTCCACCGAAGTGTTTGCACGCCACCCTGAATTTCAGTTCTTGACGATCCCAGATGGTCTACCACGTGATCATCCAAGCTCCGGTCAAATGAGCCTTGCTGCTGCGTTATTATCTATAGGTGCTTCGATCAAGCAAGCGCTCCGTGAGCACCTGGTTTCGCTTTGCAATAAAAATGGACGGTGGCAGCCCGCTACGTGCATAATAGAAGATGGGATCTTGTCTTCTAGTGTTATTGATGTTGCAGATGAATTCCAGATTCCTGTTTTCGCTTTTCGAACATCGAGTGCTTGTTGCATCTGGACTTACTTTCACCTACCCAAGCTCATTGAAGAAGGGGATGTTCCAGTCTTACAAGGTCAGTTGGGTCAAATCTTATCTTCTGAATGATTTCTTATTTAAGTTTTGGATTGACTTTCACTAAGGATTAGCAGCAAAATAGATATAATCTCTCCAAGAAAAATAAGATGATTGTATGCGTTCGCTGATTCATATTAAACAAGTACCATCCTTTTCATATGACTCCATTACGTTTACCTTAGAAAATTTGCACCTTTGGTTTTAACTTGTATGATCAGCTTTGATTTGAGATTGCAAAGACTGGATTGTTGTAAAAATTAAAAAAAAAAAAAAAAACACTTGAGTTTGGTTGGTAGCATTATGCAATCAAGTTGAATTAAGAAAAAAAACTTTGATAGGTAAAGCACTTTTATAAATCTATATTAAGAACAATAATTTTACTGCACATGTTGCAAATAATTTAAGAACGTTGTTTCTAGGCATAATGCTTATTCCTAAAAGAACTCAATTGTATTTTGAATTTTTCTTTGTAAACTTTAATCAAAAACTAAAAAAGTAGAGTGCCAGAAAGAATGATACGAAATTTTGGAGTTTTAAGGGAAAAAACAAATTTGTGTGAGATTGTATGGAAAATGAATGTTTATAAAACTATTATAAACATCATTTATGATTGGACATTTTTTGAATCAAGAATCTGAACCAATAAATCTACTTTTTGAATTTTAAGATGGACAATCGAATACTCAATGCAGAGAAAATTATTTCAAGCTTAAGCAATTGACTACTTACGGCATATTTCAAAACGGCACTTGTTTTATGTCAAGGGGGCAATCAATTTTTTTTAAGACAGTCAACTGCTCAAGCAATTTTATACAACTAGCTATTTGAGCATTTTACCTATGCTCAAGACCAATTTCAAAACAAAAATTAATATTCCATTCCATACATTAATTCATGCTTTCAGAATTTCATTTTCTTAACACATACATTTTAAATTATTTTAAAATTTATTTTTTCTTTAAATAATATACTCTTTCATACTATTTTCATGATGGATATGTAACTTTTATATATATATATATATATATGTTCGCGCGACATCATTAAGATAACAAGCCTTATAGTCTGTGAACCTGCAAACTAAAATGAAATTCAAAGCTCCCCTATCACTCCGATACCTACTGGGAATTTATTATAGATTTATAGTATCACAGATAAACTTCCATGAATCTCTTTGATATTGCAGATAAGGACATGGACAAGCCAATCACTTGCATTCCTGGATTGGAGAATTTTATTCGTCGTCGAGATCTTCCAGGGATCTTCAGAATTGAGAGAGCTGACGATCCAGGCTTGGAATTCTTTATCAACGACCAAACCATAGTCATGCCACGAGCGTTTGGTATGATAATCAACTCCTGCGATGGACTTGAAGCACCCGTGATATCCAAATTCGGTACTATTTTTACCAAAATGTACGCTGTCGGTCCTTTACATGGTCTCTCAAATACACGCATCAAGGACCTAACAACTTTAGCATCAAGCAAAAGCATCTTGTTGAAAGAAGACAGAGGTTGCTTGGCTTGGCTTGATTCCCAGTCGTCAAAATCCGTTGTTTTTGTTAGCCTTGGGAGTATAATTCGCTTGACACGAGACGAAGTGCTTGAGTTTGGACATGGCCTGGTGAATAGCGGTAAACCATTTTTGTGGGTGATTCGACCGGACTCAATTTCTGGAGAGACTGACCCAAGCCTGATCCTAAGGGAGCTCAAAGACATGATAGAAGAAAATAAAGGATTAATTGTGAATTGGGCTCCTCAGGAAGAGGTCTTGGCCCATCCAGCTATTGGTGTGTTCTTAACCCATAGTGGATGGAACTCAACCTTGGAAAGTATTTATGCGGGAGTACCCATGATTTGTTGGCCTGGAATTGGTGACCAACAAATCAACAGTAGGTTCGTGAGTGATGTCTGGAAAATCGGTCTGGATATGAAAGATACATGCGATAGATCGAAGATTGAGAAAATGGTGAGAGATTTGATGGAGGATAAGAGGGAAGAGATCATGAAATCAATGGATGAGATTACAAGAAAAGTACATGATTGTGTCAAGGAAGGTGGGTCTTCTTATTGCAACCTAGAGAAATTGATTGAAGACATACGGTCACTAACATAAGGGCATTTGGTTCACGAGTCAGAACATTATGTGCCTAAAGTTAAAATCGTACACATGCCACTTCATTAATAGTTTTTTTTTTTTTTTTAAAATTATGAATGCTAATGAACTACCAATGGGTCACATTTTAATTAAACTAACTCTCCCCAATGTTGGTTATGTAATAGTTTAAATCATGTGAATTAAAGAATATAAGTTTGTTTATTTTATATAAAAATTAAGAAAATTATAGCAAAAGAAACCGTCAATTTATTATTAAACTATTTATAAGAGTTTCAATTGCAAATTTTTCAAATTTACAAACTATTAATAAAAAATTATGAAATCACACAACATTTTGAACTTTAATCACTTATGCTAATTTAAATGGCAAAATTTAACGTTTTTAAGGTATAAAGAAGTTTCAATTGCAATAATTCAAGGACCAATGCCACTATAAATTAATGTTGCTGATTTACTGTTAGACAACGTAACTGGTAACAAGAGATGGGGCAAACACATGTACTGATCTTGCCCTTCCCTGCCCAAGGGCACATCAAGCCCATGCTGTGCCTGGCAGTTCTCCAAGTTACATTCCTGAACACCAACCACAATCACCGTCGTTTAAACAACCTCCAAGACCTTTCCAGTTCCACTCGTTTCCCCACCCTTCGTTTCGAGTCTATACCCGATGTACTTCCTGAAGATCACCCGCGTAACCTTTTACACTTCATGGACTTGGTCTACTCAATCAAGAGTGTAACCAAGCCACTTTTCCGGTACCTGCTCATATCCTTATCCCGCAAATCAGATATTCCTCCTGTTAGTTGCATAATAGCAGATGGGATTATATCTTTTGCCATTGATGTTGCAGAAGAGTTAAAGATTAAAGTGATTGTTTTTAAAAAACTATAAGCAGTTGTTCCTTGTGGTCTTATCTTTGTGTTCCCAGGTTCATTGAACAAGGAGAGCTTCCATTTTCAGGCGATTTAAGTTCTTAAACTGCTCAACTTCAATTCTACAACCATTTTTGTAATAGTAGTATTAGAAATTGTTACAGGTAACGACATGGATCAGGAATTTGGCGGCTTTCTAGGAATGCAACATGATCGTGCTTACTCTTTCGGATTAAAACAATTGGAAGATCCTAAATTTCAGTTCTTTGTAAGTGAGACTGAAGCCATGAGTAGAGCTTCTGCTGCTATTTTAAACACATTTGACTCCCTGGAAGGTCCTGTTCTCTCTCAAATAAACACTCTTTTACCCAAAGTTTACACCATTGGACCTCTCAATGCGCTCTGGAAAGCCCGTCTCGGACATTTAGCGCAACTTTCTTCATACGACAGCGCAAAATTATATCATTGTAATGACAAAGAACTTATTATTATTTTATTAAAAAATAATTGAAAAAATAAAATTATTCTTTTC
This sequence comes from Firmiana major, assembly GCA_033439115.1. Classification (NCBI taxonomy): domain Eukaryota; kingdom Viridiplantae; phylum Streptophyta; class Magnoliopsida; order Malvales; family Malvaceae; genus Firmiana; species Firmiana major. Next base: position 44,116,514 of record CM065913.1, on the reverse strand, counting down.
CTCCGCATTTCAATTTTTATTATTTTATTAAAAATTATTATTATTATATCATTATCAATTTTATCAAAATCTTAAATCAATGTTTAAAGCAATATAAACTTTCCAAAAAAAAAATTATAATAACTCCAACTGAATTCATAACATCGATTCGCCCAAGTTCAAAAAGCCTCTAATCTAATCTCATTTTTCCCCTATTATCTCGAGCTACGAGCGAGGCAACCACATTGTAATGACAACAATTTTTTTTATTGAGGAATCTATTCCAGTCCAGATTCGACCAGCACAGTGACAATCACATTCAATTCCAAAACTCCATTAATATAATATAATCCCTTTAAATTAAAAATCTATTCGAATTAATAAAAATCATGGTCCCAACTCTGACTAATGTAAAAAATTAATAAATATTTTTTCCTAATAATTAATAATTTTATTTTAAAATCTTGTAAAAATTTTGTTTCGATTGTCTTATAAATTAAGATGATGACCAATGTTCTTTCAAAATATTAAAAAAATAAAATATAAATAAAATAAGATATGTATTATCATCCTAATTTCGTTTGTAGAGTTAAAAAATTAAAAAACACTCAAAAATGTTAATTTGCAAAAAAAATACCATATTTAAGATTTTTTATTTCAAGATCTAAAAAAATGAAATATATTAAAAATATATTTATAAGGAGATTTTTTATGAAATTAAAGATTATAGAATTATTAGAGAGATTTAAAAAGTCTAAATTAAACAGACATATTTTTTTAACACAATAATAATTTATAAAGTAAAACTCTTTAAATTAATAATTAACAGTACTATGCTGTATATAAAAAATAATCATACAATTCTTGTAACTATTATTATTAAATTCGTAACATCATCACATTTGGGATTGAAATTATCCCTTGTTTCAAAATCCATACTCCAATAATTTTCTTCTTTTAATCATACGTATATATATATTCCATACAGAATGAATACAATTTTTCATAACTGTTCGACTAAAGAGTTGTTGGCAGGTAACATATGAATGAGGGCATAAAACATTATAAGCTGTTTGTATGTTTTATCAAACCTTAATTAATGTCATTGTAGATAAAGACATGGACAAGCTAGTCACTTCCATTCCAGGTTTGGAGAATGTTTTGCGTCGTCGAGATCTTCCAGGTGCTTGTAGGCTTAAGAGTGCCGCGGACCCAATTTTGGAATTCTATATCAGCCAGACCAATGCCATGCTGCGAGCATCTGGTCTAATACTTAACACCTTCGATGAAATCGAAAGACCTTTCTTATCTAAACTTGGCTCTCTTTACTCCAAAATTTACACTATCGGTCCTTTGCATGCTCTCTCAAATGTCCGCATCAAGGACGACCGATCAAGTTTAGCATCAACAAAAAGTATTCGATGGAAAGAAGACAGAGGTTGCATCACTTGGCTTGATTCTCAGCCATCGAAGTCAGTTGTATTTGTTAGCTTTGGGAGTGTAGTGAGCTTCACGCATGGCCAAATGCTCGAGTTTTGGCATGGCTTGTTTAACAGTGGCAAACCATTTTTGTGGGTCATACGGTCCCACTTACTCATCAGAAATGACGATCCAGTTAAAATCTTGACGGACCTAGAAGAAAGGACAAAAAGCAAGGGATTGATAGTGAGTTGGGCACCTCAAGAGGAGGTCCTGGCCCACCCAGCTCTTGGCGGGTTCCTGACTCATAGCGGTAGGAACTCAACCTTGGAAAGTATGTAGGCAGGAGTGCCCATGATTTGTTGGCCTGTTATAGCTGACCAACAAGTCAACAGCAGATGCGTGAGTGATGTATGGAGAGTTGGTTTAGACATGAAAGATAGCTGTGAAAGATCAGTAATTGAGAAAATGGTGAGAGATTTGATGGAGGGTAAGAGAGAAGAAATCAAGAAGTCGATGGATGAGATTGCAAAGCAAGCTCAGGAGAGTTTCAAGGAAGGTGGATCTTCTTATCGCACCCTGGAGATAATGATTCAAGACATACTGTCAATGACTCATTCAGCTCCGTAGTAAATCTGAAAACTTCGATCAAATGCGCATTGTTCTTTTTATATATGACTTATTAAATTTTATTAGAATTTTACAAATCTAGTATTTAATTTTCTCTCATACTTATTTCAGGCAAAATTCAAACCAAAGTAACAACCGAATTAACCGACAAGACTATCTGTACAGCTTAAGAATTTAGCTGCTGAAGTCATATTAGACCGCAACCAGGCCCTCCATTTGAGATGGTTTATGGTTAGTGATTGAGAGGTTTGATTCATTGCCACTGCGTTTGAGTGGTCTAAACTCAAAGGCTAGAGCCCAGATACTGACACCATGCCCATTTCACCATTTCTTCTTTGAGAATCATTTGCTAATTGGGACTCGTAGGCCAATAGCAGAATAGTAGATAGATTCATAGATTGCAGGTATTGTTCAAAAAAATATATATATATTGCCAATCATTTGCTTTTGTATGCAATATGGCATTTATAAGCTGGACATTTTCCTTAAACAAAACCTAATATACTATTACTAAAAATAAAGTAGTTCCCTAGTTTTCCTACAAAAAAAATGTATAAAAAAGAGAATAAAATCTCTGCTGTAGTAGTCATTCGGTCCGTGTGAACTTGGGAAATGCCAGTAGTTCCAGAGGATTGCTTGGAAACGAGTTTTGCAGGATTCTAATTAAAGTACTTGTCTTCTCTCCTTCCCCACTCCCCTTCCCAGCACGTACAAACCAAAAACCACTACAAAATCTAAGAACATGCCAACCTCCCCTTTGAAATGAGCGTGAACCCCAAGCCAACTCGTAGAACCCAGATTAAAAATGAAAAAAGAAAAAGATTCTGTATTTTTTCTGTTCCCTCTTTAAAAGCCTGCTAGCTTCACTTCTTTATAGAAAAACCAAACAATAGAGGAGAAGAAAGTATATGAAAGATGGTGAACATGGTTGAAACGACATCGGCTTGGAACACGACGGGACTCCACGTGCATCGGAAGTCACTGTTGCACATGAGTTTCTACTGGGGCCATAAATCCGAAATCCTTTTCTCCGGTTGGCCAGGTTCCAACTCGGGCATGTATGCCTTGGCCTTGATCTTCGTATTTGTCTTGGCAATGATCGTGGAATGGCTTTCTTATTGCAGCATCATCAAGCCTGGAGCCAACAAGGTCGCGGCTGGATTCTTTCAGACTGCGATGCATACGGTGCGTGCAGGGCTGAGCTATATGGTCATGCTGGCTGTCATGTCGTTTAATGGCGGTGTTTTCCTCGCTGCTGTTTTTGGACATGCGGTTGGATTCTTGGCTTTTGGAAGTAAGGCTTTTAGAAAATCGGAGAAGGTGCCGGATCTTCCTCCTAGGAAATAGGAAATGCTGAGTTTGTCTTGGAAATTCATGGGTGTTCTTCATTTTCTTGTTTGATCTTGTTTTACCCTAAATATAATGTCTGAAGTGAGAAATTTAAAATTGTCAAAAAAAAAAAGTGAGCAATTTAAAATATATATATATAATATAAAGTTTGAATTTGATTTTAAATAAATTTATTGTTATTTTTAATTATTAAATTTTTTAAATAAAATAAATAAATATATTGTTTGAACGTGATAACAATAGGGAACCATAAATGCTTCTATATAACGCTAAAAATCAAAATGAAAGCCTAGCAAAACAGGATCAAGATTCAAACCAACCTCAATAGTTAAGCTTAAATACTAATTCAAGTTCGTAATTAACCCAAATTAAACAGTGATTAAATAAACAATTAAATATTGATTCTTTTTATTTGCAATTACATTATAAGATGCTAATCTCCCCTTGCCTTACAAGAATCATGAAAATTTGCTTTATCTCTGAGCCGTTTGACCAATTAGATTATTATTAAACGAGTTTAAGTTGTTGTAATGAGCCTGATTTCCGAATCATCAGAATTGTTTCACCAACAAATCATGTTTCCAGACTATATAAAGAGTTTGCCGGTTCTCCAAAGCCATACCTGTGTCCAGGAAATCGCTCGACTCCGCTCTCATTTCCTGACTTTCTTTTGCCGGATTTTCGCTCTATTGTTGCTGCTGATCTTCATCATCGCCATCCATCTCTCGTATGGAGATGCAGAAGAGGAAGAGCCAATGCCATTGTCTTGGAATGGAGCTTGTGATTTTGGTTTGCAACCACACATCCGACGCTAAATTCTGCGTCGATAATCTTGCACACTCAGGAGCTTCTGTACCATGGGCAAAAGCGGGGGAGATTGCTAATTCCGCTTTGGGTTTTGGACTGGGCAGGGCAGACGGAGCCCGAAGGCGATCGAGTACCTTGTGGAGTTTGGCAATGACTTAAACTCTGATTCCCCTGATTCCATGGTTGAAGATTTGAATAACACTGCTAATCCCACTAAAAGCTGCCAAGATATCATCCAAGGAATCGATGATTTTTCGGCATTGGCTAATATGAACAGTGATGTAATTAAGTTCTGTGAAATTAGCGTCGTCGCCATAAAATTCTTTTCCGTGGACGAATGTGATTAAAATATTACATCTAAAAAAGATAAAATTTAATTTTAGAGAAGATACATAATTTATGCACTATATATATTATACCTCTGTAATAATTCATTAATTATTACATATAGACATTTGGTAATGAAGTCATACGAGGATATAGCTAGTAAACAAAATATAGAACTAGGTTAATACGAGAAGTTGATTTTAGTTTCTTTAGAAACGCGAAAGTTGCCAACAATGACGAGAAGTGAGAATTCATGTTGAACTTTTTCTGTATTTTGTAGCCATTCATTTTGTTCTTAATGATAAAGGCTTTGAGAAGAAGATACCCCCTACATGCCCTGTTTTCAATATTCTGTATAAGTATGTGCAAGCTATATATTTGATACAAGTCAAACTTCTCAACAACCTCTAAATCTAATCATTAAAAAAAGAGTTAGTATATGCTGATACTATAAAATTTGATTTCGAATTTAAGTAATTATTTCTCTACCTTCAAATATCAAAAAATAAAAATAAAAGAAACCATATATGCTAGTGTAGCTTATTGTTCTGGAAAAAATCACTATTTTTTTTTCTTGAGTATAAATTCGGGTTATAACACCAGATATCAATACCAAATTAGCTTAGCATAACAACATCATCAAACCAACCACAGTAATCAATTCATTAAGAGTTTCAATCATATTAACATCGTCTTAAAAATTGAGATTTTAGGTACAAATAAAAATTGGCACATGATCAATTTTAAAAGACATATGATTAGTATTATAAACTCCTAATTACCAAATAAATCATTTTTATTTTAAAAATTTATATTTTACCATTTTTTGGATAACTTTTTTTATCATAATTCTTCTCTCTTCTTCTTTGACAATTTTTTTTTTGTTACAGTTTCTTGGAAAAATTTTTATTTTGTTTGAAAAGTGGTTTAAAAATTAGTTTCAAATCCTTTAAATTGAAAATAGAATTTTTTTTTTTATCGAAATTGTTTGTTTATCTTGCTTTTTATATTTTTTAAAGATAATATTTAATTTTTACTATGCATTTTTAGAAGTCAAATGTTCATTTTAATTATAATAATTAAGGTGAGTTAATTGAATTAATGATAATTGATTTGATGAGAATGTTTTTATAATACTAATTACATGTTTTTAGATAATATGAGGGTGACATTATTTTAAAGATTATTATCTAATATATCGTCAGTAGAGTTTTTAGATTTTACAAGTGAAATCAATACTTTTAATTGAATATTAAAAATAATAAAAAAGTAAAATGAGACACGTGTTAACATCTTAACTCCACTTTAAATAATAATATCTTCTTGCTATCAAAAAAACTCAATTTTTAAAATGATTTTAATATAAGTTACTCTTGAAATTTAAACTTATTATAATGAAAAGATCTGCATGAGACAAGCAACGCATTTGTTTTTAAAAGACAATAACCACAACATATTTTGCTCCAAACCCTAGTTACATATAATTATATCATACTTGCAATTCGCTACAATCCATTGAATCCTAACCAAAGAACCTCCTTGAATCCTTGATTAAGAATAACCTTCGTCAAGTTTCATTTAACCCAAAAACGATCATTTAAGTTATAATTAACTATTCAATCTTTTTATTTATAATTAAGTAAAATAGAAAGAACTCCTACCACTATAAGTTGATAATCTCCCCTCAATTAGGATCATGAAAACTTGCAATTAGCCATTAATTTGTTCCTGAAACGGTTTTATTAGGTTATTGAACAGGTTGAAGTTGTTGTAATGAAGTTGGTCCGAATCATGAGAATGAAGAAGTGATCATATAAATTGAGTGAATGTACATTCGTACGTAAACTTCGTCACCCCCAAAGCATGTTTTCGGACTGTTTAAAGAATTAATTTATGGCTATATAATGTCGTGCAAGTTGTATTCTAAAATGAACAAATTAACCAACGTAAGAAATCAAGTCTCCAAGACATGGCCCGATTTCACTCTCATCCTCTAACTGGTCTCCATTGTCGGATTTTGTGTTCGTTCTTGCTTCTGATCTTCATGATCGTCATCCATCCTTCATATGGAAATGACGATGATCTTGTGATTGAGATTTGCAACCAGACATCCGACAGCGAATTTTGCTTCGATAACGTAAATTCAGACGAACACTCCGCATATGCCCCACCGCCATTTGGAAAAGCTCACGAGATTTGTAATACCGTTTTGTTTACTGCACATACCAGAGCAGAAGAGGCCCGAATCCTCTTGGCTAGCCTGCTCGAAAATTCTTCTAGCTCTGTCGTCCAGGCCCATGCGCGCCAGCTTCTCCATAGATGTCAGCTTCTGAACGACATGGCAATCACGTACCTTTCTTCGGCTAACCATAACTTAAATTTGCATGCCAATATTTATGCCATGGTTGAAGATCTGAACACCGCTGCTAATGCCACTAAAAGTTGCCATGGTATCATTCCAGGAACCAGTTTTTCAGAATTGGCTAGAGAGAATAGTGATTTAATTAAGCTTTGTGAAATTTGTGTCGTTGCTTCCAAGTTCATTACTATTGACTATTGAAGATTCTTCTTTAAGCTTTAGCAATAAATTGTATGTGCACGTACGTAATAGATAAATAAAGGGTTCCGGTTGAAAAAGTAGTAATCCATTGTTTGTTTGTATTATTACTTCAAGTGACATTATTGTAATTCATCACAATGAAGTCATGAGTTCAATAGATAAATATACTTTCAATTTTTTATATATAATTTTTATTTTTTTTTGTCAATAAATGCTCAACTTCTTACATTATGCAATTAAATCTAAATTTGTATTATAACTTTCGTTTGTATTTCACTCCTGACAACTCATAAAATTATCAATGTTAATTGTCACATTTTAAATAGTAATTAGTATCATTTAATAAATTTAAATTTAAATTTAACTACGTTAATTTTAAGGATAATGGATTTATTTAAAAAAATAAAAATTTATATACTTATATGTAATAAATTTTGTAAAAAAAAAAAATTTTGAAAGTACAGTCGAGAATTAAGGCCAGTAAACAAGGTTGCGATTGATGCTCTTCGGGCCGTACAATTCGCATGGTGAGGGATTCAGCTTACATTTGGGCTTTCTATTTAAGGTCCAAAACTTGATTGGACATGCTCTTTCTTTCCGAATCTAATCTAAAGGCCCAGTTAAGTAGCTATGCGCTCGATTAGGTGGCTGAGTGCTGGATAATGAGACGAGGAATAAAGTACAAAATTAGAAGAGAATGACTTCCATAGTTTCCGACTCATCTTCATCAACCTATTAATGAAATTGGATAAACGCAATTGTTTACATCCCAATCAAACAACAACGTCCGGTGAGGGAAAACTGACGATTTTCTCATCCTAGTCACAAATATTGCCACTGCTCGAGTCAACTCAAACCCTACAATATAATTTTTTACAGGGAAAATTTTCCCAGAAACAAACAAAATTAAGAAAATTAAAAATGGTATCAAACTGTGGTGTATGTCTTTATTGGCCATTGCCCCCAATGTGTTAATTTCGTCGTTATTTCCTGCTTCTTTTTAATAACATGGACACGATGCTCCCAAGAAAATTGCCTCTGGCACCTGTCCAAATTTCTCGAGTGTTTCTCTATCCTCTCTCCCTAGATCTGCTGGAAAATGTCTCAGGGCGGCATGGACATGCCTATGCCTAACTCAGGATCAATGTCAAATGATAGCATGAAATCAATGGATATGCACATGAGCTTCTACTGGGGTAAAGATGTAACACTTCTGTTCTCTGGGTGGCCTGGAAGCAGTTCCGGCATGTATGCATTAGCCCTCTTCTTCGTTCTGTTGCTAGGCGCGGCTATTGAGGTTCTGCCTGTGTTACCAGTAGTTAAATCTGACACCAAACCCAAACCTATCCTTGGAGCTTTCATCCAGGCCAGTGTTTACGCCATCCGAATGTGCTTTGCTTACATGGTTATGCTCTCTGTCATGTCCTACAATCTTGGAATCTTCATAGCTGCCATTGCTGGCCATGCCATCGGGTTCTTCGTCGTCAAGTTTTGTGCTTTGGGTAAAGAAACCGAGCAGGCGGAGTACATGGCTCCGAACGATATCCCTTCTAAAATTTGATTGTATTACAGTACTAGTTGTGTTGCCTGAACTTAACCCATTTGAAGAATCCTCTCTTTCGTATCAAAAAACTTATAATTAAAGTTGCACAAGCTTTCTATCCCTTAATTTTAATAAATTTTTACCATTTGCGAACTGATCTCGCTATATTGTCCTACATAGTCAAAATCCTGTTCTTGTTGTACTGTCAAGTTCGTCTCTAATGGTTCACTTTGTAGGGTCCTATATTATACTTTTATGGTGTCCAGCCTTGAGAGTTATAATATAAATCCGACCCTTAATTTGTAGAATAGGTTTATCATGTGATCAGCACTAAACACCCAAAATTTTCCTTCTTCGGTTAATAATTAAATTTCGTAGCATTTTGTAAGGCTTAAAATCGAACTGAAATAATCTTATCTTTCATCTTTAATTTTAAAAAAATAATTATTTTTTGAAAATACGTATCCCTAATAGGCTAATTAGGCAGGCAGTCGCGTCTTCCTCTTTTATTTGTCTAGTCCCGCAAAAAAATAAAAAAATAAAAAAAAAATCCTACCATTGATGGATCAACTATCTCTGCTAAGGATCCATGTTAAGCTCTTAGGTTTCGATCTTCTGTCTCTAATTCCCTCCTTAAACAACTCGTACACTTTCTACCTCAGAGGTAAACCTATCACACGCGTCGAAATCCTGGGTGTAATCACTTCCCGGAACCTGAAATTCGACAAATTCGTCAAATTCACGCTCGACGATGGCACCGCCTCTATCACCTGTATCCTCTGGCTCAACCAACTCACTTCCCGTTATTTCTCCACCCGCCAGCCGGCAACAATTCGAGTTATTTCCAACTTGGCGAAACGCCTCGCTGCCGATGTCCAGATTGGGAAAGTAGCCAGAGTGCGCGGCAGGATCTCCAGCTTTAGAGGTCAGATCCAGGTCACCGTTTCTGATGTTGTGATTGAAAGGGACCCCAATGCCGAGACCTTGCATTGGCTCGATTGCCTCGACTTGGCTCGCCGCTGCTACGGCGGTTAGTTCAGGTAAAATCATGACTATAATTGTATTGTAAATGCGAAAACTTTGGCCCACCAACCCTGTATTTTGTATGTATTAAATCTCATTGGAGTTGCTAGCGAAGAAGCTGTGAAAGAAATTTTTGGGTTTGTTGGTTTCAATCTATGAAACAGAGTTCCATTGATAAAACTATGAGGAGGACAGAAGAAGCCTTTTGCTTTTTTTTTTTTTTTTTGTTTATTACTATTTAGTAGAATAGTATAAAAATTACACTTGAATTTTTATTGTTTACCCAGAAACTAATTTAGGCAACTCAGCAGCCAATGCAATGGATTAGGCAAGAACTACAATCATAACAAGTTTAGAATCCTACCTTAGAATATCAAAGTATGGTACATCTCTGAAGCCCAAGATCTGAAAATAGTCTTCTACCCGTAGGCCACAAGCTGTAAAACCAGCCTATTCGAGGTTCATCACCAGCAGCTTCATGAATATCTTGAGACTCATCCCCTTCTGATGATGACTCCTCCCTATTCTTCTGGTTTTCACCAGTGATCTCATTTGCAGCTCTATCTGCAACTTGAATTTCTGCTATTTCCCCTGGCTTCTTGTCAAATAGTCCTTTAAATTGTTTCCTAGCCTTTCTCTCTACTTCCTGCTCATGAATTGGTAGAGATACATATTGAATTCCCACGTTTTCACCATGTGTTTAATGGCAAAGGGGATATCTGATTAACACACCTGCTCTTGCTTCTTCAGTTTCGCCAAAGCAGCTGTTGCATCTGGTTCTGATGACTTATCGATTTTGATCATCTAATAGCATCACGAAACAGGTATAGAAATTGATCTGGATTCCAATTTTTATTCAGATAAACTTAAGTAACTATAATAAATACCGTTTGGAAATCGCTTCTCGCTTCATCGAATTCTCCAGCTGCCATGTAAGCCATTCCACGACGGTATAGAGCCTTCACATGGACAGGGCTTGCATCTAAAACCTACATAGTTCCAGCAAAACATATCAAGATCCAAGTATGATGGATATCCTCAGACAATGAATTATTTAGACAAGTAAACAAGTCAAACAGAGGCAACTCAGGGCAAAGTAAATTTTCAGATCTATTCTTTTGGTTGTTTCTCTTTTTATTACTTCCCTGGGTTCATCTTTGAATATCGAAACTTGATATACTGAAGTCATCCTTAAGAAAATTCAGAAACCATTCAATTAGTTATTGTTGTAACAATCATTCAACTCTTGTACGTGTATCCCTTCCCATGGACTCCAATAAAATCACAAAATATGACATCTTTCAGATAAAGAGAGTTTAAATTTTAAGTCATAACACACCTTATTACATGCCTCGATGGATTTTCTGCATTCTCCCATTTTGAGGAAGCAAGCGGCCACATTCAGATGTAACAGATTCTTCAAGCAACAAAACACGAAGAGGAAATTAACGAACTCTGGAAACATGTAAACTTAACTGAACTGACTAATCACAGAATAGAATAAATTCTTTCAGTTACAATATGAGGCAGGATGACACTTACTCTTGTATCTAAAAACACTTTTCCTTCCTCATCAGTTTGTGGATTAACATGATTGAATTCCCGAAGCACCTATATGTAAAGCAACACAGGGAACTGAATTACATATGCACTTAAATGTACTAAACTAGAAACATCGACGCTGGTTTCACATGAATATCTATTAATTAATCTTATTCATGTTTATTCTCGATCCATTACCAATTCACTTTGGATTGAATATTTAGCAATCCGGACCTGGGTTATTTATTTTAACTCTGTTTTTATCAATTATTACAGAATTTCTTTTCCACTTGATTTGTTTTAATTGTTATCGTTGGGCTTGGGTTTTTGATTGGATGCTTAATACAACAACAAAATGGAACAAATAATCCCACATCCCAAGGTGATCTAAGATCTAGGAAAAAAAAAAGTAAATATGCTACCTTTTCATACTTTGCCTTGGCAAGTTCAAATTTTCCCTCTTTGAAGAGTCTGTTACCCTGCAGACATATCATACTATGATGATTAAGTATTCATATTAATAGTCCTACAGCACGACAAACATAAGGAAAAAACGATTATTTTGCATCACTGCAACAGCTTGCAAGCATGCATATATCACCAGACATCTAACAAATGGAAAAATGGCTCATTGAGAATGCAACATATAATAAGCAACATACCGTGACTCTAATTTTTTCTGCTTCATCCATTATGCTCTGAAAGTTTAAACCAGTCCAATCCTGTAATAAAGATACAAGTTATGCACTAGACCAGTAAAAAAACATGATGCACCATTTTCATAACAATCCACATCACATAAGAGTTCCTAAAAGATGACTTCATTACCTTTGGCATCTCAAAACCAAGAAGCTCAATTTCCCATTGAACATGAGCACCTTCAGGTACATTAGGTGGCCTAATCAAATAGGAATGGAGGCACTCAGATCACGCACAGAAAAAGAACATAAAATTTATTAAAAAAAAAAAAACCTTGAAAATTTGTCATATGCATAGTCAGGAGGGCATGAGACAAGAGCAATCTCTCCAGGAAGCATCAATCGTACACACATGTCAAATCCCTCAGGCATCTGTAAGGCAAAATTAGAGTCTCAGCTTGAAAATTTAGATCAAAAACAATTTATACGTGATTGACATCGACTTTACTAGGCAGGACTCACCATCCCTTCTCCAGAACTAAACTCCAACGGTTCGCCTTGGTTATCAATTCTTGTATTGTAGAAGACAGTCTTTTCTTCGTTAAGAAGCATGCCCTTGTAATGGACTCGTAAAAGACTGTCATGAAGTGGGCAATCCATGGGAAACTCCCCTGGTTAATTCAAACAACAAAGAAAATCATAATCCAAGCTGCCAAACAAAGAGGATCTTTGACAAACAGACACAACTTAAGGAAGCTGAAATGAAAGCAGTAGATAGCACATTAATTGCAGATATGGAAATCAAAATTTTTGTAGCATCTCCCTATGTATCTTCCCATCAAAGAATAACGAATGTAGAAACCGTTAATAGTACATTTAAAAATAAAACTTTCACACGACTGAATAAAAAAAATGACATCACATAAAGCAATAATCAATAATATGTTGACAATAGATTTTCCATTGTATGGTTCTCACACATGGCATAAGGAAGAGAAAACTGATGAGAATGAAACAAAGATATATCTCGGTGAAAATGTTTAATCAAATAACAAAAAGCACCTTTTCCATCCTGTAGTCGTCGTTTAATTAGACGCCCATCTCCAAGCATGTCCCTCACCTATAAGTCCCACACTCAAGAGTTCACTTACAACCACCAATTTGGTTACTCAATGATAAAACATTCATGAGCAACTTCAAAATGAGATTATTGACTTACCTGGATAAAATGGACAAGCTCCACTTCAAAATGAACTTCTTCGTAACCTTCTATCACAGGCAAGAAGGGAGATGGGGTTAAGTATTGATTTGTAACATAAATCACTGCCTTCTCTTTCCGTGACATTGTTCCTATTCCCATCTCAAGACCTTTAGGTACCTAATTTTATGAGATCAAGTACAAAAATCTATATCAAAAGGAGATTAAGCATAGCAACATGAAGCAGGATTGATCAAGCAGATAATTGGATACAGAAAACCAGGATGGCTAATTAAAAACAAAAACCCTATAACAAATCCAAATCACCTACCTCACTTTTCCCAAAAGTAAAGAAATACGGTTCTCCTTCCGTGTGTGACAGAATCAACTTCCCATCACCCGTCTTCGCAGAAATCCTGAAAGATTCACATATGATTCATCTGACAAATGACCAAAAACACTCTGGAAATTCAGTGCAATGCTCAAAAAGGAGTATGCAAAAGAGCTTGAGAACAAGTTTACCAAGCTTTTACTTCATATGGTTCCCTTGGTGATTCCCAACCCTGACCTTCATCTATAACCTACCAATATTATATACATATTAATTATGTGATATCTTTCAGACTAAAAATAATTTGGTGCAAATATGGAAGAAAGAATAAAGTCCATGGACAACAGAGTACAACAAGCAAAAAATTACGATAATGATTCATGTAGCAGAGAGCATTAAAAATTAGTCTACATATTCACAACATGGAAACAGGTAAAGAAATGCATGAATTTCCCATTCCTCTTTGCATACTTCCAATTTCCAACTACCACCATACTCCTAGCAAAATTTAATCAGTAGTGTGGCACTGTACCTTCTTCAAAACTCCCAAATCATCGCAAACTACCTGAAATGGGCAACAAATAACATGGCATTAGAATTAAAAAGAGACTGTATGCAAATTAATCAATGACGGCTAGGTATCATCATCACCTCAAACATATGAATACTATTGACATTACTAAGAAAGCATGTATGAGAACACAAAATACACATTGTGTAAAGAAATCAAGATTGCTTTATGCCAAAATGTTATTACAAAAAACAATTATCAAATTTACAGCATTCTTGCCTTGGCTTTGGAGAAATCTATCAACTCGATCTCAAAATGGAGTTCATCTTCTTTTGGGAAACTACTTGGAACTGGAAGAGGGCAGTCCTCCTCCGCATAGTGCATTTGAGGTTTCATTTTGAACTGAAAAAAGAGATTCGCCAGGTATTTTAAGAAATAAAATGAAATTCCAAATCAATAATTCCTTTACTTTTGGTTTAAGTATTTTAGACCAAGAAGCAAAAATATAGTTTACAAAACTACAAAGACAATACCATTGCCACTTCACCCTTCAACATTGTCGGAATTCCTTCCAACAACCCCAATATCATTTTGCTCTTGCCCAGTACGTTTCTTATTGGAATGCCTTTACCTGTCACTTAAACAAATATCAATTCAATACAAAAAAGCATATGCCATTAGACTATTCAACTCTGCACATTCTTTAACTTGAGGCCTGTTGTTATAAAACTTTAACATTCCACCATTCATCAGAAGGCCAAGCATATATAACTTTTGCTCAACTTAAAATGGCAATCAAAAGTTCAAGTCAACTCAAATGCTTACGGTATATTCACCTCCATATTCTGATCTTGTAGACTCAACGACAACTCCATCCAACGTCCTAACTGTGCAATGATATATAACCTACAGAACATTAAAAAACAAAAATACTACCAATTCACAACTCGACCCTTTGCATTTCTTGTCAAACGAAAAAAAGGCAACAAATCCTGCATTTTTCTATCCGCTTATGAACAACTAAAAAAACAAGATATAAGAAAAGAATAACAACCTGATCACCATCTGAAGGATTTGATTCACCTCCACCAGGTCTCATCAAAGCTTTCATTAAGCTTCCAGGAACAATTTTCTTTCTCCTATTAATTCCAAAACCCAAAATTAAAGTCATAATTTTTTTCTCAAAACTTTGAAATTTCAGGTAGAGAAAAAACAAAGTTACCTCTTGTCATCATCAGAATCTGATTTCTTCTTCGTCGGTAAAGAGCACTGCGCAGCATCTTCCTCTACCGCCATCTTTAACTGAAGAGTAGACCAAAATTTGACTATAATTCCAGTTTGCTTAGCTCAAAAATTAAGCTTAATTTTAAGAAAATAGTTATAATTAACAGTTCGGAAAATGCTGTGTTTCTTCATCTTAGTAAGCAAAACTAAACCAAAAAAATAAAAGGAAGCCTTGCGATTTTGAATTGAAATGCAAACTTTATTAAAAACAAAACAAAAATAATTACCCGAAATTCGAATGTTGAAGAGAGCTATTGACCAAATCGTTGATGTTTCCAAGCATTGGGCCGTATCACACAACAAAATCTGTCTGCTAATATTTGATCTTTGATGTATTTAAAATAACAGATCATGACCAATCAATCCTAGCCGCTGATGTTGTTAAAATTTCATAGCGCTGAAATCATGAAACAGTGCTAATTAATGCAGGTGATCTAGCCAACGTATTTGGCGCCATATTATTGGTCAGCATCGCAGTGGCCATTAACCAGCCAGCCTCTAGGGCGGCTGTTTTCAGTTCACCTAATTCAGGCCTAAAACGGTTATCCTGTTTGTCTTATATTAATGAATAGAATCGGATCATGGATCTAAGTTTGGGCGGGTCCAACATGGGCTTTATTTTTATCAAACATATGGGCCACAGTGAAACCCAATAATAAATTGGGCCTATATTTTTAATATTGATTAATAGGAATTTCAAATATTATCTTCATGTAATCCATTTTAAAAGTTTATTTCTTCCAAGTTTACATACTATGAATTGCCAATGTATTTTTATATATTTTCATTATAACAAATGCTTATTTTTGTTTAATGAGAAAATTGAAAATATACCAATCTCTCGTCAATAAATATAAATAAAATTTTTAATTTGCTCGTAAAGGTTTGATATATTTTCAATTTGTTCATTAATAAAGTATTAATTTTTTATGTGCTTAATATATAAACTCTTTTTTTTTATATCAATCTAATGCAATTAAAATATTTTAAATTGAAAATTTTTTTTATAAGAATTGATTCGCAATTGGCAAGAAAATAAAATTCTTAAGATATCAATCCTTGAAATGAAAAGGAAATCATCTTAATTAATTTCTCGTTTCAAGGACGTCAGCCCCTGTTTTAATTGGTAAGATAACCTAACAAGTAGACATCAGCAGTAGACAGTAGCATTAGATAAATGGTATTTTTTTTCATCAAAAAATAAAGTAACATAAAAGTAATGGAATACATTTGTAAGCCTGCCCAACTGAACCCAGCCCATGTTCTGCGCTAGGAATCAAAGCCGTACGCTAACATAAAGCTTTTCATTGCTGTTGAAAGGTTCAAACTAGCTTATCTGTCAGCAATAACCTATCCATCAAACATCACCATACTCCATTATTTCCATGAATGTTTTTTATTTTGTTTATAAATATTCTGCTTTAAATATGTTTCGAGCAGCTCCCAAATTACAGGTTTGGTTGGTTGGTTGGTTGAGCAACCGTTGAATCTTTAACAAATGCTTTTTCATTGGTAAGGGGTGGTCCTGGCTCGATGCTCTAGCGCGCACATACTATACTTGAATACTAAATTCTTTAGCCATTACATGCAACCAAGCGGAAGAAAACTGGTCGAGCTGGCAAGAGAAAGAAATTAGGCAACGCTTCTGCCACAAAGTTTCAATCAAGTTTAACAGCAAGGAAATCCAAGTGCCAACTGCTAAACCCTAATTCAAGCTTCTAATATAATTTGACGTTAGGATAACGATGCTTGTACTCACTCCTTGGCTCGCAAGTCATAACCATGCAATTAATAAATCTTCAATAGTCCAAAAGCAAGTGGCGGAATATTGCAATAATGTATGGTTAAAAATAAAGAAATAACTATTCAAATTCTGGTCTGAATGGTCGAAATGAATTACAATTAACTTCACTATAATAGATGTTATGATCTACAGAGTGACGTGTATAGATCTTACGTTCTATATTCTCTTTAGAGTACTATATTCATGAATCTTCTGCAGTACCATATAGGATTGGTTTATGTTCCATTAGCCGACACAGCCCTCAGTCAAAGGTATTTTTACATATTGTAAGTCAATGATTTTAAGAGGAAGGAATGGGTGGTGAACCGGCTGAGAGCCCTTGAAATGGTTGCCCAACTAATTTTAGATATTGTTTTAATGGGTGGCTATAGGCCCGTAGCTTAGCCATGAATAGACAATGGATGTGAAACCAAAATTTGTATCAAGATTTCATAAACAGTGAAGGCATGGAAGAAAATGTCAGCATAACAAGCATGAAAAGATTTTCTGTTAGTTTTCCCAATCGAAATCTGGTAGGATCTCAAATCAACAATCAACGCCAAAAATTATGAAGGAAAAGGAGAATTGAGAGACGAAAAATATGAAAAGAAACGTATGAATCTGGAGGCGTAGCAGAAATTCTGGACGAAGTCAAACAAAACGCAAACCCCACGACATGTTAGTATTAATGTAACGCACAATCAGAATCAGCACTACTCTTCCACCACCGCCACTGGACACATCAACCGACCCAAAACACACGAGCACGCGCAAGATACGTGAACTTGGGTGCTTGAAAAAACCGGCAACAAAGGTAGTGCGCGAACCATGTGGGTTCATACAGACGGCTCAGGACGCGGTCCCGCAGAATCGACAGCAGCTGGTGGTGCACGCTTGTGATGCGGTGCAAGGGCACGGTTCAAAATTGAATACAACAGCGTATTTTTACTGTTTTGTCGTGATTGGATGGACGAGGAGGGCCTTGGGGTAAAGAACTAAGAGTAAAGAAAAAGATCTCAGCTTCTCTCTCATACTAAAGAGAAAGGATATGGAAAGATTGCGAAAGAGAGAAGGTAACCTTAATGTCTGACACGTGTAAAAGAAACCTGACGCTTTGGTCCACTTCCATCCACTCACCAACAGACAACAGCTAACCCCTCAAACACTGCCAATTTCATCCGTATGCTTCCCTCCTAAGGAAAATTCAGCGTTTTCACTATATACACAAATCCTTTTCAGTTTCATTTATAAATGAGAAGGAAAATTTCTTAATTAACAATTGGGTAGATTTTATATTAAATAAAAAAATAGTGATTGGCTCGGAAGAAAGTGAAAATCCGGCCGCCAGTCCTTGGGAAAAGCAAAAGATCCTTCTACTGTTAATACTAGATAAAATTCCGGCTTCCAAAGACATATTAGTAAATTAATTAATTAGTTAATTAAAAAACATGCAATGCACTAAGACCTTGGACCAATGATGAAACAACGCACGTTGTTCCAGAAAGAATCAACTAAGAAAGAAAATCTAAAAATATATTGTAAAGCTTGCAAGTTAAACACATTGAAGAGCAACCATTTTAACTATAAAACAAAATCTTAAGAAAGTTTGGAAATCGACAGAGCACGAGAAGGAACGAACAAATACGTTCTCTTTACTATTTAACTTTCACGGCAATTGCATAATGGATGGAAGACAGGTTGCGAAAAGATGGGATTCTACAAGAGCTGAAAGAGAACGACAGGTAATACTAAAAGTTAAAGGAGTGTAATAAGAAAGATTTCACACACCCATGTGCCAGAGTAGGAGTAGTCATGTTACGCAAAAGATGGGGAAATTGTGACCCCATTTCATTTCATTGAACACTTCATTTTCAACAGGATTCAAAACTTATTAGATCGAAATTCAGATTACAGGAGAGTAAACCCTTGTATATTTCCCCTTAACTTACTGATTTTCCTCAGCACAACCAAATGAACAAAAGCTGCTGGCTGTACTGTTACCATGAGTTTCCCTGAAACTGCACCTTTATTTTCCCCTAAGACTAACCCAAAAAACCATTTCACTTTCATCATCTTAATAACCACATTTTCTTTCTTAAGCCTATACTTCTATACTTACTATTTTCCATCTAGCAAATCTACCATCTTCCATTGTTCTTCCAAACCTTAAAATTCCTTCCCATTTCCTACAATTCCCATAACAGAAAAATAAAAAACCAACAGATATTAGTCAACCACAGGATACAAAGTTGGGTCAATACGTCCACTCCTGAGGTAACCGGACTTCATGGCTGATTCCTTGCTGTGGCCTAAAATTGCGCTGCTTCTGATTTGTAAACTCATTCCCACCACTCCGAAACCTCAGACCAGCATCTACAAGGTAAAATAACTGTAAGAAACTAGGAAAAAATGTATTTATTTAAAAAGTCGAACATCAATATAGATTGCCCGAAAATTTTTTACCACTATCAACAGTAACACTTGGGTTAAACCGCGGATGAAGTTGAGGTTGAGCATTAATCTCATCAACATTCCAGTTCAAGGCCTGAACCACTCTAGCTGGAAGCAACACAGTAGAACAAGCTGCTATAAAATAACAAAGATAAAAAGAAAATCAGATCCAAGAGTGACAAAAAAAAAATGAATATAGGTGTGAACCTGGCTTCTTGCGGGGTTCGGGAGTGCCAATAGGGCGAGGAAAGAAGACACCAGTTCCAGCACATTCCTTTTTAGTAGATGGGTTGCCCAAGAAAACAGCCCTCATACCCGACCCGTTTTGCGGCTGGGAGAACTGTTGTTGCTGCTGCTGCTGCTGCTGCTGCTGCTGCAGAGGGGGCCACGCAGATGAGGACAAACCCAAAGGCCTATTACTATTATTCCTACCTCTGTTTTGGACCACCTGGTGGTGGTGGTGGTGGTGGTGGTGCTGCTGCTGCTGCTTCTGTCCTCCCCAAACCGATGTGTTTTGTTGTTTCATTAGCTGCTGTTGCTTCATTTGCTGAAACTGCGAGATAAGAAGCACAAAAGCTAATTAAAACCTTGCAGAGACATCAGAACAGAGCATTTTTGGCTATGTTGAGGTTTTTACCTGAGTGGCCTGCAACTTCTGGTTCTGGTTGGAAAGAGACTGGAGAGGAGGGTAAAAGCCAGAAACATCGAGGTTTGGCGATGGTTTTCTTGCTGGTGTAGCTAAGAGGCCTCTGTTGTCGAACCCACCGTATGATTCTTCATTCATTCGAACCCTTGCTACTTCCCCGGCCGCCGTATACAGCAGAACCCATGCTCCCGGCTGTGATGAAACTCGAGATTGACAGATTGGGTTTCCACGGCTAGAACCTTGCTTGCAACCGCAACCGCCCCTAAACGCACATAGGGTCGATTCAGGAGAACTGGATAAGACCCAATCCTAAAAATTGAAAAAAAATGAAACAGGAATAAAAAATAGTCGATAAATAAAACACTTGTAGAATAATTTCTGCTTTTAGCTCTTTCAACAAACCTTGGACTTCTCAGAAGCAAACGCGGGGTCCTTTCGGCGAAAATCATCGTCGAGAGTAGAACGAGCCATTTGACGAGTTAACCCAGCGAGGTAATCTTCTTCATCACTCTCTGTTTCAGTAGAACCCACCAGGGACTCAACCGGAGAACCTAGATCCGAAGAGAAACCAAAAGACCCAAACCCAAACGGGAACTCGTAGGGAAACAAAGGCTTAGAACCATCAAACTCCAATCCATAGCCATCTTTGAGATTCTTGGAACTGTTGTTAGCTTTACTCTTGTCCATGAACAAGTCATCGTCGGCTAAAAACTGAGGCGGAAGCCAAAACTCACCATCATCTAAAACCTCCGCCATGAGAAAGGAAGAAACCAGGAAAGAAGCAAAAGAAGAAACTCGAGAGTACCAAGGAAAAAAATATCGGTTAATGAACAGAGGGTGGGGAAGACGGATTTGCCGAGCAGAGTAATGGGTGGCTCGCTGCTTGGTTAAGAATTAATAACAAGCAGTTGCACCCCTGTTGGTTTTGCTGGCTCTGACAGACCTAGGGGCCCAGACAAAGCAAAAAAGGGCAAAAAATATATATATATATAGGAGGAAACCAAAGGCCTATTTTTTAAAAAAATAATTAACCCAGTCTCAGGAGAGTAGTAACTGTCAACAAGTGAGGGAAAGAGGAGAGTGGAAGAGAGGAGAAATGGAGATTCGTATTTGTGGAGTAAGAAAAAGCAAGGAAAGAAAAGGAGAGAGCAAGAGAGAGGATTGCAGAAAAAGATGGGCTGAGTGTTCCAGTCGCTGATATAGGAAGATGAGAAACACGCCCCTGCCATAGTATGGGGTCCATAGAGGAGTTGCAGTTGCAGCCAGGTAAGTTCTTAGAAAGTGGAACAAAGTGGGGCCAATTGAAATCCAGAGAGCACTTGGGCAGCATGTGACAGGGCCACATTTTTTGAAAGTTTGAGATTTTTTTTTTTCATTTTTCTGAGGATTTAATTTATTATAACATAAACAAAAAAATCCGAAATTCACAAGTTTTTTAACGCCTATAGGCACGACGTGGGAGCTGTGGTTCACCAGCATGGCAGACATTTGTCCTGTCTATGCTGTCCACTTGGCAATCAAGAACACAATCCTTTGCACATAAGTAATTTGATCTTATTTAAACTCTCCATTCTTTTAGACTTTGTTTGCTATTAAGAATTATTGGCACTGACCTGATTCACGTGAAAACAGTACTTTCTCCACTCTTTTATTTATGGGGACTGAAAATCCATTCGATATAATTCAATCCCTGTTTCTATTCGGTAAAGAGAAAGTAAAATGTACACATCCATTTTCAGATTTCTCAGTTAAAGCCTGTAGTCGGATCAGTTTGGGGTGCAGCAGAAGATCTTACGCATCGTCGATTGAGACAAATGGAGCAATAACGAGCCATTGTTCGGAGCGGCAATGATACGTCACCATAAAATGTTATTATTTGTAAAGAATATCTAAAATATGATGTTACAATTTGTTTTAATGTTTAAATCAGTCATATATTTTAACAAGATTTTAAAAGTTCGGTAATTGGTAATATCTCGTGTATACTTTTCCGACTTAAATCTCTTTCACATCGAGGTGATAATACAATCCAAATGACATATTTGTTTGAATATTACGTTTAACGAATTGAAGACGCTAAGTCCTTACAGTGTAATAATATTGTTTGATGAACAAAGACAACAATCATTTTTCCATGTTATTTTTGGTTCTCCCAAGTTGAATTACCTTCTGTTTGGGCTATTGTTTGAATATAAAAATTTGAATAATTAAATATACTTTTAATTTTTTTGTAATAAATAGATATAAATTTTTAATTTTTAATTTTGTTATGAATCATAAACTTTTATTTTACAATACATAAGACCTCAAAATTTCAAAATACAATGTAATTAAGTAAAAGATTAAAGTTATTTTATTGTAAAAATCTATAATTGATTTAGACTTAATTATATTATTTTGAACGGTTAAAAATTTATATAGTAAAATTATAAAATGATGGCTTATTTACTTAGTGAAAAAATTGATAATTTGTTTTCATTTTGTAATAAAAATTAAGAGTCCAGTCAATATAAAATTATTGTAATGTTTGTCACTTATCGCATGAGTATTGATCAATGTAACCATTTTTTAATTTTTTCCTTCTAGATATATTAAACTTTTGTAAATCCTTAAAATTCAAGCATATAAATGCGTGTTGAGTATATAAGTTTTAAATGGGGACTTCATCTTTAAGTTATGTTTCATTCCCACTTACTCCTTTTGAGCCTAATTTTATGATTTTGCCCTTGTCTTTTTTACATGATGCTTCTGCCATTGAATCTGCATACACACAATGCTTATTGTAGTGGATTGAAAACTACAAGACAAGGAAGATGAGAGAAAAGGACAAGTAGTTGGGTGCATCGGAAACAGTTTGAGATCCTTGTTCTAATTGAAGGGAAAAAACTAGGGAAATTGAAATAACATCAATCATTTAGTTACATAAATTAATTATAATTTGACTAATTCAATGTGATATGATAAGATTTTTTATCTTCTCCTATTTATAATTTGATTTTAAATTTTTAAATTTTTAATATAATATTTTTAATAAATATTTTATTATTACCATTACAATTTAACTCAAATATATTATATTTAATATTAATTTTATCGATATTATTAATTTCAATTTCATCACTATCACTTGCACAATTCCTTCAAATTAATCCTAAAATAACCGTTCATCAAAAAATGGAAATGAGGAAGCTGATTAAATTGTAATTTGCCATGGAATTGGGATAAAACAATTAGGCAAATTAAAACAAAAGAAGATGACGTGGCGGAGATGCATCGGACGATTTGATTCCGAACGTTTGATCTTTCGCCGGTCAAACCTTTTTTTTTTAATTTGTTTCTTTTTGCCTTCCTCCGCTTCGTTGCATCGTGCGTCGTTATCTGTACGCATCATTACGGCGTGTCCTTTTCCACTTCCCCCAATTGCCGGCGTTGGACGGCGCACCTCTCGTGGACGCAACACCCTTCCATCAACTGTATTTCATAACCTTTTTCAAATCCATCCCCCGTAAATTAAAAAAAAAAAAAAAAAAGAAGAAATTGTGGTAGGGTAGGGTAGGGACATGCTTACCTGCGAAGAGGGATAGCTCAAAAGACTACTTAGCTGTTAACACATAGGCCGTACATTTCAATCTTGATCAATCTTCGAGCACTATATACTCGCCATCACTACTGTTCACTTTCCGACAATAAAATCTAATCAAGCGTCCGTGACATTTCCGACATAGATAAGCGCGTGAAGGAGAAATTCTCAATTAGGTCGGCGTGCCAGGCATGAACTTTTTGTTAGTCGAAAATTCATCGAAAAAAAAGGAAATGGAAATTACCCTAAAACCATTAATTAGCATTTACATTATATAAAATATAATTTGAACTTCCCGCCGAAAGATAATAGAAAAAGTAGCATTCTTTTGACTGATCCACCAACACCAGTTGATTCTTGCCTCTTATATTGGAGGGATTATTAGGGTTTGGAGTTATGTTCACACCCAATTACCTCTGTCCAGCTAATTAAATCTTGAACAACATGCCCAGAAAAAGAAATTGCATACTGCTTTGATTATTGAGTGTGACAAGGGGTGATTTTGAACAAACCATTCACTACACGAAAAAATCTGTCCCTTTTAAGTCTAAGTCCACATTTTAACATGTTTATTCGATTTGCAAACTGTGGAGCCAAGCCAAGTTTTTCAATTTTTAGATAATTAAGTTGAAGGTATGAGAAAAGGTTCGAATTTAAGACTAATTTAAATTAAGAGCTATTAGCAGAATAGGGCATAATCTAGTTAATGATATAATTTTTAAATTACACGAGCTACAGAAATAAAAGCTTGAGCTTGTTAAATTAAGATTAAATGAACCTTTTTTTTTTTTGGTCAAAACGGAAAGCTTATTGATAATGGATCTAAATTGATTTCAAATTTAATAAATTAAACAGAGCCAAAGAATCTTGAATGGTTAGTTAAAAACTATATATTTTTAATTTAAATGTGTGTGAAAGCAAATAAACTTTTTCTTCTTTTTCACTGGTGACAAGGAGAATATAAGTAGGTTTATCTTTTACTATTTTTATTAAACGAATTCACTTTTGACTATTATTCGGTATAAATAATCAAAATTGAATTCATCTGAGAAACAAAATCAGACAAATTGAATATGAAATGTACACACGTAAAAATGAGGCGTGCACACTTGATCGTGTTCATAATATGTTTTTTCGGCTGTCTGATTTGGAAAGAGAGAAAAAAAAGTTTTAGCATACATAATTTAGAATCTAAACTTGAAATTCTTTATTTGGAATGACATGTTCTAGTACGAGCCAAGCATAGTGTGCATTGATTGTTTCGGAGGATAGCACTAAATATTCTTTGGTGACAAAGTCAGTGTTCTTCTTCTCATCTTTAATTGTTTATCATGAGAAGGGAATGAAAAAAGAAAATTATTTCCATGGCATCCTCTTGATCATGATGGTGACACAGTAATGGCGTGTGGTCGGGTTATCCAGCTGCTCTAACGAACATGACCCACAAATAACTCCATTTTTTATTCGCATCATGGTTGCCCTAAAGATGGTAGACCAAAGGATATGGTTTACTATTCGATGTCTTACTCTTACGCCAACTATATTTGTCCCATTTTTTTTTTAAAAAAAACGGTTAAAGATTTTTTTTTTAAAATTTTGTTTGAACCTAAAATTTTAACAATTTTGAAAATATATTTTTTATTGATTTAGTGTATTTAAATTTTTTTTTTTAAAAAATTTAATTCTTTTTATTAATAAGATATTATTTCAATGATTGTATATAATTTTTATACATTTTCCATATATCAAATGGCAAATATAAACTCTTCAAATAAAAAGATAAAATTAATTATATAATGAAATATACAAAATGGAAGAAATAAAAGCAAATGTCTTTTCATGAGCGTGAAGCTGATTTTGTAACGTGACATTAATAATTTGTCAAACAGGTAATGGTGTATGGCATCATGTAACTGAAGCCGTGAGTGGTGGTAAGTGATGTGGAGCTTTCGGTTTCTCAATGAGACGGCCTGCCCGAAATCCTGCGGCGTGGATTCTCACTCAATAATGAAATATCACGTAATGTAATCCTAATTATTAATGGATTTTTCTTGAGTGACCCTTAAGATTGCTTACGTTATCCCCTCCCTCCTTCTGTCACCCCTTTTTCTTTTTGGATATGTAAAAGCAGTAAAGGCAGGCCAACTTTTACACTCAACTCAATCAAGCTTTGCTTTCTATCCTAAGATTTCACTCTTCAACTTCATGCCTTTCTCTCGATAAAAAATTTCACTGCCAAATTCCTAAAACATTTACACCATAAAAATGTCAAATATTAATATTAATAAAATTTGTAAACTACCTAAATTATGGTAAAATTAAAATTTTAATATATAACTTTTAAAAAAATATTAAATTAAAAAGAAATGTAATGAAACATAAATAATATACTTAACTTAGTGTAATTTAAAAACTTGATTAGTAATTCAGGTATTAAATATTAATATAGTACTTGGATTTGACAAATTTCATGGCATTGGTGGGTCCGAGATCTGTCACGTGCTTGCTTTGGAGAGAATTAATGCATTGAGGGGGTTGGAAACAAAATAATGAGCGGCAACTCAAGCCAACCCATGACCACGGTCCCAAAGACATTAGTCAAACAGAGTTTTTACCTTTGACTGCTCTGGTAAATCTTGAGCTACTCTTAATTATGGTTTGATCAATTTTCAACAACCACCATGAACAGGTAGATTGATCAAACGAAATCTTAGAAAGTTGAATAATAATAATAATAATAATATTAATATGCCGTAATCAAAATTTTTATAATGATAGAATAAGATCAAAAGATAGGTAAGCTTTTTGGAGAGCAGAGGAATAGAAGACTCCTTTACCATTAGCTTTCTCTTCAATTATACATAAATATATAAATATATATATATATATATATATATATGTATACATCCTGCATGCTTACGTTTTCTTTTACCCTTTTCTCTCGAATTCTTTGAGGTGCGAAGATCCTGATAAATGATACCCTCTGCTTTTTCGGTTTTCATACTCACATCCACGTATTCATATGTATCACAACCATATGAAAGAAATTATAAAAAGCTTCATAAAAATCCATGGTTCTTTCCAAGTTTCTTAATATATTTTATGTTAAAATTGAGTCGTGTTCTGGGTACCGTCGTGTATCATGGTTTCATGGATCGAGCTGGCGTGGGCAGGAATTGCACATGGGGATCTTCTATTATTAATAAATTTGGCCTTCTTTAGTTCATTTTAAGGAAAGTCACTGATCATATCACTAATTAAATTTCTTTTTTCCTAGCTCTCACATGCATGCTTGCATGTTTTAAAGCCTTTTTAAAAATCAGAGGGCACCGCCCCTTGCTTGTAGAAAAGTTATGGGGAACATGGCAAGCAACAAATCTTAGCTGCCAAATGGCCTAAATTGTCGAATAATAGTGTCAATACAGGTCTCAAGCCTAATTTAAGAGTTGGAAATGCTCTTCAAAGCCTATATCTTCTCAATTCATTTCTGTATGTCACCAGATAACAATTGGCAAGTTTTGAGCTTTCCGTAAAACTTACCAACTAACAAAAATGGCATTAACCTTTTTTTAGTTTTAAAATACTAATTTTCTGTACATATTAAAATTTAAGATTAATTTAAATGAATAGTATGATTAAAAAAAAAAGAAAAATGATAATTAAAGAAAGATAATTTCAAAAAAAGAATAAAAAATATTTGAAAGTAAAAGTGAATAAGTAAATTTAATTTTTTATTATATCGTCAAATGAAATCTCTTACGTAATTCTTAGATAAAAGTTTCTAAAAGAGACATTCATTTTAATAGAATATTCAAAAATCTAAAATTTAGTTTTCTTATTTACCAACAAAAATTGAAGAATTTCAAAATTTATAAGTAATTTCAAGAAGAAATTTGAAATGCCCCATTATTGAATATAACATTAAAAATAGAAACATATTATTTTATTTAAAAATGATATATATATTTTTTCTTTTTGATATCATTAATAATATATATACATTTTTGCAAATTAGTTGATACTCATATTGCATATTTTATTTGATTTTTAATATATAATGTTATTATTTTTCTTTTATAATTATATTTTATTTTATCAAATTTTAGTATTCAAAAATTCTTTCCAAAAAATATCTAAAAAAAAATTTATAAATGTTAATAGATTAAATTGATGAATTTTAAAAATGCTTTAAAATCTTAAAATTTTCTATCCAAACACAATCTTAGAGTTTAAGATTTAAGATTTTGTACTTAAAATTTAGAGTTAATGGTTTATGATAGAGTTTGGGTTATAAAATTTAAGATTTATGATTTTGAAGCTCAAAGGTATTCAAATGGAAAGAAATTGATGTTTCGAAATTAGAAAGAGTTAGTCTAGGATTTTGTATTTTACCTTGTTTATCTACTATCATTAGATTTTGTATTGTAATTGAAACGGGGAGCTTTAGATTTGTGGCCCCTTCTCATTTTTATGACGTCCAAGAAAAGAAAAGCAAGAATCACAAATGAATATACACATAATCGAATCCACCAAATCCAGAAGCGGTAGAGTACAAGATGAACGTTGTTTGGCACTCGAGCTTCGGCAGAATGTGAGGAAAGTGTTCAGCAACAGAGCACCATGACATACAGACAAAAGGCAGTTACAAAAAAAGGACCGGCTTCAGTGCAGTGACTGGCGCCTTTAGGAGACCAGCTGTATAACCTTCAGGTCTAAGCCTAAACTAAGCATGTCTGATTATTGGTAATCAATCATTATTCAGAAACAATGAACAGCAAAAAGGAGTTGGATGTTGCACCCAAAAGGTTTACCAAGGTATGGAGAGAGGAGAATATCGAGGAACATGTCACCCTGATTAGCGGGGAAGAAGGGTTTTTTGTCCGAAGCTTGTCGTTTACCGGCCTTTTTTTATGGTGGGAGTGTCTCACTGTCCACAGAACCCTCGGGGATTCTTTTAGCCAAAACTTTGACCATCTGTCGCCTCCGTTTGGCCCTTGCAGCTACCACTTTGACTAACGAAAAGCACAAGAATCTGTAGCCTGTAGCACTTAACCAAGTCTGCTGATTAAGTGGAAAACAGAAGCGGAATCCACCTCAATTGTTAAATAATAAACTATCTAATTTCCTGCTTTATCCGTTTTAATAATAGAATCGTCAAAATCTAATGGTGGGGTACATTCCAAATGATGCAAAATGGGGCCGAGGATCAAAGTTTTTTACCAACCCTTAGTTCAATCATTAGAAATATAATCAACATCAACAAATAATTATAATCTGAGTCTCAGTTCTACTGCAGATGATAATGACAATGATACATACATTAATTTCGCCCGCTTTAATTACTGCAGATATCAATCGCAAAAACACTTGTTGAATTGTTCCCATAAGCGTAGCTTTTATACATCTCTCCAGAGCGATTGGTTTACCCGTAGAAATGAACTCCAACTCCAAGCATGCCAAAACTTCCATCCATGGTCATGCAATAGATGCTGTAGAAGTAGCTTTATCTTTGACAGCAGCATCAACAACAGTCTTCAATCTTCACCTAGCCTCCCTGTAAATCTTGTTGATGCTCAACTGAAAGGAGAATGCTAGTTTTGGGCTTCATCGTGAAAATTTTGAAGCAGATCAATGTGCCCCAAGAGTCAATCTTTTACCTCGTTTTCTGGTCCATGACTTGGGCAGGAAACCTTATAGCTTACGGCCTGATTCAGATTTAGTCAACCAGGCCTGCTCCAGACTCGTCGAAGTCTGAAGCTGAAGGCACTACCGCAGGCCTAATGTGGGTTTTACTGGGCTTCCCGGATCTTGTGCCAGAGAGCTGACTGGCAGTTGCAGCTCTCAAAAAATTAGTTTGCACCATCTAACTTGGGTCAAATTCTTGATTGTTTGTCTTGAACTTTTCTCCGGGCATCGAACACTCTGATTCGAAAGGCTTCTTTTTAAATAAAATTTTATGCTCTAATTTTGTAGATGAAATAGACAGTATTAAAAAAATTATTTTAAGACAAGCCGTATCCTATTTGATTTCGAATTTACTCTCGACTTAAATGATTATTTGATGGCAAAAGATCTTGAAAAAAGCCTTGAACCCATATTCAAGGAGCAAATATATTTTTTCGTTGTCTTCAGATAAATGCATGACAATGAGAACTTTGACTAGGGAAGGTTCGAAGCAGGTTCGTGCCATCCCAAATTTGAAGCATCATTGTTACGATGTCATTCGGCGATGGGAACTTCGGATGTTTGAATATTGGAAAGAGGCCAAATACTGCTTGTGACAACCATCAGTACACTGAGATAATTCCCGGCTACAAATAGACTTTAAACAAGTGTTACAGTGTATTCGATGTAGAATTTTAAAATTTTTTAAAAAGTTTAAATTTAAAATTTTTACTATTATTTGATTAACTATATATTTTTAAATTTGATTATTAAAATTTGATGTGATAAAATAATAGTTATAAAAAAAATAATAATATCGAAAAAAAAAAATGTAATATGAATATCATTAAATTTATAAAATATATATAGATATTATTAATAATATAAAAATAAAAATATATATTACAGTTAAATAAAATTATATTTTATTTTTTGAATTAATTTTTTGATAAATAATATGCAGTAAAATGAAATAAAATTAAAAAATTAATTTTATTTTTTGAAATATCTTCTTAAGTCTTAATTTTTAAATTTTAAGCAAACAAAACAATTAAATGTTTAAATATCTTTATTAAACTAAATATTCATCTTAAAATAACTCATTCAAATCTATCTTTAGAGATGAGATCTTACCAATTAAATAAAGAATCCTAGAAAGTAAGCAAAGTTTACGAATCACAGAACTTTACGTTTCAAAACAAATATTCTACACAACTACTTGTTTTTTTTTCCTTTTAAGGAAAAAAGATAAATCATAAAGCTAAGTTTCAAAACAACAATTTCACGTAATAATTAATTTATTATAGTCGATTAGCCCTCAAAAATTTATTAGAGCACATTGAACAATATTTCAACTTCTATGGGCTTCTTTTCAATAGCGTGCTCAACGGAATTGATTAATTTGTTCCCTTTGAAAGACGAGCCACTTCTCCTTTAGAATTCCAGTACTGAACAGTGAACCCCACTTGCGATTCTTCTACGGGCCAGAATAACAAACAGGGTCTTACATGATTTGTATTTGTATTGGTTCAGAATAATTGAGAGAGGCATGCAACAGACAATGGACAGATCAAGAGGAATACTTTTGATTCGTAGCTTGATCGCTTGGAGAACCCAGAGGCAACGATAGATGATGACCCACTTGCGTGGAGAAATAATTCAACGTACTAGCTAAGGAAAAGAATATCTTCACTCCATCATCGAATGGACGCCAAGCATACCCCCACTGTCTTCCATCATAACGCCACCTCATGACACGTGAACGTCCCAGATTAACCTTTCTGCCAGTGCCTTCCAAATTCCAAAACAGGTACTCTCTATTTCACCTTCCGTCTTTCCATTTATTCACATGAAGTCATGCGCGTGCTCTCTTTTCATTCTTGAAACCGTCTTACTTTTGGCTTTATCTTTAACGTTCAGACACGAAAATTGTTGATTCTTCTTGCAAGAACCAAAAAAAGAAAAAGAGAGTAGATAGAGCAGAAATTAAGGAAGGAAGAAAATGCCAGGAGATAGGAGGATAGGGGTGGCTATGGACTTCTCAAGTAGCAGCAAGAACGCTCTTAGATGGGCTATAGATAACTTGGCTGACAAGGGAGACAACCTTTACATCATCCACATCAACCCTAACTCTCTCGATGAGTCTCGCAACGCTCTCTGGGCCAAATCCGGTTCTCGTACGTTTTTTTTACATTAAAAGCTCCAAAGATACAGTTTTTCTGTCATTGTTGATCTGATCTAATCTTGGGTTGCTTTTGAATCTCGCAGCTCTTATTCCTTTGACGGAGTTTAGAGAGCCAGAGATTATGAAGAAGTACGATGTTAAAACTGATATTGAAGTTCTTGACATGCTTGACACTGCTTCTAGACAAAAAGAGGTAAACCCTTTTTACCCTTAAAAGACCATTTATTGCGCCCATTGAATATTTATCGGATTGATTACAGAGGCTGATATTTATATTTTTGATTTTAGATACACGTTGTCACAAAACTGTACTGGGGAGGAGATGCCAGAGAAAAAATTCTTGATGCAATTGAAGATCTAAAGCTCGACTCTTTGGTTATGGGAAGCCGAGGACTCGGAACCGTTCAAAGGTACACAATTCATGATCATGAAAAAGGATCTGCTTCTGTTGTTCCTTTCTTTGTCTCAGTGTCATCACTGATGTTTTTGCATTGCTTGGTTTGATGAAAAACAGGATTATCTTGGGGAGTGTGAGCAACTACGTTATGACGCATGCTCCTTGCCCTGTTACCATCGTCAAGGACTCATCAAGCTGCAGCAAGCACTGATAAGTTTTACATTACTGATTTGTTTTATAAAAATAATTTTATTAGTGAGTGTCTGCTTATGTCGCTGTTCCTGCTTGTTTTATCATATTAAGTAATATAAGTAGTTAAGGTTCTGTACCGAATTTTTAAAGTATTTTATAAGTTAATGCATTGTATTTGGTCTTTCATGCTTGTGAACAAGGATGTCAATCTGTACTGTTTTTGTATTTGATTTTTATTCCTACTTTAGAAATCATAGCCTTTCATGGTGCTGGAAAGGCCCCACGGTAGATGGGCTGTAATAAACGTTTTTGTCCCGTCAAAATTATGAACTCTTTTTCAAAATTTGAGATACCTGCTGCTTACTTTTTCTTGCTTCGTTTTCACATGCTCTGATGGAAAAATCTAGAGTGATGAATTTGAAAATCTGTGCCGCTGCCAACAAGGTCTGGTAGTAGTGCTTTACTTTTATTGTGATTGTGATGATTTTTTGTGTTAATTAATTGCTCAAGCGTAAGACTTATTTTGTCAGCTCTCGACTTCGCCGGTTTGCTGCTTTGATTATTTAGTATTATTTAGAGGCATGGAAGATCTCAACAATGCTAAATAGATAATATATTTATTTATAAAGTGTCGGTTTATTTCTGTAACACAAGACGCATACACGTTACATTATTAGAAGATTTGAAAGGAAACCACACAAAACCAGCTGATAGAACATAAACAAGCACGCGGCAATCATTTGGAGGCATTGGTATTAGTTTTCGCTTCCATAGCTTCAGCAACGCGAGCTTTAAAGTAGGCTAACAGGTTGTCTTTAGGAGGCAAACAGTCCTTAACGACGCTGCAATTAACAAACTCCTCAGTCCATTTGAACAGCTCGGGGAATCTCTCAGCTGACAGCAATTCGTGCCCTGTGGCTTCTTGAATGATCTTTAACCAATAGGCAATAAAGTTGGCAGCAATGTCTACTAGTCCAACCGTGTCTCCCCCAAAAAATCTCTTTCCATTCAGCGCACTTTCGAGCGTTTTTAGACAGTCGCAAGCTTCTTCCACTGCTTTTTCTCGCTCATTCTCTGGGCTCTGCCCAGCTTTCCGTATTGCGGGCAAGCACTATGTACACACCACAAAATGAAGGGACACAGAGAATTAAACACCGAACTTTACAAATACGATATTGACTAAGAATTTGAGATCATACTACCATTTCATTTTGGGCTGAAAGAAACAAATCTGGAGTTTGGATGGGTCAAATTCAGCCCAAAATTAAATTTTGCCTGGTGAGGCCTATTTCTGTTTAAAAAGATGGTGACTTCAACGGAAGACTATAGACTATAGGCTATTGACTAGAGAGTAGTCAAATGATCATGTTATACCTTCTCATCGACGAACTTAGCCCAGAACCGAGCCATGGCTCTCTCATAAGGATCCTCTGGCAAGATGGGATAGCCTTTCCAAGTTTCCTCGATGTACTCAACTATAACAAGTGACTCTGCGAGTGGCTTCCCGTTGTGGAGGAGGACTGGAATTTTCTTATGAACTGGATTATATTTCAAAAGCAAAGGGCTCTTTTTTCCATGGATATCCTCTTCTTCTATGTACTCGTATTGAACACCTTTCAATCGCAAAGCAAGCTCAACTCTTCGGCTAAAAGGGCTTCCCCAGACTCCTAAGACCTTCAGTTCTTCAGCCATAATGTCACACTGTCTTTTTTTTCTTTTTTTTCTTTTTTTTTACTATTCTTTCACAAATTTGGAAGTAGAGTTTGGTTTGATGATTATTTGTAGGGGGAGGATTTCCTAGTTTTCTTAGGGACGAAGATAGAGGCTTGCTGTCATCACTCTTGCTTAATCAGTGACGGCCAAGTGAGAGCGAAGTGGTTAGAATCTTGACATTATTGATCATAAACAATAGTCAACACTGAGAAAACAATGAAACAGCCAAGAAAGTTCAACACTAATACAGGAATTTAAGATAAAAGGTAGCATAAACTCAGCCCAGCCCAGCCAAAGTGAATTAACGTGAGAGAAAAAAAGGAAAAAAAAGGACAAATACTTGCATGAGGTAAGATGGTGCATTAGCTTAAAACCAAAGGGCCTGGCCATTTCAATCTGTTGACAGCCGGGCCTATTGGAAATGTTTGGATTGTGAAAGCAATATCAAATGCCGTTTACTTGTTGCATCGGCAACCTCCACAAGCAGATGTTCAGCTGCGTATTAATAGCTCTGTAACAGGAAGAATATATGTTTTGATATTAAATATTCTTACAAGTTGCAACATCTGAAAACAGAAAGGTTACATCACAATATTAAAGTGAAAAGCTAGCTGCTAGAACAAAGCATGAGATGATCAAGAAATATTTTTATGCTACTAATAGCTATGCATAAATTCATCTGGAAAAACGTTGATTTGAAATAGCATTAATCTGTCCATCCATTGCCAGCTAGCCAGTTTTTCGTGAAACCAATTAGTTTATCTCTTGGAGGCAGGTGTTTCTTGACAACATCGCAGCTTACAAACTCGTCACACCATTTGATCAACACAGGGCATTTGTCTGCTGTCAGAAACTCTAGTCCTGAAACTTCTTGAATGGCCCTAAGCCAAAAGGCGATGAAGTTGGCAGCAATGTCAAGCAGTCCAATTTTCTCTCCTCCAAAGAATTTCTTTCCATTGAGCAAACTTTCAAGTGTTTTCAGACATTCTCTTACTTCTTCCATGGCCTTCTCTCGCTCATCGCCGGTGCCCAAAAGAGCTTTCCACACTGGAGGCATGCACTGAAAGACAAGCGCATGGAGATAAGAAACCTAACAATCCAGATTCCCGATAGGGATTTTGAGGTTTATTATCTCCCACTTTATAAAATTAAAAGAACCCTTCCTGATAATTGAATCTTACCTTATCATCTATGAACTTGGCCCAGAAACGAGCCATGGCTCTTTCATGAGGATCTTCAGGCAAAATGGGATTTGCTTGCCAAGTTTCATCAATGTATTCCAGGATAATTAGAGACTCCAGGGTTGGTTTTCCATTGTGCAGGAGCACAGGAACTTTCTTGTGAATTGGATTGTATTTTAGAAGCAAAGGACTCTTAAGCTTGTCATCAGACACATACTCTTCCATGTATTCGAAAGGAACACCCTTTAATTCCAAAGCAATCTCCACTCTACGGCTAAAAGGGCTCCCCCACGCTCCAAACAGCTTTAATTCTTCAGCCATGATGCTGCTTTGCTACTTCTTCTGCACTTAGAGAAGATCAGTGTTCTTTGATCCTCCTTATTTCATGCTGATGGTGGTTGTGTCATCAGAATCCACGTGTACAACCATCCGCCAACCATTGACTGCCACGTGTCAGAACAAGAATAAGCCACGTGGCTGATGTTGCGACAGAGTTGCCACGCGACACAGTTGCCTGTTAAACGACAGAGTGTTCGGGGCGATAGGCACTCTGTCGCCCGGTATGTGTGCCGCACAGTAGGCGCGACAGACCTCCATCGCCTCTATTGAGACATAGGTCTCCCGCATTGCCCCCGTGGCAGAGGTCTCCAGCACAGCCGCGGTAGAGGTCTCCCGCACAGCCGCGGTAGAGGTCTTTCGCATAGTCTGCGGCAGAGGTCCATGGGTACTCTGCCGCCTGCCGACTCCCCCGCAAGCTGCTTGACCCGAAGCGCGACAGATTGCTCTATGACTCTGTCGCGGCCCAGACACGCGCCTGGGCCTCAGCTCGAACCGACTTAGAGAAACCTATAAATATCCAGGTGAGCTCTCAGAAAAAAGGGGAGAGGACGAAGAACAAAAAAAAAAAGAAAAAAAACTTAAACTCTCTGAATTAAGTAATACATTCTCTTCTTCATTCCTTCATACACAACTCCCGATTTCTGACTTAATCATTGGAGTGCGCGTGCAGGGACAAATCCCTGCCCCCTCTGACTCCTGTTGTTTTTGCAGACTATACGAGGAACAAATTGCATCGACGTCATCTCCTTGTCGTCAGTGCAATCCGAATACGTGAAAGGTATATTCCTGTTGCTGCTTAGCCAGGATAACATCAATTGGCGCCGTCTGTGGGAAGCTGACAAAAAGTCAGGTTCTCTATCCAAATGGTGAGGACACGCTCTACAGCAGAGTTGACAGGAGGGCAGAATTCTGTGAGTCCCCCTGTCAGACCAGAACAGAGACGAAGACATAGTGGAAGGGGTGACAGAGAAGCCTTGGTTTCTCTAGAAGAATTTGAGACCCTGAAACGCAAAAATGAAGAGACTACGACAGCATTGAAAGCTATGGTGAGCTTCTTCAGAGACGCTCTCCCCCAATCCAGCTTGCCCCATGAAGTGCAGCAGTTAGTGGGGGAAAGCACGCCTAGGCAGACCTACGAGAGAGGTCAGCTCTCCACCCTGGTAAACGCTGGACAAGAGGCAGGGACACAAATTAATGCCACTGCAGATCCAGCAAGACAGAGTTCGCCCACAGCACTTATGCGGCAGAGCTCACCTGCAGACCTCGCGCGGCAGAGGTCTCCCCCAACAGATAGGCGGCAGAGCTCAACCACAGACCGTAGGTGACAGAGTTCGCCCACAACACCTGTGCGGCAGCGCTCACCCGCAGACCTCGCGCGGCAGAGGTCTCACCCAGCAGATAGACCACGGAGCTCGCCCGCAGCTCAACGGCGACAGTGTTCACCACTGGTCGATAGGCGGCAGAGGTCTCCCGCAACACGTACGCGACAGTGCTCTCCCGCCACCTATAGGCGGCAGAGTTCCCCTCTGGTCTATATGCGGCAGAGTTCTCCCACATGGAGCGGTACTTCTCCCGCGGAGTTTGAGCATGAGTTAGGAGAACATAGGTCCGGGGAGCGTCGAAGACAGAGGAGCTCTGACCCCCGAGATTGTCTCGAAAGGTCGAGTCACGGAATGGGAGGCGCTAGAAGGGGTGCTTACCAGTCAGACTCTTCTAGACCCGAAGAGAGGGGAGCATACTCAGTCCAAAGGTCGAAAAACGTGGAGAAAGTCGTCGAAAGGATTTTGGGAAAAAGGAAACTGGTGTCTCCGGATGATCGTCAAAAAAGGAGGATTCCGTTCAGTCCGGAGATCACGAACAAACCTTTGCCGAAGAAGTTCAAGATGCCTTCTATGGCCACTTACACCGGCAAAGCAGACCCCTATGACCACATACAGAAATACGAGTCCCTCATGTTGCTGCATGGATGGGAGGACGAGACTATGTGTCGGGCTTTTTCACTCACATTGTCCGGGCACGCTCTGAAGTGGTTCAATGGGTTGCGCCAAGGTTCCATCTCATCCTTCGACCAATTGCGAAACGAATTTCTGGAAGTCTTCATGATCCACAGCCACAGAAAGAAGGACGCTACTTACCTCCTCACTCTTAAACAAGGAAATAAAGAATCCTTGAGGAGCTACGTAGATCGGTTCAGAGATGCAACCTTGGAGGTGGATGATCCACCAGCAGGGGTAGCCACGGTTGCAATGTTGCAAGGGACGAGGTCTGAAAAGTTGCAAGAATCCCTCTCCCTCGACCAGCCGGCGACACTTTCTGACCTGTTTGCTAGAGCCAGTAAATATGTGGCTCAAGAAGAAGTAATGAAGAGGGTACAACCCCGAGAGGCAAGGGTGGTGCATTGATTCCCATGGAAATTGGAGCACTGTCACCCAAGATGGTGCCCTTAGTAGAAGAAAAGGATTCACAAGCACTAAGGAAAAGCTTAGATCTATCAGAAGAGCCGTAAGAGCCTGAGGCGCTATGCGTCACTGTGGCCAGGCGTACACTCAGCCGAGCCGTAAGAGCCTGAGGCGCTATGCGTCACTGTGGCCAGGCGTACATTCCGCCGAGCCGTAAGAGCCTGAGGCGCTATGCGTCACTGTGGCCAGGCGTACACTCAGCCGAGCCGTAAGAGCTTGAGGCGCTATGCGTCACTGTGGCCAGGCGTACACTCAGCCGAGCCGTAAGAGCCTGAGGCGCTATGCGTCACTGTGGCCAGGCGTACATTCAGAAGAGCCGTAAGAGCCTGAGGCGCTATGCGTCACTGTGGCCAGGCGTACATTCAGAAGAGCCGTAAGAGCCTGAGGCGCTATGCGTCACTGTGGCCAGGCGTACATTCAGCCGAGCCGTAAGAGCCTGAGGCGCTATGCGTCACTGTGGCCAGGCGTACATTCAGCCGAGCCGTAAGAGCCTGAGGCGCTATGCGTCACTGTGGCCAGGCGTACACTCAGCCGAGCCGTAAGAGCCTGAGGCGCTATGCGTCACTGTGGCCAGGCGTACATTCAGAAGAGCCGTAAGAGCCTGAGGCGCTATGCGTCACTGTGGCCAGGCGTACATTCAGCCGAGCCGTAAGAGCCTGAGGCGCTATGCGTCACTGTGGCCAGGCGTACATTCAGCCGAGCCGTAAGAGCCTGAGACGCTATGCGTCACTGTGGCCAGGCGTATGTTCAGACGAGCCGTAAGAGCCTGAGGCGCTATGCGTCACTGTGGCCAGGCGTATACTCAGACGAGCCGTAAGAGCCTGAGGCGCTATGCGTCACTGTGGCCAGGCGTATACTCAGAGGAGCCGTAAGAGCCTGAGGCGCTATGCGTCACTGTGGCCAGGCGTATACTCAGAAGAGCCGTAAGAGCCTGAGGCGCTATGCATCACTGTGGCCAGGCGTATACTCAGACGAGCCGTAAGAGCCTGAGGCGCTATGCGTCACTGTGGCCAGGCGTATACTCAGACGAGCCGTAAGAGCCTGAGGCGCTATGCGTCACTATGGCCAGGCGTGAAAGATCCGACTAGCCATAAGAGCCTGAGGCGCTATGCGTCACTGTGGCCAGGCAATGGAAACATAAAGGCCGTAAGAACTAAAGACGCGCTCGCGTCATGATAGTCAGGCCTCAGAAAGGTATGTAAAATTCTTTCCGAAAATATATCTTTCTATTAAGAATCCTCTTTCGCAGGAAAAATTTCTACTAAAGAGTGGGGAGCAATTGATGGTGGTTCTGTCACCAGAATCCACATGTACAACCATCCGCCAACCATTGACTGCCACATGTCAGAACAAGAATAAGCCACGTGGCTGATGTTGCGACAGAGTTGCCACGCGACACAGTTGCCTGTTAAACGACAGAGTGTTCGGGGCGATAGGCACTCTGTCGCCCGGTATGTGTGCCGCACAGTAGGCGCGGCAGACCTCCATCGCCTCTATTGCGACATAGGTCTCTCGCATTGCCCCCGTGGCAGAGGTCTCCAGCACAGCCGCGGTAGAGGTCCCCGCACAGCCGCGGTAGAGGTCTTCAGCATAGTCTGCGGCAGAGGTCCATGGGTTCTCTGCCGCCTGCCGACTCCCCCGCAAGCTGCTTGACCCGAAGCGCGACAGAGTGCTCTATGACTCTGTCGCGGCCCAGACACGCGCATGGGCCTCAGCTCGAACCGACTTAGAGAAACCTATAAATATCCAGGTGAGCTTTCAGAAAAAAGGGGAGAGGACGAAGAACAAAAAAAAAAGGAAAAAAAACTTAAACTCTCTGAATTAAGTAATACATTCTCTTCTTCATTCCTTCATACACAACTCCCGATTTCTGACTTAATTATCGGAGTGCGCGTGCAGAGACAAATCCCTGCCCCCTCTGACTCCTGTTATTTTTACAGACTATACGAGGAACAAATTGCATCGACGTTATCTCTTTGTCGTCAGTACAATCCGAATACGTGAAAGGTATATTCCTGTTACTGCTTAGCCAGGATAACATCACATGCCGATTACCTTTTGCCTCCGTTATTGTTTTTCTTTTTGTTTGGACCATTATGTGACAATGAGTGGGGTTGTTAGAAAGTTATAAAATAAAAGTCAATGGAGGAAGGAGTGGCTGTGAACAATAAAATAAAAGTTCAATTCTTCCCCTGAATATATAAAATTGTAAATTCCATGTTCACAACTAGGAGTTGTTTTATAGCTTTGATTTAGTCATGGGCTTGTTGATTCCAATGGTAAATGAAACGCCTACTGGATAGTGGCCAGGACATTACACCTAGATAATAGGCCATTAGCCGGCATACACATTTGGGTTTGCCATAGACCCAAGTCTTTTTGGGCAGAACATAAACCCAAGTGTAAGCCTTTGCATGAAAACCTAAATTTTTTTATTTAAGATGGTGATGGAGAAAAGCTTAATTTTGACATGGTAAAACCCATTATCGTGGTAGTTATGGTTGTGAACATTCAATATTCTTCATCTCATCTCTTTTTCCATTGGCGCTAAAGTAGAAAGGAATGAAAAGAGACGACTAATATTGATTCAAATTTCAAAAAAAGAATTTACTTCTTTCATGCAAATGCATGAGTTGAATATGGTGCCTCATCAACACCCGACCACATTTGCTTCTAACACAACAGAAAAAGGCTTCATTTCTTAAATGAGTTTCCTTTCCATTCAAAAACAATTCAGTTTGGAGCCAGAATGAAGAAAAAGAGTTCTGGCATAGATGAATATTGAAAGCAAAAGCCTTGAAAAAAAAGTGTTAAATTACACTTTTGTAAATAAAGAATCGATCCCCTTACTAGTAGCTTTGGTAAAACCCAAAACAGCTTGGGGATGAAGTCTTTTCTTTCCCTCTAACGGCTTTCAAATACAAGTCAACATCAGCCAAGAGTTTGGTAGCCGTTGGGTGGGAGCGGGGAGCCTATCCAAATCAAAGCATAATCTTCAGTTGGAAGTGAACAATCGAAGGAAGGATGTATCAGGAGAACTGAGAAAAGATCCAAAGCCTTGTAAAGAAAGTTAGAAAATTCCATTGGGACAAGATAAAATCAAACAAGGGATTAATTATTTAATGACAATTATCAGATCGTTACTTCAACGCCAATGTCTTTTTTCCAAATCGTTATCATTAATTTTAGTAATGAGAAAATGCTTTGAATTTGTCTGTTGCTTTCATGTCTTAATTCTACAGTCAATCCTTAAAAAAATTATATCGTTTTCATAGTTACGGAAGATAAAAAAGAAAGCATAAATTAAGCATGTTTAAGAAATCATTTTACATCAAATATAGAAATTAATGTGTCTAAAATGTTATGTATTAGAAGAAAATGCAATTAGTGAACAATGACTGATTCATGATTATATTCTTAGATTAATTTTTCGTTCACCAAAAATACCCCTTAAAACTGTAACGAGTTTTCTGTTTTACAAGGCAAGCTGATTTTATTTAAACTCGAAGTAATAACATTAATTAACAAATTTGGTCAGCTCTCATATGATATGGAGATTCTGCCGGTACAATTACCAAAAGCCCTGACTCATCCATTAAATTGCAACCTCGTCTGCCTTTCTTAGTATTCTATCTTGATGTTGCCCAAACATCCCAACTCAAGAGACAAAACATCCTTTTCCATTATCCTTGGTGATCATCACAAATTCACAATGTGGTTGTCAAGAGCCGACCATTTCTTCTAGGAATTTCCAGTTAATTTTCTTTAAAGGAAAGCTATTCTTCTCAAATACTATTACTAGTAGTAAATTGCTAAATTTCTTTTCGATGTTTTTCATACTAATTAACATTAATAAAAAAAAAGAAAAACCAAAAAAAAAAAGTTACTCCAACTTTGTTTTCATCATACATTGTTGAAGTTCATTTACAATTCACAGATTTTTT
Source organism: Firmiana major (assembly GCA_033439115.1). Taxonomy (NCBI): domain Eukaryota; kingdom Viridiplantae; phylum Streptophyta; class Magnoliopsida; order Malvales; family Malvaceae; genus Firmiana; species Firmiana major. The sequence continues at coordinate 44,074,838 of CM065913.1, read as the reverse complement.
TGACCATAGAAAAGAAGATTTGATAAGTTTGATTTGGGTTTGGAAAAGAAGAGTCCAGTTTTCATATTTCGAAAGCCGGGAGGATTTGCATGAATGACAGACAAAAGTGGAGCGTAACCATCATAAAAGTAAAAATTACTACATGTTTTGAAACCATGTTTCAATTTACATGCGAAATGGCCGTATGAAAAGGTGCAGTTTAAAACATAATTGAAGTATTAATTAAAACTTTTAAAAAAGTGGACACTATGGATAGATCCGTCGCCTACACGACTCCCATCATCCTACTTTGTCATTATTTTTCAAACAATGTATAGAGATTAGAGATTAGAGATTAGAGATTATTAAGCCCTCCTGCTGTTAGCTTAAAATCAGGAGGAGAAGTTTAAAAATCCGAAAAAGAACAAAAAATTGAAAAACTGGGAAGGTCTTTAATAGTTCGAGGTGAAGAGAAGGCTCTCCCGATCATGTGTTTGAGCAAGCCTCAGTAATCATGACCAGCTTTACTCAACACATATAAGAACACAAAGCTTCTTACTTTTTCTCTCGCAAAAAAAAAAAAAAAACCCACACCAAATTTCTCTGTACTTTTTGTGTTTTAACTTTCAATTTGTCCCACTGAAGCAGGTATGGTCGCAACCTTATGGATGGAGCTTTCGCCCACCAAGAACAAATAGACTCCACCCAACAACAGCATTACCAATTCAAGCTTTGTTTCCCTGTGTCAAAGCTAAAAGCTAAAAGCTTTTGGGTTCCAAAATCTGTTAGAAGGTTGTGCTACGGCGCTCTAGAGCCAAACGGATGTTGCTTACAGAGGTTAGAGTATAGTGGTATGTTAGTTAACAACTCTGTTTTTTGTGCTTCTCCTTGTGTTTCTGAAGAAGAGAAAGCTGAAATGGAGGGTTTGGTTGAGGAAAAAGAAAGCTTTGAAGCGAAAGATGGAAGCTTTGGTGAAAATGGGGTTCAAATGGGGACATTTGCTGAGTTGCTTGAAGACAAGGGTCGCGCAAGTAGTTCAAGTTCCGATTTTTTGGCATCAGAAACAACAGGGCATGAGGAGGAGCACAGTCACAGTAGTTCTGAGGAAGATTCTGTTTCACCGCCTTCATTAGGTTGGCCGGTACCGGAAAATGCTGAGACCGAAGACTGCACCAGTACTAATTGTAGTGAAGATGGAAAGAAACCCCCATTGGATGACAGGAAATTAGAGAAACAAGGCTCCACAATTTCAGGTATTTTTGACTATCATGTGAATATGTCTCTCATTTTCCTTGCTTGAATTGTTTAGTTGATGTGTTTGGTTATTTGGGATATAGAGATTGAGTTGATGAAGGAAAGATTTGCAAAATTGCTTCTTGGAGAAGATATGTCAGGGTGTGGAAATGGTGTTTGCACTGCCTTGGCTATTTCAAATGCCATCACCAATCTTTGTGGTATGTTGACAATCTTTTTTTCATTTTCTTTAAGATAGTTTTTATCAATTTGGTTTGTTTATATGGGCATTTGTTTCTGATTGTGTTGGTTATTGCTTTTGGCTTTTTATTTGATGGGTTTTTCTCCTTCACTGCCTCAATTTGCAGCCACCTTATTTGGGCAAATATGGAGGTTAGAGCCATTGCCGCCTAAGAAGAATGCTATGTGGCGAAGAGAGATAGAATGGTTTCTTTCTGTTAGTGATCACATTGTTGAGTTGGTACCGTCGTGGCAGACATTCCCAGATGGAAGCAAGCTTGAGGTAAAGCCATCTAAACGTTTTCAGATAAACGTCTCCCACGATTTGAACACGTGACACTAGGGTAGTTTTTGAATTCTAGCGAACAAGTCATATCCACTGGTGGATTTTTAGTTTAAAATTCCATACCTAGTTTCTGAAGCAATTCGAATGCCATTGGTGATGAAAATGAAATCCTCCTTGACCAACTTACTTAATCATGCAACAAAAAAGATAAGTTTTACCAGTGTATGGCTAAATATATCAAGATCTTGTTTAAATTATGGCTCTTTATTGATCTGATTTCAGGTGATGACCTGCAGGCCCCGAGCGGATCTTTACATTAATCTCCCAGCTTTAAGAAAATTGGACAACATGCTTCTTGTAAGATCCACCGACTCTCATTACAATGTGGAAATGATCCCATTGGGAGAGTTTATTAATATACCATCATTTTTGCAGGAGATATTAGATAGTTTTGTCGATACAGAGTTCTGGTATGTTGACCAAGGGATTCTAGCCCCAGAGGCTGATGGATCAACTCCTTTTAGAAAAGCCCTTCAGCGCCAAGAGGAAAAATGGTGGCTACCTGTGCCTCGAGTGCCTCCAGGAGGCCTCCATGAAAGTTCAAGAAAGCAGTTGCAGCATAGACGTGACTGCTCGAACCAGATCCTAAAAGCTGCTATGGCTATCAACAGTATTACACTGGCTGACATGGAAGTACCTGAATCATATTTGGAGTCTCTTCCAAAGGTAAAAAAGACGGTCAAAGATTTTCAGCATTATGCTTTCTAGAAAGTGTTGGTTGTTAAATTTTTGCTACAAAATTCGTTTCAGAATGGCCGAGCCAGTTTAGGGGATCTCATTTATCGCTATGTTTCATCGGATCTGTTTACACCTGAATGTCTTCTGGATTGCCTTGATTTGACCTCTGAGCATCAAGCTATGGAGATTGCCAATCGAGTGGAGGCCTCAATATATTTGTGGCGCAAAAGGACCAACTCCAAACCTGTCAACAACACAACCCGATCCAGTTCAAAGTCGTCATGGGAATTGGTCAAGGACCTGATGGCTGATGCTGACAAGAGAGAAATACTTGCAGATAGAGCAGAGAGCCTCCTGCTTTGCTTGAAACAGCGGTTCCCCGGTCTTCCCCAGACCAGTTTAGATATGAGCAAAATTCAGTACAACAAGGTTTGAATCAATAATTCCAATTTGAGATTTGTTCTTAAGAATGCTTTTAATTACAAAAGTCATGCTAATAAATGAATATTACGGTGTTAATTAGGATGTTGGGAAATCCATTCTGGAAAGCTACTCGAGAGTCTTGGAGAGCCTTGCATTTAACATTGTTGCACGTATTGATGATCTGATCTATGTGGATGACTTGACCAAGCGTTCAGATCAATTCTCTTCACTGTCCAGAGTTGGCGTAATCGGTCAGAAGAGTCTTTCAATTCCATACTCAGTGCCCTTCTCAGGCACTCCTTATAGAACAGCATTTACGACCCCAAACTTTTCACCAGCTCAGCTAGTTAGCCCTGCGAAGGGTGAAAGCTCACCTTTTCTCACAAGCAGCAAAATTCCACAGCGTGGGATGGGTGTGAAAAAGGTCTTGACAGATTATCTTAGCATTGATGTAAGAGGGAAGGAATGCAGTAATCCAAATGAAGGAACAGAATCAGGTTCAAGCATATCTCAAGAAACATCGGTATCTTTAGAATGTCTAAAAGAGGCAGCGAGCCTACCAAAACAGGAGTCAATTCCAGAGAATGAGCCCTGAGGTTGTCCACAATGAACCGATTTCCCGAAACAGCAGTCTTTCTCCTGTCCCCAATTTTTTTAGCTTCTATATGTGTAGAAATATGGAGATGCTTGAAAATGTTGAACAGTCGGTCACCCTGTTATTTAAATTTTATCGTCGGTAGATGTCTATAAATGAGTGGTTCATGGTTCTCAGGGCATCATTTATTTTCTCAGTTGTTCCCGACAGAACATTTTGGGATCAAACGTAGAATACAAATGCCAAACAACCTGGTTCTTGGCTATATAAGCTTCGAAAGAAACTAAACACGCTGATGTTCAGGTATTAGTGTCAGTGGTGACATACAGAAGTTTTCCTAGAACTAGTTATCAACGTCGGGTGACTTTACTTTTGCACAAAATGTCATTCTTCTTGTTTGTTAGATTGTTTGCAGACTTGGGAATTTGTTTTGCAAATTAACTGTTCCTCAACGTATCTTTCATTCAGACTTGGCAATTTATATCTGTTTGCAAGGTTAAATGATGCCAAATGTATTACTTAATCAATATCTACTTTTAAGAGCTCAGCAGTTGCATTAAAATGTAAGATGATTAATATCTCAGTTGGCCTGATGGATTATCAGTAGATATGCTTTCTAATAACCAATAAAGATGGAGTAGTTGATTCTAAGTTGATTACATGCGTTCACACAATGGGTAGCTTGATTGGAACAAGCACTCTGAGGTCCGTTGTAGTTGGCAATGGAGTTCAAGAAATAGCGTCTGAAATGATTAAATGGCAAGCTTTTAAGTTTGTTCACTGTCATTGAGGTGATTACAGATGGATGAATACAAAAGGGAATGATCACTCTTACTAACTTTGATTGGACTAAACAAAGAACTAAATAATGCTTGGCTTGCACATTTTTCTTAAATGAAAGATTACAAAATTTGTACAATCAAATGTAAATCCCTAGAATGATGTAACTTGAATATAATATTTACAATAAATCCCTTGAATCAAGGAATTTATTTTTGTTTTCAGATCTTTCCTATTAAATGCTTACACAATTTTCTTAATTCAAAGTGCTACAATGATAATAAAATTATGATTAGTGGGCCGAAGATGAATTACATTCTACGCTCAAATTACAGTATAAATACCCTACAGAAGTGGGGATGCTGCATTCAGGATCAGGGTCATCAGCAGAAGGTTGGAGCATTTTGAGCTAGAGAAATGGCAGCTACATTGAAATTCATCTGTTTCCTGGGACTGATTGTGCTGCTTGGCCTTGTGGGGATAGAAAGGGTCGATGCAGCACGGGAATGCAGAAACTCATCTCCTAACAGGGAGGCATTCAAGCTCTTCCCATGCGCTGCGGCAGCAAAAAACGAGAAAGTTGCTGTCTCTCCCAGTTGCTGCGCCCAAGTGAAGAGTTTAGGCCGAAGTCCAAGCTGTCTCTGTGCCGTTATGCTCTCTAACACTGCCAAAAAAATCGGAATCAAGCCTGCAATTGCCATAACAATCCCTAGACGCTGCAACATAGCCAACCGTCCAGTCGGTTACAAGTGCGGAGGTGAGCCATGATTTCATTGCTCCATCTTTTCTCCATTTTTTATTCTTAATTTTTTTAATATATATTATAATTGCTTGTTTTGCAGATTATAGACTTCCCTGAAGGGAACTCAGTGCTATAGAAGTGCTGGAGCCTGGAGCTTACTTGTCATAGAAGTGACTATGTAGCTTAAACTCGCCTTTGTACGAATAAAAGCTTTCAGCTTGTTTATACCCATCCTGATAATAATACAAGAAAATCACTTACGTTTCTGCTTTTTATTAGCTTTTGATTGGATTACCCTTTGAATATAAATTCAGAAAAAGACCGATGGAGAAGCAACAAAACTGATTCCAAAGCTATGATTCGTTTGACAATGGCAACAGAGTTTGAAAAAATATTTCGACAATCATCAAGACAACCATTGATAATGTAACATCAACATCCCAATGAACTTTGATAATGATGTGGTTGCAGAATATTTGTCCTAACACTTAAAATCTTCTTTAATGAGCATTGTTAAACGAATATAACAAACTTTGATAAGACTGCTTTAATCTGTGGGTCGCAATTTTGAAAGAAAATAACTTTGACGAAAGATCCTAGGCTCGGATAAAAATTAAGAAAGCAAGGGCAGGTTGGAGACAAACTGTTAGATGGATTGCAAGATAATTGTGGTAGCTGGGTCACACCCAATCTTGCCAGGCCACACCCATTTGTACTTGTTTATCTTTCATTTTGTTGCTCTTTCTCGCCTGTGTATCTTGGCTTCTTTTAAGGACAAGAAAGGGGAGGTTGTTCGATGAGATGTTAATCGATTAATCAATGTTGAGAAAAAAAAAAAAAAAAAGGAACAGAGAAGGGAGAATGAGCATGAAGTCCGCTCATTGCATTGGTCAGATCATAGTTTCCTTGATAAAACTATATTATTCAATGGTGCAACCTTAAAATCACTTTACTTCTACGGCTATAATTTAGAATTTGCTCCTAGCAATTGAAGTGATCGGAAAAAAAATACATACTTCAAACTGGAATAGGGTGACAAATCCCATTAGACATCAGTTTACTCTAGTAGTATTTGCAGTTAAATCCAAGGTAGATCCTACACTCCTAGCTACTGATCAAAGAATAGAACTCACGGAGAATATGTTCAGGTTTTAAAGGTCTTGGCAATTAAGTGATCATGGAGATTACCGCTGAGAGAATATCGTAGATGATCATGTTTGACGCCATTTGTGAACGCAAATAGCTCACTCGGTGTTCAAGTCCCTGACATCCAAGGTCGTCTCATTAAACTTTTTGATATATGCCCTTAAAATCTTGTTTGGTCTGTTATTAGTCCTTATGGCTTGGAGGAAGTGTCTGATAAATTCTCTGACGAGCATGTCTAAACTTGTTATCAGTTTGATTGGGTTGTATAAGCCTTGACATGGACCTAAGTCCTCATCTCGACATTGGACCATAACTCCATAAGGCCTAACTAAAAATATGGCATAATAAGTATTACTTTCAATACTCTCAATAACCTTTTAGTGAAGTTTAATGCTCCAAGAATCATAACTGCAGTGTTCTCTGATTGTCAAGAAACACGTTTTCCAATCTACTTTCAAGAGGCGCAATTCCCTGCTCTTTATGCATTGAGATCGGAAGAGCAGATCAAATCACGATTAAGATAATAATTAGAAGACTGTTTCTTCATTCCTAAACCTGTCTTTCTTTCAGACTTATCAATTTATCCTAACTTCTATAGCAACGTCTGTCGGTTTGCAAGGTTAAATGATACTAAACGTTTACATATACAATATCTAATTCCTAGAGCTCAGCAGTTGTAGCTTTCTTCTGATCAGAAAAGCAGGAAATAATTGTTAAAATATACAATATCATAATTTTAAAATGATTAATTGTTGAAATTAATGGCTCATTAGCTTAGTAGAGAATCTCACATTGAAAAATTACAAAGAGAGAGGAAGAGTTTTAATCTATAAATTTAAGGCTATATTAATTGTATAGATATCATTTAGGAGAAATATAAATAGTCCTTATATTTGTATTTGAATTTTTTTTTTGAATTTTGTAATTGTGTTTAGATTTTATAATAATTTTTATTATAATTGTATTCAAATTTTATAATAATTTTAATTGTAATTGTATTCCGATTTTATAATAATTTCACTTTAAAATTAATAAAATTTTCAATAACATCTGCCGAACCACGTCTATTTTAATAATTATAATTATGTTTTGAACTTCTCTTTGCCCACAACATTAATAACCAATGATGATAGAATGCAACTCTCTCGGTTGGCCTAACGGGATTATCAGTAGATATGCTTTCTACTAATTAAAAAAGATGGAGTAGTTGATTACACGTGTTCAAAACATGGGTAGCTTGATTTGAACAAGCACTCTGTGATCCGTTGTAGTTGGCAATGGGGTTCAAGAAATAGCTGCTGAAGTGGCTAAATCGCAAGCCTTTAAGTTCGTTCACTGTCGTTGAGATGTTTACAGATGGAGGCATTCAAAAGTGAATGATCATTGTTACTGCAGACATCTAACTTTGATTGGACTAAACAAGAACTAGATAATGATTGCACATTTTTCTCAAATCAAAGTGCTACAACAATAAAATTGTCTATTCTTCTAGTGCCACCTCCATTACCATTAGTGGGTCGGAGGTGGAACTACATTTGATGCTCAAGTGCAGTATATATACCCCTCAGAATAGGGGATGCTGCGTTCAATATCAGGGTCATCAGCCGAGGGTTCGAGCATTTTGAGCTAGAGAAATGGCAGCTGCATTGAAATTCATCTGTTTTCTGGGATTAATTGTGCTGCTCAGCTTTGTGGGGATAGAAAGAGTTAATGCAGCAGGGGAATGCGGAAAATCATCTCCTGACAATGAGGCATTCAAGCTAATCCCATGTGCTGGAGCAGCACAAGACGAGAAAGCTCCTGTCTCTGCCAGTTGCTGCGCCCAAGTGAGGAGAATAGGCCAAAATCCAAGCTGTCTCTGTGCCGTTATGCTCTCTAACACTGCTAAATCATCTGGAATTAAGCCTGAAATTGCCATAACAATCCCTAAACGCTGCAACATAGCCAACCGTCCAGTCGGTTACAAGTGCGGAGGTGAGTCATGATTCCATTGCTCCATCTTAGCTCCTTTTTTATTTTAATTTTTTTAATATATTATATTACAACTGCTCGTTTTGCAGCTTATACACTTCCTTGAAGGGAAAATTGGGGTACTCAAACTGCCATAGGAGTGCTGGGGCTCACTTGTCAATGTCATAGAAGTGACTATGTAGCTTAAGCTTGCCTTTGTACGAATAAAAGCTTTCAGCTTGTTTATACCCATCTTGATAATAATACAAGAAAATCACCTATGTTTCTGCTTTTTGTTAGCTTTTGATTGCATAATCCTTTGAATATCTATTCAGAAAACCAATAGAGAAGCAACAAATCTGATTCCAAAGGTATGATACTTTGACAATGGTTAACAAAGTTAAGAAAATGTTTCGACAATTATGAAGACAACCATTGGCAATGTAATATCAAAATCCTTATCAACTTTGATAAAGATGTGGTTGCAGAATATTTGTCTCAACCATTTAACCTTCTTTAACGTCCAGAACTTTAACGACCATTGTAAAACATTTGTCCCACCAACTGATAGATAGAGACTGCTTTAATCTGTGGGTGGTCGCGATTCTGGATAGAGAATAACATAGTCTAAAGATATTAAGGCTCTGATAAAAAATAAATAAGACGGGACACTTTGGAGACAAACTGTTGGATGGATTGCAAGATAATTGTGGTAGCTGGGCCACACTCAATTCAAGGTTGTTTAACTGCTGATGGTGCGTGGCATCCTTGGAGGGAATCTGAGACATGAAGTCGGAAGGTGGGGCTTTGAGGTATCTCCAAGTCAAATAGCGTTTGACAGTTTAAGGAAAGACAGAGATAGTATTGTCATATTCATTTCTTTGACTTGTTTAAAGCGACCTGAAGTCTAAAGTTTCTCGATTTGATATTAGAAAATAATCATTCAAAACTCCTAGAGAAAAATTGGGTTTATTTTCAATTATTTGGATAGTAAATGAAGGGAAAGAAGAAGCTAATCCAATCAGGGGAGAATTTTCTGTAATCTGCTTTTTCTGGAAGTTCCATCCATGAGATACGGAGATAAAAAAGCAGAGAAGCATTCAGCCATGGATACCAGATTGTTAAAGCAGAAGTAGTAATTCATCATAATATATATTAAGCCACTTAGGCAGATATTCTTCTTTACAGAAAAAAAAAAAGGAACAAGTCTCACATCCTCCACAGTGAAGAAGGGAGAAACCAAATAACTATATTTGCTTGGCTGGAGAAAGTAATAGCGGCCAGCTTTCTGCAACGTCTAACAACTGTAATCCACCTCCCATATAACCAGAGATAGATTAAACTGCTATCTATATCTTCCTATTTACCTGCCGAGGATAAAGTCTGAGAAAAAAGATGCAATTTTATCAGAATAGCATCGAAAAAAGGAATATGATGAGTAAGTAACTCACACGCAATTTATACTTGTTTTTCTTTCATTTTCCTTCTGTTTTTCACCTGTGTATCTTGGCTTCTTCTAAGGACAAGATAGAAGAGGGTTGAGAATGGAATCATAATTTATACTTGTTGAAGAAAAACCAAAAGAGAAAGGAGATTGAGAATGGAATCCACTGATTGCATTGGTCAGATCATAATTTCCATGATAAAACTTTATTATTCAATCATGTAAAAACAGTTTTTATTCCTTAAATCACTTTACTTTTACAGGTAAATTTGCTTCTAGCTAACTGATCGGCCAAAATATATACTTCAAACTGGAATAGGGTGACAAAATCCCATTAAACATCAGTTAATGTAGTAGTAATTGCAGATAAAACCAAGCCAGGTCCTAGCTACTGGTCCTAGAAGAGAACCCATGGTGGTTATGTTCAGGTTTTAAAGGTCTTGGCAATTAAGTGATCATTAGCAAAGAAGAGCAGATGTAATGCAAACAAGAAGATTCCAGTGAAAATCTTACAAAACATGCCTCGATAAGTCTAGTGATTGGCAAGCAAACTCCTAGTAATAGAGAGACCCTGCAGAAAGAAAATGAAGAAATAACAAAGATATCAACCTTAAGGTTAAAAAGTTATCCAATAAGCTCCTCATTAGTACCACGCATTAGAAAGTCATTCTGTCATACCTTGCCACCAGTTTCCCCTTGATGCACTCCCTGAATCATCTTCTCCACCATCTTTCTTGTACTAGAGAGTTAGGAAAACATGTTAACAGATTACTATATCAAAAGACTGATCAAACTAAAAAGCTATACAGTATTTCAAGTTTGTATGCAAAGAGAATGCTCCCCATGTCCTATCAATCACTAGATACAACTAGATGTACTCACCACAGAGTTGAATCCGGAGCCCTGGCTACTCTGGGGATAAGAGTATACATCTTGGCCGCCATAGTAGATGGATGAACTTAGATGACATGGCTGTACTCTTTGCTCTTGATAAATAGAACTCACATCTCTATTTGCTGTGCTCTGATTTTCACCTTCATGTGCTTTAGAAGAATTACCTGACAACCCTGGGTCGATTTAGAGAGTTTTCAGACACAAACTAGAGAATTCAAGAACTACCTAGTGCATCAGAATCAATGGACATAAATTCATTTGTAAAACAATCAAAGCCAGAATTATCTCTCCCACTTTCTCATTAAACAAACTTCTACTTATATCTGCTAAATAATAACAAAAATAATAAAAAGTAGAAATTAGATAGAACCTTGACCTATAAGCAATTGTGGGCAACTGCTTTAATTCAGTCTTATAAATCATAAGAACGTTACAGATAAATCATTAACCGTTATTGAATAGATAAAATTGCTAAACCAGAGGTGCATAGCCATGAGAACATTTAACTTAAATATAAAAACCTTACTTCTGACTGAATAAGCTGTGTAATGTACAACAAACAACCAATATATGATTTTAAACAAACAGTGTGAAATCAATTACCATAGAATCAAAAAGGCTCTTGCAAGAGAGAGAATTTCAACAAAAAGGAAAAGAAAATAGCACAACTGAAATAATAGACTCAAAATATTGTCTTTATCTATAGAAAACATATTTATAAGTATGATTTAACATAAAATCCTGTAAAAGCTAAAGCTGATGCACAAACCAGAGGCTCCAGGCTTTGTGTTCCAGGGCTCATTCGGAGAATCCGGCCTTTTGGCCGTCACATCATAACGCAGAGACTCCCTTCCTAACACCTAAACAAACACCAGCCTGGAGGAATTAAAACTTGCCAAATAAAACCGGAAAACTTACCAAACTTCTAAAAAGATTTAGACGAAAGAGAAGCATAATGAGACAATAAACGAGAACTTGCATGCCATGCAGATATTTGCAAATGAAAGAACAGGGCAAAAACATCAAGGAGAAACAGAGAAAGAAAAATCAAAGACAAGAAAGAATGTCGAGTCTTAAGCTTTTCAAACATCAATCGTGTTTATAGAAGCTCTGGTTGGCAGTATTACGTTCACCTTCTAACCACTCCATCACTGCTTAACACAATCTCAATTTTGTAATTGACAAAACGCTTCAAATTCATTGCTCTCTGCAGTCCTTAATCAATCTCGTAAAGCTCAAGACAAGAAACCTTACCATTCAAAAACAAACAACTTTAAAACAATAGACTTTTAAATAGTCTCAAATTACGCAATTGAAAAAAAAAAAAATCAACCTTCGAAACTCCGTGGGGTATAAAAAGGAAAACCAGTAACAAAAACATTGAATACCAAAGAAACGCAGGAGAATTCAAACCCCAAAAAGCTAAAAGAGAAACAAAACGATGTATAAAAGGGTTTTAAACGAACATGATAATAATACCTTAGTTGGAGGAGCAAATATAGACCCGAAAATCCCGGTGGAAGAAGGTGACTCTTTTGAACCAAAGAGCTCCGTAGTAAAGGAAGAAGAGGACGACCCAACTCCTTTCTTTCCTTCCATTGTCTCAGCAAATTAGACTTCTCTTTTCTCTCCTATCAATCTTATATGTCTCGTCTCCAACAAAGCTAGACACGTATATAAATAGACATATTAGAAAGAAGCACCGTCAAGAGATAGGAAAGAAACATAATGGAAACAGAAAGAAGAGGAATGGAGAAGGAAAAGAAAGGAAAACACGGAGGAGAGCGGAACAGTATGCAACAGAAAGGAGAAAAAAAGAAGACAAAGAAGACACGTGAAGATTGCGCTTTGTTTGTAATAGCTTTAATTGTTTCGAGAGAGATACGAAACCGTCCCTCTCTCACCAACTTGTACTAAAATAAACAATGGCTTTCGCTCTAAGGCCTGCGGGTTGAACCAATAGGAAAAAAAAAAGAGAAAAATCGTCGAAATAAATCTCTTTTGTTAGTGATTCTTTTATGACCAGAGAAAGCGAATGTGTTGGTGTTCTCGTATTCCTAGTTGTTGCCGACGGTCCGTCACCTTAGGTCTTCCGTTTCTGTTTTTGTCGCCCTTCCACTTCGTCGACAGGTAGACATATTTTGCCACGTGGAGTAGAGTGTAGGTGGGCCCTAGATCGAATTCCCAACCTTTTATTGCCACGAGTACCCTAGTGGATAATAACAGTTCCCCAAGCCCCAGGCCTATTGTATATGGGTTTATGTTTCCATTTCGAAGGCCCGGATCAGAACGGAAGAACCTTCTCTCTGTTGAATTCAATTTTGACTTTTCCTGTTCTTTTTTTCACTCTTTTTTTTTTTTTTTTTTTTCACTTTGGCTACTTCCCTGAGCCAGGCTCAGGGCAAAGATGGCAGTTGCAGACCTGACCAGTGACCAGGGACAACCCCCTTGTGACCTTATCTTTTTATCCTGTCGAGCCAACTCCCCTTGACTGCTGGTTCTTCTTCATTCACTCAGTTTCCAGGACTACCACTGTTTATTTGGAGCCAAGCCAATGGATAGGGAAAAAAAATTTTACAGCTACCCTTCATTCCGTTTTATATTATTAATCTTAATGGATGATACCTGAAGATAAATAAAATAATACTACTTGATGATTTTGAGATTAAAAAAAAAAAAATCATACCTGTCAAGATAGCTGAGCGTCGGAGTATTTCACTCTTAAAGATGTTTAAATTAATTATATATTCAAAAAAAATATAATATAACAAATTGTAGTAAGCTTAAAAATTATATCTTTGTGTATATTTCATCTCTTTTATATATATAGATTACTAGTTAATATAATGGAAGAACAATTAAGATACAATATCCATATAAAATATTATTAAAAAGATCTCATTAAATAAAAATTTTATCTAATAAAATTTCTTTCTATATGAATCAATAATACTAAATATTTTCTTTCCATAAATTAATTTATAGTCAAATTATTAAATCAAAGGTCAAACTAAATATGACATAACAGTACTACTGTATAGGATAAATAACCGTATGTACAAAACAGGGGGCCCTTCTGGGAATCCAGGGGGAGAACCAGTGCTTTGGATATGATTCAATTACCGGTAATAGAACCAGAGAATTTATTTTTGGAAGTAATAATGTTTAATTAATGAAGAGAAGGGTCCACATGGGACGGGCAGTAAGGACAGAGTGGAGAAAAAGAGAGACATGGGAATCCATGTGGAAGGGGGTGGGGGTCAGGGTCAGTGAGTGATGGAGTCGGCACTGTGGGTCGCCGCATGGTCTACATGTGTCCAATTTTTGGTCACATGGGGTGTCGTCGTACTAGAATCTGTCAGGTTCTCAACCATCCTATGGCATTTGCTTTCTTCCTTCCACCCTCTCTCTTTCTTTCCTTTTCTTTTCTTTGATTTATCCATGGTAAATTACATTTCTTTCCTTTTCTCTCTTTTACTGTTTACCATCATGTTATTTCCTAGCCATTTGGGATAGAATCCAATAGAAATGTATTTTGACCAGAAGAAGAAAAAAAAAAGAATGAAAATTATGGTGAAATCGTGTGGATGAAAGCGCAACACCTACTCAAGCGTGGCATTGGATAGAAAGAAGATAGAAGCTCAATCACAAACGTCAAACGGCAAAGCTAAAAATAAAGCTTATTCCGAGGATAAGAACCAAAAATAAAAAAATAAAAGCAAAGAGAAACGGAAAGTAAACACGTTAAGAGGATGACAGTAATGTCCGTATTTGGCAAGTGCCGACGAGGGGATTAAACGAGACTCTCATGTGCCTGCCTGCCTGGTTTAATGCCTACGCTCTCTGCTTCGCTACATTCCAATTCTTGGATCATGTTTTGCTTACTCAAACAAAAGAGAGTTGTTTCTCTCGCCTTTTCAGTTCAGTGGAGATAACAGGCCGAATTTTGGTCACTCTTAAATCCACAATTTCCGGTTGAATTTTTATGAAACAAACCCAAGACCTTGCGGCCTAGGAAACAGTCCATGTTTCTTTTCATTATGTAAAGTTCAAAATAAATTGATTGGATTGTACTACTTGTGATTGATTTATAATATAATAATTTAATTTTTTAATTTTACTGAATTATTATTATTATTATTATTATTATTTAATACACTTTACAAATAAAATTAAGATAATAATAAATTAAATATTCATTTTATTTATCTTAGATAACGGTTTTAAGTAAATGTGACTGGTTCATGTTATTATTTGACATTTGATCAAATTAAATGCCAAATATTTTTTATACTAATCTTTTTTTGGCCAGATTATTAAAAAAAAGTTATCCAAAAAAAAAAAAATTGGTTTAGGGTTTAAAGGAAGGAAACTGTACCCTTAAGTAGCCAATTGTTTCATGCGAACATGAAGAAGGAAACATGTGCCCCTAATTAGGCCTAAAAAACTCCCCTAGAAAATTCTCAAAATTATTTCCAAAGGACATACGAATTTTTTGTAATCTAGCAATAGACTATATTGATGGAGAAAGTTTGAAAGATCAAATGTGAACGTGGTTGCCACTTACCAGCAGCTAATAAAAAAAGTCGCAGAATTTAATTTCTTTTGATTTTGTTATTTTCATAAAGGGCATTTCCATTGACCAAGTAAACGACCTATGCAAAAGTTTTTTCCCCCTAAAGCTTAAAAAATTAGTAGGTTAGATGGGAACTTTGATAGCAATGGGAGAAATAAATAAACAAATAATTGTTCCCTGACTAATTGATCACCATTCACCACCCCTAGCGCAGGGCTTTTGCTGTGCCTCTGGAAGACTTCCAAGTCAATTATTTATAATTTTGTCCGGTTGTCGAGCGTTTGCCAGCCAGCCAGCCACCACGGCTTTGCTAATACGTGATTGCGACAATCTCGGTGGCCAAATACGCGTATATTGCCTTTAATTTAGCAGGTTTTTCGGATTTGATATTGGCATCCATTTAACTTATAGTCTTCATTTGCTTGAAGTTTTTGGTTCATCAGGGGTATTTTGGATGGTTCTTTTCTTGCTACAAACAGTGCAAATTGCATAGTCTAGGTAAAGAACAAAGGGTCTTAAACAATAGGTTTAGGACGAACCTGAAATTAATCTCCCAGGTAAACAACAAGTGAACGAATATGATAATCCAATAGCTTGGTCTCCATTAATGTAGATACATACGTACATATACAAGCCAAAGGGTGAAAAAAGTGATCAAGAATTTGGCCAAGATCCTAATGTAGTTTCCAAGGAAGGCACTTGAGCTGAGAGCAGGGCTGGGTCCAAGTACTGAAGCATTCACCTCCAGTTCCATCGCAACATTTGCAAACAACTCCAAGAGTAGCAAAAACCTTCGAGTATCCTACAAATAATTATATATATACATATATAAAGAACCCCATCAGTCGACTGAAAGTGAAACAATCAGCAATCACTAGTAAAAGCTCTAGAAACTAACAAACAGATTCTTACTTGGTTGATCAGGCAGGATGGAAAGTGGCCTTGCAGCCGAAACCAGGGGCACTTGGGATGCAGAAACTGAGATTACGAGCAATACCAGGAGCAGAAAACCCTGGAATTTATCCATCTTCCCCGTCTTTCGAGTAGGTTTTTTAGCAATATAGTCTCCTAAACATAATCAATCAGAGGGAAAGAATATAAGCACAAAAAAAAAAAAAAAAAACCATGTTGGGCTAAATTTAATAGGAGTCGTCACATCAGGTATTTGTTAATCTAGAAAGGTAGCTGTACTTTTTTCCGTTTGAACTAAGCTGCACCGGTTGGAAGCGGAGGAGGGCTTCTCGAGAACAAAATTAGAGAGACGTTGCCACACGTTTCCAACTTGTTTACGTTTCTAAAGAAAGAGCATCCGGTAAAAGCCAAAGATGGAAGAACTTGGTCGAAACTTCTCAAATGTGGGATCCACAACCCTGACCTACTTGTAGGACCATACGAGACAAAAAGTACATGCATTCCATGGGATGTTTACTCTGCCCATTTTCTTCTACTGGACTGCCGTTGATCGGGTGCAGCTAGCACGGTGGGAATGACAACACCGTACGTACCAAAACCCTTGTTATCTTAATTGCATTCTCAGGACGCTCTTATTACGGTCTAAATGGACCCGGCATTAATTGCTCATTGCTGAATTTTGCAGAAGAGGCATATGTTCACATCGTATGGATGAGTGATCTTGGGGATTTATGGCTAGACTTTAAGCTTATGGTCTGCGCTAATTAATAAACTAGTTCAAGCGATAATAATTGCAAAGACGATGAAATGTTTCCCCTTGCTCGTTTGATTGGTGGAGAACTGTTTGGAGGATGAAGAACTTGACTTTCACAAATTTTTTGGTATATTTTAAATATTGAAATTTAACTTGATCACTAGAAGTTAGAACTATTAAAAAATATCCAATCAATAGAAAATTATCAAGAACCATGCAAATAAGCCATAATATTAATAAACATAAACTCATGATAATTTATTTAATAATATTAAATTTATATTTAATTATATATATTGTGTTGATTTTATAGTAAAATAAAAAATTTTGATATTCCTGTAAAATTTCCTGTCATAAAGATTAAGAGTAAATTTCAAAAGAAACTTACCGATTTATATATCACAGTGTATTTATTCATCACGTGATATTTTCTCATAATTAAAATAATAAAAAATAAATACTATCAATTTATTTATTTTTTGTTTGATGTAATTTAAATCTTTTTAATATCAATAAAAAAAATAGTTTTCTTAATTTTTTAATTAATAATATTATTAATTTCTTTGATAAGTATTATTTTTACATATCATATTATTTACTCCATTACGTGAGCGGCAGGATTCGAACCTGCGCGGGCTGAGCCCACATGATTTCTAGTCATGCCCGATAACCACTCCGGCACGCCCACTCGCGGTGGTAGGATCGATGATATTTTTATCACTTTGAAAACGTGGGATGACTAAATTCCAGATCAAAATGATGATACAGATTTTATTACAACTTTTTTAAATGATTAAGAAAACTTAAAGACATTCGTAGATAACAAGTGCCCTAAGAGCACAAATCATTAGCATGTTAAAAAAAATTCAAGTTGCATAACTGGATCACTTTCTATTATACGTTCAAGTAAAATCTTCCTTCTCCATCAGTCTACTAACAGAAAGACAGAAAAAGGAGAACGAAATGATAGACCCTAAATCACTTAGATGCATCTAAATCTGAACAATCTCCAAAGTGTTGCAGGTCGGGATCATTACCAGTCTCATGTCTCCTTGGTGGATTTCTACGGCTACATGGGAAAAGAAGGCATTTCATTATCATATTACTGCAATATATAGTAAGGGCGTAGAGATCAACCCAATGGATCCAAAATAGTAATTGCAAGTTTTGAATTTTGATGTACCTGACAAATGGATTACGCAAATAAGCAGGAGCACCAGGTGAGCCATGAGGATGAGAACGTGCACCAGGACGAACACCCCTGTTTCAAACAATCTATCAAAATATAATCTCCAGCATAGAGCATGCGCACCACACAAACACTGAGAGCGAGAGCTTACCGTTGTGCTCTAGGGGAACCACGCCCTCCAGCAACTCCAAGATGCCGAAGAGGATCAGTTGGTACTGCTTCCAAATTATAATATATAATTAAGTCACAGAAGGATAACAACATGCAAATTCACCAAAAGTACAATGCAAATGTTACAAACCTACAAGCATGCAACCACCAACAAACACAGGCCTGAAAGCCATTTAAAAATCAAACCACACTTAAGTCAGAAACTTTAACCAACCAGTTCACACAGTAACCAATAAACACTGAGTTGGAACAGGAAGTACCAGGTAAGATATATTCCAGGTGGAGGCCCAGGAAAAACATTAGTACCGAGAATAGGAATAATTGGAGGAGTTGCGCTGTAATGCAAGCCTTATAATTTTGATGAGCATCTAAGCAATTGGGAGGAAGATAATGGAGATATGTGGACAATTATTTAGACCAATGCACGCAAAACATCATCGAAAAAAATATAAAAATAAAAATCTATTGCTCTCATACTGAATTTTTTTTCCTTTTTTTCTTCTTTTCCTTTCATAATACATTTTAAAAATATGATACACGTTTTGTATAATAATAAGTTATTATCAGAGTAATCACTGATTTGTTGTTCCAATGTAATATGCAAATAAGTTGTTCTCTAAAGGCACTTAAGCCAAATCACAAAAGTTACCACCTACTAGTGAGCCTTGCCTAAATGGGGAATATTACATCAGTTACATGCATCTAAACATTGTCCGTTTTGACAAAAAATTTAAGAATAATACATGATTATGATTTGTTGCACCAATCATAGAGACACATGTTTCGTGTTTGTAAGGCTATCAAGTCGAAGAAAGCAGTATATAGAGATGGAAAAATATAAAGAACGACCAAAATGAAGTACGCAGGTGCTATAAACAATTGTCCATGAACTGGATTAAACCAAAATCAAAAAGGAGAATGCAAGGGATACCCTGAAGGATATTGTTGAGGTCCTATTGTTTCATTAATTCTAACACCGGCATCATTTATGTAACTTGTTTCATGAACTCTAACACCAGCTTCATTTATGTAATCGTATTGCCTCGTTCTAACACCTGTTTCGAAACTACAAAAGATAAAAAGAACAAGAATGTAAAATGTGCAAGAAAATTATTCATGTCTAGAGAATTTCAAAAGCTACTAATACCGCTAGCAACTACTTGCAATGGATGATTTAGCATGTCTAAGCCAAAATTAACTTAATTACCTTGGAGGATTACTTGATGAACTCGAATTCGAAGTTGAACCATATAACCTGGACATAACTTCTTTCTCCAAACTACTCACCAACTTCCCCAAGTTCTTATACTGTGCAGAATAATTTCCACTTCCATTCTCCGCAACATAGTTATCAACGCTGCATGCATTAGTTTAAACAAAAGAAAATTAAAGAAAATTAAAGAAAATAGAAAAAATGTTCAACCAAATAGAGGCAAAAAAAAAAAAAAACACGAAAAGATAAATACTCGATTTCGAGATGAACGGGTTCAGAACGGCCATCAGCCAAAGCATCAACAAGCAATTTCCCATTCATTACCAAACACTTTACCGACACTTTATTAGACCCTTTCTCGGGATTCGAGTAAATAAACGCATAATGGACGTCAAATTCGTTCCAGTTATCGATTCCCACCTCATCTAAAAAAAACAACAACAACGCTTTCAAGAAAGCGAAAGAATAATAGTAACAATCAAGAAAGAAAGAATAAATGAGAATACCAGTAGAGGGAGAGGAGAGAGCGTAGTCGGCTAAAGCGCGATTCCCAGTGGCGGAGAGGACAAAACCGGAGGAAAGAAAAAAGGCGTGAACGGCAAAAGCAATCTTGTCGTGATCGTTCCTAAAGGAAGGCCTCGCCGCTCTAATAACTGCCATTACTGATCTCTCGATCGACATCTTCAAGATTTTCGATGGATTACACAACAATGTACTGGTTTTCCTCGAAACTTTTGAATAAACGCAAGAAAAAGGAGGTTTCGCGGTTTGATATGTTGGTGAGTCGAGACTCAGAGCTCAGAGGTTTGGACTGATTTTATAGAGTTAGCTTCCGTAGCAGGTAAATTAGGCCCATTTGTGATTACCATTTTATTGGACTGGGCTGCCTTAAATAATTTATCTATAAGATATAAATAATTGAAAATTGAACAAAAAATAAATAACATTTTTTTAACCAAATAAATTATTAGTAATAAATGAAAAAAAAATATTTTCGTAAGTAATTTGGGTTAACTAAAATAGATAACAGTACAACTAATAAGTAAATAAACATTAGTAATCTCTTTATTATGTGTAAATGCATTATTATCTTTTTAAAAATAATTACTATTTTGATTAAAAAATAATCATTTGAATAAATACATAAAAAAGTTAACAATAATTGAATAAATAATAATCAAATATTAACCAAATTATTATTAAATAAAATAATTACATAAATGAAATTACAAAAAAATAATTATATAAAAAATAAATCTTAAAATAATTAATGAACAAATATTACTTTGTTAGTTTCAATATGTGTAAATGTATTATTATCAAATTTGAACAAAATTATTATTTGATATTTTATTATCATTTTTAGCATTTTTAAATTATTCATTAAAAAAGTATTATCTGATATATTATTATCATTTTTAGTAATTTTAATAATATTTATTAAAAAACAAATTTTAATAAGTAATAATTATTTATTAACTTCATATATGTAAAATATAATAAAATTAATTTATTTACAAATTTTAATCTAATATTTTTAATAATCATTTTTATACTCTACTCAATTCACTTCATAGTCATCATTGTTCACTATCTAAACATATATTTCATACTTCATAGTCACCATTGCTTACTATCTAAACATATATTTCAATATTGATTTTAATGAATCGTTACAATAACTAATTTCATTATAAAATTATTTTCATTCTCATCAAAATCAATATCATATAGTCTATCCAAATAAACCTATAATCATAATTTTTAGGCCTTTTGGCTTCCTATGTTAAACTTTCACCCTAGAATTTTACTGCAAATTTGGTAGCAAATTACAAATTCAATAGGAGATTGGAACGAATGTTATCAAGGACTCAAGACCCTACATTAATCAAAACTATGATCCTGGCCTGTCAGCAAGAAGCTAACTACCTACAGCTCCAGCCTCACTGAAAGATAAATTTAATTCAGATAATTTGCACTAATGTAGATATCTTGCAATTCATTTTCTATTTGTAATTTTCTTTACATTTTTTAAACAGAAGGTGACATTCACAATACCATCTATTTGTATGCATACAATTCAATTAGTGATTCCAGTAGTACTTTGATTAGTGTCTGATTTGTGTCTTCCAGTTGCCCTTATATAGCAGAAAATTGCCACCAGGAAAGTTGTAGCAAGACCTCCAAGGATCACACCACCTCCGGCAACGGACTTGTCCATGGAATGGTGCTGCTTTTGTAGGTGGATGGCCTGTCCGTCAACACTCACATTTTCTCCATTGGTTGGTTCAATATTGGCTGCAGTGTGATCTGTAGAGGGGCTTCCTCCGGTAAGGTGCATGTTCTTTTCAGTTTGGGGCAATTGGGATGGGCCAGAAGCTGGTGCACTGCCGAAGGTCTCGACTACTTTGGGCTGGTGCCTTCCAAGTTTCCTTGTGGTGGGTGCTTCGGCTTTGAATGGATTTTCATTGTTGTATGGAGCAGGTGCTGGATGTTGGAGATCAGCAAAACTAGAGCGGTGCTTGGTGTGGGCGTTTTCACTAGCCACGGCGACAAAAGTATTTGCCAAGATCAAGCAAAGAAGAAAACACTGAGCCATTTTCGAATCAAATTGGATGATGGGTTTGTCCTCTGATTTTATGGGGTTTGGGTATATATATATATATATAGAGAGAGAGAGAGAGAGAAGAAACTGCTATAAAATCATCCCATAAGCATGGGGTGTGATGGAAGTTTCCCGTCGATGGATTCCAAGCATATATTATTACAATTTCTTAATCTGCTTTAATGGAGTTGTCTGCAGAGTGGGGGATATTGAGGGAGATACACGTGCATGCATTAGGATATTAGAAATACAACTAAGACTTCAATCAAGGGAACATGATCTCTAATGTGTTTATTTGTAAAGTTTTGTTAACCAGTATGATTGAATTAATCATAGTGACAATTGGAGGCTGATTAAGATTATCTAATTTGTAGAAGGAAACAGGAAAAATTTCTCTTTTGTAATCTAAAACTTACAAATTCAAGAAAAATAACTTTATATTGTAATTTAAAGAAAATGTTAAGTACACGTAACTTTTTTTAAACTTCAAAATATAAGAATATTGTATATTAAATTGTCTATCTTTTTAAAGTCGTAAAAAAACCTTATACAAAAGCAGCATTTGGGGCATCATTAAGGACAAAATGCACATTAAACTTCCATTATGCCATCGTCCTGAAGATGTCTTTGATTACAGGGGAAGCATTTTGGAATTCCCATTTCTTTCGTTCATAACTTGTCGTGGAGTAATCTCCATCACGACATAAAATTTAGAGCAAAATGGTTAAGCAAATGATTCTAACAACATGATGTAAAACTGAAGAATTAGGAGAAACATATATGTCCAGTCAGGAAACATTCAAATTTCATAATCTGCTGCTTCAGATTTTCAACAGACAACGTTAAATTTACCGGTGTCAAGCCACAAGATGATTGCAATTATTCCAAAAACACGTTTAAGTTTTGCTCAAACATGTCCATGCAAATCAACCAACTACACTTGCTTATGGTTGCAATAATAACAGGGTTGATTCAATGATATGGGAGTTGCATACAATGATACAGGAATAAACATACTATGTCGGTAGTGTTATGGTAGGGAATCATTTCGGAAAAAAATGACCATTAATTTCACATTGGAACTTGCATCTAACTTTGCGGTAGGATGCTCCAAGAACTTGAGACATTAGGCAGTAGCACATTTCTTTAGTTAGCGAGCTGTTTAATTGGCAGCAATAAAGAAGGGAATAAAATATTACAGATGCCATTAGCAAGGGAAACAACTGGGGTTTGAACCATTTTGGAGAGAAAAGAGCAGAGCGGAGGTTCCATTTGAAAAAGTTCCTGTCAGTTTACTGTCTGTATGAATTATTATAATCATGAGCTTGCCTTGCATTAGGCCGCTAAACCATTATTAACACAAAATTGTTTGCTGGAGATCCCGAGCCAGCTCTTTGCAAGGCAACAACTTTATCATTTACACGTGCAACAGATCGATGGAGCCCTGACTGTCATCCCCTGCAGCGGTCTTGCCCACTGCCCAGTTGGGAAAAATTTATTCACCGAGTAAGCAGTGACCTAAACTATGATCTGGTTTTCCACAGGTCTCGGATCCAGATTAAAGAAACACAGCTTCACCCTTGCAAGATACAGTAGACATCAAGAAACATAACATAAATCTAAAGCTCAAATTTTGTCTCACCCTATCAATATCAACCAAAAAACTGTAGAAGCAAAGCAGAAATCTGAGTAAAGACAGTGATAGGCGCGTCCATTTATCAAAAGAAGGCATGTTGTTGATTCCGTCCGTTATAAGCTTACACAGCAAGTACAGACGATAATTTAGGAGTTGCCTATAATTCCAAAAAAAAAAAACTGTAACCTAAGTGGGAATTTGGGATGTTGATGGAATCCACTGTGATGAGAAAATGTTTTGCCGATGAGAATAAATTGTGTGTTTTTTCTTGTACATATGAAAAAAAGTACATTGCTGAGAACAAAAACAATAAAAGAGTTTGAAAATTGCACCAGCCGGGAATCGAACCCGGGTCTGTACCGTGGCAGGGTACTATTCTACCACTAGACCACTGGTGCTTTGTAAGATGCGGGGCACAATAAATTGTACAAAGTATCGGCTTATTCCCGTGGAATCATTGCAGGAAACCCCAGAATCGTTGTCCTGAAAGTGGCGCTCTCAATCTCGGCTCCATCTCAAAATCCTTCCTTTACCCAACTCCCCTGTTCCTGTTCCTCCACACTTCAACGGTACCCAACGCCACAATATGGGAGGTGGCCCCAGAACATACCCAGGTGGAATCTCCAAATGACAATGGAAACGCATGCAAGCCAAGAAAGCCTGGCAACTTCTAAAAGCCCGGCTCCCCCGTGAACGTCACATCTAGGAAATGCGCAAAAGAGCCGAGCTCAAAACCACCGTCTCCGAAATTGAACGTCCTTGGAAGTCGTTGGAAAAGCACCCAACTTGTCCTCTGTTGCAGCTGATGAGAGCGTGTAAAAGTCTTGGCTGATAGATTCCAGAAACCTCGCGGTTTCGATATGTGTAGACTGTAGTGACTAAGATGGGCCCTACCTATTCGACACTATTGATGGGTTGCCTTCTGCCGGGTTTTTTCCTGAAGGGGTTTTGTTCATAGTGTTAAAACATATTCAAGAAGTAGAAAGTGATGAAAAATACTAAGCTTTTGAAAGAAAATGACTGAGTGAAGACGGTATTTTAGAGAGAAATGGGAAAAAGAGCTGTGTTAAATGGAGGAAAGTAATTAGCAGAAGGTTGAATGCTGCTGGAAGGGTAATTCTGATGTGACGAGAAGTAATTTGAAGTCTGAGGTTTGTGACAAAAGAAGTAAATTGAAGTCCGAGATTTATGATAAAAGAAGTAATTTTCAGGTCTGAGGTTTTTGATATGTGCTTGCAAAGAGATGGCAGTTATGGGATTAATGAGAACATATGACTGAGACTAGTAACATTATCAAGGAGAGAAGGAAAAAAAGGCTATAAGATGTTGGTAATATTCTTCTTCTTCCCCAAATCGTCTCACTTCTTTTCTGGATTAAATGCTATTAAAGGTGTCGCAATTTTTTGTGTTTAGAGGATAAGACTATATTGAATGTACATAAATTGTATATTAAATTGAATGATTATAATTAGCTATTCAATTGGAATTCCTTACTGTCTCTAGTTTTCTATTGTATGCTCAAACTGATGGACTTGGCATAGTGGCAATTGTGTGCAAATTTGCTCTTAGTTCAAGTATTTAGAGTAGATAAGTTCAAGCTGCTCAAAATTTTGGTTGAGTGCTTAGTTAAAACTTAAATGGACCTAATCTTTGAATTATAAATATTTTCATTTTAAATTATGTCCAATTGCAATTTTCATTGTGGCTTATTCCAGTATTAAATTTTGTGTCAAGGTGTCAATGTTGTTAGCAGTTGATGAAATAAAGGGATAAGAAATAATGGGCCAACATTCCCATGTACAAGCTACCAATTTGGTTGCAAATTGTTCTGATCCGACTATGTTCCATCTGCAAATTCCTTTCTGTAGGTTATTGGAGTAAAAACTACTCTAATTGGTTGATGTGGTTGACTGGAATTGAGTCATACCAATGCTACCTAGAGCTACATTTTAATCATCCAGAGCTTCAAATCATGAGTAGATGTGAAACCTCTCTTAAATTTCCAACCGAAATCTAACCTTGACTTTTCCATCCATTAGTCAGGTTGCAGCTGGAAACCTGGCAAGACACCATCCTAGGTGATTAAGATAACTGAGAGAGCTTGCTTACTCGGAGGAGTTCTGTTTCTTTGTGATTCACTGGAAATAGAGTGGTTGCAACATGTTATGTGGGATAAATGTAATAGGAAAAAAAACTAGAAATTTTAATGGGAGTTTCTTCTGTTACCGTGTTACTCTTCCAAATAGGATAACACTATAGCAGATTATTCAAACCCAAGGGTTTCTGCAAGATGTTACTATTTCATTTGCTGTCGAA
Organism: Firmiana major; assembly: GCA_033439115.1. NCBI lineage: Eukaryota > Viridiplantae > Streptophyta > Magnoliopsida > Malvales > Malvaceae > Firmiana > Firmiana major. The sequence goes on along the minus strand of CM065913.1, from coordinate 44,049,016 downwards.
CGAAATACATTTTGATACTTTAATTGGATGAAGTGGTGTTGACTAGTCCTTAGTTCCTGACACATCTTTAATCTTTCTCTATCAGAAAAATGTGTGCATGCAGGTGCTAAATCTGAAGGGATAAGTTTCATTGAAAGTTGAATTGGCACCGACAAAAAAAAAAAAAGAAAATGGTGCGAAAGAAGGCTTGATTCTAAATGGAACAAGTTGTCAATTTGTTAGGCTTTTTTCCTCAATGTAAAGGTAAAATTCAATTTGTTCTTTATTAGATTTAGAATAGTTCTATGACTATCATAGCACCAGAGTCATTTCTTCTTCGCACTTGGCTTCACCTTCCAACTTTCAACCAGTAAAACCATTGTCCTTATCCTATGGCGTTGGTTGATTTTCTTCCACCTGAAAAGGTATGGTTGGAATCTCTTTTCTGCGTTTAAAATGACAGAATCTCCTTCAACCCATTTAAACAGCTCCCTGTTGGTGCCTGCTAGGTCAAACCAATCATTTTAGGAGCACTACGATCGGCCCTTCATAATGTGTCCACACTTCATTTGTCAAACACAATCAACCATCGGCTACACTCTTAGCTCACATAACCCACCTCTCAAATCAATCCATAGCATATCTTCCATTATTAGTTTGTGCTTGGGTTTGTCAACAGAAATCTTTGTGGCAAGCCACAATTCATGATATCGACAATTCCCTTCTTTCACCTGTATTTTTCAGTTCCCAAATGATCTTGTAGCGTTGGCTTCAGCTGGGGATTGTGGAATGACTTGTTAGAATAAAGGTTAAATTCCCTAACTTTAGCATGTTGTAACAGTTTTATGCTGCCCTGACTAATAGTTGAATGAATCAATTTACTGTAGCCTATAGCAAATGTAATCATTTATTTGATGACTATAAACATTGCTCTAATTGAAAATGGGCAGCTGTAAAATTGTGATTATGATTTACCATTTTCATTTTCTGTCAACAGTAATTATTTTGGATTATCGATGAGCATTAGTCAATATCACATTGGTAGCTTTCTGATTAAATCATGTAGCGTGTTTTAGCTTTGCAACTGCTGTTTTCCTAACGGAGTGGTCATTTACAACTATGATGAAATCCTTTGACTTTCAAGTTTGAACTCCATTGGCTACCAAGTAATGGTCACTCTCGGATTCAAACAATCTTGTTAAGACACGAATGTACTTGTTCGTGAAACTCCCATTTTTAAGTGATTTTTGGGACCCTGAATGTCAAATCATGTTATTTCTTAACCAAATAATAAAATTATCTATGGATGATGATGATAGATGCATCAGAAATAACCAACTTGTAAGTAAAAACCAAAGGAAAGAAGATTGAAAAAATTATAAGTGGATTGCAACCATGTAACGCATTTAATGAAAAGGAAGATTTTATAAAAATAAGATAATAAACTACTAGGGTAATTGCAACACTGTTTGTGAAAATAAGGTTTATTGATTTATGGTACGTTTGACTGTAAGATAAACTTCTTTTGAAAGTAGTATAAACCCAAGTAGTTTATGCAATGCTTGAGTGGCTTAAGCCAGCGATGGGACTGTGTTCTTCTCTGCCAAATTTGACCGATAAAGCCGTGGGCCCGTATCCTTACACCACTGATGGATCCATCTTCTGATAGACATTGCCGACTCATCAAGCAATTCCTACCTCTCTCTTTCATGGCTTTTAGGTCATCAGATCGACTAAACAGCAAGAAGATTAAAATAGCAATCTTCTTTTTTGGAGGAAATTTGTCAAACAAGATTTTATTTACCTACATATACCTACTTATTTGTTGCTTGATTGCCTCAACCGTTTATTGCATCTGGTTTGATTCTGATAAATAAACACCTCGCTTATACCATGCATAATTAGAAATAAAAAGTCGGTAAGATTGATTTGTAATCTGTGTTATAAATTCAATCCCGATGGTCACAAATACCCAAAAAAAAAATCAACCATATGAAAAAAAAACAAAAATGATAAATGTTATAGTTACATATATTTATAAACGTGAAAAAAAATAAATTCTTATTTTTTGAATTAATTTTTGATCTTAAAAATGTCCAATAACATTTAAAAAAGCGGATGTATGCATTTCAAGTTGATTCAATTTCAAGTTTTTGATTGAAATGATCCATTAAAAATAAAAACTTTGAATCTACATGAAATCATACTCTCCAATATCTTTCCTTTTGGTTGAGATGGTCAAAAATTAAATATTGATTAATTCTTATCGCCAAAATTAAAAATCCAACGGTATACCATCAGATGACATGGCTACATTATAATGTCATGGAAATGTGAAGCCGCCGTTGTCGAATCCCACATGCGTAGACTGTCCCATTTCTGTGAAACAGTGCAAGTAAGCCTGGAAATGGTGAGAGATCAGAAAAACAACAATGGGTCCATTATTCCTATGTATTTTTGTAGTAGAAAGCAGTATCGTAAAGCATGCATGTGATTCATGTGTTAAATTCTTCCACGCATATATTTAAAGAGATCAAGCAGACCCCCTGAAAACGACATATCCATTTTCTTAAATTCCTTTACTTTGTATGAACATGCACACCGTGTTACATACTAATAATGATAATTCAAAGGCTAAAATACAGCCGGACTGATTATCATCAGCATTTTTGAACTTTGAATAAAAAATGTTTAACATCGAAGGTCGAATTCATCGCCCATTTTTAGTTAGAAGAAAGAATCTGAAAGAGAGAGAAACAGTGGTGACCTGCAATGACTTGCTCAAATAAAATTCATGGTGGCAGCTGGACCAATTCCTTTTTATCCATGTCTATCACTTCCTTTGATTATGTAGGCAGATGCCTATAGAAAAAAAAAAGGATAAAATGTAAATAAACGAAAAGAGAAAGAAGCACATTGTAACATGATAACAGCCCCACCACCTTTGCAGTTTGCCCACCAATCTAAACTTTCGGTCGCAATAACCAATTAACAACACTCTGTGTTGAAGTTATTATGTTCAATGAGAGAGAGTGCTCAAACCATCATGAAAAAGGTTGTTCATTTTATCAACCACAGCTACTCAGGCCCTTCTGCCTATGAGCTTAATTGCAGAGTTGAATTATGTTATAAGTGTTCAATATAGAGTATGAATTGAACAAACTAATTTTTTTCCCATATATATGCAATTCTATAAATGAATTCTAAAATTAAGATAAGAAAATTATATCCAAATAAAACCTATATATCATTATAAAAAGTTTAATTAATTAATCAATCAATCATTTTCAATATATCACTGATAAATTAAGCTGAGCTATTGAAATCTATTAGTAGTAATTTTCACTAGTCATTTTAGCCTAAAGTGGCTTCTAAACAACTTAAAATCTTAAACCAACCACCCATTTTGGAAGAATGGAAACATAACTGGCTGCCACTAAATCATAGTCTAATTCAAAGACCACTCATGAAAACTAAGAACATTCTGCTGTCTTCCTCTCGAGGTTTTTGACTCTTCTCGGTCTTCCTCTTTGGATGGAATCATTTGGATGGGTTGACATTCTGGAAAATTATGGAACTTTAAGGATGAAATGTATTGTGTGGTTGTGGTGGCTAGCTTGGAGTGTATTTACTGTATGGGTTTTTCTGCTGCCCATTTTGTTTGGGGTTGGTTTTCTGTTGATGATTTTTTTGATGTATTTTAGCTTAGAAAAAAAAAATCGGTGCCACTAGGGCATTTGTAAATATAGAAGGATTAGAATTAGGAAGTATTTTTTTTTTTTTACCAAGGAGTCAAACCTTGAGAATTAGAAACCGGGTTCAAATATTAAAATTTAAATTTTAAACTTATTAAATATCACATTTTAAAATTATTAATAGTAATTAAGTTATGTAAATTAAATTTGAAATTCAATTAAGAGGCAAAACTCATCTTCTCTTTTCAACTGACATGATCATTTCTCGTTTTTTACGGGTATTTGAGAGAATTATTAAATTATTTAATTGTAATGATTAATATTGGTTTGGGGGAGAAAATGGGGCCACTAAGCTTTGGAAATGATCTTAGCATTACCCCATTATATAGTTGAATTAGAATGTTACGTTGCCAGATTATCTTTCTAATCAACAATACTATTACTTGATAAATTTATAATCATGAATTTAAGAATAAGGATTAAATATTGTGGTAAAGTGAACAGCTATATACCACCACCATAAGTAGAAAGTATTTTAAAACAAGCAAGAATGTGTAGCACTTTATCTCAGCGAGTTGTAAACGAGAGAAACAAGCAGTTAAATCATAGAAAAAGCCATTAGTGGTGGATGCAAAATAACAAATTATTATTGGTTTAATAAACTGGAGATATTGATATGATCAAATGCCTTGTCATTACTTTTGTAAATTGAGAAAAGTCTCTAGCAAAATCATATTCATAAAAAGTTAGCAATAAATTTAATTTAGTATTAATTTATATACCTCTAATCTTAATTATAGAATATAAAAATTTTAAATTCAAGACTTAACACAAAGATATTTATGGAAAGTATACGGATAAACCCATCTATAAAGAGTTTGTCTTCTCACTATATAATCTATTTTGTCCTATGCCATATGATTGATTTATATGTGTCTATATAAATTATAATTGTTCAATAAATATGATATTAAGTGATTAACTAATTTAAAAATTAAAACAGTTTGTTGAAAATGATTGATTTGGAATACATTTGTTCCACAGAAAAATGTAAACATTAAGTTTATGATTGTCGGTCTAAGTTGACAAATCGAAAACACAATTTTGGAAATGGACCTTCACTATATAACTATAGGCATTAGTATTTTTTGTGTGTGATGAAAAATAAAAGTAATTCTTCAAAGTTGGTATTGATGCCATTCCCATCTTCAAACATCAACAATGACGTTTTTCAGCTGGTCGGACGGAAAGAGTTTTACTTTTCTCCCAAGCAATTATTATTTCCTGAAACATAGATATAAATAAACACTAGCTAGCACACGATTATAAGTTTTCTTCCCTTTTTTTTTTTATGTTAATAGTATGCTTTAAATTATTATACAATATATTATTTTTAATTTTTTTTTACTTTATAAACAGATTTAAAAAGTATGGAAGACTATTTTAATTTAATTTATAATGATTAAAAACATTATATCACTGTATTGATTTCAACTTTATTTTTTTTTTTTCAAAAACACCACTAAAATCTTTCGACAAAGCAAATACTTTCCACTATAAAGAGATGTCCTCCACTTAACTTTTCTACCACAAATCATCTTTTTTCCTGCTTGGCCTTTGTTTAGCTAGAGAAATTAATACAAGGGAAGTTGAAGATGGAGCAGAAAAGAGGAAATGCTGTTGGTGATGATGCAGAGAAATGGGTTTATGATTCTTCTGTTGATTATAAAGGAAGAGCTCCACTTCGAGCCTCTACGGGTGTATGGAAATCTGCCCTCTTTATTATCGGTAAGTAATATATAAAAAGAAAATATCATCAGAATATAAGTTCACAGTACAACAACTATGGAAGCTAGCTAAGAGCGTTTAATCAATGATTTGGTCGTTGCTGCTGCATGCATGAATGCTCCTTCATTACCTTGGGCCCAATGACACTTTGCTTTGGCAAATTTTCCAATCCTGTGTAGTCTATATGTGTTCTTGTCATGTTCATGACTTTCATCTTGAAGAGAGGTTTGTGTATATAAGCTTGGACTAAATGCAGATTGCCACCTCGCTTTGCCTACGTATGTAAACTGATGTTTTTGTCAGGATCCTTGGATCGCTTGGGTGTAAGTCTTAATAACTCCAACACTAGTTGACGGCATACAACGCTTTGCTTTATATAATTTTGTTAATTTAATAGTTAAACTATAAAATAAAAAAAAAAATGTTAAGAAATCTTATCATTAGATTTACAATTTTTTTTTTTCATTTTCACTCTTTTATTTCTTTTCTATCAAGTAAAGTTTAAGGTTTTGAAGATTCAATTGCATTAATTGGACATTTATGGGTGTCTGGTGATGCAATACAATGAATCATTCCCACCGTGTTACACTGTGTTTATCCACTAGACTCTTGGTGGTTCAATGGAAAAAGCAACCACTAGCTGCAAATATTTAAAGTTCTTGTCCTTTTTTTTACATTAAATTTATAGTCCAAAGATAATTTTTTATCATTTATAGTACTTTGATTTTATTTTTTATAATTTTTATAATTTTATTTTATTATTTTTCAAATAAATTTGTTAAAATAAATCATATTCATTTGTATTTATATAATTAAATAATTATTAAATATTAAATATTTTTAATTAATTTATCATCAAAAAATAAAAATATTAATAATTTTTTTTTGATATGTATAAAAGTATTAATATTTTTTAAATAAAATTATATTATTTATTAACAAATTTATTATTTGATAATATAATTTGAGCAAATTTTAATTATTTATTAATTTCACAAATATCAAATATATATTATAAATTTTATTTAATACAAATTTTAATATAATGTCTTTTATGATAATTTTATTTTCTCATTACATTTCACCTAATCACTATTTACTACTGTTGCATTTGTATTTAAATATATATCTCACCTATATAACCCAATATCAATAGATCATGAATTTCCCTAACACAGGAGCTTTTTTTCTGATTCTTGAAGTATCAATTTGCATACAATTCAACAATCTTATAATTAATTCACATTCTAATTAAAGGAGTTTCCAAACAAATCATACGTCAACAGTAAATGGGTAAAGATTAGCTAGAGAACATGCATGATATTTAAACCATATGTTATGACATATGAAATTGCCAATGATCACATATTTTGATGCTAACTTCCTTCCTTGATGGAACAAGAGATTAATGTAATTTATAAACAAATATTTATACCTAGATTCTTCGTACTTGTAAGAAAGTTTCACATGATTCTCTTCCAAGTGGTCCTTATCACTACAAACAATAACATTCTTTGCAAATTTCAATTTGGGAAAAGGTAGCCATGAAAACAGCTTATGGAAATAGTTTTCTAAAATGTCAATTAGAAGTATAAGAAGGAAGGTGGGGGGGACTACTGCACTGAATAATATGAGTGCTGCGTATGCTAGTACTCTGCTCACCACTGAAGCTAAGAAAAGCTGGGATACAGAGAGTAACCTGATTCGGGTCAGTAGAAGTACCACTATTCTTGAGTTGCTGTAGCCTAATTCTTTGTGCAAGTGGGTCTCCTGTTTTGAACTGCCTTCACACAATTTGGAGTTTACACATGAAATTTTGCTTTGGCCTTTTTTAAAAAAAAAAAAAAAAAAAAAGCATAGTGGAATTTAACCATTGGTCCTTCACCATGTGTATAAGTCGACATCAAGAATTTTGGATGATATTCTTTTCTTTTCTTTTTTTTTAAGATTTGGATGATATCCTCGATTTATATGTTCTTGCCTACCCACAGTACCACATTGCTTTTTTGGAGTGTAGACTTTAATTTGGAACAGCAAAACAAATCTTAGAAGGCCGAAACAGTAGGGCAAAGCTAATCAGGTTAAGAGACAAGTAAATTAAATTCAATGTGAAAATAATATAAATAAAAAAATATAAAAATAACGTAAATTAAAATTTTAAAAAAATTAATATAAATATAACAAAAATTAAAAAAAAATTATATATAACATATTGACATTAATTTTAAAGCAAAATTTTTATACTTTATGTAAAATGAATTCAATTTTATATAATTTGAACACGGTCATGTATTGTCAAATATTCTTTATCACAATTATTTTCTGTTATGTACAATACATTGATTTGCATTCGGATTTCTACCAAATAAACATCACTGTAATTAATTTATAGAAAGATTTAATGACCAATATCTTTCTTCCCTAATTGATCAACTAAGTAACCAATGTCATTGTTCTTGAATTTTGTCCATTCATTCTATTATAATAGGTTATATATATATTGTTTTTGATGGTTTGATTCTTGCGCAGCAATCGAGTTCAGTGAAAGGTTGAGTTACTTTGGGGTAGCAACAAGTCTGATCATTTATCTGACTAAGGTGATTCACCAGGACCTCAAGACAGCAGCGAGGAGCGTCAACTACTGGAATGGGGTCACCACGCTGTTGCCACTGTTCGGAGGATTCGTTGCTGATGCTTACTTGGGCCGCTTCTATACGGTTCTTGTTTCATCCATCGTCTACGTGTCGGTAAATCCCTCACTCCTACTTCTTGGGCCAACAATCACATGGTTTTATTCTCACTTTTGGGCTAATATATTTAAAACCCCAATTGTAATTGGGTTTGAGGGATATTTACAATAATACCATAAAAACAGTCATGTTTTGCTTTCTTTTCCGATTAATTCTTCGATTTTCAAATATCAGGAGATCTGTTTGCTTACTATCCAATCTTCATTGTTAAAAAACAGGGCTTGCTTCTGTTGACATTGTCCTGGTTTGTGCCAAGCTTAAAGGCATGCGATGCTGAAGTGTGTGATGAGCCTAGGAAGGTTCATGAGGTGGTCTTCTTCCTTGCCATGTACTTGATCTCCATTGGAACAGGAGGCCATAAACCAGCACTGGAGAGCTTTGGAGCTGACCAGTTTGACGATGATCACTCAGAAGAGAGAATAAAGAAGATGTCCTTCTTCAACTGGTGGGCCTCTGGCCTCTGCAGTGGAATGTTATTTGGTGTCACTGTAATTGTTTATGTGCAAGACCGTGTGAATTGGGGGGTAGCAAATATTATTCTGACAATGGTTATGACTTGTTCGCTGTTTATCTTCATTATTGGAAGGCCATATTACCGTTACAGGATGCCTTCAGGAAGCCCCTTAACGCCAATGCTACAGGTTTTAGTAGCGGCCATTTCTAAAAGAAAATTACCTTACCCATCCAATCCTGCAGAGCTTTTTGAAGTTCGCAAGTCACAAACGGCACAGGGAAGGCTTTTGTGCCACACCAATAAACTTCAGTAAGAGAGAAAACTTGTCTAGTTGAATTCATTGATAATAGTATTCGATTTGATAATTTTGTTCCTATTCTTCTCCTCTTCTAATTAGTACTGTGCCTTTCAGATTCCTTGACAGAGCTGCCATTATTGAGAACAAGGAAAACTCAAATGACAAACAGAATCCTTGGAGACTTGCAACTGTGACCAAGGTTGAAGAGATGAAGCTTGTTATTAATATAATTCCCATATGGCTAGCTACCTTACCATTTGGAATTTGTGTAGCACAAACTTCCACACTCTTCGTCAAACAAGGGGTCATCATGAACCGAAACATTGGCGATTTCCAGCTTCCTCCAGCCTCAGTCTTCTCTCTAACCGCCATTAGCATCATAGTCTCCGTAACCATCTACGAAAAAGTCCTCGTACCAGCACTAAGGAAAGCAACAGGAAACGAACGACCCATCAAAATCCTCCAGAGAATTGGCATTGGAATGCTTTTCTCAATTACTTCAATGGTAGTTGCAGCCCTGGTCGAGAGAAAGAGATTAGCTGCTGTCAAAAAGGACCCCGTAAATGGCTCCCTCTCCATGAGTGTTTTCTGGTTAGCACCACAGTTTATGATCATTGGTGCAGGAGATGCTTTCTCTCTGGTTGGCTTGCAAGAGTACTTCTATGACCAAGTTCCTGATTCTATGAGAAGCTTAGGCATTGCTTTTTACCTGAGCGTGCTTGGAGCTGCAAGCTTCCTCAGCAGCCTGCTGATAACACTTGTTGATCACATCACAGAGAAAGGAGGGAAGAGCTGGTTTGGAAAAGATTTGAACAGCAGCCGCATAGACAATTTCTACTGGCTGCTGGCAATCATAACCGTGGGCAACCTGTGCGTCTATGTCTTCGTGGCAAAGCGTTACTCTTACAAAAATGTCCAGAGCAAGGCTGTGCTTAATTGCAACGAAGATGACGTTGATGCTGCAGGATCAATGGCATAACACTAGCCCATTGGTCTTGCATAAATAAGAAATCGTTGCTATTGTTCAGTATTTCCTAGGGCAATTTAGTCTTTATCAATGGATTGTAGCATAGTAGGATCGTTTCCTTTTTTAAAATTTATTTTTCAACCTTTGAAATCAGAAAACATATTTAGTTAATATTAGTACATATTGAAAATAAATATATAAATCGATTAAAATATAATAATTCAACTCAAATAATTAAATTTTAAAAATTAAATAAAATAATAATATATTCATTAATCATTATATAATATTATCTACATAATATTAAATAATATTATAATTAAATATAATATTAAAAATAATTACTTGCAAATAATTCAAATAAAAATAATATTAATTAAAATTCTAAATTTTATATATTAAATAATAATATGGATTAATACATTATAAATTATATTTAATAATTATATTTAATATAATTCTAATAATATTAAATTATTAAATAATATATATTCAACTATTTAATTTATAATAAATTATATAACTATTAAAATATATTATATTTAAGATAATTAATGTTATTTTAATGTTAAATATTCACTTATTTAATAATATTAATTATTTAATAGTAATAGTGATATATTTAAATTTAATTAAAAATAATATTTATTAATAATATTGTTTTGTAAAATAATAATTAATTATATTAGATAAAGTATTCAGCAATAATATTAATTACTAACGTATCAAAACTATAATAATTACTATTATTTAAAATATATATATTCAATAATTATTAAAACCAAAAGTATTTGCTAGCTTCATGTGGTATTATGAAGAATTAGACTTTCTGATTCTGCACTGCTGTCAAGTCTGGTAGGGAATTGGTTGATTGATATCATAATGGTATTATGTGGCAACCGAGCAAGTCACCATCCTGGGTGATTAAGATAACTGAGAGAGAGGAGTTCGGTTTCTTGAGATTCACTGGAAATGGAGTGGTTGCAAACATGTACAATGCGATAAAAGTGATAGGGAAAAAAAACTGGAAATTTCATAGGGATGTTCTTCTATTACCGTGTTACTCTTCCAAGTAGGATGTGTAACGCTACAGCAGATTATTCAAAGCCAAGGGTTTCAGCCATATTCATTTGCTGTCAGACGAAATACGTTTAGATACTTTAATCGGATAAAGTTGTGTTGACTCCTGCTCAGTTCCTGACATTCTTTGATCTTTCTCTATCAGAAAAATACGCGCATGCAGGAAAGATAAGTTTCATTGATTGTTGAATTGGCACCGACAAAAAAAAAAGGGTGCGAAAGAAGGCTTGATTCTAAATGGAACAAGTTGTCAATTTGTTAGGAGCGGTCCTTTTTTTCTCAATGTAAACTGTAAATAAGGTCAAATTCAATTTGTTCTTATTAGATTTAGAATAGTTCTACGATATATCAACCAGTAAAACCATTGTCATTATCCTATGGAGTTGGTTGGTTTTCTTCCACTTGAAGAGGTATGGCTGCAGTCTCTTTTCTGCGCTTAAAATGACAGAATCTCCTTCAACCCATTTAAACAGCTTCCCGTTGGTACCTGCTAGGTCAAGCCAATCAATTTAGGAGCACTATGATCCGCCCTTCATTAATGTGTCCACACTTCATTTTTCAAACACAGTCAACCATCAGCTACACTTCTAGCTCACATAACCCACCTCGCAAATCAATCCATAGCATATCTTCCATTATTAGTTTATGCTTGGAGTTGTAACAGAAATCTTTGTGGCAAGCCACGATTCATTATATCGACAATTCCCTCCTTTCACTTGTATATTTCAGTTCCCAAATGTTCTTGTAGCGTTGCCTTCAGCTGGGAATTGTGGAATGACTTGGTTAGAATGAAGGTTAAATTCCCTAACTTTGGCATGTTGTAACTGTTTTATGCTGCCATGGCTCATAGCTAGCCTTTCACAAGTTGAGTGTAACTCATTTTTGCAACCGGTAGACATAGTTGAATGTATCAGTTTAATAGCCCATAGCGAATGTAATCATTTATTTGATCACTATAACATTGCTTTAATTGAAAAATGGGCAGCTGTAAAATTATGATAATGATTTACCACTTTAATTTTCTATCAGCAGTAATTATTTTGGATTATTGATAAGCATTAGTCAAGATCACATCGAAAGCTTCTGATTAAATCATGAAGCATGTATGTTTTAGCTTTACAACTGCTGTTTTGCTAATGGAGTGGTCATTTACAACTATCATGAAATCCTTTGACTTTCAAGTTTGAACTCCGTTGGCTACCAAAGTCATGGTCACTCCTAGATTCAAACAATCTTGTTAAGGTATGAATGTAATGTATTTGTTCATGAACCTCCCATTTCTAAGTGATTTTTGGGGCCCTGAATGGCAAATCATGTTATTTATTAACCAACTAATAAAATTATTTGTAAATAATGATGATAGATGCATTAGAAATAACGAAAGGAAAGGAGATTGGAAAAAATTATAAATAGATTGCTACCATGTAACAGATAAAGTTTTTAATAAGAAGGAAGATTCTATTGAAAATTAATATACTATGGTCATTGCAACATTGTTTGTGAAAATGAAGTTTACTGATTTATGGTAGGTTTGACTGAAGATGTAATTCTATAGAAAATATCATAAACTCTAGTAGTTTTTTCATCTCTTTAGTAGTTCCGTGTAATACTAAAATTGAATTAGAAAACCAAACGAAAATCGTTAGTGGCTGATGACCAGTCATGGAACTGTCTTCTTCTCTGGAAAATTTGACGGATAAAGCTAAGGGCCCCATTCTCTTACACCTCTGATGGATCCATCTTCTGATTAAAGTCATTGTTTGCCGACTCATCAAGCAATTCCTACTTCTCTTTTTCATGGCTTTTAGGTTATCATATCGACTTAACAGCAAGAAGATTAAAGTAAGAATCTTCTTTGTTTGGAGGAAATTCGCCAAACAAATCTTGAAAGAATCATAAGATTTTTTTTTACCTGCATATAACCACTTGTTTGTTTCTTGATTGCCTCATCTGTTTATTGCATGTGGTTTGACTAATATAAACACCACGTTTATAACATGCATAATTAGAATTTAAATGAAGGTAGGATTGATTTGTAATCTGTGTTATGAATCCGATCCCGATAATCTCAAATACCAAAAAAACACAAATGATAAACGGTGACAGTTGGAAATCAATAGTTTGCCGCCGCCTTTCTTTCCAAGATCACCTGTTAAAAGTTTAAGTGGCTATGAAACCAAAGCCATGCAAGAAATTTCATGTAAAAACACGTGACGAATTTGGAGATTCATAGTGAAGATCATGATGCTTGATTATTGAATATAGACAAGATTTAAAAAAAAAAAAAAGGAGAGAGAAAAAGAGAACCCTGCAATCTGGGGGACACCGTGAGCTCAGCTATATAAAGTATCAGATACAAAGGGCAATTCAATCAAATCAGCAGAAGAGAGTAGAAAAAGATGAAATGCTCTTTTGGTTTAAATCATGGCCATTACACATAAAGGAGGAGCACACTCTAAAACAACGCAATCAAGTTTTAGAAGTTAAAATATTGCATTCAACTATTTTAATGATTATAAGATAAATGAAGGGACTATTCCCACATCAGTTGTGGTATGAAAAAAAACCCTCATTTTTTGAAAGGTTGTTTTTATATATATATATATATATATATATATATATATATATATATATATAATGGCACGGTAACATTTCAATGTCATGGAAATGTGAATGCCACCATTGTCGAATCCCGAATCCCGTACGCATATACTGTCCCATTTTCTGTGGTAAAGAGCAAGTAAGATGGGAAATGATGAGGGAGCATAATAATTGCAACAATAGGTTCAATATTCCAATATATTTTTCTAGTAGAAGGCAACATCTTAAAGCATCATGCATGTGATTCATGTGTTAAATTTTTCCATGCGTATATTTAAATAAATCAAGAAGAATATAATATATATATATATATCATTTTCTTCAATTCCATTTTGTTGTGTACAAGCGGAAGCATAAAACACAACTATAACTACTAATTATTGAAGCAGACAAAAACAAATGATCAAATGCAAAGCGTAAAGGAAGAAAAGAGAAAAACACAAGATTTTACGTGGTTCGGTATAATTACCTACGTCCACGGGCGCTGCTGAAAACCTTTACTAATTCCAAAATGGAATTATTACAAAATCTGGACACAATTGCAAAATCCAGAAACTAATAGGGAAAAGCCAAAATACAAATATATGGGCTATTTATATTTCTCTCAGGGATATCTAACCTATTAGCCCAGGCCTCAATTTATAAGCCAAAACTCTTTCTCTCCCTTTGTGATTTTTCAATGTGGGATTCCTTACTAGGCTAATAAGCCATTAATTTCAACAAATCTCCACCTTGGCGAATTAGCCTTCAGCAATGCCTTCAAATGTATCTCTCAGACTTTCAAAACATTAATCAAGTTCAAACAATGATTGAACTTGATTGCTGTCACCACTTTGGTCATCATATCTGCGGGATTGTCAGCAGTCCCAATTTTCTGTAAGAGAATCTTCCCTTCAGTCAGAATTTCCCGCACGAAATGATATCGAACATCAATATGCTTAGTGCGAACATGGAATACTGGATTCTTTGCTAAATAAATGGCACTTTGACTATCCGAATGAATAGTGATATTCTTTTGTCCCATTCCCAATTCTTTCAGTAATCCTTGTAACCAAATTGCTTCCTTTACAGCCTCTGCTAACGCCATGTACTCTGCTTCTGTTGTAGACAAAGCAACTGTTGACTGTAAGGTAGACTTCCAACTTACTGGAGCTTTTGCAAGAGTGAACACATATCCAGTAGTTGACCGACGCTTATCCAAATCACCAACATAATCTGAATCAACGTATCCGATTGCCACCTGACCAAGTGAGTCCTCCTTCTGAAAGACCAAACCAATATCTATAGTTTTCAACAAATACCGTAGTATCCATTTCACGGCTTGCCAATGTCCTTTACCAGGATCATGCATATACCTGCTCACAACTCCAACTGCCTGTGAAATGTCGGGTCTCGTACACACCATAGCATTCTTCCACTTATCTATTTCAGAATATTGGACTGCTTCTCTATAAGTGGAAGGAACTTCATCGTCTACAATTGGAAGTGCATAGGCCACCATATCAACAAAACGAGCAGGCTTGCAAATCTCCCTTCTTGGCCTATTCATTGCAATTGATTCTTGTTGCAGTAGAGGTTCTTGGGCGGAAACTTCTTCATCATCTTCAATAGTCTCATTTTCAACAATTTTAACTGGATTAATTGTTGACTCAAACTCCACCTGTTTCCGTGTAGACTCCACCTGTTGCGGAATATCCTCAGCATTCTCATCTGTTTTCTTCATCAACATAGAAGATTCATCAAAAGTAACATCCCTACTAAATATTATCTTCTTCGAATTTGGATATAACAGACGATATCCTTTTACCCCTGATGAAATCCCCACAAAAATAGCTTTCTTAGCTCTCGGATCCAACTTAGATTCTTTTACATGATAATACGCAGTACACCTAAATACATGTAAAGAATCATAATCATTAACAGGTTTTCCAGACCAAACCTCCAATGGAGTTCTACCATCAATTGCTGTTGATGGTAACCGATTAATGAGATGACACGCATAAGTCACTGCCTCAGCCCAAAACTCCTTGCCCAACCCAGCATTGGACAACATACACCGAACTTTCTCCAGTAACGTTCGGTTCATGCTTTCTGCCACCCCATTCTGTTGCGGTGTGTTTCTGACTGTGAAATGACGTACAATGCCAGCATCTTGACAAATTCTCAGAAAAGGATCACTTTTATATTCACCTCCATTGTCTGTTCTGAGGTACTTAATCTTTCTTCCAGTCTGAGTTTCCACCATCTTTTTCCAATTAATGAAAATCTCAAGTACGTCATCCTTCGTCTTCATCGTATACACCCAAATTCTTCTGGAAAAGTCATCAACAAATGTGACAAAATAATGTTTACCCCCCATGGATGCTATCCTGGTAGGTCCCCAAACATCAGAATGGACATAATCCAAAATGCCTTTCGTATTATGAATTGCAGCCCCAAATTTCACTCTCGTCTGCTTTCCCAGAACACAATACTCACAAAAATCTAACTTGCAGGTCTTTGCTCCTTTCAACAAGCCTTGATTCACCAAACTGCTTAAGGCTTTCTCACCTGCATGTCCCAAGCGCATATGCCATAGCCTGATCAACATCCTTCTCTAAAGCTGCTGCTGTTGATCCAGTAACTGTACAACCATTGTAGTAGTACAAGTTATTCTTCCTTGTGCCTTTCATAGTCACCAAAGCACCAGACACAACTTTCAAAACTCCATCTCGAATAATTACCCCATAGCCTTTAGATTCTAAGACTCCCAACGAGATGAGATTCTTCTTCAACTCTGGTACATATCGAACTTCAGTCAAAACTCTAGTTGATCCATCATCATTCTTTAACTGGATTGAACCTATCCCCAAAGTTTTACATGAGTTATCATTACCCATGAAAACAACTCCACCTTCTAGTGCTTCGAAGTTGAAGAACCACTCCTTATGTGGACACATATGATAAGTACAATCCGTATCCAAAATCCACTCATTACTTCCAGATGTGGATGGTTGACCGACCAACGCGAAATCATCATTAATATGTTCGACTACATATGCATCAGAAGTAGCTTTGCCCTTACCCTTATCTTTCTTCTGCAGCTTCGGACAATCTTTCTTCCAATGCCCTTTCTCATGACAAAAGGCACATTCATCTTTATCACGGACAATCTTTCTTCCAATGCCCTTTCTCATGACAAAAGGCACATTCATCTTTATCAGGTCTTTTCTTCGAACGTGATCTTTCCCTACTTTCTCGTTTTCGGCTTTGGCTTCGTCCCCTAACTACGAGCGCCTCTGCTGATTCATCCCTATTCTCTTTCTGATCTTTCTTTCGAATTTCATAATTAAGCAAAGCTGCACACACTTCTTCAAAGGATAATTTTTCCTTTCCATGAATAAGTGTAATGCACAAATGATCCAACTCATCAGGAAGAGATCCTATTAGCAGCATAGCTTTTTGCTCATCTTCGAAGGTTTCATCCAAATTCAACAAATCAGCTAATAAACGGTTGAATTCATCGATGTGATCACTGATATTCATACCCGATTTCAATTGAAGGCGATATAGCCTCTTCAATAAATAAAGCCGATTCTCGTTGCTTTTCTTCATATATTTATTCTCCAGCGCCTCTCACAATATTTTGGCAGAAGTTTCCTTCATGAATGGATACTTCTGTTCTCTGCAGAGACATGAACGAATTAACCCACATGCTTTCGCATTCAGTCTCTCTCAATCTTTTTCTTTGACCTCATCGGGTTTCTTTTCTTCCAGAGTGATGTCTAAATCTTGTTGACACAGGACATCCTTAACTTCACTTTGCCACAAGCCGAAATTATTTCGACCATCAAATTTCTCCACTTCAATTTTTGTTGATGCTGTCATTTTTGCTTCAAACTATTCTCCCAAATGTATACTAACCGTATACCAAAACGATGTGACACTCTAAATAGTACCGTATACTAGAATAGAGAACACAACTTACGTGAACAGTACACCAGGTCAACTCCCAGGAAAGAGAGGTGGGTCACCAGGACACACTTAAATACCAAGTCTTTCCTTAGCCAGAGCCTTCCTAGACATGCACTACCACTTTATCTCAGTTCTGACGTACACGGTATAAATAGAGTATAACAGAGTGCTCTTAATCAAACAGCTCAGGAATAATTTTTCTTTTCTGATGTGGAGGATCAGACAACGCTGCAACCACAGAGCATACTACGACAACCAAGAGCTTTGATACCAATTGTTGTGCACAAGCGGAAGCATAAAACACAACTATAACTACTAATTATTGAAGCAGACAAAAATAAATGATCAAATGCAAAGCGTAAAGGAAGAAAAGAGAAAAACACAAGATTTTACGTGGTTCGGTATAATTACCTACGTCCACGGGCGCTGCTGAAAACCTTCACTAATTCCAAAATGGAATTATTACAAAATCTGGACACAATTGCAAAATCCAGAAACTAATAGGAAAAAGCCAAAATACAAATATATGGGCTATTTATATTTCTCTTAGGGATATCTAACCTATTAGCCCAGGCCTCAATTTATAAGCCAAAACTCTTTCTCTCCCTTTGTGATTTTCCAATGTGGGATTCCTTACTAGGCTAATAAGCCATTAATTTCAACACATTTTTTGTATTAACATGCATAGTGTGGTACATACTTACAATGAAACTTCAAAGGCTGAAATACAGCCGGAATGATTAATCATCAGTTTTTTTTTAACTTTGAATCGAAAATGTTTAACATCAAAGGTCGAATTCATTGCCTAGCTTTAGTTTGAAGAAAGAATCTGAAAGAGAAAAACAAATGGTGAGATGCAAGAACTTGCTCAAACAAAATTGATGGTGGCAGCTGGGCCAATTCCTTTTTATCCATGTCTATCACTTCCTGTGATTATGTAGACAAATGCCTATAGAAAACAAGATAAAAAGTAAATAAAACAAAAGAAAAAAGTTCATTGCATAATAGAAGTTTAACATGATAACACCCTACCCTCCTTTGCTTTAATAGGATGGTTCAGGTAAGGAAAAAACCCACCAATCTCAGCCATGAAAGCTTACTGAATTAAGTTGAAACTTCTGGTCTTGCCAATATTTTTAGCAGAAAACCAAATGCCAATACTCTGGTGTTATTTTAATCTCTTGGTCAGTATTGAAGTTATGATGTTTAGTGTGAGAGTGCTCAAACCACCATGAAAAAGGAATTAACCATAGCCACTCAGACCCTTCTACCTATGAGCTTGCAGTTGACTTCAGACTAATTAAAGAAGTTTGTTTAATTATATTGCCACTGAGTGTAATTGTAGATCAGTTGAATTATATTAGAAGTGTTCATTAAAGAATATGAAATAAACAGAATAAATGTCTTTCGTCCATTAAAATTTCATTTTGAGCGAAAAACCTTAATGATTAATATGCAGTTTGGATCTCACCCCACCCGTGATATGGTGAGCCCAATTGCAACAATGATAATAGGATAAATTTTTTCTGCAGAATAATTTTTTTACTTTGACTTTTAATTATTTTATTAAAAATATATATATATATATTTAATAATTTTTTTAATCACATTGAAATCAATTTCACCTAAGTAATTTACAGATGTGAAAGTTATATATGCATTCTATAAATGAATCCTAAAATCAAGATCAGAAAATTAGATCCAAATAAAACCTGAATATATTATAAAAATAATAAATTAATTAATTAATCATTTTCAATATATCACTAAATTAATTAAGTTCAGCCTATTGAAAAACTATCAGTAGTAATTTTCACAAGTCATTTTAGCTTAAAGTGGCTTCCAAACATCTTAAAGTCTTAAACCGACCACCCATTTTGTATGAATGGAGACGTGGCTCGGTGCCACTAATGTAGACGCATTAAAATTAGAAGACAGATTTTATTTTATTTTCTTTAAAAAAAAAAAAAGGGGTCAGAAACTTGAGAAGGAGAGAATGAATCACAAATACTAAGATTTAAAATTTAAATCAGCTCAATATCACTTTTAAGAAGTAATTATATAAACTGTTTGAGATAAACTCCATATTTAATTAAGAAATAAATTCATATATTCTTTTCAAAATGATCGTGCAACTATTTTTTCAGAACATAAGAAAACTATTTTTTTTTTTTTGGAGGGGAGGGTGGGGGAGAATGGGGCCATTAAGCTTTGGAAATGATCTTAACTTTACCCCCATTTTATAATTGAAATAGGATGTTACATCTGCTAAATTATCCTTCTAATCGACAGTATTATTATTTTATAAATTTAGAATCTTGAATTTAAGAATAAGAATTAAATATTATGATCAAGAGAAAGGCTACACATCCATAGCCATAAAAGAAAATCTTTTAGAACAAGACAAGAATGTGTACCACTTCACTCTAGCTAGTTGCTTTAGGCGGTCTTAAATTAGATTCCTTGTAAAGAATAGAAACAATATATTAAATCATCGAAAAAGTCACTGTACTTTGAAAGCAAAAACACATGTGAGAGAGTATTTAATGGTGGATGCAAACTAACAAATTCTTATTATTAGTTTAATGAAGTGGAGACATACTATAAGATCAAGTGCATAATTATTGTTATCATTACCTTTGTAAATTGAAAAAAAAATCTCATTTTTGTCATAGATTCGTATCTAGCAAAATCATATTTAGCACTAAATCTAGTTTATTAATTTATATTTATATTTTTAAAATCTTTAATTTATAAATTTTAGACTTAGCATATGAATATTTAAGAAAAGTAGATGGATTTTTTTTTTTTTTGTTTTTGTAATAGTGGAAAGTAAATGGATAAACTCATCGAAATATAATTACGTTCATGCCAACAATTTTTTGACTAATAGGCCGTCTTGCTCACCAATGAGGTCCCATGAGCCACGACTTGATGGCATCTTTTGAAAGAGATAAACCTAGCTCCAAATAATTGAAGAAAAATAGTCACATCATAAGATTTAAATTCAAATCTAAATAATTTCATATTTATCCTCAATTGAAAAAAAAAATTACTCTCACTATATAATCCAGTTAGTCAATTAAAAATTTTGAAAAAATTAGAAAATTTGGTTTAGGAAATTAATTAGAAAAAATAACTAGTAAAATTTGGTTTTAAAAATAAAGCAAAATGTATGCAAAAACTACCCATGGTACCTCTATTTTATCCAATATCATATGATTGATTTATATGTATAAATATATATAAGATCTATATTGGGTATAAATCTTATATACTACCACTAAATCATAATATAACATATTATTAATTCATAAATTTTTAAATTAAAATAATTTTTTTAAATTTAGTCAATAATAATATATCATGATATAATTCGTCATGATGATATATAAAATTATACATTAATAATTCATAAAATATAAACCCTTATATATATTATAATTGTTCAATAAATATGATATTAAGCCATTAACTAATATTAAAAACAGTTTGTTAAAAATGATTGATTTGGAATATATTTGTTTCACAGAAAAATGTAAACATATAATCGTTGGTTTAAATTGATAAATCGAAAACATAACTTTAGAAATGGACCTTCATAACTTTAGGCATTAGTATTTTTTAATTTTTTTTTTGGTGATGAAAAACAAAAGTAATTCTTCAAAATTGGCATTTAGCATTAGTGCCATTCCCATCTTTCAACATCAACTGTGACGTATTTCTGCTGGGCGGACGGAAAGAGTTTTACTTCTGTCCCAAACAATTATTGTTTCCAGAAATATGATTTATTGTTTTTATCCTGTTCTTTTCTTTTCCCACACCACTGATGTCAGTCGACAAAAAAGCAATTACTTTCCACTATAAAAGGGGGTCCTCGACTTAGCTTTTCTCCCACAAATCATCTCTTTTCCAGCTTCTGCTCTGTTTACCCAGACTAATACAAGGGAAGTTTATGATGGAACAGAAAAAAGGAGACGCTGTTGGTGATGATGCAGAGAAATGGGTTTATGATTCTTCTGTTGATTATAGAGGAAGAGTTCCACTTCGAGCTTCTACTGGTGTTTGGAAATCTTCTGTCTTTATTATCGGTAAGTAATATATAAAAAGAAAATATCATCAATATTTCATGCATGTCATAAATTTGTAATACAACAAATCCGGAATCTGAGGAATTTGAAAGTCATTTTCAAGAATTTCTTATCCTTCTTCTTAATTTAGCTGTTGCTGCTGCGCGCTCCTTCATGTTTACGAGTGTTTCTTTACTTGTCTGGTGATGATTTTTCATTTTGAAGAGAGGATTGTGTATATAAGCTTGGATTACATGCAATTGTCTCCTCCCTTTTCTTACATATGTAAAACAAAAAAAAATAGGTAAAAAAATGAAAATATATTATTCTTTATTATAGGTGTGTTTGATACGGACGATGAAAGAATAAATACAAAATATTTTATTATTGCTTGATGATTTAATATTTTTACTTGATTTATTGTATGAATTATTCTATTGTGATATAGAATAAGAAGATGAAAAAAATAAATTAGTAATCTTTCTTTTCTTTTTTTTTTCATATTTTTCTATCATATCAAATACTGATAAAAAATATTTTCTTTCCATTTTTTTTTATATTCTCATTCATCTTTTTAATTTTCGATTTTACCCAATACTCTCTATGTCTCCCCAACCCAAGAACTTTTTTCTGATTCTTGTAGTATCAATTTACATACAATTCAACATACTTATAATTAATTCATATTTCATTATTCTTTTCGATTTAAAATAATTTAATTTTGTTAATAAAAAAACAAATTAACAATTTTTCTCTCTTTTTTCACATTTTTTATCTTATCAAATACTAACAACAAAAGTCTTTTTTTTTTTCACTTTTTTACACCCCTATTCATTCTACCGATTTTTCATTTTATGAAACACACTCTAAGTCTCTCCAACACGAACTTTTTTGTGTGATTCTTGTAGTATCAATTTACATACAATTCAACAAACTTAGAATTAATTAATTATTAGTTAATTAAGGAGCTTCCAAACAAATCATAGATCAACAGTCGGGTAAAGATTAGAGAACATGCATGTGATATTTAAACCATTGCCAATGATTACATATATCGATGCTACTTCTTTCCTTGATGGAACAAAGAGATATATGTTCAAATTTAGGTATATGCCGGTAGCTATAGTGGATCAATGGAATAAATAAAACAAAATATATATATATAAACCACTCTTTATATTTAGTTCTTACTACTAGTAAGAAAGTCAGTTTCACATGATTCTCTTCCAAATGGTCCTTATTATCACAAATAACAATATTTTTTTTGCATGTTTCAAGTTGGGAAAAGGAAAGCTGGAATACAGAATAACCTAATTCGGATCCGTGGAAGAAGTACCACTATCTTTGACTGGGTCTTCTGTTTTCAACTGCCTCCGCACAATTTTGAGTTTCGACATGAAATTTTGTTTTGGCTTGTGGTTTTTTTCTTTTTCTTTTTTTAAGCATAAATAAAAGAAATTTGGACGATATTCGTTGGTCGATTATATATTCTTCCCCTCCCCACAAAACTTTCAGGTATTATATAGGTATTAGGGTTTAGGGTTTTAAAATTATATGTGATAATTTTAAATATGATATGATCACAAAATAAATAAATAAATATTATAAATAAAATATATAAAAATAATATTAATTAAATTTTGATAAAAATTAAAAATATATATAATGTATCAATACAATTTTTTATATTTTATACTAAATAAAAATAATTTTATATGACTCGAAGACAATATTGGGTGGAATAGTCTTCATCACAATTATATTCTGTTCTGTAGAAGACATCGATTTGCATTTGGATTCCATGCAAATAAACATTACTGCTAGTGATTTATAGAACGATATTGTAATAACCAATATCCATCTTCCGATCAACTAACTAACCAATTTTATTGTTCTTAAATTTTTTCCATTCATTCTATACATTTTATAATGAATAATTATTTAATATATTAGAGTTTTTTAACTTTACAGACGAAATTATGATGATAACACATATTTTATTTTATTTATTTTTTATTTTTTAATATTTTTAAAAAACATATGTTATCAAAATTTTACTAACAATATATAAAATATTAATCTTTCTATAATAATAGGATACATTTTCCTTTTGAATGTTGATTCTTGGGCAGCAATCGAGTTCAGTGAAAGGTTGAGTTACTATGGGATAGCAACAAGTTTGATCATTTACCTCACCAAGGTAATTCACCAGGACCTCAAGACAGCGGCGAGGAGCGTCAATTACTGGGCCGGGGTCACCACGCTGATGCCACTGCTGGGAGGGTTCGTTGCTGATGCTTACTTGGGCCGCTTCTTTACGGTTCTTGTTTCATCCACAGTCTACGTGTTGGTAAATCCCTGAGTCCTACTTTTTGGGCCAACAATAACCTGGTTTTATTCTATCTTTTGGGCTAGTATATTTAAAACCCCAATTATAATTGGGTTTGATTGAGGATTGATTGATATGCAATAATACCACAGAAAGCTAAGCCCAAGTCTAGCCCGTAGAAGATGATAGTTGAATTTTCAATTATCATCAGATCAGTTTGCTTACTATCCAATCTTCATTGCTAAAAAACAGGGCTTGCTTCTGTTGGCATTGTCCTGGTTGGTGCCAAGCTTGAAGGCATGCGATGCTGAAGTGTGTGATAAGCCTAGGAAGGTTCATGAACTGGCCTTCTTCCTTGCCATATACATGATATCCATTGGAACAGGAGGCCATAAGCCTGCATTGGAGAGTTTTGGAGCTGACCAGTTTGATGATGATCACTCAGAAGAGAGAATGAAGAAGATGTCCTTCTTCAACTGGTGGACCGCTGGCCTGTGCTGTGGAGTCATATTCGGTGTCACTGTAATTGTTTATGTGCAAGACCATGTCAATTGGGGGGTTGCAGCTATTATTCTGACAATAGTTATGGCTTGGTCGCTGTTAATCTTCATTATTGGAAGACCATATTTCCGTTACAGGATACCTTCAGGAAGCCCCTTAACGCCAATACTACAGGTTTTAGTTGCGGCCATTTCTAAAAGAAAATTGCCTTACCCATCCAATCCTGAAGAGCTTTATGAAGTTTGCAAGCCACAAAAGGCTCAGGGAAGGCTTTTGTGCCACACCAAGAAACTTCAGTGAGAGAGAAAACTTGTCTAGTTGTGTCAATATTGATAAAAGTATTGTTTTTCATTGTTTTGTTCCCATTCTTCTCCTCTTCTAATTAATGCTGTGCCTTTCAGGTTCCTTGACAGAGCAGCCATTATTAAGGACAAGGAAAACTCAATTGACAAACAGAGTCCTTGGAAACTTGCAACTGTGACCCAGGTTGAAGAGATGAAGCTGATTATCAACATGATTCCCATATGGCTAGCTACCTTGCCATTTGGAATTTGTGTAGCACAAACTACCACACTCTTCATCAAACAAGGGGTCATTATGAACCGAGACATTGGCGATTTCCAGCTTCCTCCAGCCTCGATCTTCTCTCTAAGCGCCATTGGCATCATAATCTCCGTAACCATCTACGAAAAAGTACTCGTACCAGCACTAAGGAAAGCAACAGGAAACGAACGAGGCATCAATATACTCCAGAGAATTGGCATTGGAATGCTTTTCTCAATTACTACAATGATAGTTGCAGCCCTGGTCGAGAGAAAGAGATTAGGCGCTGTCAAAAAGGACCCGGTAAATGGCTCCCTCTCCATGAGTGTTTTCTGGTTAGCACCACAGTTCATCATCATTGGTGCAGGAGATGCTTTCTCTCTGGTTGGCTTGCAAGAGTACTTCTATGACCAAGTTCCTGATACTATGAGAAGCTTAGGCATTGCATTTTACCTGAGCGTGATTGGAGCTGCAAACTTCCTCAGCAGCCTGCTGATAACACTTGTCGATCACATCACGGAGATAGGAGGGAAGAGCTGGTTTGGCAAAGATTTGAACAGCAGCCGCTTGGACAATTTTTACTGGCTGTTAGCAATCATAACCGTGGCCAACTTGTGTGTCTTCGTCTTCGTGGCAAAGCGTTACTCTTACAAAAATGTCCAGAGCATGGCCGTGGCTAATTGCAACGAAGATGATGTTGAGGCTGCAGGTTCAATGGCATAACATTAAGCATAAATAAGAAATCGGTGCTATTGTTTAGGGTTTCCTAGAAAAATTTGGTCTTCAATTGAGGAAAATTATAGATTGTAGCATACTAGTAAGTTCAATTTGTTGCTTGTATCAGTTTCTATAGTAAATAATCTTACAATATACATTTGACCACAAATAAAAATACACAAAAAGAACCCACACTGAGATTTAAGAGGAGAAATTCAAAATTAGAAGAACCCGTTAATAAAAAGTAATTCATTGAAGCTCCAAAAGCAGGTTTTATGTCCTTTTCAGTAACTATCAAATATAGCTTTAATTGCCAATCTTTATACCTAAAAAATTGTCTAGGCTAGGCTATAGAGCGGTCTATATACAACATTATTAGTGGCCAGCCAGCCCACAGCTAAATAACAAGTTGGAAAGGTAGGGTCTTTACTGGATCTAGGCTGCATTAACAGAAGACTTAGCAGGGTCCAGCCATAGAAAGAAAAGGGCATTTTCATTTATCGACAGAAAGTAAAACTCTCTTCTATCAACCCAAAAAATAAAAACAAACAAAAAGATAAGAAAAAAGTAAATAGAAATATAATCTAAAAATTGAGACAAAGGAGAAAATTCTTAATAAAATCCTTGTCCCATGTTAATGAATTTCCATGAATTTTAATTTGGCCCACCCTCTTCCCTAAAGTGAACTTTACTCTTTATTTTTTATTCAAGAAATGAATATTTACTCTGATAAATTTTAATTAAATGAAATTTTAAATATTCATTCAATTGATTATATTTCATTTTTTAAATGCAAAATTATTGCAATAGTCTCAACATTTTAATTTCAACAATAAAATAGTAAATTTGCATACAAACAATTAAAACTTTTAAGACATGGAAAAGTTTTACAATTGCAGATCTTTTGCGATATTTGTTAACAATAAATTTAAAGAAAAATAAATAAAAATTGTTTAAACAATTTAAGGAACCAAATGAACCCATCGTGCGACACCTGGCACACCCTGGTTAACTGCGAAGGCCATATAGTAACCCGGCGGAGCAACCGCTCCACTTGGCGGTGCCGTACACCTAATCCTGTACCGGCCGTTTTCTGGAACCGATGGCGAAACGGTAAGCTTAACAAATCTCTGACCCTGTGAAAAAGAATGCGTGGCAAAAGGCGCGCTCCCAAAATTAACCTCCACAAGTCCCACAACCGGCAACGAAACCGAAAAGAAAACATCGAACGCCTCACCGTAGCGTACCGTTTCGGGAATTCCCTCAAGTACGGGTCGAAGATTGGCCCGATCCGGAGATAAATACTCTGGGGAAAATGCTTCGATCCTCAGTTCAGTTGGAAATTCAGCAGCATATTTATAAAAATAATGCGGGTTACTACCCGCTATTAGAACCCGACCATCAGGTAACAAGTTGGCGGTTGAATGATACATTCTGGGAACCGTTCCTGGGTTCAAAGTCATGAACCGTAAACCAACTGGTTGATCGGGTCGGTAAAGAAGTGGGTATAAACACGGGTTGGAAGCCATCTCGAAACCTTGGGTCCCGGCCTGAGCTCCATTTATGACCAACGAATCACCTGTGGGAAGCAGCACCATATCTCCCATGATCCGCCCGAATGGCATGTCCTCCATTTCCCAACCTGGCTTTGGATCAGTTGCTACAATGCGCCCACAGCTACCATGCGCTGGGGTATCAGTACTCCTCTCGATGAAAGCTCCGTACTGGGCTCCACCGCAGATAACAATCACAGCCGTCGAAAAATCACCTTCAAGTGCTAGCATCACCGACGATCCAGCTGAGGGATAATTCCGCGGGCCCCCCGATAACGCTGGATAATCTCGAATTACATTATTGCCCTCGTGATCGTACATCACTGCTTTATTATTGGCGAAGATGAAAAGGTGACCGTTGGGAAGGAGATGGACGTAAGGGTATAAATTGTCCATTTGGTTATCTTCTACGTCAGCGAGGAATTTCAGTTCAATGGCGCCGTTTTTGTTTTTCTTCGGTGGATAATACTCAACGGTGTTCGTTCCTCTCCCTCCGACGATAATTACAGTTCCATCCGGTAAAATTTGGTTCGTTGCATACCATCTGCCGTTAACTAATTCCACGTCTCGGAGCTCCACCCAATCGCAAAACCCGTCGGGTTCACAGGGTTCGAATTTCCGGATCTTTTTTATCCCGTCCAAGCCTCCTCCAGTTTGTAGAAGTGTCCCGTCAGGGAGGAACTGTCCTGACGAGCACCAAGTGTCGGTGAGGATCATCAAAGGTCGGATTTGGTTGGTTTGCAGATCGAAAACAACGGAATGCGCGAAACAGTCCTTTTTGAGGACGACGTCGTTAGGGTCGTAACGGCAGTGGCCATCAGGTAGCATTTTACGAGATGGCCCGATGTTGGTCCTGTCCAAAAGAACAACCGTGTTGAAACGAGTAACCGCCGTGTGCATGGAGGCTATGCCGCCGTTTGGGATGAGGAGTTCCCATGTGCCGGGGAGCTGAGCCTTTACGGTCAATAGACTCGTGAAAACTAAGATTTGCAGAACCCATCGAGAAATAGAAGAAAAAGAGCCCTCCATCACAAAGAAGACAGAGACGACAGTGGAAAGTGAAGAGTGCTAAAAAAAAGACTCTACTTTAAAGCGAGCTAAAGAGTATAAAATGCGGGAAGGTTCACAATATGCAAGTAAACGTATGCCGTCCGATAACAAGGAATCTATTTTCCATGTGAGAAAATCAGAAAAAAGAAAAAAATTGAAGCCAAGTTTGAGACTTATGAATTCAATAAACGGTAACGTTGAAATAGTGGGGTCCTTAAAAGCAGCTTCGGGGTGGGTGACGTAAGCATTGAAATATAAGTGTTGGGAAAGTTTGGGGATAAGAGCACGTGGTGGATCAGCATCGATCTTCTTCATCTTCTACTACACAGTTTTCTTTTGTTCTGTCGTGCAATAATTTGTCTGGCACGAAACGTACATACAGGCGCAATAGCGACGTCGTCTCTTTTGGTGTTTCTTAGTTAATGCGTTGTTGGCATTGGAGCGTTTTGGGATTTCGGAAAGAATTTTGATGACTTCAATGTGAAATAATAAGTAAATAATGTCGGCCATACGAAACGAACTTGATCTTTTAAACGAAATAAACCCTTTCGAACGACTTATTAAGTGAAAATGTTAATTACTCTATATTTAGAGCCATGGATTTTCTACCACCATCTTTTAACTTCTTTTACAAAGAAAGTTCGTAGATTCGATGCTTTATTTTCTAACTAATTTTGCCAAAGACGATTCCCACTTTCATTCAACTTTACATGTTTTTATTTTTTATAATTTATTTATTTTATAAAACAAATCCTAACATGAAAACAAAAGATAAATATAAATACCAAAATTTAAATTCAATTATCTTAATAAAATTACATAAGCAAACTGAATTTTATTTATTTGCTAATACACGTTGAAAATTTAAGAAAATCTTCATTTTTTGGTGCATCTTTGCCTACATAATTGGGATGTTCATTTTAACACTCTACCATATATAAGGTTCCCAATTAAATTTCCACGCTTGGATATCATATTGAGGACATGTTTAATAGTGTATACAGACTTTTACCCCTATTAATTTAAGATTTTTTTTTTTTTTTTTTTACACTTTCTAAGTGGAAGTTATGTGGCTTGGAAGGAACTCAAAAATATTTTCATAATGATTACCAGCACGACTAACTGTTTTCCATAATGGAAATTGAAAAAAGAAGTTCAGAAAACAGTACTTTGAGAAATTTTTTATTCTTAATCTATAATTTGCAGACCTTTGCTGGTAAAAATCCAATTTTTTAAATGTCTTTTCGATCAACTTGATTGATATATATAATATTCGATATTCAATCCCTTTGTCTAACGTTATCTTTTCGGCTGAGACACTATGAGCTTCAAGTTATAATAATGGCGGATGATGTGTCACTCCAAGCAACTGTTGGACCAATGATCGAGAGATATTGGGGTTTCTATTGTCTTCTTGGCAGCAGTCAAATGGGTCGAACTACCCAACATATCACGGACTGAATTTCACTAAACCGCCAAAATGTCGTCTTCATTGATAGCAATGGCGACCATGGAGTTTTTGTCTCCTTTAATTTTCACAAAGAGCTTCAAAAGGTGCGGAGAATGTTCTACGAATTTGAGTATTTAAAGCTTTTGGATCCAGGGTAAAAATATATATATATAAGTAGATAACTTACTTTTAAGATGTGAATTTCGGGAAAATTTTCGTGTAGAGGACATCAATGACAACCTGGCTCATTTTCCAGCCAAGCTAAATAAATTCATTTTCAGACTACCCGATCCATTCACAATATAAACAACAAGTGGGATTGTCAGTGACACTATTGTGTTTCACAGGTGTCCTTCACTGTTGGGTTTGTCATTGTCCATTGTTTTAAACTTCAACACCTAGGAAATGTCTCTTAAAATTAAATATTCTTTTTTTGAGACGTAAAGCTCGGGATTCCTTTTATATTAATTTAAGGTTTTGTTCAGTAAAAAAATAACAATGAAAATTTATTAATTCAATAATTAAGTTAAAAAATAAAAAATGTATGTTTATATTATGCAAGAAGATTGAATTTAAACATTTAATTTTGTATTGTCTCTTCTACACAGAAACCATTTTACTGGTTAAAAAACACGACTTTTTTCCATGAGCTTTTCGTCAGGGTAACGTTTCTTTTTCATGAATAAAGGTAAAGACAGTATAATATGGCTGAACATTATTGGAATCGTTAAAAGAAAGCGAAAATGAGTGACAATGAGAGAGCTATACCCTATAGAATTGAAGATGCTCTATGTCCAGGACGACTAAGGGCTAATTTAATTATATACTCTACTCTTTTTTCTTTTCTTTTTTTCAAATAAAGTAAGAGAGCTAATTTAATTATAAGCTGGAGGAATCATATACTTTATAGTGAACATGAGTGGCCATGGTTTTGCTGGAAAAGGGATAAAGTGACCATAGAACCCTGATCTTGGCCAAAAAGAGATAACGAAAAGTCAGACATAGCATAGAGTTATCTGACTCAAACACAACATTCTGGCCAGCCAATGCTTGAGCATGCATGGGATATTTCTTTGGGCTTCCCAAGATTGAGTGATTGTTATACATACTCATTTTTCATTCTTATTTGTAAAACCATTTGTGATTTGTTATCTGCTTTAGCTATCTACTTTTAAACAGTACATAAAATCACTGGCACTGGAGCTGTAGAACACTTAAAATGCCATGTAAGAAGCACCTTTAAATCCTTGCAAGATCTCTGTTATGAAGGTAGCAATAGGCTGTAGCACAGGGCCACCGGCTTGCCAGCAGCCTCCCTATTAATTATGGATTTTATGCAGGGCCTTCAGATCCTAGAAATATGTAGTAAGGTTCAGCGACCCAGTGGGTTTCGACTCTAGCTACCAACCCATTCAATTTACATAATTCTGGTTTGAATTGGTATGTCAAATCGACTTGGGCTGTAATGGCAGCCCGGAACTGCAGCCAGTCATATGTTCATAACAAGCCGTAAGATTAATGAGGCCTAGCTGATCTAAAGCCTAAAGGGTGAGAGGTTCTGGAATCACATGGATTAGTTTAAAACCCAACCTAAAAAGACTACTGTAGATTAAGTCCAAACCATCTGATAGGCCCCAAATGTGTAGATTGAATTATGCAGATTTAGTTGATGACTTGACGCCATTTTTCATTTGTTTTCTTTTTCTGAACACTAATTATTATTAAGTAGTGATTAATAGACAAAAAGATATTTTAACTTGGATTTCTTTCGAAGAAAAAATGCACGTCTGGCTGCCAATTAGGCCACAGTCGTACTTAATTTGAGAGGCTTAGAATTAATCATACAGTCGGTGAGGATAATCCATTCAATTTCATGTCTTAAGAACTTCATTAATCATGATAATTGAAGATTACAACACTTTCCCATAAACACTTTGACTGGAAACAGCAAATGTTTTCAAACACAATTGAGTTATGGTGCTTCCAGCTGCCACAACAATTATTTACTCTCTTTAACACATCTGAAGCTCATGGCTACCCGGCCCTCGTTCTGGGGCCATGTGAGGATTTTCCATATGCCTCCACTGATATAGCATTGCCATAAATGACGTACAACATGTTGTAATATTGTTGTCTGTGCTGTCTTCTCTCAGGTAGGTTGTTGAAAGATCAATCACTTTCTCTTAATGGTTTAATTATCCAGGAAAAAAATGATCTATTGATTTGATGCTAAGCATTTTATAATTAGGAATAAAAAATTCTTTGGCAGAGTGACAGATTTTCTTCTTCTTCAAGCGATTAGGGGCCTGATTAGCAGCAAATTAGCTGGACATCACTTTATCATTGTTTATCTTATTAACTAAAGAATCACTAGATTGTCTAATAATAAAATATGAGTACAGTACTTAAAGACTTCATAACTCAGAACATACAGATTTAGGTCTCATCTCAATTGAATTAGTGGTTATGAAACAATGAAACTATCATGAGAGACAAGGTGACCCAGTTACAAAGCAGGACATGTAGAGAGAGCGAAATGATTTGTAAAGAATGCATGATGACAAACAACAACGAACTGTGGAAGTAACAGTTTGAAGATTTGAGGTACTGAGCTGGACCAGCCAATTCAAAATACAGAAAAAAGTTTGAAAGAGTTACTGTATTCGGAATCGTATCATAGTGATCAACACCCACAAAGTCCACAATGTTTTTTGAACTTTTCGAACCAAATAATGACTCCAAACTCCAAAGGTAAGTTCATTGTTTTCTGTCAAGAGGCTGCCACCTACCGGGTCACCAATGTTTAGTTTCTGCCTGGTGGTCTATTTCGATGAAGTGAAATTTAGGTCCATTTGCTCTGCTAAAAACCAAGTATTGATTTCTAGCCAGTCTTTGCTTTCTGATAAACGAACTATTGTTGACAATTCATCAAAGAACTCAACTGGCTCGGATGTTTAATCTTTCCTATATCAAAATATCACTAAAGTCCAAGAGGAGGAAGACAACAACCAAGGAAAAGATTGATTTGCACTGTTAGTTGTTGAATTTTCTGGTGTGCCCATTATATACGGGGGTCACTGGATCGGTGAATGTAAATGTCTTTCAGGTTTCCATTAAAGTGGTTTGGAATATGCTGAAAGGCCCAGCGTTGCACTGCACTTAGGCTTTTATAATCGTAAAAGAAAAAGGTAAGGAGAAAACATTCATAGGTGTTAATTGGTATATCATATCCGGCCAAATGAGTAAATCCCTCTTCCGATGAAACTGTAATTGATGGTCCCAAAAGGCCAAAAATAGTTTCTTTTCTTCAATTCTTGCATATTATTATTAATATTATCATTGTGAATGTTAATAATCTTTAATCTTCTGTTGAACCAAGCGTTGCTTGCTTCACGCCGATTGCACTAACCAGAATCAAGGGTTAACTTGTCTCTTACAAGCATTTGATCCTTTCCCTGGAAGGGTTTTTTTTTTTTTGTGCGTGTATCTGTGTGCAATGTTTTAGTATGGAAAACGTAATTAAGTAGCAGTCACTGCGGGGGCCGCCAAACAGTAAAAACAGTGACAGCAACAGTCTGAACAGGGGTGGAACAGGTTTGAACACAAACTTCGAGGGAGCATCGGACGGTGCTAAGATGAGGAGAAAGTACTTCTTGGCAGAACTCAGTCACAGCGATCTTTTTGGTATTTAATAATTTATCTGAACTTTGAACAAAGGTTTTATTGTTCAAACAGTACTTTGTTCCGAAGCTAGTACCTACTTACAGCGGAAAGAAAGGATCCTCCTCTTCACGCAACTGCTGACGCCATTACAGTCCTTTCTTTTTTACGACGTCCCTTTCTCATGATTAAAAAAAAAAAAACCTCCATGTTTCCTGTTTAAAGAAATAAAACATGTTCAAAATTACCGGGACAACTTGATTATCCATGAACCCTCGAGCGAAACCCTAATTCTAAAATCGAAGAAAATGGAATATTAATAGAAAAATAGGTATTTTGAAAATGGTGGTGACTGATGACCTTTTTCAGTGTAGAATTATTGAAGTGTTTGGAGGCTGACTGCTGGAAAAGCCATGACACTGCAATTTCCATTTCGTCGAGCGACGGCGAACTCCGGAACTGTTTTTTTTTTCTCTCATATCAATCTCCTAAACTCAAGCAAAAGATTGTGGGGATTTGGGTTTTGAAGTTCGGAAAAGCGGACGTTAGCATGACGATTCACCTGAACAAGACAGAACAGACCCCAATGCTAATCTACAACTCTAACTGCATTGAACGAAACAAAGTAAGTTGTAGAAGCCTAAATCGAACTTCAATCTTTGTCAGAACGTTTGCCACGTGCACTTACCAAATCCTTTTGCTAATTAACTCTTTACTTTCTCTTCTCTTTAATTATGCTTGATATAATGAGAAAAAAATATTGTTCATATTTATTTTAGGGAAAAAAAATACAAGTAATAAAAACGCTTCAGTGCAACCCTTTGGCGCATTGGAATACAAAGCTTAGATTCCCCACGTTTCTCAACGACGATGCAGAAACCAACAATCGTGTCTGATCACAACATAATCATTGACACGTTGCTTGCTCGTGTAAATTATTATACATTTCTTTTTTTTTTCATATCAATAAAATAATCAGAACTCTTCATAGGAAGCATGGATTTCCCAACAAAAGATTAAAGAAATTAAAAAAATCCCTTAATTAACGGATACAAGATTATCTTTAAAACTATTCTTAATCATGTCTGTTCTTCTCAACTACCAAAAAAAAAGACTTCCAAATATAATATATGGTTAACCAATCACGCATGTAATAACCTCATAGCATGCTGTTGTCGTCGTCGTGTTTGCCATTTATTTGATATATATTGTAAATAGTAAATACCAGCTTGGCTTTTTCCCTTCGTCCATCGGTGAAAACGCGAGGGAGAATAACTAATTTTTTTGGCAAATTTAATTTCTGCCATACAAATTACAGTACATCAGCTGCTTCAACCTATCAGCACCAAGTCGATGAGAAAATTTAACCGCTCTAGCTCGTACGCTTTTCCTTTTGTTAAGGACACCATTCTTTTAATTCTCGGTTAAGGACGCCATCGACGACATGTATGAAACTATGCTAGAATTGCTTTTAACCTTATCCGGCAATTAACCTCTACGGTCCATATATATCAATAGTGTCCTCCTGCAGAGGATACATGATAACAGTGTACGCTCCCATCAGAGATCAGACTACACAGGCGGTTTTCAATTTTCACTCTCAAAAGCATTTTTATTCATATATATACCCACATAAAAAAAATTAAAATTTTAAAATTATCTGTTACTAGTGATTCTAAAATACTTTATTTTTTAAAACTTTTATTTAGTAATAAATAAAGAACATTTTCAATTTGACTAGCTAAACCAACAATAAAAAAAATTATTAATAGTAAAATCTAGAAATGTGTTGAGGACACAAGTGTTTAAATTTTTGAGGAAGTTGGGTTTTTAAGGTCAATGAGAGAAGTGAAATAACAAATATTTTATATTATTTATTTTTAATATATTTAAAAAATATATTATTATTTTAATTTTATTTATAAAATTAAAAAAATTTAATAATAATATATAAAATAATTATTTATAAAAATTTATCATGTAAGCTTATAGTATCCATTACCATTTATTCGTATTATGTGCCGAATTTTTTTTTTTCCATTTTGAAGAAAAGTGAAGTCATTGAATCTTTTATGTTTTAAAAAAAAATTGATTACAATAAATATGATTTAATGAGATTATCGCAAGTTAATAATCTTTTAATCATATGAATAAAAAAATTATAATATATTATAAGTTTTCAATTTGAATCTAAATAATTTTATTTTATTTTGATTATTAAATATTTATTTTGAAAAAAAAAGAGATTATTCTAAATAAATAAGAACCAATTCCAAAATCTAAATGGAATAAGGGTTAACCATTTCCTAAACTGATAAAAAAATTATGAATAATGACATCATTCATATTTTAATAGAAAAATACAACTACATGTTTATTTTTTTTCATTTATTAAAATTCTCTTATATATTATATTATATACAGGGATTTAAATATAATCAAATGGGAGGAAGAAAACCTCGTAAAGCGAGAATCGAAAGCATTGGCGGATGGGATGAGTGCTGAAAACGGCAAAACTTTTAGCCTTTCGTTTCATTCATCAATCTGAGACTATTCCCTCCTTCTCACGTGCAGCATCACTCCCCTTTTCTCTCTTTAATAATTAAAACAAAATCATTATTCACAATAAAATAAAAATATTATTTTTGCAAAAAAATATTTGCCTATATATAAATCACATGTTTGTTAAATTATTCATAATAAACAAAAAATTATAAAATAAAATAGTTCACTCTTTTTTTCTTTTTTGCAATGTCTAAGAATTATATATATTTTTTAAACACTTAAAATTTCAATTTTTATTTTTTTAAATTTTGATGATAAAATTCATGAAATTATAATTTTTATAAAAATAAACTTTGATATGAAAACACTAATATTATTTAAATTTCACCAAAAATGGGTTTATTTATTTTTATTATAAAGGCACGTATAGAAAAAGGTAAAAATAGTAGTAATAATAAAAAAAGGCCACTTTTTTTTTTTTTGACTTTGCTGCTTAGAATAACAGCAGGGCATAAAAGACTAATAGATTTATAAAACGACAAAACACTGCCCGAAACCTTTACCAGATGCAACACAGTTTAATTCAATTATTACCGGAAATTGCCGGTCGTCTTCCGGTTATTCGAAACCCTAAAGTCATCAGACGAGTTTCTCAATGGACAGAGTGAGAAAGATCGGAGAGAAAAATTACTTAAAAAAAATTGTAACAAAGATTTTATTCGAGTTCGAGAATGAGTGACAACTACGATATTGAGTTTATTTTGTCTGTGTAGAAGAAAGAAATGATAAAAGAATAAAATGCGTGAAATATGCACCCATGCCCAAAATCTCAGTCTCTCGAACGTATCACTGCAAACCTGCGCCAACTGATCTCTCTTCTCTGCCATGTTTTCAGCTTCAGAAGAAGGTCATTATAACCTTTCCATTTCATCATTTACAATAATCCATAACTTTCTCTTTCACTGTTCTCTCCCTCTCTTATGTGATCATCAAATTCTTCTATGATATAACCTTATTACCAAAATCAAAGCATATAATCTTTTCTTCGTTTTCTTCTTCTTAGGCTTCTCTTTCTCTCACTTTTTAATTTTCTGTTTCTCTTGCTGTACTCTTTTTCTACTTATTATCGCTCTAGAGTTTTAGCCAGAGGGGTTATTTATTTATTTATATATTTTTCTGTGGCTATGGCGGAGGGTTTTGAGCCCTACCATGTCCCACAGCAAAGCAGAAGAGATAAACTAAGAATTGTGGCTCAAAACCACCCAGCTTGTGTTGAATCAACGTCTGTTGCTCTTTCAGGTTGCTCAGGTTTACTTCCTTTGTACGACCCTTCTCTTCTGTCTTCCGATTTGTTAACTTGCGCTGCCAACGCTAGCGCTACTGCTGGTAGCCATGACTTTCACCACCAGACCAGCCAGCTTTCAGCTTCGGCTTCGGGTAAAAACAGTCCCGTTTGTGTTGTTAAAGAAGAAGGTGTGAATTTCATGGGCTTTGTTGGTGGAATTGTTAACAGTTCGTCTTCAACTTCTCATCACCCTTATTTGGATCCACAGTTGTCGTTACCACTAAACCCTAGCACGATTCAAGATATGAATAATAACCCTTTTCTTTATGCCCCGCAAAACCTTCAAAGCCTGAGAGATTTCGAGCAGTCGTATAATAATGGTGGTGAAGTTGTGGTTTATAAACCTGAATCTTTGTCTTTGAATCATGAGTCTGGTACCACAGGTCAGGGCTTGTCTCTTTCTTTATCTTCTCATAACACCCACCAAAACAATCTTCCTTTGGAGCTGAATCTACAAAGGTACGAGTCTGCAATCTACAGTGATAAGGTTACTGCCAGTGGATTTGTGGTTCCAAGCATAATTGGTGCTAGTACTTCTACTTCGAATGAGGTTTCTAGGAGCTCGGTCCCTCTTGGGCCTTTCACGGGTTATGCTTCGATTTTGAAGGGATCGAGGTTCTTAAGGCCTTCGCAACAGTTATTAGAAGAGCTTTGCGATGTAGGTAGGGGAGTTTACCCTGAAAAAATTATTCCTGATTCTTCTTTGATGGAGCCTCCTTTACAGAATTTGAGCGCTACTGGAATTATTGATGATCCTCTTGGAGGGGGAGCTGGTGGTGAGATTAGAAGAAAGAAGTCGAGGCTAATTTCAATGCTTCACGAGGTTTGCTTCTTTACATTGAAAATGTTGGTCTCTCATTTGCATTTTTTCTGAATTGTACTTCGGTTGGAATGATTCTTGGGTTTTGCTTCAACATGCATTTCATGTTTTGATTTACTCTTCTTTTTTTTCCTGGGTCTCATGGTTTGTTAAATCGTTATTATATTTACTGTTATTTGGGTCGTTGTCCTTGTCCCCTTTATATCTTCCTTGAAGATGGTTATTTATGAAACCCAACATTTCTGTCATTATAGAAGTCATCACTGGCTATTATTTAAATAAAAATTTTGATATCGTTAGGTTTAGTTAGTTCTTGAATCAACATGCAATTTGTGGTGTTGCATGCATAATTGGCAATAAATCAATCCATCTTTAGCAATTTTGTAATACGAAAGTTCTGTCAGTAGTTTAAAGCCTTTCCTCGACTTGTATACTATGTGAATTAGATTCTTGTGTTTGATGAATGGCCTCGATGATCACAAAATAATCTTTTTATGAAAAGGTGATAGGAGGGAATATATGCACGAAGATTGGTGTTATAAAGTG
This sequence comes from Firmiana major, assembly GCA_033439115.1. NCBI lineage: Eukaryota > Viridiplantae > Streptophyta > Magnoliopsida > Malvales > Malvaceae > Firmiana > Firmiana major. Next base: position 44,010,361 of record CM065913.1, on the reverse strand, counting down.
CCTGACAGCCATAGAAAGAGTTCTAATAAGTGACAATGTCGCCAAGTTTGGGGCTTAATGTGCTTTAAAGTGATTGAAGGAATCCATTTGAAAAGATTTATACTCCCAAAAAGTCTTGTGGAAATAATAATTGGTTTTTTCCAAGCCTACAGAAGACAAGATGAGTAGATCACAAGGTGCTTGAACTTTTTGCAAATAGGGCTTAGCTAACTTTAGTTTCTATAATATTATTACTAGCTAACAGGTGAATGTTGTGTTTTGGTGCCAAAGAAATAGACTATATATGTATATATGGATGGATTGATTCCTCTATGATTTAGTAAGTCCTACACTTTTTATCCAGGAGTTAGAAATACTATGAGATTGAATAAATTAATTAGTTTCCTGGGATTAATGCTGATTATAGTGTAAGATATGGCAAGCCAATCACTTAGAAAATTAGATTTTGTTGCTTTATCTGGAATTATATGCTATTGGGTTATTTAAATGTTTTGATGTTAATTTGCAAAATATTAATTAGTCATCTCGCAATTTAGAGAGATTTATATTGGTCAGCCAAAGGAGAAAAGTTTCGTTATATCGGTCAGCCATAGGAGAAAAGTTTCATTGAACTTAATGTGACATAAAACAAAAGGGTCCAGAATGATTATTTTTGAGTTTTGCTTGTTGAATAAGTTTACATTATTTGTTGTCCGAAAGTCATGGAGATTTATCTTTCTCTAATGTGATAACTTTTGAATTATGGGATTAATCATTGACTGGTCTTATACCTATTAACTGCTGTTTTTGGGTTATTTGGCTTGTTGTCATTCCACCTATCGTCCTTTCCTTTAAGGATGTGTTTGTTCTTCAAAGCTAATTCCTGAATTCAATTTTCTGAAACTAATCAAGCTGTACCCTTATAGTCCTCTTGATAGAGTGAATAGACAAGTGATTGCAAGTTGTAAATGTGGGGGCAAATTCAGTGTCTGAATAAATGTCCATCCCTTATAACATTATGCTAGCCTGGAAAGGTTATTTTCCTCCTTTTTAGGGGAAGAGAAAGGGTGGTTTGAGAGTTTAGTAAGGATGCACTACATTATCCTTTCTGGCTGCCTTGACTGTCTACCATAAAAAGGTTCATGCTATAAATTTCGCATGGGGCCTATGCTTGCTTATAATGTCCTTTGTATTATTGTCCTCTAAAGCTTAAGAGCTCAACTTGAACCAATGTCCTAGCGATGCAGTAACCTTAGTTTCCTTAGATGATTTTTCTAAGTTGTTTCAATAACAATAAAAGATCTAAATAGCATGTGTGACCATCAAATTCTCATTTCAGTACGTATTTTGTTTGGTGTCATTCTTAACTCATAACCCCAAAATTGGTGCCCTTATGGTTCTCATTCCATCTTTTGCTATGCAATAATTTGGTGCTTGCTGGCGAAAAATAAGTAATAATGACAGCATAAGTTGAGTGACTATGGTTTCTGGTAGTCTTCCTATATTTGCTCTTCACTTCTTAAAGAAATTGTTTGGGTAGTTGACCATATGATAGAGAAGGTAACATTCAAACAAGTATTATGATTTTATCATGGCCTTAATATTTGTCATTTCAGAAGTTATGCTGTTATCTCCACTATGGGCATTGAATTGCAGCTTTTTTGTAATTTGCTTTAGGTGTATCATCCAAAATTTGCAGCATTCCTCTTCCATTTAGTGCTTTATTAAAGGTTAAATTTTGGGCACGGTATAAATCTGAATGATTTTTTTCTGTAATTTTATATATGGATAGAGTGAAGTGAAAGAAAATTTTTTGAAGTTTCTTACTGGATTCTAACATCAATGGTTGAGCAATGCTTGATCTGAATGTTCCTGAACCACAGCTTATAATATATTACGGTGATTCTAGGGTCATTTTTTTTAATTAATGTTAATTATTCAGCTACCTTATTTTTAACGGGATTATGTTTTTCTGCATCATCACACTTTGCAACTTGCTAACCATCTTCATCATTATTAGGTTTACAGGAGGTACAAGCAATACTATCAACAGATGCAAGCTGTAGTTGCATCGTTTGAATATGTTGCTGGACTGGGCAATGCAGCTCCATATGCAAACTTGGCTTTGAAAGCTATGTCTAAACATTTCAGGTGCTTAAAGGATGCAATCACTGACCAGCTTCAGTTCACTAATAAAGCATATGGTCAGATAAGCCCTGGAAAAGAAGAAGGTCCAAAGTTTGGAAGCATGGATAGAAGCCTTTATAACCAACGGGTTCATAACTCCGGGTTCCTTGAGCACCAACCAGTTTGGCGGCCTCAACGAGGCCTTCCTGAGCGTGCTGTCACTGTACTTAGAGCATGGCTATTCGAACACTTTTTACATCCGTAAGTACTTGAATTGCATAGATAAATCTGTAGTCTGATACTTATTTTGTTTTTAATTTGCAAGTCTTCGTTTCCTTTATAATCTCATACAATTGCATTGGTGCAATAACATTTATGTTCTATGTTTCAGCTATCCAACAGACACAGACAAGCTAATGTTGGCAAAACAAACTGGTCTGACACGTAGCCAGGTATGCCATTTATCACCATTGGTACTCTCTTTAGTAGTATCATTCTGCAACTGTTAATGCTTATTATGAAATTAGTAAATAGGTATTCACATCAAGGTGGGAGATGTGTTCAATTTAACTTTGAAAACATACTCTTGTGAACCAGGTCTCAAATTGGTTTATAAATGCAAGAGTAAGGCTTTGGAAGCCAATGGTGGAAGAAATACATATGCTGGAAACACGACAAGCTCAAAAAGCTTCACAAAAGGATGACAGAAATGCCAACAAGTCAATTGATCATTTGTCTTCAGCGAACTCTCTTGCTTCTGAAAATCCATCTACCTCCACGCAAAGGGTTCAAGATACCCCATCCAAGCGCACTAGAAGTGAACTTCCTGAACTACCCGTGGGACATGAACCACATAACTTGTCGTACAGCAGCTTGTCTAGCCATCCACATGTTGATGTTGGCGTTAGCGTGGCAGGTGGAAGTGGTGGTGTTTCCTTAACACTGGGTCTTCATCAGAATAATGGTATTGGCTTATCGGAGCCCTTTCCTATAAATGCAGCTCAGCGATTTGGCCTTGGCCTCGAGGTAAGCAGTGAAGGGTATGTCATTGGCAGTTTTGAAGCACAGAATCGGCATTTTGGAAGGGATGTTATGGGAGGGCAGCTTTTACATGATTTTGTGGGTTGAAAAATGTTAAGAGAAAAAGCTTTCTCCTTCATTATTTAATTGGATAGTGATAGTATATAATACTAACAAAGTTCCACGCAAGATAAGCCAATAGTTATTACAGAATGCAAGCTGAAACAAGAGTAGTCCAAATGGTAGTCCCCTTTCACGGTGTAAGCTATGGTCTGTGCCATTGAATTGCAGTCATTTCTTTTAGGAATGTCTACCGACATAGGTTATCGGTGTAAAATTCTTCTGTAAATTTATTACTTATGGGATAAAAAATTATACATTTTGAGGCCATCAAATCAAGGCTGGCCTTAGAATGTGCATGAATTTCGCAATATACCTCGCAGTGCACTGTCCCAGATCCCGTGAATCATCGGCATCGCTTCAAAGAAGGATGAATGCTACTGATTATTTCCCATTCTGTTTGAACTGAATGTTTAATGTGAACATTGTAAAAGACACCATTAAAATGGAATTCTTAGTTTGGAGTTGATCACACTTCCAGTTTAAGTAAACAAATGAAAATTCAGGTTAGAGTTGTGCATGGACATGTCAAATACAAATTATATTTTTATAAATTTTTATTAAAATTTTGGTTTGTGTTATTTTCATAAAATAATTGTTTAAATTTAAGTATAAATGGATATTATATGCCATCAAAAGATCTAAGACTATAGAGAAAATTAATGAATAGTATACACCATCAAAAGATTACTATAATTTATTTGTAGAAGTTGGACAACATTGAAAATTCTTAATCTGTAGCTATATCTCTTTTTATTATTATGCTTTTTTTGAATTTTGAATAAAACCTTGATTTTTATATGTATTAAAGAATACTGTCAGTGAGATGGCACAAGCAAACCTCATCCAATTATCTAAAATAGCATCTGGCAGGGCACCTAATAAATAATATAGGTTGAAGCCTTTTTGGTTTTTGTCATTTCATGCTTACATAAAAAATAAAAAGGAAAGAAAAGGAAAAATGAAAAGTAGGTTGAACAGTTGAAGTTGTTTAAATGCCCTATTCCTTTTCCTCACCACCGGCCTCTGAATTGATGGTTACTGGTAAGGTACTCCAAACTTGACAAAGGAGGTGCCTGCCAGTGCCAGGGCTAAAGCCTAAAGAGCATTGATTCAAGAAAATTTCAGTTTTACAAAGAAACGTGAAAGGAAGGGAAAAAGAAAAACAGTTTTGGGATTGAAGGGCGATGGAAAGACAGCATACTTGGACCAGCTTAAAAAAAATATTGAGCATGTAATTTAACACACAGTTAAGTGGGTTTTAAAAGATAAAATATTCTGTTTCTGCTGTATAAACATAATCTTGTTGCATGGATGGAAGGTGGTGACAGTGCTTTCCAAATTCTCTTCTTTTCAACCTTTAATTATTACTACTATTATTCTATGATGTTGTTGTTTACGTCGAGGGCAGGCAGGCCTTGGTTTCCCCTTTTTTTTCCTTTGCGGCCCCCGAAAGAGGCGGGGGAGAGAGGAAAGCTGAAAGCTGAAGGCTGAAGGGTTACTTTGTATTTTTGCTTTGGTTCGGACATCAGAGTTCAGAAGTTGAGAGAGAAAAAGGAAAGAGTGTGGTCCATTGGTGGATTGGTGAAAGCTGTGAAGTGGAAAGATTGAGTGCAAGTGCAACTGCAAAGGCGCATGCTTTTGGCAAAAAACTTTGCTGTTGCTGTTGCTTGATGTTTGAGCTTAAAACCAAATCAAAAGGAGCTTTCTTTTTCTTGTTTGATGAAATGATGATGATTACAGTAGCAGATTGCAAATCCAGCAGTTAGGTTAGGCATCTTATCATGTTTATTTTTGCAATTAATCAAGGTTAGTGAAAGGGAGAAAGTAAATTCTCCAGACAAAAGTGGATTTGAAAAGCTGGCGGGTGATTCGAGGTAGACTTCAGGCCTGCATCAAAGGACCCTTTTACGCAATTGTTCATCTACCTGATGCAGAGAGAACTGTGCATTAATTTCTTTTTTTTTTTTTTTTTCTTTTCATAAAAACTTGGATTTAATCTTTCGCGAAAGGCTAAACCTCGAGTTTGAGTTGGGCAATTTGTTCAAAAGCCGAACAGTCATTGGGCTTAAAGAATTTAGTTGTAATGAAGAAAAGAAAAGGTTGGAAGCCCATGAAGATGTATTAGAGGCCATAGCCTTTTGTTTCCATGGGCAATTTATGAGAAACCCAAACCCAACAGTGGCCTTTAAAGTATTGAGTTTAAGAAGAAAAGAAGTTTGATTTTACAGTTAGGCCCATTCCATGAAAGATGTGTATTAGTGATATTGGGCATCGTTGCTTGGAAATCCAATGATTTTTGCATGTAATTGCTCTCTTCTTTGGTTCATTGTGTAAAATATTTAGGCCATGAGAAAAATTAGCCTTCAGTTTAATGGGACAATAATATAATATGAGAGGTGGCATGAATTTCTCTGGTTCAAGGTCACCTCTTTCAACTTTTCTTTTTATTTTCTTATTTGCAAGATCATTTTGTTCCCATTTTTTTTCTTGAAAAATAAGATACCATTACATTACTCAATATTCAATATAAACATTCTGTAATGATTTTAATATATATTGGAGAAATAATGGAAGGAGAAAAAAAATCATGGGATTATTTTGTTACCTACAATTTTTATAAAAAAATACATAATTTATTGTATTTTTTGAGTTACAAATTTCTAAAAAGAACTATTTTATATTGCATAAACTCAAGTAATTTTTAAATTCTTATCAATAATTTTTGTTTGGCAGTGAACATATTACATCATTTTTATTGGTTTATTAAAAAATAAATTTCATTAACATAACATTATAACAATCCAACTTCATTTGGGCATTGAAAAAGTGAGAAGGATAGACTTATCAGAAATTCTAAATTAGAGAAAGTTGGAGCATTTATTAATTAAAAACGTATATAAATAGCAAAAATTTCTAAATTTGAGAAACATTGAAATGAAAAAAAATCCAAAGAAGGAGCATTAATAATTAACAAAATAAAAATTGTTTCGTTGAAATAACGCTGAAGAGAGTATATTCCAAAGTATCAAACTCCCAAAAGTGTCTTAAACCACCAAAACCCTCTCTTTCTGTCCCCTTTAGGGTTCTTTTAGGGTTTCTCCGTTTTCTTTTCCTTAAAACTTCAAACTTCACCAAAGTGTGCAAATGGCTTACCTGTTTTTCTTTCCTTGAATTTACCCATTCCTTCTTTAAAACCATGTGACATCAAATCCCAGAAACCCAGAACCCCCTAAAAAAAGTTTTTTCTTTTCTTTTTTAAGGAGAAAGCTTTGAGATATTATGAATATGGAGGCAAGAGTTGGGGTGGTGGTTGAAGGAGGCCAAAGGGCTTTGAATTCAGCCCATGGAGCTGTCGTAGATGCCGGGGCTAGAAAGTTCTTACAGCAGCAACAGCAACATGGGCATTCTTCGAAGCAGGGTTTGAATCCGCAGAATGGGACTATTCAACAGCTTCTTGCTGGTGGTATTGCTGGTGCTTTTAGCAAGACTTGTACGGCTCCTCTGGCGCGTCTCACCATCTTGTTTCAGGTATCGTTTGCTGTTGCTTGTTTAATTTTTTAGAAATGTTGATTCTTTTATTGATTCTTAGTTGTAATTTGATCTGGGTATTTCGTAATTTGTTGTTTTTTTCTTTTAAGTGGAGCTGGGGTTGGGAAATGGGGTTTCTTTATCTCGGGATTAGTTTGTTAAACTTTTTAAAGGTAAATTGTAGCTTCAAAAGATTTATTCTGAATTATATTTTTAAAGTTTCAATTTGAAGAATGAGGTAAAAGATGGAGATGATTATTCATATCTTTTAGAAGGCTTGCGGAGATGAAGTTCTTGTATGCTTACTAGGTTTCCTTTTGTTGGAAATAGTTTTATTGAAACAATCTTTTTTTTTTCTCTCAAGAAAGTTAATTTTGGCGGATTTGGATGAAGGGATTAAAACTCTTCTCACTAATTGTATAGGCATTTGGGTCACATTGAGCATGAAATAACAGAGTAATTGTGGCAATTAAGGATTTTGAATGATATATGTCTAAATGTTGGTCATGAGTTTAAAAGTTTAAACTGCTTACTGTTATTTTAAGCACGCCATTATGTTCTACCTTAGCGTTAACCGTTGAATGATCTTTTTTTTTTTTCTCAGGTGCAAGGAATGAACTCAGATGTATCTTCGCTGAGCAAGGCTAGCATATGGCGTGAGGCTTCACGCATTATTAATGAAGAAGGGTTCAGAGCATTTTGGAAGGGCAATCTGGTTACCATTGCTCATCGTCTTCCCTATTCTTCTGTCAACTTCTATGCCTATGAACGCTACAAAAGTGTATGTTCTGTTTCTTCTAATCATGGCTTCTTTGTGTGTGTGTGTGTTTCCAACAGTCTATTTCACTTCATTCATTACTTTGTTTTTTGCAGTTGCTGCAATCCCTTCTTGGCCTGGAAAATGAAAGGAAAAATGCCAGTGCTGATCTCTGTGTGCACTTTCTAGGTGGCGGGTTGTCTGGAATGACTGCTGCCACTGCTACATATCCACTGGATCTTGTAAGGACACGACTTGCAGCACAGGTAATGATACCCAAGTGAATAAAAGCACTTGCATAACCATTGAGCAAGGTTTCACATGTGGTCTATTGCTTCTCATTTGATATTTACTATGTTCCTGTTTTTTCTTACTCTCCAATTCAACTATTCTCCTGAACTTTGCAGATGAATTCAATTTACTACAGAGGTATTTGGCATGCTTTTCATACCATTTGCAGGGAAGAGGGATTTTTGGGCCTGTATAAAGGACTTGGAGCAACATTATTGGTATATGAGTTGTTCTTCTTTAATTCTTTATTTTTCTATCTCGCTGTCTATAATTGCTTTTGCATTACTACATGTGATGCAGGGTGTTGGACCAAGTATAGCGATAAGCTTTTCAGTATATGAGTCTTTGCGATCTTATTGGAAGTTGCAAAGGTAAAAATTCTTATTGGTACAGATTGATTAAAAGCATCTGTTCTTTTATGTTGGTTGTCTCTGCTTGGTGCGCATAAGCAGTAACCTGTTTGAAATTTCTTTGATTTTACATTAGGCCCAATGATTCCACTATTACAGTTAGTCTTGCCTGTGGCAGTCTCTCAGGCATTGCATCATCAACAGGTTTGTAATCTGTAACACTGCCCTTGGTTTAGGGGTTTCTTTTCCCTCAGCTGAGTGGATTAAGTTTGTTAAGATGAATGTTTTTGCCTCTTTGCTACTTAATTTCTCAAGTGGACACAACCCAATTAGAATTTGGGGTTTGTGGTGGAGTTCATAAGATGTTACTTTCGTTATACACTGAGGCGCTGTGGGCAAATATATAAATAAAATAAGTACTATAGTAATTATTTAGAAGCTATTTCTGATCTCCGAATGGCTTTGTTTTTCTTCACTGATGATTTGCAGCGACTTTTCCTATCGACCTTGTGAGGAGACGAATGCAATTGGAAGGGGCTGCTGGGCGAGCCCGTGTTTATAAAACTGGGTTGCGTGGGACTTTTAGGCATATAATCAAGTCTGAAGGTCTTCGCGGATTGTATAGAGGGATTCTGCCTGAGTACTACAAGGTGGTTCCTGGTGTAGGCATTGTCTTCATGACCTACGAGTCTTTGAAGATGTTTCTTTCAAGCTTCCCTACCAGTTATTAGCTTCGTGACAAACTTCCTTTTCTGGCATAAATTTTGTCTGTTATAGTCTGTTAGTCATTCAGTTCTCAAGATGTTGAGGAAATCCCAAAAAATGGGTAAAAACAGAAGGCGGTCAGTTAAAAATATAAGGCAGGTCAACAAATTGTTCTCTATGTGGTATTAGTTGAGAAACCCTGGTGGTAAATTTTGCGGTTGCTGCTATGGGTATTTTTTCTATGTATAGTTAATTAGCAGTGTGAGATTGATGATAAGTGTATCCATCAGCTTGTTTCAATATACTTAGTTCTTAACATTCAGAGAATTAGCAATTGCAAATGATCATCATCACAGTTTTGTATGTGACTGGTTCGTTACCTGCCTCCGCGCAGGTCAGGCTGGCTGCCAGTGTTCAATTCCTTGGTGTTTGAAGCGATATTAAAATACAAACGATGGTTATTTACGAAATGAAGTAAATGATGTTGGTTTAAGGTATAGGCATTTTGTTAAAAGCATCAGTTTTTATGTAAGGCCTATCATCATGCAACAGTTAGATCATGTTCGAATATATCACCCTGTTTTTGGGATGAAGGAAAGGGATGTTGCGGTGGCTTTTGCTGCTTGCACTTTTATTAGAAACGAAACATTACAACAACTAAAGAAATATAAAGCCATCATCATTCCTTCTTTTAATACATTCAAATTTCCAAACCATAGTTTTATTCTATTTCCCTGGTCCCTGATTGGAGGGCCTGGCATGGACGAGGACCACCGGATTGCCTAACAGTGACACACTACATTGTAGCAAGTGTTGAGGTGGAGTTGTTAGCATAAGATTCATGAAGGTGTAAAGTAACCGTGGAATTTATTCTCGGGTCAGAAGTGGGTTTGCTTCTTTCAGCATATTAGCAGAAAAAAGGAATGTTCAGGGCTTCTACCGATTGTGCTGCTTCTGAAAACGCATATGAATTCAGACACATGCCCCATTCTTTTGCCCACCAGCGTGACACTGATCTATCACATGATGATTGATGACTGCTTATGACATCCGAAATGACAATATTCCGAAGGGAAGGAAAATCTGGTGAAGGCAGCAATTGATTGTGTTTGGTTGCACACCATAAGTTTTGAAGCGCTCAATTTTGGATTGTTTCAGAGGAGACGGCCATTCCATCTGTTTAAATTCACTAGCACAACTTCAGCTTTTAGGCAGCTAAGTAAGATGCAATTAACCCTCCCTTACTATAGTTAAACAATCTGCAACATGACAAGGAAATCAAGTATTCACTCCTTGCTTGAGTCTTGGTATGCATCATTAACATATGTTTAATCTTCCTAGCCAAACAAGCCCTTTGTGAGATGTGGACGGTGAGGTGTCTTTCAATGGCCAAGAGAACAGAATATGCTACGCGCGCGCATATAAGCCGATGGAGACCATGAAATTAACCAGATACTACATGAAAATGTGACATTCCTTATCTTTTCAGCCATTATGTTCGATAGAGAGAGCTACAGAGCCCCAAATTAGATGATGTGTTCATAAAGCTCAAGATTCTTCAATTGGAAATGTAAGCTTCAAGCAGACTAAAACCTTATCGAGGAGAACCTTTTATAAGTAGCCAGGGAAGATCTTTAGTCATGAGGAAAAAGCAGTCAAGATCATCACACCATCATTGTCTATGGAAAGTAAGGCCATCATTGGTCTGAGAAGAACAGAATCAACCATGATTCGCATTGGAGCACCTTATCCCCCTTTATTCTTTAACAGTTTCAGTCCCCAATTTATGGAATAAATCTTCTTGTTACCTGTAGGAGCCATTATAAATATCTGCATTCATGCATGAAGGCCTCAACCCTCTGCCTTGTGTTTTTCCTTCCTCTTAATCTTCCTTCAACTCTTATTATATTTGCAGAGTTCATACTGGTAAGGACCGGGTAATCTGCATCCTGAGGTTTGGATCAACATGCTTGCTTCCTTGCTGCATATCTAGTCCTCTGGTTGCAGATTACCTCTTCCTCACTGGCAATACAAAATTTGTTATTCAACCCTAGCTAGAAAACTACTCGAGGAAGTTGCACTATAATCTATTTTATTTTTGCTTAAGCTAAACACTCTTTGTTCTTGCATTTGCAAATATTTTTTCCTCATTTTCTGGCTGTTCTGTATCAATTGTGCTGAAATTAATTGTTGTGTTTGTTTATGGGCGTGATTTTGCAGGTTCAAGTTCCCAAGCAGTGCAGTTTCTTCACCAAGGAGACATCAGATAACCTAGTAGACTACAAATAGTAATGTGGACAACACAGAGAACTCCAGAACATCTTTGCCAGCTTATTCCAGCATTCATATTTGAAACTGTTTTATTTCCTTCAAAACCTGAACATGTCTAACATGCTCTTAAAATCCTGCAAGGAATATTCTTAACAAGTTTTATGACAAATTTCCTACTTTTGTGGCAGAGGTTCTAAATAATACATGGGCCAAGAATAATACAAATACATAAATATGTGAATGAACCTTCAACCTTGGCATAGATGCTACAGTTCTGTTGGCTTGGGGGAGTGTAGTTGAATTGGAAAGATGTTGAATTGAAATCCTGCAAATATTTTAGCTGTGCCATTCTTATGAATCATTTTTCTTGGCTTTCTGTTGCACTCCGATAGCCTCTTCCTTGGTTTCAGTGAAGTCATTGCCATCCTTGAAGATGAGAAACTCCATCATCTCCACATGGAAGAAAATAAAACTTCCACGCAAATGCGAAATGCAAGATCCAAAGTCTTTTCCAACCACACAATGCCATGCTGGCCCATAAGTTTCATCAAACTTCTGTTCAGAAAGTGGAATGTTTGTTTAGAAATCAACATTATTTTTCAAAAGCTTCATGAGACTACTTAACATTCTTCGCACATACTCCATCTTTTATGTGAGAACTTATGGCAAAATTATTTTAATTTTCTTAAACTGTCAGAGGATTCTCTTACTGTCGTTTACAAAGAAAAAAAGGTGTAATCCTTTAAAACAGAATATTAAGATGCATACCATAATCACATAAAAAATCATGAGAACCATATGAAGCAAGGTAGGTAGCATCCTGAAGGACTATTCCAAGGATTATATTAGAGAATAAGTTAAAGGTGAATGACTAAAGTTGCAGTGATTGGACTGAAGGGTGAAGCTTTGAATCTACAGCAAAGTGAAAGCTTTGAATCTTTCTTTAAGAATTGCCATATAAAGAAAACCGGCTTTCTAGTTTGCGTTCATCATAATATTTTGAACTTTTGATCCACTAAACCTAAGTTTATCCTTCTATTACTTCGAACAATCAAACAGTCGAGAATTTATGATTCTTTAATAAAAGAAAGGAATGCACTATAAATATTCATTTACAGCTTTATGCTACTTCTAACAGAAGGCACCAAGGTTAAGAATAAACCTGTTTGATGTAATGAGCTATGGATTGACAGTCGGAAACCTCATGTAGATCAAGAGCCTGATATGCTAACTCCATGACACGACTCTGCATCTCTTCTGGCATATCAGTTTCACGCACTACAGCTTTTCCTTCCAGCATCCCCTAAGAGCAAAATGGAATATCACTTCTAATTAGTTCTATTTAAAAAAAAAAAAAAACTCCAACTGTAGTTGATGAATAGGAGAAGCTTCCAAGCCAATTACCTTAACTAGTGCAATGTAAAAGAGATTTCTTTATAGCAAAGAAAAAGAATGAGAGGTAGAAATTGGGATTCGAGGGTGATACTTTCTTCACAAGTACTGATATTTGTATGTATCAGGAATTGTTATGATCAAAATAGTTGGCATGACACAGAAAGGCCAAGAAAAATCAAATAAGATGCAAACAAAAAAAAAAAATCTTTTCTGTGAGGGAAATTGCAAAGTATCAACCGTTACATGTCACCATCATGCAATTTGTAACTCCAAAAACACGTAGCTGTAATGATTCGATATTTTCTTTGTTTGTGGGTAGTATTAATTTGGAACCAACGCCATTTGTGGAATCAGAAAAAGGGTCTGTCATTCGAGTTAAGCTACATGTTCCATTGTGAAGAAGAGGATATTTTAAGAAAATGATGTTAAACAGCTTGAATAAAAGGTTCCTTTCTTGCTTTTTTAATTTTAATTTTTATACTTCACCTCATTATTACTGTATACTGACAAGTGCGCTTATACTGATATCAGCCAGGAGTATGCATGGAGACTTTCCAAGTAGACCTAAAAAAAACTAAGAGTGCTCGCGCTCGAGATTCTTGATTAGAAGTAATGATGTGACATTAATTGATTGTAAGCAAGTTAGAGCTGTCAAATTAGCAAGTGTCAGAGAACTGAGTGAAGTAGCAATGGAAAATGGGAAACATCAAACACTCACGAAGAATAATCACAATATTCGATTTCCCGATGTGAGGAAAAATGGTTCTTCCAAAGTAGGCGAAACTGCAGTAAATTGGAGCAGCTTCTTTATTTTTTTCTTTTTTGGTAAAATTGAGCAACTCCATTTGTCTGCTACATATGCAATGTTTAGAATTTTACAACTGAAAGAAGAAAAAAAAGTACAGGTAAAGTAAAAGCCTGTAGAATTTGATTTATGAACCCTAAACTTTGTTCTCTATTTCTAAAGAAAAGAAAAAAAAATTGTAAAATAAAATTACAAGTGAAATGAAACTTCACTAAGATCAAATCCCCATCCCAACCCATTTCCAAAAACAAAATCCAACTAGTTCCTGATAAAGAAAGAAGTTCGTTGCAATGCAAGCTCAACTTTCAAGCCTCTTGAAAGAAACCCCAAGAAAAACCAAATTTCAGAAAGTTCCGAGAGGGTTAGAGAAAACCCTACTCTTCTTCTTAAACAAAGAAACTAACAAAATACACTAAAAGCAAGACCAATAAAATTAACCTCTGTCCTTTTCTCTTCACCTTGATCTCATCAGGAACACGCTTAGTTCTTGGCCAGCGCTGTCATCCGGGTTCACAAGGTGAAACGACTCAGAGTCAGCGTTACAAACAACATGCTCATAATTAGCCCTCATGTACAGGATCTCTTCCGAACCTGACGACGCGAAACCAGCTGGTATCACTCCGGCTCCAACTGTAGTGGACTGCATCGTCTTTAACATCAGATAGTTATGGTGACTGGCTTTTCTTTTTGTAGCAAACCCAATCTTTCTACCATTGCAGTACATGGTCCAAATGGGGACCGAATGGAGAGAACATGAGCTGAGTTCGGAACGGTCACACTCGAGAGCAATGCGTACGATGCCACAATACATTTCTTGGACGAGTTGGTGAGTTAGGATGGAGAGTTCGAGAAGGAGAGAGGGTTTTGTGGAGAGACGGTCAGGTTGGATGCAAAACCAGACGTGGCCTTTGCGTTGGCCGAAGATGGTGCCTATCACCATGGACCTGGAACGGCGTGAGGGGGCTGATGTGGTTCTTTCGAGATCGGATGTGGTGCTGGAATCTTGGGAATCTTGGTTTTGAGAGTCTTGGTTGGTGATGGTGGTGGGGTCTTTAATGACGTCTCTGAGGGAGGTACTTAGGCGTTTCTTGGTGGGGGTAATGGTGACCTTGGACGTGGCGGTGGCAGGAGAGAGACAAGGGAGAATTCGACGGAGGGCGTCGATCTTGGTCATTGGTTTCTTTGTATCAGAAGCTCTGGAGAATGTTGTTAGGAAAAGGGTATTTGGCTATAGACATGCACACGTATATAAGGGGAGAGACGGCGGGAACAGATATAGCCGTTGGAATTGGAAATTTGCTTTGTTGTCACTTGTTAATTGGTTCTGGCCCTTGGTGACAAGGTTGCCAAACGCATTGAGGCCACGTGGCAAACAATTGACCACTCACACTTAGGTTATCAGTTATTTATTTCGTCACCGTTTATCAGTTTGGATGCAGTAGATGTTACACAAGCACAGTATAGATTGATTGGTGACCAAATGCCGTCGTTTTCGAAGTAGAAAACGAAGTAGAAATAAGATTAAACACTTAAAGAAGAGTGAATTTGCTGCAAATGAATCATTACAAGATACAAAGCATCGGGAAAAAGAAGGCCGAAGAACCTACACAACTGGCACAGTACCTCGAGAGTGTTAATTCTCGAGTAGTATCTAATCAAGAGCACGAAATTCAGACTTGGGTCCTCCTTTCGAAAGAATACAATGGTCAGTCAGAGAATGACGTCTATCACTACACCATCTGGACCTGTCTTTTCTCTATGCTATTTCCAATATTTGGTCTTCCTTGTTTTGCTGGCCTTCTGGTTCTTTTTTATCAGTACGAGCATAGGTCACGAAACGCCTTGCAAAGAGATTGAAATAGAGGAAATTCAGAGCTCCTATGCAAGCCACGAGGTAATAGAAGTTTTCCAGCTTATCCTTGTTAAGGTCATGACCACCTAACCATGGTGAATTCCCACCTTTTCTAGTTATTTTGTGGACGATATTGACAAGAATGGAGTTCAAGTAGTTTGCAAACGATAAACTGACAAAGAAGATTGCTCCAGCAACGGTTCTCATGGACTCTGGCAATTTGGTGGTGAGAAATTCCATTAGGGCCACTGCAGCAAATGCTTCTATTAAACCTGATAAGGCAAACTGTGGCAGCAGCAATAAAATGCTCATAGGAGACTCGAAGGAACCTTGTTTCAAAGCTGCCGCCCGACGTTGCTTCTCCATAGTGGCAGCCACTAACGAGCTCACGATTGCAATCACAATACCAATATTAATCCTCTGTGTGATTGACAATCTTTTGGCTTTCCCTGTAATTCTCCTTGTCTGAGGTACCCAAATTTGCTCATAAATGAAGATCCATATTGCAAGAGCAATCATTGATGAGAGCCCCATCCAGCCTGGGGGAACTTGGAAACCAGATCCAACGGTTTTTGTTGTCTGAATCGCTTGAAGAATTCCAATTGTACCCTGCTGGTCCATGCTTATGAAACAACCAATTCCTGTGATCCAAACAGGCATCATTCCAATCAACATTTTGAGATTTTCCACTTGTTGAATACTGCATAATCTCCAATCATTCTTGGGCTTGCCTTGGTCGTCCAACTCACTTTGATCAGCAATTATAGCTGCCTTGTCAAGCCAACCGAACCTTTTTGTGCTTGGGAGTTTTGATCCTCCTGATTCATGGAGGTCAGGATCATAAAAGGAGTGCCCAGGCGCAGTTAAACTACATTTTCTAGTGGCTGCTGTGAGAACTTTAACCATGTCAACAAAAACACTTCCTTGTGGCTTCACGATTATGTAGGCGTGGTGTCCAATTATGAAAATCACAAGGGAAAGAACAAGGCAGCCAGTTGGAATGGCAAAACCAATAATCCAACTGATATTGGTCTGAATATAGACAACTCCTGTAAGAGCAATCACGAGGGCGAAGGTGAATGTGAAGTACCACCAGTTGAAGAAGCTCTCTAGTTGTGCTCTTCCCTTGCTTGTTTTGGTGTCAAACTGATCAGCTCCGAAGGCAATGTTGCAGGGTCTAATGCCTCCAGCTCCAATGGCCATTAGTGCAAGACCAGCAAAAAGGATACCCATCTGCCACAACTTCGGTTCTATGCAATTGCTTTCATCAATGCAGGTTGGAGGTCTTAAGTTAGGCACAGCTGCAGTGAGGGTCATGGTCGCCATCCCCTGATTGACCAGCAATTTAAGAACCAAATATGCAGCATATATATGCAAAATGAGAATCAGAGTTCATCCAAAATCATTACATGATTGGAAACGGATTCTTTCACTTATGTTTCAGCATTTTAAAATGAAATGATCTCTAGATAAAGACCAAAATAAATACAAGTTTCCACACGATATCCAAAGCACGGTATTGAACACCGAAGGTCCAAAATTGAAAGAGAAGTTCTGGGGATGCCATGACAATCAAATGCATGTTGAAAAATTATTTATGTGAGTCTATATATATCAATTTATTGTAGATTATTGGTTATCTAATTTGTTTTAGTCCACTTAAAAGTGATCAAATAAAGTTATTGGATTTCAGTGCATTTCAATTGGTATGAGGTTTAAAATGTGTAGAGACCTGATATTTTATTCTATTTTAATGATGAGCCAAAATAAGGTAAAATATATTTCAGTTATAAATAGGTTATGATCCCAGTCTAAACGTAATTTTTTTCATTCTCATATCCCATCAATGAGTAAGTTAGGTTTTTCTCTCGAAAGTAAAAGTTTAGATTGGAAGACTGCTAACCTCAATGAATCAATTTCAATGGATATAAGTATGCTTCTGTATTCTAATTTTCTTGATGATTGAACATAAAATCCTGAATATAAATATTATGTAATTATAGTTTTTCTACAATACAATTTATCATTCGTTCTTCTATTTCTCTCAATGTTTTCTTCAGTTATAATGTGGAATTAGGCAAAGCATACTGATTTACCAGTAACGAGAAGATTGAACCAAAGAGGAGAGTGAGGAACCGTCCCAGAAATGTATCAGAAATCAAAGCACCGGCTATTGATGTGATGTTGGAGCAACCAGACCAAATATTAATCACGTTAACCACAAGTATTCCATCCATGTTGTATTTGGTTTTCAAATAAACAGTCATATTGGCAATCAAACTCATTGAAGCAAGTTTCTCGAAGGTCTCGTTCCCTGCAAACGAGAAAAAAGAAACATAAATATGATCAGGAAATCTGTAGCCATGCTTACGAATTCATGTAAAATATTAAAAGGGAAATAAGGAAATGGCATTAAAGAATGAATGTGATTGTAAATTATGAAAAAATTACCAAGAATGTATTTGACAGCTCTCCATCCTCCGGGTCCCTTTTTAGACGAAGGTGAAAGATATGGATGGGATTGCGAGTTCTGTTCTACTAAGGAACTGGATCCGTCAGCCATATCTTTCCCTGTCAAGTTCTTCACCTTCCTTTCTTTGTCCCTTCCTTGAGGTCTCATTCTTTGCTGAGAAACCAAAATATTTAATATGCTGACGAATTTTATGTTGAAAGTCTGTTGCTCAACGGCTTGTTATTTGTTCTCACTCGTTCAGAGAATTTTCTATTTTTACGTAAAGTCGAGGAAAATTATGCCCTTTTTTACTAGGTCAACTAAGTTTATGTTTTAACTGACTGATTACTTTGTTATGACAATTGCTTGAAACAATCTGAACCTGTCCAATGTCCGTGTAAGCTGTCGGTTTTTCTTTTTTCTTTTTTCTTTTTTATGCCTCAAAATAGGACTAACGCTGCTTTATCTTTCCTTTCTGACTTCTATTTCGTTCTCTCCTCCATGCCATCTGTCATCTGTCTCCCACCTACATGTTTGTTCAAACCTGACGCCAACACTCTCTGTACGTCGACTTTTCCGACTAGTTCCATCAAGAGCTTGAGGATTCTATTCTTCCCCAAGATTCAACTGAACTGATTTCCTTTGTCTGTGTGATGTCTTGACCATGATTTAATTGACATGATTCAACTGTTTAAAAAAAACAAATAACTAATCAGATGCAAACAAGGGTGATCATTCTTTGCTTTTCAACCTCACAAGCAACAAGCCATCTGATTCAAAGATTAGTGGCTGTGACATTGATGGTTTGACATTTAAAACTCAAAATTATTGAAATATATAATTCTAACCCAAATTGAATGGTTATGAAAGGCTATTTGCTAACTAAATATATGAAAAACATGTGCAGTTATTGCACTCCAATCCATCTAGCCCAGTCCACAAACTGCATCCCACCATTAAAGTTGTTGGCAAATCGCACACCAACAGTGAAAGCCATTGCAACAGGTGGAACCTGCTTGGCCAAAGCGGAAGCCTCCACCAACAGTTCCAATCCATTAATGATCTGATAACGAGTATTAGAAGAAACTCCAAGAAAAACACCTGCCAGACGAGAGGAGTTGCATCTAGTAAGTATGCGCAGATCAAACAGGGGGTGATCTGAGCTTGGGGAAATCTCAGTGCCCACAGATAAGCACTGGACAGGTTAATTCAGTTAATTTTTCAGATCATATTACTGCAATGCTTTCATGAATTATTAAGATTAACATTCAAGAAGTGAAGGCAGTCATACCCCAGAGAGCCGCACTCTTCAGAAGAGGTGGCACAGGTATGTCCTCTTCTGACATCTTCATGCTCCTGAGGGATGGAAAAGTAAGTGGTAAGAAACGAGAGAACTTCAAGAAAATGGAAGATCCTTAAAAGATACTGGTTGCTTCATCATAGCAGTTGAATTTCAATAAAATAAATCAATCGCAAACAAAATTTTATCCAAAGCACACATGATTAGAAGAGGTGGTTTGAAGTAAAACAGCGGAAGAACCACAATTTGTTTGAAGAGAAAAAAACATCATATTTTCCCATGCAGTCCATATCTCATATACAGCATATTTAGACATCCAGTTTATAAACCAAAAATTGTCCAATAAAAGATACTTGGCCTGCTGGAGCTTAAATAACCCTGCCTCAATTCCTTAAACCCCACCAACACAGACAGATCCATAGCACATAGAAGATCTGAACTTGAGGTTAAGTAAAATCCTTGCTCCATTTTCCGCAATTGACAGAATGGAATTGTGACTAGTTCCAAGTAAACTGGTAAACTAGACAAAACTGCATGGATGCTGCACCAGGAATCTATATGATGCATCATCATTCAAAGCGGGAAGAAAAGGCAAATTTTTTTCTTGTAACCATTAAAATATATTACTGAAATTTTAGTAAGGAAAAAAATGCTGAATCATTGAAGTAGATGATATAGATGTTGAAAACAACTTAAATTTCAGATAAAATGAACATAAAGAAAAAAGGATAGCTGGAAGTCAGCATGTGACAGAAATAAAGGATGCATTTACCTCTTGGCAGTCATAATCAAATTTGCAATTCCTTGGCCTATAATACCACATGCAAATCCGACTGATCCATACAGGACTCCGTGAAAAAGTTTGACCATTAATATCAATCCACCGAGGATGACACTATTATTCAGTTGACTTATATCTAAGTATTACCTTATAAAAGTACGTTGCAATTCTCTGTTTCACTGTAAATCTACAACCTGGCCTTTCAGCTTCGAACACACTATACAAGATGATAAACAAAGAAACTTAATAATAAACTTTTTATACCTTAAAAGCTGCAGATGACATAACACTATATATTAAGAAACAAAATAAGCATATTATGCTGCATCTACATCAAGTAATTGTCTGTTACATATTATGATGACCTGCTAGGGAGAGCTCCATAAGCATGTTGCATACGTGCATATGGTGCCAACATACCTACCAAAGCAATGTTCACCACCACTCGAACCAAAAGATCAGCAACATACAACTCAAATTCTGCCCAGAAGTCCTTGCATCTCTTTTGAACTTCCGCAAGGGTAGCACAACAAGAATCAATTACTATCTGCATTATGACAAAGTAATTGATACCTTTTATACGAAAATTAGCAACTTAAACACCACTCTCATACACTTTAGCTTTAGTTTCCTATGGAGCCTACAATAATCTCATCAAGTTTCGGCTTATTAACACATTATGGCAATTGACCATAAAATGGAGCAAGGAGTTGTTATTTTCCAATCTGAACAATTAAGACATTCTGAAAAGTTAATATGAAACTCATCATATGAAAACATAGTCAATGATACTTTTTCAGTACTCTTGTATTTTTCCATGAAAGCACGCATGCAACTTGCACAAGTTTTACAATAAAAAACAAGATGAATATTAAACAAACCTCTGTTCCAATTTTAAAGAGAAAAGATGGGTCAGCCAACATCCGGTTCCGAAGCATTCCCATGACCTCATTGCAAATCCTACAGGCCAACTTGATCCCTGCAATAACAACAGCGTCAAATATACTCCAATCACAAAATAATTCAAAATTTAATGCAAAAATTGTACCTTTTTTTCCGTATCAGTCGCCTAACTATTGCTTCTAACACATACTTAACTGGTTTCTTTATTTATTTCACTATGCAGAAGCCATAGAATCCTCCTTTTCTACGAAAAAAAAAAACCAGCAAAGTTTTATTGACATTACCTGCAAATCCAAATATCTAAGGAGAAGCAATTTACGAATCCCAACACTTTTGGCTGCCTCCAACATATCTTAAGGAAGAGTAGCCCCTTTGGCCTCTGTCTCTTAATAACCTCCTCAAATTTCATAATTGGTTCAAACTCCTCCTCTTCCGGATCACCCTTTTCACCATCGCCGCCAGCGCCTCCGCCTTCACCTCCTCCACCACCTCCATTATTAAATTTACCATTTCCATAGAAAAGCCCTCCACCATTTCCATCATCGATTTTCGCTTCCTCATAATCATTCCCCAAAATACTAACGTCTTCTCTTCTAATTTATTTTCGCTACTTTCCTTAGTTACTATACTCTTTGCCGCACCAGATCGAAGCTCTGCCTCTGGTGGGTGTGTGAAGCTTAAAAGTACTAACCTTTGGTTTTTCTTCGCTGAAAAAACGAATCTTTTACTACTACTGTTTTTTACAAAACTCAAACCTCGACTCCATAACTTCCTTAAAACGACATCGTTCCTAACACGAACCAAATGTGACAATCCAAAACCCGACATTTTTGTGTCGACAAATAGAGGAAACTGAAAAAAGCTGTAACTTGATTAAAAAAAAAAAAAAACTAAAGGCAGCGAGGGTTGCAATCAAAAAGGATTTCAAGAAGGGAAATTTTAGCAGATTTTAAGAAGGAACAAACACTTCGTTTGGAGAGAGAGAAAGGGCTTGTTTGGTGCCTGTAAAAATGAATGCTTTGGAGATTTTTTATTTCTTCAACTGAAAAAAGTGGAGCGGAGGCGCGACTGTGTGAAATTTGTGCGGTGGGTTTTTACAGGAGAGCGGTTAGATTCCGCATTTGTTTTCCTTTGCTTCCCCGGAGTCGTTGCAGAGGACTGCCACTGTCGCTAATTTTGCTACGTCTAGGTTTTGGTAACTTAACACGTGTGGGACTTTAGCTTCCCCGCATACCATTGTCAAACACGATGGTCAAGCTAATATAGAATTTAGTCTTGGAAAAAAAGTTAATAATTAATTTTCTTTTTTATTGTGATATTTTTTTGTGATACATAATTGAAGTGCGGAAGGCATCCAAAAGTGCTGCAATTCGTGCCTGCATAGTTAATAAGTGTGAATGGCTGTTGCTTACGCTTCGATTTGTTTATCCCTTTGACAGTTTCTTCTTGAGCTGTTTAAATGGCAAGTCAACTGAAGAATCTCGTTTTCTCTCTATGCTAGAAGGAACCAGCGTTACCACAGTGATAAAATCCGGATTCTGGCTCTAAAATGGTGTCCTTTACCAGCTAAACTCACCCTCAAAGTCATGAGATTCGTGCAAGCAAAGCCTTAAGCAAGGTTGTGAAATTGACAATTTATTGACTGTAAATCGTATTCTGTTAATATGATATGGAACAAAGCATTTTTATTCATTTCGGGTTACAATTTGCAAATATAGACACTAGATACCTTGAAAATAAAACTGATAGTAGAGAAGAAATTTTCTACTCATGTGCTGCTACGATTCTCAGGAGTGATCGGGAAACTAATTCCATCCTCACATTCCAGTAGAGCTTGGACTATGGAATCCATTGTTGGTCTCTTGCTTCTATCTTCTTCTACGCAAGAAAGTCCAATTTCAACCATTTTTTCGGCTTGGGTCCTGCTGAACTGTCCATTCAATCTTGTGTCCACTGCATCATTTACCCAGCCCGCCTCTTCACCCTGAATTTTTCTTTTGACTACCTTGATAATCCTCGTTAATTCAGTTTCCCTCTCGCCATCGTCCACCGCCCAGTTGGAGAGCCGAACACCTTTCACCAACTCCAAAATCACGACCCCATAACTGTACACATCGACTTTTGCTGTAATTGGAAGGTTTAATGCCCACTCAGGAGCCATGTAGCCTTTTGTTCCTCGAATTCGAGAGAAATCAGAACTATTGCGGCCTCTTTGAGATAGCTTTGCTAGTCCGAAATCTGAAATTTTGGGTTCGAATTCAGCATCCAGAAGTATATTTTCAGGCTTTACGTCGCAGTGTATAACCCATTCTAGGCACTCATGATGAAGATAGGCCAAACCTTTAGCTGTGCCCAAGGCAACTTTAAACCTCTCTTTCCATCCAAGAACATTTCCTGAGAAAAGATGTTTGTCCAAAGATTGATTTTCCACGTACTCATAGACCAAGAGTCTGTGTCTGGGTTCTGAACAAAATCCCCACATTCTCACCAGATTCATGTGGTTGAGATGTCCAATTGTGCTCACTTCTGCCCAAAAGACTTCCTCTATTCGATACGTATCTACCAATTTCTTGACCGCCACTACCCTTTCGTCTACCAAGACACCCTTAAACACAGCTCCGGAGGCTCCTTTACCCAACTCTTCTTTGA
The DNA here is from genome assembly GCA_033439115.1 of Firmiana major. Lineage (NCBI taxonomy): Eukaryota > Viridiplantae > Streptophyta > Magnoliopsida > Malvales > Malvaceae > Firmiana > Firmiana major. Next base: position 43,987,073 of record CM065913.1, on the reverse strand, counting down.
AATTCTTGGTTGCCTTCTTGAGTTCGTCATAAGTGAACTTCCTGAATTGACTAGATATCACACGGTAGCCTTCTTCCACCTCTGCTGGCACACCATGTTTTCTGAAAAGAAACCACCAACCTAATACTATGATGATCATTTCAATTGCACCAACAACAGATGCAAACCAATATAGATAAACCCATCTCACCTTCTTGCCTCTGGCTACGTACAGAGAAGACCCTATCTCCATCGTAGATTCGCTTGAATTGCACCTATAATTAGTGCCATTGAGAATTACATCTGATGATGATTCTATATTCGAAGGCAATTTTAAATATATGGAACCTGGGAACTCTGGAGACTTGTAGCCATTGAAAAGTTCAGCTTTATTATAACAACTCCCTTGCCCTGTTAGCCTATAGCTAAATGCTTGGCATCGGCAATCTTCCAAGCATTTCTGCTTGCAAGAATCGAATGATGCTCTTTGACTGTAATATGAATCAAATCCATAGAAGTCCGCGTGTTGAATTTTCACGAATTTCACCGGCTGGGTCGATGAACAGATTCTACTGAACCGAGGCTTGCAACCTTTGTTCCAGTTACTTGGATCGGCCATCTCATATCCAGGAGGGCATGAACACTTTTGTTCCGGTGTATAAACACAGACCCCGTTCCGACCACAAAGCCCATGCACTAGACAAAGTTGCGTAAGAGCTTCCCATGTGATGGTCCATAATCCTGAACCATTATTCAGGCTGTAGAGCCTAAGGTTACCATCGAAATCAATTGTCAGCCTCCTCATGATCCCAAAACCCGAGTCAGAAGCATTGAAATCCAACCTATCACTTGACAAAAACCTTCCCTTGTCATCTAAAGCCGCAATTCTGGTACTATTATAGTTTGTTCTCCCATTTTGGTACACATCAAAATCGGGATTAGGCCAATAAACGCTTGATATATCAGGCCCGTCATACATCAATCTCAAGACGTTATCATTATCAAATAAAAAATTGAAATATCCAGTAGCATAATTGCCTTTTCCTAATCTGGAAATCAACTTCTTACTTTTGGTAAAGGGTTGATGAGGAAGAAGTGTATCTGTCGGGAAATCAAAGCTTTGCCAAAGGATTTTACCGGATGAATCCTCAAGAACAAGATTTCCATTATCCAAAAGCTCTGCCCTTTTAGCATCTGCGGTACTTCTGTTGGTCTCCCATATAACGGAGCCATCGACATCTGTCAGGACAAAGGCACCATTCCGCAGAAGAGAAATCCTGGAGCCCTTTCCATAAACGGGTTTGTCGCGGTTAGCAATCCAGACAACCGTTTTCTCCTTGGAGTTGGTGAACCAAATTGAAAAGCAGTAAGCATTTTCACCAACACTGAAAAAGCCACAGGTAAACGTGTTGTCTGGAGAAGTTAACATGTCCGAGTCATCTTCGACAGACAGATAAGAGCCAGCCTTCAGGAAGTTGGGATTTCTTGAATATGACAAAGAGAAGCATATAGAGATAATCGAAATGAGAAAAAGAGTTGAACTTGAGGATGTTAAGGTTTGGGATCTCATGGCTACCAGGTTTTTCAGAATTTCTGAGGTTTCCTTATGGAACCATAAATAATGAATGAAGAAGCTTCCCACGAAGTATGGCTTTTATAATGTGACTACCAGTATTTCGAGAACCGCCTACTGGAAAGACCGCAGCCGGTGACTAGGAATCCATGATGGAAAGTTTCCAAACGGAGGCATAGGCACAGCTATACCGGATAGTGAGAGCCCACTGAAATTTCAATTTCGTTTATACCTATTTCATACGTTAATAATAATGAAATAATCATACAATAATTTTAGAATATAAAAGCATTATTGCATTGATTTTTTCTTATTTGAATTTTGATTTTTTTAATGATATTCAAATAATGAAAAAAAATTCGAAAAAGACAATTTTAGAATTAAGAAATGAAAATAAAATAATATTATATTAATTTAAATTATTATCCAATATATTGTGGATAAAATTTTTATATTTTACAAACTAATTAAAATTATGGTAAATATTTTTCAAATGATATTAAAAATATAAAAATAAATAAAATTATATATGTATTAATATTTTAATTTTATTTATGAAATTTATAAGTCAATTAATAATACATTAGGTAATAATATTATTAATTTATTAAAAATATCTATCTGAATCTCTACGGCAGTGCGTCAATTGCCGCACGACATTCAACCATGTCGTTTCTTACGCACTATTCCACCATTTCACACCACATTCATTTGTTTTATATTTATATCTATTTTCTGTTCAAGGTATTTTATTTGAATATTCTATCCTTCAAATTAAACAAGAAAAGAAAACTGCAAACAATAAACAGTAACCATTGGATCGTCAAATTTTCTTTCTTCCCCTCTTCGTACCCAGGGTGCATGTCTTCACCACATGAATCAAACACCGGTCCTGATCCGGTTTTCTATCCATTTAATATTTTAGACAATTTCACAGAACTTTCCATCATGTCCCAGCAGATAAGACTGGAATGTTATACAATTTCCATTTGGAAGGTTTTAATGCTTTCATAAAGTAAAAATCTACGTTAAACAATATTTTAGACCCATCAAATAAGTAAAAAAAAAAAAAGTTGTCAAATATTATAAATTTTAAATTTAAATTTAAATAATTTTAATCTTATTTTCAATTATCAATTTTTTTTCAAAAAATCTACAAGCTACAGTTAGTGATACAAATAAATCAAGTTACCCGTTAACTAATCATCGATAATTATTCGAATTCGATTCGTTTATTTTCAAGTCAAATTTAAACTCGAATTATTCGAATAACAAATCGAATCGAATTCGAATTTCTAAATATCCGATTCGAACGGCTTACAAGTTTTCTCTAACTTTTTTAATATATATTTTTAATATTTTGTTATTAATTTACTATTTTATTTCTGTAATATATAATTACAAAAATAATAATTTAAACTTAACAAATCGAGTTCGAATTATCGAATCGAACTTGAACAACTCGTGTATTTTACTAAATCGAGTTCAAACTTCAAAAACTAAATTCAATCAAACTCAAATCGAGTTTTTAACCTCAAATTTTTTAGTTAAATCAAATTCAAACCTACCACTAAATAATTTTTAGTCAACTCAATTTCACACCTAATTACAGCAGTAAACGTTCACACGTACTAAGAGAGTATTCACTACTGTATGTGAAGGAACCTGAAGAAGAACGCATACCAAGAAAAAGCAAATCTAACCATTTATCATTCTTTAATTGCAGAAATGAGAATATTACAACATCCGAACATGATACAGGTGGCCCATGTTAACACTCCAATTCCCTGTTACTTAAAGAATAACTGTACAAATATATATTTTTACACAATGACACAGGGCGAAGTCCTCAGGAGCACGACTTAAAAAAATTGTTGCCGCTACGGCTGATCCCTGCACTTGAGAAGAGCCTTCCTCTGAGATCTTGAGTAACCTTGCCTATTTCTAAGAGAATCGATGTAAGTCCGAAGTCTATATCGATCTGAATTTGTGAGGGAAAATGGAGGATTGAGAATGAGGGACGGTGCTTTGACTAGAAGGAAGACTAATAAACGCACTGCCTTCGAATACAAAAAAGCTGCATTTTCTATATCACCCATGAGCTCATCAACCTGCAAAGACAAACATGAAGGACAATTTTCAGCAGATAAGTTAAATTCAATTGTTATTTTCCATCACCTCAATTCAATAAAGCTTTCACGGCATCCATAAATAAATAAATGACTTCATTTCATATTATAAAAGATTCTTCGCTTGATCTATTCTCCTATTTTTTGTAGTCTTCACCTCATACAAATGGTATAAGACAATCCTGACTCAATTATAGTGATGGATGAAACCGATTTACACAATTGAAGAATCTCAAGGTGAGAAGAAAAGACTCACCCCTCCATGTCTTCCAAAAGCAAGAGCAGCCTGAAATATTGTCTCCATTGCGTCAGGCATCTCTGTACTTCCTGCAATCATGATGACAAAATGTTAAATTAGAATCTTAAAATTTATAGAATGGAAACAGATGGCATGAATTTGTTTCAGAACACATCAGCAATTAAGTGTCATATGCATTTAGTTGCTTTCTTATTGTTTGGGCAATTTCAAAGTGAAACAACAATTATTGATAGATGGAGTAATAATTATCAAAGACATACCAGGCTCAATAACCTTGGCAAGTTCCTCAGCATGCTCAACTACCCGGAGAAATTCCATCTCTATCTCTGAGGACATATCTTCTGGCCCTTCAGGGCTGACAACATCCTGACATTCTTCCATATCAGATGTTCCATTCTTGCTGGCACTCCTCAATCTGCTTGTCTCTTGGCTTGGATTTCCTTCCATAGCTGATGCAGCCTGTGTATGGCAAATATGCAATGCTTGCTTCCAAATGGCAAGAATCACCAGCTGGATTGAGAAAGCTTCAAGTTGTCTACCTGCCTCAATCTATACATATAAAATAACCTCAATAAACCTTGAGATAGCAAAGAAAATACCAAGAGAAACTAGCTGGCAACATACGATACACAAGCAACTGCGATTACCATTGGAAGTGCCATTGACTCGTATCATTTAAAATATTCTACCATTGCAAGAAACCTTACTGACCCAAGAGTAACAGTAAAAGGCCGCAGAAATGACATAGGTAGAGATTCTCAATATTGAAGTTGTATACACCAGGTACTTCAACCATGCAACATTTGCTAAATAATATGATCCAGAATTAGTCAGTGCGATCACTCATCCACTTATTGCCTTGCGTAAGCATATATGGTCATCAACATATATTAATAGATCATGCTAAGGTCCATCCAAGAGAGCCAATCAAATGCTCCAGACACACCAAGATGAGTGCAAATGAGACTGTTCATTGGGTAAATGGCAGTTAAGCTTGCGAAAGCATGGGGGAAGAATAAGGGGAAAAAGAGGGAACTAGTTATGTTATTGCACAACTCTGCATAAAGAACTTAAAATAGGTGTATTCTGAACTAGCCTTGTCATGCACTAATTCTGTAATTGCAGATGCACACTGCTGTAATGACTTTATCCTTGTCATGCAATGAGAGGATGGCTGTTCCAGAGCATCTCCAATATCCATGGATCCTTGAGAAGTCCCAGGGGCAGAGCTCTGACTTTCCAAGCTTCCTCCATGACAGATGTTAACATTAGTGGCACCAATGATAGGCACAGGGGCAGTTGAAACGATACTATTGGTAAAGGGGATTAGAGGTTGGCTCTCTGATTTGTAAGGAATATGGTTTGGCTTGAAAGTGCTTGCTGAAGAAGATGACGAATCCATGGAAGGTCCAGACACAAGAACATAATCTTGGTCGATCATCAACTCCAGTGAGTCCCCAACTGTAGAAACAATGCAAGAGTGACAGTTAAACCAGACATGTTATTAAAGGATGACAATTGCACGTGAGGAACTTTATATCTATATCATATGTAACTGAATTGAGAAATGGAACTATAAGATTGCTGGTACCTCTTGAACTCACAGATCTTTGATCCATGGATTTGTGAGGTTCATGTAGAGTTTCACCTGAAACCTTGTGGCTTTCAAGTCTAAAACTAGTATTTTCCAATTTATGTCCTGTACTGCTGTATTTGGATGTAAAATCCACTCTATTCAAAGGATTAGATTTTCCTTCTCTAGTATCTTTTGCATTGGGAGAAAATCTGTAAGCATATTTCATTGAGGAACTCTTCTTTGCAAAGGAAGGGCTCCCTTCAGGACCACTAGAATCATCATCCAGAAAGAAAGGAAGGCAGTCCTCCTGAAAGCTTTCATCCGTATTCCTTACAGGACTGCTTTCAGAAAAAGGATAAAAAGCTCTTGAAATTCTCCGGCTCCTGCATATACCGCAATGCTTCATTATTTAGGGAACCAAAGAATAATGTACATCGACAAGATGATGGGAACAATCATTTCCTCATTTACCTCAATGATTCATCCAATTGGCCCAGAGAAAGAAATGGGTGGTTAAAGAACTCTTCAAATGTTAAACGTTCCACTGCAAATACAAGGATAAAGGGCACACCAAGAATGAGGACAAGTATAAATAAGAATTGCTCAGCACTCAAATTACAATGATAGCATTGCAGACTGAAACATGACTCTTATGGTTCGATTTGCTCCATGTCTAGACAGATCAGCTAAAGCTTTATCTAAGCATCATCTTCTTCGCATGGTCTAGCACATGGAGGCTATTATTTATATTTCAATAATTCTTGTAAGCTGAGTTAACAAATAGGTGGTCAAATTCATTTCTGTAAAATTGCAAGTCGGATTCAGTTGCAAGTAAGAGTGAAATGGTTCTTTTGTTCTCTAATATGTGAGCGAATAATTCTATTTTATATGTTAGAAGTTTGAAAATTTACATCTATATTTGTGGAATACCTGGATTACGACGCAGTAGTTTTTTACATAAATCTTTGCAATCAGCACTCAGATAATTTTTTTCCACAGGGAAATGCAACTCAGTTGATTTCATAATGTTCTGGAGTAACTGCATAAGACCATATAAGAAAAAAAAGATCAAGGGAACTGCAAAGGCACCAAATATAATCACTAGTTAAACTCAGGTGATCAATTGCAAATCAAAATGTGAACACCCAAGAACCCTAGGACCGCTTTAGATAAACAAAAAAGTTAAAAAGTTCATTAAACCTGAATTTGATTGTTTCCAGTGAATGGAGTTTTCCCAATTACAAGCTGAAATAATATAGCACCAACACTCCAGAGGTCTGCCTGCATATTAAAGTCAAGGTTATCAGGCAGTAATTTCAGGTATGATCAAGAAGAGGGAAGCGGAGTTTTGGACTCTTGGGTGGGGAGTAACAATCACCTTTGCATCATACTTCTGCAGTTGCATTATCTCTGGAGCCATGTAAAGTGGTGAACCACATAATGTTTCAGCAAGCCCCCTAGGTTGCAGAGATCTGCCAAAACAGAATATGTTCCAACGATTGATATATGGGTGAAAAATTCATTAGAAAAGCAGATTTGCATAGCACAGTTAGGACTAAAATTATATCTTTTTCATCTTCTTTCCCTCCGTCCATAATTAAGGGTTATATAAACAAATGAAATTTATTTTAATTGCAAAATGACACCAATGGGATTACAAATGCAAAAGATTTTCAATTTTGAACAGAATTTCAAACAAGAAAGGATAGTGGCCAATAATTGTGAAAAAACTTTATTGACTAATATCAGCAATTGAAAATCAGTTACACTGGACCATTGCAGCCACATTTATATCCGCCATTATTTTCAAACATATAATGTTTTTTGAAGACTCAGTTTCTATTCCTTGCTAAGTTGAGCACCAATCTACATGGTGGTTATGCTCTTACATCAACCTCTTACTTTTAAATTTGAGAATAGAAACCACTCTCATATCATCTAAAGCTAGATACTGGCAATCAAAAGATATGGGTGAACTCAAGTTGCATTAACAACAACCAAAAGAATTACTTGCAATGTTGCACATGTAGCCAAATTGAAACAGCCAAGGATAAGGTCAAGGACTACCAGGGTGGAAGTGCACATTTACTCATCCCTTAATAAAAAATGGAAAGAACAGGAAAGAAACAACCTAAAAGTAGGTGGGTCAATGTGATCATTTACCTTGCAAATCCAAAATCTGCAATCTTTAAAACTGCATTGCTGTCATTTGTTGAAAGAAGAAGATTCTGTTCAAGAAGCAAAAATATTACAAAGAGAACCTATTGAAGGATAACTTCACAGCATGGACAGGACAAGTCTATACCAAAGGATGTCTTTCAACATCAGAAACCTATTTTTGATTGCCCATCTACCAATATATACAAATTTATCACATTCCATGATATGGTTCAAAAGCAAACCCAATTTAGAGGGAAAAAAAATAAAATATCTTACACCTAAATCCAATTTGATTACAATTATAGAAAGAAAATAGTATGCCTTTTCAAATAGGCTAGCTTTTTCCCTTAAAGGCATAAGTAGCCGTAAAATTAGATCAAAATTCAAACTTGAACCAAAGAGAATGAATAGAACCTGAGGCTTTAGATCCCGATGTATAAGATTATTGTCACGGAGAACTTGTAGGCCAGCCGCTGCAAGAAGATGATTATAGGAGTTTTAGGATGAGTTTGGATGAACGATGAAATTGGTTCTGGAGAGGTTTAAAAAGGAAAAATGACCATCAAAGACATGTTTTTTAATAAAATAATAAAAAAAATTAAAGCAGGGGCAGGAGGGTAATTTTAACCTCCTATAAATTTGTCCTATGTGGCCGGAACTCACTACTTTGGGGGTGCGGTGAGTTCCAAACAGACCATTAGTGACCGAAATTCAACAGATAAGGAAAACCAACAATCATTTGCAGCATACCTAGCTGCTGCATAAAATGCTTTGCAGTTGCTTCAGGGATGCTTCCATGGCGAGTAATGTGCATAGAAAGATCACCTCCTTTGCAATACTCCAATACAAGATTTATCTTTCCAGGAACCTAAAGATATGCATGTAAACCCAATAAAAATATGACTAAGATATATACTATGTGATTGTGCATATGGCATGGCATATCAAAATTATCTCAAACATCTTTAATTTCAAATCAAAAGTATATTATGAGTGACAATTTTCAGATGACCTCATCTTTAAAAAGATCTAATGAGAAATAAAAAAATACCACTCCAACCGATAGAGCAAAATTGCAACTACAAAATCTATTACTCCACTCCAAGCAGTCCATGGAATGAAGGGCCATATCATATGACTACTTCAGCAGGAAGAAAATATTTTAGATATATGCAGTGAGCTTGACAAGCTCATACAAGAAAAATGGCTTTTCAAATTAGTTTACCTTGTCCTCTGCAAATTTACCTGAAGTATTTCAATCTTCCTCAAAGCTTCTAACTTAGTATTAGTAGTTTATGCGGAAGGGAAAACAATATGAAATTTTGACTCATTTTTAGTGTTCCAATTTGCAAACTTTCAATGCAATAGAGGCTTATGTAAACACATTACATAGATTGATTGAAAATTCTACTCTTAATTCATTCATTCTCTGGTTCCTTAAAATATATTCAGTAAAAAAGAATCAAAATTCACTGTTCTTTTAATATTTTCTTTTAAAAAGAGCTTACCATCTAAATAAACGGCACCTCAAGTTTCAGTCCCTACCTTAAACAACTCAATTTCTAACAATAAACTCAAAAGGTTCCGTTTCCGCCACTTCTTCCTCTACTTTCTCGGCATCCGAGCAACTCCTAGAAAAAATAAAAGTAAAAGGAAACTATTTTAAAAAGAGATAAAAGAAGAAACGAACCTCAATAATATCATGCAGTCGAATAATATTAGGATGATTAATTCTCTTCAAAATAAAGATCTCCGACATCAAACTATCCTGCAACTTCTTATTGAGTCGACCCGTTACGATCTCCTTTATCGCCACCTCGGTTCCATGAACGCGGTGCCTCGCATGCCAAACAATCGAGAACGAACCCGAACCGATTTGCCGGCCCACTAAATAGTCCCCTACCACTCTTCCCCTCCCCATTGCTTGAGCCATTACAGAAGAACCTGGAAAAAGAGAGACAGAAAAAAAAAAACCCTAGGATCCGACGGCGGAACTTTAAGCTTGAAATGTTAAGTATCGGATACTGGAATTTGAATCCTCTCGAAGATTCGACCCGTATTTTAGAAGGATTTCCGATTGTCCGTGCAAAGATAATCATATGATGATGACGAAGAGAAAGGAGGAAAGAAGGGCTAGGTCAGGTGAGATCAAATTCTGAAATGCCGCTTCGGTTAATGATTTTTAAAAAATTTTGGATTCTAATTATTATCAGTTGAATTATTGAGAATTTAATTGTGATTAATGAACGTAACCGTGGATTAGCATCTTCTGATTTCGTCAACTTTTATTGCAGTTATGAAAACCACAAGCTAAGGCCGATTGATATGGAGTATGCGGTTAGATCTACGGTGCAACCTTGGATGTTAGTGAGTTGGCTGCTTTTAATTGGGTGGTTCAGTACCAAGCCTTAGGCCCGGTGATGATGGAAATGTAGCCGATGTCCTCTTTTTAGCACGTGTCGGTGAGACATTGGTTGGATAATGTTAAAGAACTTTCCGTCTTTTATGATTTGAAAGTTTACGGAGTTCGGATTCCAAATTCAAATATTTTTCTTTTGTGCTTAAAGTTTTGTTTTCCATTTTCCAAGCTGCCTAAAAGGAGAAAAAGATAGATATTTTTTTTTGTACTTTTAAATATTATTGTGGTAACTTTTTATTATTATTATTATTAATTTTGATCATCCATTTATGCAGTCATATATTTACTTTTAAAATATAATATTTTTATAAAATTCCGATATCCATATCTAGTTGCTTTATCTTATCATTTTCGGCTAAATATTTTTACTGTCTTTTTTTATTAGATATTTTTATTATATAAAATATATATATATATATATAAATCATTGTTCTTATCTTAGTATATATAGTATTTGCCTTTTTGCATTTTTCCTTACTTTTATTTAAATTGGGTCGTGTAGCTTTTTATTTGAAATTTCACACAAGAAAAAAAAAATCTTTTTATTTCAAATTTAAGTGTTTCTTTGAAATGTGAACGATGGATGCAAGTCTCGTACATTGGTCCCTATGAAGTAGAATTGGTCCATCTTAAAGGACCTTAATTGTTTTTTTATTTGATAACTTTGCCAAATAATTCCCCAAGTCATTGTCAATATTACATCACTTTGTCGTAAAAGAGCACATCAATTCTTCAATCGACACATTGTTGATAAATCTTGTTAAGTCACACGTGAAGTTTTAAAGGAAGATGGAGTTTGATTGGTCGAAAAGAATAAGTTTGGTTAACTTGATGTTAGCTTCTCATTAGCCCAATCTAACATTTATCAATTATGTTAATTAAAGTTTGCTTCAAATAAAGCGAAAGAAAATTAGTACACAACCGTTTAACTCTCGCGTGTAAAACGATTTTCTGTATCACTTCAATTTATAAAAATATATACAATAAAATGGAAATTCAATTGTATTTTCGAATAAATTCTGAAATTTTATTTTAAAGATGATAATGACAGTGTCTTGTCTTTTCCGATTAAGTAAAATTACTATTAATTATAGATTTGTATATATAATTCAAACAACAATCTTAAAATATTTAATTTTTGAATTTGATTATAAATGATAAATCAAATTCAATAAATATTGTTGATGTTACATCGTTAAATCCTTTTTACTGCAATATTTTGAGACAATTATGAGATATTAGTTTAAAAAAAAAATGATGATTATCTCCTATATGTTAGTGAGTTTTTTAAATTTACACGAAATTAAAATGATGATACATATTTTAATTAAAATATTAAAAAATAAATAATGTATGATTATGTATTACCATCTTGACCTCATATTTGGAGCTTAAATTTGATAGTGTTTTGAATAATAATCAAAATAAATAAATAAAATAAAATTATGTGTCATTTTAACTTTATTTATAGAGTTTAAAAATTGACAATATATCGTTACAAATGTCACGCAATCATTACTTTTTTATAAAATAATTTTATTAAGATACATATTTAATTTTTCATTATTGATGAGATTATATCATCGTAGTTATTATATTTTGAATGCATACATATATCTGTTTGGAATTATTGACATTGATTTAAATAGATGAGAGATGATTTTGATATTATGTTGTCATGTAATTATTATTTTTTTAGTTCTCTTTGCAATGTAAATTTTTATCTTTTTAAATAGCAAAACAAATTTATAAATTACCAATGCATTAATTAATGACAAAGATAAAATCTTGAGAATATTTTGGTAAATCATAAAATATTCTCTTATCACATTATATATAAAATTATTTTTTATTTGTATTTTGTGAGTGATGTTAATCAAAAAAAATTTACTTAATGAGAATTTTTTTTTTAAAATTTCATTATATGTAACTAATTATCTACTAATTTTATAAATTATAATTATTTATTAATTTATTTTCATAATTAAAAATTTTAAAAAGGTTCGAACCCAAATTCAGATAATTAGTTTCAGTTTTCTTCCTCTTTATTTACACAATCTTGATTATTTATTAATTTATTTTCATAATTATCAACGTTTCGGTTCCAACCCGATTCAGATAACAACTTGCATTTTTCTTCCTTTTTTTTATTTATTTACATTTATACAATCTCGGAGCCTTCCTATTTCCTTCGCGCTTTCGGTATTTTTCGCTTTTAGGCCAAAAATCTCTTTCTCTCTTAAAAGTACTCTCCGCAAAATCGCTTCCAAAACAATCTATAAGCTCCCATAAAAAACCCGCTCCCTTCCTTCTCTCACTCAACCTCGATTTCATCTTCCACGGCTTCACTCCCTTGTAAAAATTTCAATTTTCGGCACTGATTTTCTTAATTTCTAGGGTTCCCTTGAGTGAAAGAAAGAGGATCGAACTTAATCAAATCCAATGGATTGGGGAAACGTAACCGCTGAGGATCTGATGGACGCGCTTCGTGAAGTTGATTGGTCATCACCGCCGCGACCTCTCTCCGAATTCTTCTCGCGATTCACCGTCCCTCGATCATACGCCAAATGGAATAGCCGCCTTAAATGCAATCTCTACTAGTAAATTTTCTTTAAATTTTTTGTTTCAATTCGAATCAGTTTAAATCTTGATCGGTGCTGTTTGGTTCCCGAGTCAGAAAAAAAAAATGTTCCCAAAACAATAAAATTTCTTGAATCTTGATCTTAAGTGTGTTTTGCAAATTCTATATTAACTACTTCATTTCTTTTAGTTTCTTACTTGAATTTTATGCCTTTTTTTGGCAGCTATCGAACCAATTATTTCATTCTGATTGTTCTCATTCTTGGTAAGCAGACGGGCTCGAATTTATTTGCTACCTGTATTTTTTTTTTCCCTAATTTTTGTGCTTTTGCAGGTTTGGGTTTCTTGAGGAGACCGGTTGCTATTTTAGCTGCGATTTTAACAGCGCTTAGCATCGCTTTTCTGAATGATAGGTAAGCTATGTTACACCTCCTCCTTGTTTGGATGGAGCCCTGGTATTGAAGGTTGCCATATGGTTAGATTTAGTTTTCTCATTAATAGCTGCTAACAGTTGTTTGTCTTACAGTTTCGCTGGTACTTTTAGCGAGAAGGTGACAAGAACTGTGAGGCAGTTCTCTCCACATTTAGCAGCTAAGATGAGGCCTCCCCTAACGTTAGTTTCATTTCTTATGTTTGTATCTGCAGAGTATATTCTTGATCTGGTTATTAACTGTTTCATTATTGCCAGACCTGTTATTCGTGGACGTCCATCAGCTAAAAGAGCAATTTACATATGTGGTCGGCCCCGTTGGGTGTTTGTCTTCATATTTTCTTGTGGTATCAATATTTTTGAGAAATGTTACCTTTCTTAATAAAGCAGAATTAATCAGTTTGCATCCAATGTGGTATAGAAAACTACTTATTTTACCATTCCTTGTTGCAGTGAGTTTCATCCTTTGGTATGTGTCTTGTGGTCTCTTGACTGTACTATGGGCACTTGCCATTGCACTTCTTGGTAAGTTACCTCCTTATGTCTTTCTTCTCATTTCCCCTCTTAAGCATGTTATTTCTTTCATCTAACTCTGTCTCTCTCTCTCTCTCTCTCTCTCTCTCTCTCTCTCTCAGCCACTGTTCTCCATGCCAGTTTTAGAACACCTAACCTGAAGGCTCGTCTTAACACTTTCCGTGAGGAATTTCGTGCAGTTTGGCGCAATTACAGTGAGCTGTAGCTCATCATGTGAGTATAGCTGCATCCAATGTTAATATGTTATGTTGGATTCTGGTTTCTTCTTGATTTGTATTTAATGTTTTCTCTTGATTAAGAGTTTAATACTGTTATTCTTGTTTTACTTGTATAATTTTTAGATGTTAATCTGTTGACTCAGTTCACCTTAATTTTATTATGGAATATTCTGTATATTCACATGCTACTCATATATTCCATGATTGTGGGCTATGTACAGTGGTGTATTGGTATCTCCTATAAATTCTTTCATCTGTTTGTGTTCTCTTGTCCACACACGCATGATGTTGTGAAACCTTCTCTATATAACTTAGCTGGTTGCTAAGTATCTATGAGTATCATAAAGTGTTTTAGTTCCATCAGAGTTCATTAACTTTGCAATCATAACGGTGTTTTTTTACTCTAGGGATAAATACTAGTTGGTAAAACACTTTCTTGTTCTGTCGAATGTAAATAGAATAGGCATATTCAAATGAGTTCTCTTTAGCTGTTGCTGAAGGCTTTGGTCACATCCTTGGAGAAAAGATGGCTCTTGAAGCCCCAATCCGTGTCCCAAGGTAAAAGGACTTAAAACATTGAATTTAATAGAGATATGCAAATTAGTTCTCTTTAGGTGTTGCTGAATGCTTAGGGTCGCTGCCATTTGGGTTCTACATGACAATACTTGGCCTAGTGGTTAGATTTTTTTTTTTTTTTGGCATGTGGTACACAATTGTAAAAGGTTTAATTCTCTAATATCACTAGAGTGGTTTCGGATTTAGTAAAACATTTTTTTTTATGGTTTAAAATTAAATTTCTTGCTCTGGTTTGCACCGGGTCTTGTCAAAATACTTGGGCTCTATGTAAAGGCCTTAACTGACCAGACCCTTCCAGGTTTAACTACTCTCTTGAACCGCTGATGTAGTAAAACTTGGGAGGACAACTTGTCCCAAATTTTGTTGTCATGGTGCTGTTGTATTTATTTTATTGTTTCTGAACTGTGATATATTTCTCTTATAACGCCTACCTCCGAGCTCTATCTTCACCATTGCAAATCCTTTTATATTTGAATTGTAGTCTGCTTCTGTGTGTGGGTGGTGTGACTTAAGCATAAGGAAGAGTACATGGTTCAGTTTTATGATTCTTATTGTTATTGCTGTCTTTGGTTTCAGGCTGGGGTGGTTCTGACAATTTGAATCTTGTACAGCTTGTTATTGTAAGGTTGATATTTTTACAAAATAATTTCTTTGGTTGGATTAAGGTGAAGGCTGCTAATCTTTCATACAACGGAAAGCCCTAAATTGTCAG
This sequence comes from Firmiana major, assembly GCA_033439115.1. Lineage (NCBI taxonomy): Eukaryota > Viridiplantae > Streptophyta > Magnoliopsida > Malvales > Malvaceae > Firmiana > Firmiana major. The sequence goes on along the minus strand of CM065913.1, from coordinate 43,971,928 downwards.
GACCTCTTTGTTTCTGTAAAGCAGACCGTTTCTGTTTTTAGTTCATATCGGAGAGAGCATGGAGGATGTTTTTATTGATACCCCTCCTTGAAGGAAGAAAAAGGTTAAAAAAAAAAAGTGTAGAATTTATGTAAGCAGTTAGCTGAAATATGCTTATAGTTCTTGGGCAAGCTGTCTGCTGTTGTTTCACTTGACTGAACCCGATTCTTAGTTACTTCGAGGAGTTTCCTACAGTGAGTTTAAAGCTAAGAATGGTGTAATCCTCTGCGTTTAGAAAGAACGTTGTGAATGATTTTACTTGTATGCATTCAGTTCCGGCTCTTGTTTATTAGGTTTGGAATGGGTTCTAGTCCTGTCCACATTATTGTAGTAATTTTTTTCATTTTTGGTGAGGTGAATGATGTATGTATGTAGGCTCGTCATTCTCATTTATACGAGACGTGAGATTGGACGTTACAAACGTAAGTAAATAACAATGTCAGAAAACGAGAAAAAGCTCTTGACCAAAAAAAAAAAAAAAAGACAACGACAAAAAGAGAACAACTCAATGATAGAGAAAGCTACGTTGGTCCGTGGTTGGGAATTCGTTAATCGTGTCTGAACCTCTGTCTTGGGCAACGTTGACCTGTCAAGTCAATGACGATTTTGTTTGTCTTTCTTCAGCATAAGTACTTTACTTTTTGAGGTACTAATCAAAATAAGATCTAACAATTTGTGTCTTTTTGTGCGAAACCAAAAAATAAAATAAAATCGTGTTTCAAGGTGGAAGCAATTTTTTTGAAAATTTTGTAATATTTATATAATATTTATATCATTTGTAATTAGTATTATTTTTATATATGTTCGATCTAAAGCTCTTAGAATTAGATAAAAGCAGCAGCCAGTATCCTTGATTTCTTTTTGAGAAATTTTAAATATATTATAAAAAATTATTTTTATATTTCTTTACTAAATACATCACAACTTTATAAACTAAATTTTTTACTAAATATATTATTTGTATTTATAGTTATATTAAATTATTTGTTTATCGAATGTAATATACTATTTATGATTGTAATTTAAAAAAAAAAATATACAGTTCTCAAAAAGGAAATTTAATTACAGCTTAGCTTTGATGCTTTATATTCATCATTCCATTAGTCAATAATGCAAGTTCTAATTACTTTTATTATCACCAAAACCAGACCAGCTCAAGCTTGCACTGGGTCAACTTTTTCACGTATTGCATGAAAAGTTTTGGGGGACAAGTAACTATACAACTTGTGGTACAAGTCATGACTATTCTTTGCTATCTGTCAAGAATGTTACGAATCATCAGTTTCGCTTGCGTGTGGAGGAAAGATATATAGCGTTGGCAATGGATATTTTTCTGTCTGTATTTGAAGTATTTAAACAACAAATTAAGCCTTCTTGATGAGAACGATGGATTTATAAAGCAAGTCGTGCACTAGGCTGTCTTTTTATCTGCATTGTGATCTTTCTCCTGTCCATTGCAATAACCATAATTAAATACTAACTTGAACATGGTGATCCCTAATTAAATACCTATATAATATTGTCTTATCAAATACACAGTAAGGCAAGCTGGGGCTGCGCGTGAATGCCGTCTCCAAATTGACAACCAAGAAAACCATCAAATATACCAATTAAGCTTCGAGTGGCTCCAAAGAAAAGAGTAGCTGGAAAACCTTTCAGCTCCTGGTTAAAATCACAAGGCTGGCCCATGTTATATTGGCTTTTTTTTTTAAGGCTTAATCCATGTGCACCACTGATTTTCTCTTTCCTATCCTGTCTAAGCAACAATTTCGTACACAAAACAGCCAACAAATGTTACAAATCTTTGTAATGAGTATGAGAAGCAAGAAAGTTGGCAGTGAAGTTGAGGGATGACGAGCAGAAGAACAGGGAAAGAGCGGAGTTGGAGTCAAAGGAAAAAGCTATGGAGCATTACCTGAATTGGGCACAAGCTTTTGCATCAGCTTGTGGTTTCATGTTATTGGTTGGTCTCATTTGCTGCTGCCTCAGCACACAGCCACACCAACACGGTGACATAAACAGCAGCAATGGCAGCTGTTCTTGTGACGAAGGATATGCTGGTGTCTGATGGTGTTTTCCACTTTCTGAACAGAGCTTCCTTTATTTACCTTGTTTTCCCCCATTATACCTCCATTAGGTTAGGTGGTTGGTGGAGAGGAATGTCTTGTGTAAAACATGAGTTAATCTCTTTAATGTTATGTTTGCATGGAATTTTGAATTCGACGGATTAAGATTTTTTTCGAATTTCTTTTGCTTTTGGATAATTAAAGTTTTATTCCAATATCCAAAGTAGGATATACCTGCTACAAGCAAGAGAACAAAACTGCAAGTGATTCAGAATTGCAGCAGTTAACTAGTTAGGAGGACCGGTGTATACCTTAGTTCCTACAAAGATCAGACTGGACGACATGAGGGAAAAAACAAAGTCTAGGTCTAGCAACTGCATTATTTGCTGAAAAGTAATTTCTGGTGGATTTTCTTTTGGTACAAGCTATCCTATGAAGAATAGATAATAGAGATTTCAGTTTGAAAGTGGTGATAGTCCAATATTGTAGACAAATTTTTGGAATTTCTTTTGTGTGCTAATCCTCATGAATTTTCTTATTTAGAATAGTCTTCTGTTTTAGAGAACTTGAAGAATTTTAATCCAGCCTGGGTTTTAAAAATGGTCCAAGCTTTATCAAGGGCAGGATCATCCCTAACTAATGATTTCTTACAAAATCTATGCACCTCTACACAAGATGAATTCACCTTTTTTAAACCATTATTAAGCCAAAAAAAAAGGGGAAGAGTTTTATCTTTGCTGACTTCTGGTTAAATTACAGATCACATAGTTTACAATCACTAGATTTAGGTCTGGTTTGCTGATCAATCTTCCATAACCATGATATTAATCCTTGATCATTGATGTTGGACAACTGAGTTACTATTTCTACAGCTTAATCGTAAGAGCTTAAGAAGATGTATACCATGCAAGCAAAATTAGCACCAAAGTTACCCAAGTTGTACCAATATTAGAACACAGAAAAACAATTTAAAAAAAAAAAAAATGGGTTAATGGCTTCAGCAATCATCAAGCTATAGTAAATATGCACAAAAAGATCTAAACTGAAAAGATTCCCTGACTAAAAAAAAAAAAAACCCACAAATGAAAATTATTCCTACCATATGATACTCTAATTATCAACCATGAAAGCCTAAGCCATTGTCGTAAAGCTTTTGTGGCTTTCTTGACTTGTTGACAGTCAACAGTAAAGAAGACGAGTTTAGTTTATGCATTTCAAAGCTTGAAATTTCTAATCATCTTTAAACCGTGTTGGCCTCTATTTAAGAAGCTCTAATAGTTCCTTATCCCAAAAGCAAGGTCCATAGAACCATCTACGAAAGCTCCGAGTGATGGTGACTCCTTAAGCATTGACTTTTCGACAGGCCGTATAATTAATTATGACATCAGAAATATAAAACGAATTCTTTCCACTATAAAAGAAAAGCTCTGGAGAACTTACTTCACAGAAAGAATAACAATGGACTCCTTCGTAATCGTAGTCATTGCTGTTATATCGACGTTCTCTTTACTTGGCCTTTTGTCTTGCGCGCTCGGTTGTGGTGGTGGTGGTGATGGTGGTGGTCGTGGTGGTGGTGGTGGTGGTGATGGTGGTGGTGGTGGTGGTGGAGACGATGGAGATGGAGGAGGTGGAGGAGGAGGAGGCTGTGGTGGAGGAGGAGGAGGTGGAGGAGGAGGAGGCTGTGGTGGAGGGGGAGGTGGAGGAGGAGGTGGAGGAGGTGCTTGTTAGAAGCTGAATATCTGGTGGTGCAACTGGTAGGTTGAGCGCGAGTTGTGGCTACGCTTCCTTCGCTTTAAATCATCAACCAATTTTTTCTACCTATGATTATTCTTCGAGGAATTAGGATCAAATTTTAAAATTTTTTTCTACTGTTTTATGAATAAAAATGAAATCAGTATTAAAGTTTGATTGGCCTTATTGTAAGGTATGAATTTATCTTTATGTTCATTATATATTTATCTTTTTGATACTAAATTTATATTTTTTATCTTATAATTGCATTTATTGACATTAATTTTATATTTATTCTAATGTATTTACGATATTTTAAAATGAAAATAAATGTAAAATAAATATAAAATATGTTGATTTTACTATAAACTTTTTCGGTAAAGATGTTTTTTGAAGGGAGGTTCATGGCATTTGAACTTAGATTATTTTTCTAACACAATATCAGTGAAATTTTTATATTACACAAATAAAATTAAAATTTTAAAATATACTCCACTTTTTTTAAAAAAATTAATTAAAGTATTGTTTGTCACTATCTTATTCTAAAAATTCTATTGTTATTGTTTCTCGCATGACAAAATTAAAAAATGAA